>CM070827.1:13721753-14429253 GCA_036326025.1 Chrosomus eos
AATTAATACACTTCTACGATGTCTGTTTTTTTTTTTAATTTCTGAAAACTGTCCTGATAACATAATGAAGAAAAATCGTAACATTTTTGAAAAATGTCATGTAGTGTGACTACCCAAAATCTTTTAAAAATAATGTTTAAGAACTATTTTAAAAAAGGGGGGTAAAGGGTTAAGTGTGTAGACTTGATTTGTACAAGATTTTTCTTTATCATGGACACTTTGCCATTGACATGCAAGTTTGTGGTATGTCCTGAATTAGATAGCGAAAGCAAGGTAAACATGTATATATATGTCAGGAACGGAAGTTCCCGTCTCAGTCTAGCACTGTTGTGTTGTGTGTTTACTGACACTGGTCTGTCCCTGATTAGTTAAGAGCCACATGGCACAGAAAACAGCCCTGCAAACACCGGGCAACTTACACCAGGCTGAGAAAAGAGTACTAGAGCAGCAACTGGGACTATTTAGGGAAGCAAGTGATAGAGCAAACATCAAGAGGGCTATCAAAAGTTAATAGCATCATTAACTAGGAAAAGAAATCACAGACTTGCTAATTGGTTTCTGTATTTGTGGTTCACAAGAGAGTTTCATTCCAATCCCTGCTAGAATTTAATGAGGAGAGCAGGGTGCTTTGGTGGTTTTGATGATGCTAAAAATGTTAAATCCAAAATATGTGATTTAAAAATACATCTCCTTTATCCAAACAGTCCAGGCTAACACTTTACTATGAGGTCCATTGGTTAACATTAACTAGCAATGAGCAATACATCTGTAGTATTCATCTTAGTTAGCGTTAGTTAATAAAAATAAAACTGTTCATTGTTAGTTTGTGTCAGCTCAGATCCATTAAATAATAGTAACAGATGTGACTTTTGATTTCAACAATGTGTTACTAAATGTTGAACTCAACATTAACTAAGATTAATAATCTCTTTAGACGTATTTTTCATTGTTAGTCATGTTAACTAATGTAGTTAATTAATGTGAACAAATGGAACCTTATTGTAAAGTGTTACCCGGACCAGTTTAATCAACTGGCTTTTTTAATATTACTTCAGCGGGATATGTTGAAAGATATTATATACTCAGTTGGATTCTGTTTAAACATAAATAATTGATATCCCATGATTAATAAATGCAGCAATATGACATGAGGTTGTCACGGTCTGAAATTAATGATATATTCTCTTTTAACATAAGCCACGTTTAAATCTATAATTAGGCCACTGAGTACTTAATGACAGTCTGGCGTCTGTACAGTGATCATCACCTCCCTTCGGAGCAGCCCGAGTCGCCCGCCTCTTGAACCCTTGCAAAATCTCATGACAACATTGTCTCTGTTCTGACCGAATATACTACACACACACACACACACACACACCACATATTGTTCTTGTAATTACAAACCCTTCGGTATGGGTGGGATACGGATTTTGACACCAGGGCTGAAATTTCCTCAGGTTGAAGCTGGAGATCATCTCAGGAAGTTTTGAATATTTTTAGACAGGAAGTAGAAACATATGGGCCACACTCCAGGTAATGCCGACATTCTTGAGAATATTATAGAGGCCTACAAACACACACACACACACACACAAACCATGCCACGTTCCTTAGATGAAAAGACTAAAGCTCCTCCTAAAATACTCGATCTGCTCCTGCCTGACATATGTTTGTCTTTCTACCAGCACCTCTAATTTGATACAGTCCTGGAATCTGTGTGTATCTTAGGGAAATCCTGGTATGCAGCATTGCATTAGGGGCCGGAGGAGCTCTCATAACCTCACGGTGACTTTCAGAGTTCATCAGATGAGATGCCAGATGTAGGTGTCTGATATGTCCAACCCGATTACCTGGACTACCAACAAAAAGTTTCCCCGTATAGCCTGTTTAATGCTAAAGGCTGTATAGGCTTTTATAGGATTTAGCTATTCTCCCTGTCCTATTGCTCCAGCAGTTTGCCGTCTTTAATCTAATAATACTCAAGGCTATGAGCTGTAAGGTAACTATGGAGATCACTTAAGCTTACCGTCTTTAGGCTTTCTCTTGCAGTTTGGGTAACTAATACCTGATTAAATCCCGGTGCAGACAATAGGCTTGGTGGTGTCGATTGATGTAGCCTGTGCTCCATGGGGGTTGGTGAGTGGATGAAGGCCTGCTCTGTAAAGGATACCCTCTTTATCCCACCCCATGAGGGGCGCTTAGTCCTGGGGGAGCCAGCCGGTCCCCGAGGTTCGGCGAACCAAAACACGCTCGCACACGGACCGGATTTTAGCAATGAATGTAACAGACTGTTCCTTTCGGTAGGTCCATGGTGAGATGATTTTGCAGATGGCAAGAAAAATCACAGAATCAATAGAATCAATGCAATTCATTGAAATAAACAGATTTTATTTAGCATAAACCAAATCTGGGAATAGAATTAATTAAAGAGAAATTAAAGGTCACCCCTCAAAAAAACGTCCATGTAGTTCCAAACCTGAAATATTTTTATCTGTAGGACACTAAAGAAACATATTTAGAGAAATTTCTCAAGGTGCGTCCCAATTTGTGTGCTTATGCGCTATGCCATTTTGTAGTATATATAGTGTGAGTAGTGTGTTCACACTGAAAATTCCAAGAAGAAAAAGTCCACTTCAAATTCATGGATGATGCACTTCATTAACTGAAAAGTGGCATGTTGGATAGTCAACTGTTGCAGATTTCCTTGGAGGAGGGGGAATGGCTGTCATACTCTGATGTTGGATCACAGAATAAACAAACAATTAATACAGTAGAAGGTTGAGTACATAGTGAATAGTATAAGTGCATATAGTTTGTCCTTTCTGACAAATCTTTAGTCAATTGGGTTCATTGGGGACTATATCGGACCCCAGTGACTTTCATTGCATGGTCAAAAAAGTTTTTCAAAATATCTCCTTTGTAGATCCACAGATGAAAGAAAGGCATATAGGTTTGGAATAGCATATGGTGAGTAAATCACATAATCTTAATTTTGGGGGAAACTATCTCTTTAAACATTCTATAATGACTGTTGCTTGAATGAAATGATGATAATGATAGTTCCAAAACAATGACATCACAGCTATCAGATGCATTTGCATGTAAGCTTATCCCAGGCATGTCGCTGAATGGACCAAATCAACAAGGCCCCACTTCAGGGTACCTTTTCCAACCATCCCACCACCTAGCCAACAACCTCTCCTGCCCCCTCATCTATTGTGTTAACCCCAAGAACCCCCTCTGAGCATCAATGACCACAACAAAGCATGCAGCGGGCAGAGCTTTAAGCTTCTAAGATCAGCAACCTAGTGAGCCTGAAAGCAATGCTAATTGCTAATAGTGCATGCTAAGCATTAAACTGACTAGCACTGAAACAAAGGAATAAATAAACTGTGAAACGGATTCAAATGCAGGCCTTCTGAGATGAGCCTGCTTGAAAGCTTTTTGTTGCCCTCGCGAAAGTGGGCGGAGGGGCTTGCCGGTGTAGTCAGCAATCGTGTAAAACATCTGTTAAATCCAGAAACTCTGTTGGAAATGATGGAGCTGAGTTTAACAGCAAACAGCATGGATTAGAAGCGGTTAATTGGTGAACCGATGAAACTGAACCGGCCCAAGCCACGCTTAGGTCTGGACAATGATCTACTGTATCAGGCCACAGGCGGTTGACCTTTCCTGGGATGAGTTCGCGTTATCAGAGGATCTCTGACGTTTAATGACACCCATTGACTCTCTTAAGAACCGATTACATACTAAGTTTAACCCACCCGCTAATTGATAATGAGGAGGTATTAGCTTAAGCATTTTCCCTCGGGCTGCGGACCATGGCTCAGAAGAATTTGATCAAACAGTTAACTATTATCAAATCCTAATGAAGACCTTACTGCCAAAGTGTGCTTTTAACTACAGATTGGGTCAATTACATGATGCTAATGTTATTTTATTAAAAGTAGGCTACATTTAAAAATACATCCATACTATACCTTTTCTATAATGAGCATGTTTTCACTCAAACATTGTTGATTACACTTTATTTTAAGGTGGTGTAGTTCCGTTGTGCTTGCTTAAATAAGTACTGAGTAATATTAATTAACTACATGTAGACATACAGTTAGGGTTTGGTTTAGTTACTTTTCATCTAATTTAATGTTATTACTATTGTACGTATGCATGTAGTAACTTGTTTTAACTAAAAATGTATTCTACCATATCACATTCATGTGGTGCAACCAACAAAATCATGTGGTGCAAACAACATATATATTTTATAATTTTGTTACTTTTTTGTACGCTAATCAGTTTGGTACTGAGGGTCAATATTCAATCTGGGTCCTGAAGCAAAACCAAGTGAAACCCACTTGTTTAAACTAACAGCTCATTTTCCTTAAATGTCATGTCAATTAAATCTTTCAGGACCGCATCACACTAAAAGGGTCATCAGTGTTAAAATCTCTCAATCTACTCTTTTCTTTCGTCACTTTTTTGTCCTTCTTCCTTAAGTAGGGAAATGAAGCTGTGATGGCATCAAACTGCTGTTCATCAATGGATCCTACACTCATTATCACGGAGTCTTTGTCACTTACAAAAGCTCCACTGCACAGTCATCTGGTCATCTCTTAATACACACTCCAGGGGTAATTGGCTCATTGGTGCAGGACAATGTGTGCAGAGGTATCAGGAAATCCTGAAAGGTTAAGACAATTTGATATTGTACTGATTTCCAGGGAGTTTTATCGTATTGTTAGTGGAGACTAATTAGGTTTATTTTCAGTGTGATTTCCATATTTTATCTTAGAAATTATTGGTGGTTTAACTTAAAGTAAGTAACCTGGTTGCCTTAAAATGTATTTAATATAATAAAGGAGATTGGTTTAATCAACAGAAACTCAAAATATAATGTTATCTGAACCACATAAATTGAAAAAAAAATTGTTTACAGTACTGCAGGGGTGAAGGTTCTACAGAATTGTTCAATTACATTCACTGGATTTATTTGGTATTTATTTATTTTTTTATATTAATTGATGAGTTTTTGAATTGCATGACATTTACATGTATTCATTTAGCAGATGCTTTCATCCAAAGCAACTGATGTAAGCAATTCACACTCCTCTTCTATTGTATTTTTTTAAATGGTGGAATTGGAACTGCTGTGTTCTAATTGGTTGTTGACAGTTTATGGACGATTTCATCTGCAAGATTTTGCTACTGTTTGCATTTAAGCTGTAGTTCAAAATGGCCTGGTTTGGTTTAAAAAAAATTCTCCCATCAACAAGTGTTAGTGGAGTTACTGTATCTTCTTCACTAGATCATTCAAATCTACAGATTTATTTTATGAATTCGCTAATTGAGCAAATTCGTCAAGATGGTATTTATATATTTAGTCTGGTTGTACACCAAAGATTAGGATTAAGGTAAATAAATGACACTAAGACCACTAATTCCATGTGATCTATGAATGTTTTGGTGTGTGTGTGTGTGTGTGTGTGTGTGTGTGTGTGTGTGGTGTGTGTGTGTGTGTGTGTGTGTGTGTGTGTGTGTGTGTGTGTGTGTGTGTGTGTGTGTGTGTGTGTGTGTGTGTGTGTGTGTGTGTGTGTGTGTGTGTGTGTGTGTGTGTGTGTGTGTGTGTGTGTGTGTGTGTGTGTGTGTGTGTTAAACGTGTGGTCTGTGAGAGCAGGTCTGTTAGAGGACATCTGGGAGGAAAGGAAATGTTGGCACACACTTCCTCCTGTACTGTCATAGACACACACACACACACACACACAACTTCATTCTTATGCCAGATTCTGACACACACAGTCACACAAATGGGGGTAATTAATCTCCTCTTCATTAGGATTACCTTTTTTTTCTTGAGGGATTTAAAAATGTCTGGATATTATAACACAATAAAGCGCTTCAACAATCCAAGGACAACAGATATGATGGCATTCATCGTATATGCAGTGAAAACAAAACCCTTGATCTATTGCAGTAAAATCCCTTGCAGTCAGATTCACAGTGCAGTGACACAGGCACACACACACACACACACACACACACACACACACACACACACACACACACACACACACACACACACACACATACACACACACACACACACACACACACACACACACACACACACAGTAAATGGTCATTAATGCATTCAGTTTAATGGCTCATTACAGAGGGAGGCAATGTTTAGCCAACAGTGTTAGAAAGGTCAGCAACTGAGGGGGGAGGTTAGAGAGGTGAGGAGATTCACCAGATGAGGGTAGCTGGGTGAGGAAGGGGGGATAACCAGGACCCATGGGAACTGGAGTCCTGCCCTCTGTTAATGGACTGCAAAATGAGCCCCGGTCCCCCGTGTCATCAAATCAGATACAGAGGCAGATGGAGATGGAGTGAAAGATGACAATCAGGGTCAGACCCTTCATATTAAAACCGTGCTGTTTCAACGTTCACAGTTGGAGGTGGAGGCTCAGGATGAGTTTGTTTCACTCACACATGTATGCAATAGGATTATAAAAAAAAAGCTTAACGTGCTCACAGGAAAAAATTAAAAACACCAGCTTCAAAGATGCTTTGATTCTGTGTCAGCAGAAAACTGATCAAGGTAAAACAGGACTGGCGTTCAGTTTAGATCTTCTGATTCACCACCTAAAGACATTTTCTCCTTCTCTGGCGTTTCATGAAATTCACACTTCAGAACATCTACACAAGGAGTCGACTCATTTTGATCTTCTTTGTGGCCTGTAAACTGAGACTAACCTTATCCCAGTGCAAGTAAAGGCAGGAGATGGCATGAAGAAAAAGTACCAATAGCAAATAAAAATAGCAAATATTTGGCTGTCTTTGCACAACAGCGTTAAAGTCGGCATGAAATGGAAGTTGCGACAGACTTTATTTCCATATTGTGAATTACTCTTGAGAGAAACAGCTTATTGAATGAGCTAAAAGATGTGTGGCAGAACTTAATGTTGTCTATTAGTTGTTAAGTGGACATTGTATACTGAAGTTGCACCCACTTTGTATTAATTGTCTTTTGGCCGGTTTCCCAGACAATGCTTAAGCTAGTCCCAGTCTAAAATGCATGTTTGAGCTGTTTTAACTGAAAGAAACTTGCTCTAACATATCTTAAAATATGTCAGTGCAATTGTCTTGTCTCAAGATGCAAGCCAGTAATGTGTTTTTCAAAGGCACGTTTATAAAATCTACCAAATTGAAGGCCTAAAGCTGGCTTAATCTAAGCCTTGTCTGTGAAACTGGGCCCTTATAATCACATTAAAATTAATAATTTGATACAATGTACTCATTGTGTACATACAGTATTATGTTTCAATGTTTCACTTATAATACCAGCATTACATCTGTGATTATAGGCTTATTACACCTATAATCTGTTGACCCTATACATTTTAACCCATGCTTAAACCAGCAAATTCCTAACCTTACCTCAATATAGCAGCAATTCAACATTAACACAATAAGTAAGCTACATTATAACAACCACTCTATTTCTTATGCAAGTTCATTGAGCACCTAATATAAAGTGGGACCAAAATGTATAACATACATACATTTGTTACAACATTCTTTCCAGTGTCATGAACTGCAGTGGATACTGCTTAAAATAAAATGTGGTTGGTGCAATCTCAGAAAAAATGACACAAAAGCTATCATTGGGATGGCACACTTTAAAAAGTTTATAATATGTACCATTTAGGTTTGGTACCAATATGTACCTTTGAGGTATTAATGCACTCTTTAGGTACGAAAGGGTACCGCCCCAGGCAGTTTTTTTTTTTTTTTTTTTTGAGTGTATAAATAAATGTGAAGTCTTCCCTTAATGATATACTGATAATCTTAGTATTAGGGGAAACGGGTTTGGATGCACCAGAGAACGTCACTGGCATGTGATTCCATTGCCATTTTAAAACGTAAAACTACTTACTGCCAAATGGAGGACTAACTGCTGTAATTAAATCATTAAATCTCACTCTCCGCTTCGCAGGACACGAAGAGAATCGCCTAACCAGCTCGCCAAACTCATTTGCTACTCGAGCATGAAATTATGACTTTTTTGGATAAATAATTACAAAGCTAACATCTGATAGCAAGGTGCACCCAGGGGGAGGATTAGCGCAGACAGGGGTGTTAGCCCTCATTACCAGCAGTGGATGAGAGGAGGAGAGAGAAAATATACTGGGATGGAGAGATAGGCTGTGATTTTAATTGCAGGCTTCTCTGGTTGGCTCCTTATCACAACCTCTCAGAGGGATCAAATGGCTCCTCTGAATGGAGCATTTCATTAACCTGTCACCTTATCACGGGACAACCTGTGTGATGCTAATGTGCAAATTACCATAAACGGGATCGTTTGTTTCCCTGTTGGACATTACTGAGACCCTCTCAGGCACGCCGTGTGAACGACGTGTGTGTGTGTGTGGTGTGTGTGTGTGTGTGTGTGTTGTGTGTGTGTGTGTGTGTGTGTTCGCGCGCGCGCGCGCGCTGTGAGAGGGAGGGGAGTGATGATGATGATTCTCTCCGCTCCATCAAATCACTATTACGCTCTTATTACTTTCTTCAAAATTCCACACCAGAAGTAAAAGCCACTTCTACATAAACTCAAACTCCTGAGCAGAATGCGTGAGTGGAAAAAGCTTAATAAAACATTGAATATTGACTGGACATACTATATGGGATTGCACGATCAATGAATGGTCAAATGCATTTAATCATGGATGGATAGTGGCAAACTTTAATGAACACACGCTTAGTACACAAAACCTAGAAAAAGTGTTTATTTAACTGGCAACATGGCATTTCCTTTACTAAATCCAGTCAGTTTCTAAAGTACGCTGCTGGAGACAACAATCGTATTAAGATATGGAAAATGTGTAATATTTGCACTATAAATATGTCACAATGGAAGGTTTCATGATGACTTAAAGTTAATAGCCTCTCCAGTTCTAGGAAAATTGTATTTTACCTAAAACATAACTTTTAATAAAACAATGTCAACAATAATAAACATTTATTTATATGTAGCCAATACTCTATACTTTTATAAAATCCATATTTCATTTTACAATATACATATACATGTATTGTCTTTTAAAATAATATGCAAGACAACTTCGTTAACCAATCAACTAACAATATTTTTTTACTGTAAAACTTATGTATTATTTATCCGTTCAAATCAACAATCACAAAATAGTCTTTTTCTACAATACTTATTTTGAATATAAGTTTAAAATGAGTTCAGGAGGACGTCAAAAAAACGATATATGTTCAACAACACCGTTGTTTTAAATTGTATTTTCTTATTGTATTTTTTAAAGATTTCGATATTTGTTGTCATATTCAACACCTTTACGCAAACAAGACGTATGTAGGCTAACTAAAGTTCTTCGTTTACACTGCCACACAAACACACACTGCAGCCTACTTATCGCGTGGCCTCGGATAGGAGGGGCCTGGCGCTTAAGTAGCATGCCAATCAAGCCGTCAACTTCAAATTGTGAGAGGTCCAGAGGGTAGACGCATCACTAGACGTTCCTCCTAACGAGACCGCGCTTCTACACCAAGCGAGAGTTATTGCTGTGATTGAAAGTGGATTGCCCTTCTCTCCTGTACATCTCCGTCAGAGTTCCTCGGGAGTTGGACATGTCGTTCCCCCAGCTGGGTTACCCACAGTTCCTAAACGCTTCCCAAGAGGTGTACGGAGCTGACCGCGCGGGTGTCATGCCGTCCTCTCCACGCGAGGGAAGCTCGGAGAACGGCGTAAATCCCGCGACTGCAGCGGCTGCTATCACGCCAATGCTCGGCATGTACGCGAATCCGTGGACCGTGCAAAACTATAGCGCCTTTTTACCCTACAACAGTGCCGAGCTGGCCCTGCTGTCTCAGATGGTAAGATACTTTTAGACTTTAAAAACAAAAAAAAGTATTTTACGGTTCATTCCCGCGGTTAAATATTTGTACAATGTTTTGAATTGATGAATGAAACATTATGACTCTGTCAGGGCTAAATCTTAATAATTGGCAACGCTTCCAAAAGATCTTTACCAAATGTTCAGAGTTGCATGAAGTCCATATATATATTTTAATTATCCATACATGCCTTGTTAAAAATAACTAATTATAATTTGTACATTTTTACTCGCACAAAATGAATTTTTTTAGATAGAATCACGAGTCAGTTATTGCATCACTACTTTTTAAGAACGACGTTTATTTAGCTTTTCTTATTTCACTAATTTAGCCTGCTCTAAAAACTTTTTTGAAAACAATTAATATTTTGAAATTATAGTTCTTTTTAATTTACATTTGTTTTTACTTTTTTGTTTTAAAGTGAACTGCTGCAAAGAAGTTTGTTGCCATGTTCTTCCCCCAGTTGAAATAGTCAGTTCACTAATTCTCTTTTTCTAAATTAAAAGAAAAGAAAACAAGGAATGAGGCTTTACACCCCCTACTTGTCTTCCTTGTGCATATTTCTGATGGTTTCAAAAACTTTTACTGATAATTAATTTTGGCAATCCCCAGGGGTCGCAGTATGAGTTGAAGGATAACCACGGGGCTCACCCACCAGGATTTGCAGTCCACACAGCGCCCGGTTTCTATCCATACGGCCAGTACCAGTACGGTGACCCGGCCCGGACCAAGAGCGCTACCAGAGAGACCACCAGCACACTGAAAGCATGGCTTCAGGAACATAAAAAGAACCCGTACCCCACCAAGGGTGAGAAGATCATGCTGGCCATCATCACTAAGATGACCCTTACACAGGTTTCCACCTGGTTCGCCAACGCGCGCCGGAGACTCAAGAAAGAGAATAAAGTGACCTGGGGTCGCAGTGCCGAGGACAGAGACGGACGGATTTTCGACAGCGACAATGACGACGACGCGGACAAAAATGACGACGAGGAAGAAATCGATCTGGAGACCATCGATATTGATAAGTCTGAGGAGCCCAGGGAAGACCAGAATCTGGAAATCTCGGATAATCAGCCTGAGAGTGAAACCGTGGAAACACCGCGGATATTATCCTCACCAGCACTTAAAATGGACAGTCCTTTGTCGAGTAGTAATAAAGAACAACAGAGTGTGGTCAAAAGCGTTGGCGAGGTGTCTCCTGGTGGACCAGTGTGTCAGAGGCCTGGAAACAGCAAACCCAAAATCTGGTCTTTGGCGGAGACTGCGACAAGTCCCGATAACACGCAGAAACTCAATGGACCCTCGACGCCCGCAGGCCTCAGGGCCTCACCCTCGACCCATCCAGCTTTCCTCTCCACTAATGGAATTTATACTTGCCAGATTGGGAAACTACACAACTGGGCGAGCGCAGCTTTCCTCAGCGCAAATTCTCTGATGGGTGTGCGCTCACTTTTAAGTCAAAACAGTAACTTCCCAAACTACAGCCCCGTTACGAACCCCGAGAAGAAACCCTCGTCTGCCTCTGGGTCTCCATGTCTAGACAGCGACAACTCATCCGACAGTTTCAGTCTCAAACATAATGGTTAGTATTCAATATGCAAAGTCATTTTCGAGATCAACAACATTGTGGTCGCTGCTGTTGCAGATAAATGCAAGTTTGTTTTAAAGAGCGGGTTTTCATTCATTTATCCTTTGAATTTTATTTAGATCAAGAAAACGTTCAGAGAATTGAATCTCCAACACTTGCGTCCAGATCACCGTTTCCAGTCATCCATGACAGGTAAATTATACATGCACACATCGTTTTTTAATTTGTTTTGTTATTTCCAAGGTTTCGATCACGTCGAACTTTGATTAGCTTTAATAATTAAAACACATCAGTTTCACTTCACACACAAGTCAATGTTCTTAATAACATTTTGTAAAGATCACCATTAGTTCATCATTATTTAATGTATTCAAATAATTAGACACTTTTTCATTTACATTTAAAACTTTGATTCACACATTTTTATTAATAATCCTTAATACTGTGGCTTGTTGGCTTAGCCAATTAAAGTTATTGAAAGTCTAACCGAAGCAAACCAGTCATTTGCATCGATACACATATAACTCTACTGATGCTGTCATTTGTTTAAGAACATTTTGACTAATTTTGCTAATTTCTGCCTTTTCTCTACTCATACAGGTCTCATCATGAAACATCACAACGCGCTCTGAAGACTATTTCATGAACACAGAACTTATCAGAAACCTCTAAATTATTTAAGGAAAAACTAAAATGTGACAATACAATAACATATAGCGTCATCAAATAGACCAAAATAAATTTTGTATTTCTTAATACGCTCCAATCCTGCAATATCATTTTTGTATTGTCATTTAATATCATTTCAGCATGTTTGAGTTTACCGTGTAGCTCGCCTACATTTCTTTTACAGAAATAATAAGAGTTATTTGTCAGAAAATTGTGAAAATGATATATTTTTGTGTAATAAAGAAAATGAGACGAATTGTGTTATTGAAATCCATAATCATAAAGTAAATTAATTGTGAGTTATTTGTTTAAAGTCCAGACTGAATTAAGACACGTGATTTTGAGCAGTTTCGTTACAGTGATTTTTCTAATTACGGGAATCATATATATGTTATAAAAATGTAAAATTCCATTAATGTAAAAGGTGAAATTATATTTTTAATAACTTTGATAATCAGACGGCTCCACATATTAGTTAATTAGCTACTATATCCTAATAAGCAGTTGATTTTCAAGAAGCATGTATCAAAACCAGCCAATTGCAAACAATCATATAGCCTAATTTTACCGACATTTATAAAAAATCTTAAATAAGCCAGTAAAAAAGTTACTGCCTTAAATTTGTAGGTAGGCTACAATCAACTTGGATGTTTAAGTCATTTCAACTTAAATTACAATAACTGACTTTATACAAAGGATTGAATCTTGTATAACTTATTTTAAAAAAAGTAAAAAAAAAAAAATGCTTAACTTATTTTGAATTTATTAATAATGACTAAAGTTGTCAATGTATATGTAGGCCTATTCTATTTATTAACTTTTTAAAAAAAAAAAAAAAAAATACCGCTTTGAAATAGGCAACGGCGACATCTATTGGCAACTTTTTCAAATGTATGTTTGGAATGCGAAATTATTTAAATTCAAAAGAATGTAAATGCTATGTTAATTAAGACTATTAAAAAAAGACAATAGTATCGATCATTGCAACATCGTTCGTTTTTCCTGTGACCTAAACAACTGTAAGAAATCACAGAATATGACATATAGAAATCTCTTAAAGTAGGCTAGGTCAAGCTGTTTGTTAAAATAAGCTGAGGGGATTCATACTTTTGAGCTGAGATTCAAACAAATGACTAGTTATGCACGATTAAATTGTTTATGAGAGTTCATAGCGCGGTTTCAACAGAAGGCGAAAGCTCTCCTTACACAACCCCGACAGCTGACTGAAATATGGAGACAGAGGAATATGGATCGCAGCTGTTCAAATGCCAGCGCGTGTTACTCGGAGGAGAGTCGGGTGTGCATGGAGATAATGTCAGTGATAAGTGCAATATAAAGCCTAAGAAAAGATACTGATCTATACCTGAACTATCGGAGCCCTGTGGTGCCTCAACACAAGGAAAAGGGGCCATTCACTGAAAAGTGTGTTATAGGCATGCATATATTTTAATAAAAAAATAAATTAAAAAATTGTGAACCAACTAGCAGAATTCTACCTGCTGATAGACACGCGGCGAAATATGATTTCATTACATGAGGGAAGCGCTTTACAACGTCGACTTTTATTAAGGGATGAACAAATATTAAATATCATATAAAGTATATGGCTATATAGTCATACATGAAAATATATAACCATAACCGACATAATACAATAATGTCATGTTAAGCATTAGCCGTTTGTTAATGTTATTTATAAAGCTGCTTATTATAAATTGTTACCTATACTACAAGCGTGAACAACAAGGACCTCTGAAGCGACGACCTCCGCAAACCTTCAGAGAAAATAAACCGCCACCCAGGCCAACAAAGGTTTATGTGAAGACGTGAATTAATTTTCAGTGTTTGGAAGTGTGTTTATATTCTGTGTGCTCTGTCGCAGATGCTGCAGTAAGAAAGTGTTTTAGAGAGAGGGGAACTGGGAAAGTTAGTGACAGAGGCACATCTGGATCGGGTCACATTCTTACTGTGTGGCAAATAGACTGATTTATGGATGTCCTAATCAAACACATGATCCCAAATCAGTAAAGAGACAGTTTGAAAGCTTTTCGTGATACAAGACGTCAGCAAAACCGCACATTCCTGAAAACGCGGTCTCAGCGAGTTCGTAAAACATGTAATTTTTTTGTTGTTGTTGTTGACCGAGGTTCAAACCCAAAGGTCAGACTGGGGCCAAGAACACGGAGCACTGAGAGTGAGTGATGTGGGAAATAAACGATCCATTAAATCACTGACTTTTGTTGGAAAATTATTTATCTATTTTTTGCTTGATATGAAAATGAATCACTCCAAGTGTAAATATGTGGTGATACCTGACCAAGCAAGTAGGCCCACCTCAACTGTCAAAAAAATTATGTTATTAATTTATGACTTATTTTGTTTTTGGATCCAGACCTCATAAGGTTGGTTGTTTTCAGCACGATTCAGAAAAGAAGACTTTTTTTTGTCATGTAGCTTTTTTTCACTGCAAGGTTCTTGATGAGGTTACAAGGTTTTTTTGTATATTTTTGAATATTGAAAAAAAAGTTATTTAACTCACACTGTAAAAAAAAGTTTTTTTTAAGTAATCAACTTGGATGTTTAAGTCATTAAAACTTACATTATTAAACTGACTGTAAAAAAATAATTAGCTGAATCTAGTATAACATAAAAAAAATTGCTCAACTTTGATAAGTTAAAGCAATGTAAAAACATATGTTGTCATAACTTATTGATCATTTAATTTGTTTTCAGTGTTCTTCATATCTTCCTTAGAAACAACAATACATGATTTTCTAATGAACAATTGAATAAAATGTTATTGGTGTAACTTAAAAATAATTTTCAATGACTATAAGATAATGCAATTGATTACAAAAGATTATATCTATTAAATAAACATACCTCAATATAGCTATTGTTCAGTTTCCCGGTACGTGATCGATTTTTGTAATTTTTTCATTTCCTGATATAAATATTGAAAACACTTTACAATAAGGTTTAATTTGTTAACACTAGTTAGCTACATTAGTTAACCATGAACAATACTTTGACGACATTTATCCTAATGTCATAATGTCTCAGCATTTAATACATTTTTAAGATCAAAGGATAATATCAGTTAATACACTGTGCAGTTTAAATAACAAACATTTATATGAACTAATATCAACAAAGGTTAATTAATAGTTCATGTTGCATAATGTTAACAAATGAGACCTTAATGTAAAGTCTTAACAATATATTTATTGTCATTGCACCTTGGGTTACTGAATTTTCTGGCATTAAAAATAGACTAAATCGAACGGATACATTATTAATTTAATGAACAGAAATATTCCACAACTGAAAAACACAATAAATATAAGACAGACAAAATAAGAGAGTTGTTTACAAATAATTCTGGCTAAATAACTGATATATAGATTTTTCAAAAAGCAATAACCCACTAGGAATTTTCAGTGAAATGGGTCTTCAAACAGCAAGCCCTGCATATTAAGGTCTTTTTTATGAGGCATTTTTGCATTTTCATGCAAGACTGCAACAAGGAGTATTACTATCTTTGGGTCCACCTGGTCAGGTGATGTGTCAATCAAAGCAATGATGCTAGAGAAGATGTCAGTCATGTTAAGGCATTTCTGTGCTATGCTAATGCTAATGGTGCTAGTTCTGCCTGGGTCTTTGTGGCCCACCCGTGATAAGACATAAAATGGCTGCCTGTTTGAAAGACTAGGTTAAGGCTTCATGAAATGAATATATTAAGCCAAGAAGGTGTGAAGGACGAAGAGATGGAGGAAGGTACAAAAAAAATGAATAACTGAATAAAATAAGCAGAAAGCGAGGTGGGGAGAGCGTTCAAATGTTTAAAAGAGGGATAGGTTTCTCTCATGAAAAAAACATGAGAGACATCTGACTTTGCATTTGGAATTAGTTTTAAAAATAGAAAACGGTTCAAGGGAACGATTGCACTATAACTACAGGTCTAACCTGAGGTTACCCTGACAGACCAAAGCTCTGCAGGACTATCTCATGCAATCAGTTTCCCAAAGCATATAGAGGATTAATATCCAAGTGTAAGAGAAGAGTGTCCAAGCCCCATCATCACCACATGTACTGTTATCTGTAATCCTGTTAAATAAACGTCATACCAACCCAAACAGTCTGGGCAGATGCACTGCAAAGTGAGACTGAGATCTTACAGTCCTTCACCTAGAGCTCTGTGAAGGAGACATGCTCTTCTGAAAGACTGACAAACTAATACCCAAACTCTCTCTTTCTGTCACACACACACACACACACACACACACACACACACACACACACACACACACACACACACACACACGCACACACGCACACACGCACACACAGCAACACACACACACACACACACACACACACACACACACACACACACACACACACACACACACACACACACACACACACACACACACAACAAACCAATATGCACCGCTCATACAGAAACACACACTATTTTAGTAGTCATTTTAGCACTTTTGTTACACTTCTGCAAGACCAATCCCCTAGTGCAAACTGGAGTTAACTATATGGGAGTCTTGCTTAAAAAAATAAATAAAAAAAAAGGTAGAAGCTGGTTTCCACCATGGAATAAAAATACAAAATGGTATAAAGTCTGAATTTTTTTTCCCAAAAATTGTGAGATATAAATTTGCAATTGCAAGAAAAAAAAGGCAGAATTGTTATGAAAATGTGCAATTATCTTTTTTTAATTTCTTTTTTTTTTTAGAGAAATAAAACCACATTGCTACAAATAAACATGTTTATATTTAGCCATTCTCGCAATTGCAGAATTGCAGTCAAAAGTGCAAGTTATAAACTCAGAATTGCGAGAAATAAGTAAAAATGTGTGATAAAAAGTCACAATTAACTTTTTTTTTTAATTCCATGGCGGAAACATGTTTATTGTTTATTACAGCTGTGTGTGTGTGTGTGTGTGTGGTGTGTGTGTGTGGTGTGTGTGTGTGTGTGTGTGTGTGTGTGTGTGTGTGTGTGTGTGTGTGTGTGTGTGTGTGTGTGTGTGTGTGTGTGTGTGTGTGTGTGTGTGTGTGTGTGTGTGTGTGTGTGTGTGTGTGTGTGTGTGTGTGTGTGTGTGTGTGTGTGTGTGTGTGTGTGTGTGTGTGTGTGGTGTGGGTTTGAAAGGACATGAGGGTGAGTAAATTATGACAGGACTCTCGTTTTTGGGTGAACTGTCCCTTTAATATTGTGTAAACTCTGCTTCATAGTGAACTATAATATTCATAGCTGACACTTAGAAATCATTTTGGCAGACACCCATAAAATGAGTCCATATCACAACAATTTTAATCACATCAGAATGATTTCAATAAAGCTAGAAGGCTTTGGAGGTCACATAAGCTGTACACAATGCATACTAATGTCATATTAATAAAGTCAGACATTGTAACCACACATGGTCTGTACTGACCACAATTATTTTAAAGCAAATCAAGAGGAGCCAACATAATGCATTACACACAGTCAGGCTTTTGAAATGATCTTGACTAGCTGCAAAAGATCACAACTTACAATAAAGCTGCTGTCATGTGCAATACACAAATTCAGTCAATTCAACTATTTCACAGAATGACAGCAGCTGTTCATGCTTTTTACTTTCATTCTGGAAAAAAAAGGAAATCACACATGCTTAGACATTAATGCCTTTCTTTTTGGTCTGTTTTGTTTGATTCCTTGATTGATTAGAACAACTTACAACCCTTTTACGAGATGTATCAGAATTCTAATGTACTGCCAGATTTGATTCTATGGGTTGAACATATGGTGTCTTATTACATTTTTTAAACTGCTTATTTGAGTTGATCCGTTTTATTTTTATGTATTTGTTGACTAGTTGGGTAGATGTCATGAGACGTAAAATGTACTCCCCGACCCCTTTAAATAAGCTCTGAGCATTCGGTTATGTTAAGGCAAGTCTTAGATAATAAACAATCCTATTATGTAAGTGAATTCCCTGCCTACCCTGATCCCTCATACTACAATACTATCATATTGCCTCTGTTTTACACTCAGAGGTAAAGTGATCAGAGACAAAAGTGAGGACAGTCAAAATATGGATTTACTCCTCAGATGGAACAACAAGGATGTTTTGACTGCATCTGAGACCTGTTTATTAGACACATGTTATTCATTAAATGAGAAAGTTATCACAATAAATAACATTCTAGTTTATTCTGTTTATTATTAGTTTATTCAAGTTATGACAATGTTTTTACATCGCTTTAACTCATCTGTTCAATTTTCAACTTTTTTTATAAGTTATACAAGATTCAGCTCATTTGTTTAATTCAATTTAGTGTAGTTTAAGTTGAGATGACTTATAATAAATAAAAATATAGGTGGAAAACCTCAAATTATGAGATACTGCAAGTCATAAAAAGTCAAAATGTTACCATACTTAAGTCTTATACATAAAGTCAAACTTATGAGATAAAAATCAAAGTAGGAATACTAAGTACTAGTATTTATGGGATAAAAAAATCGATTCAAAAGACAAAATGTGCGATAAGACAGAAATATAACAGACAAAATTGAGATTTTGCTGCAAGTTCTAATTTCGAAAAGAAAAAAAGTCAAAATAAGACAAAAAGTCATAATTATGACAAAAAAGACAATCAACTAATTATGACTTTTTTTAAGATTGACTTTTTATCTCATACTTTTGACTTTTTTTAAAAATTGACTTTGTGTCTAATAATCACAATGACTTTTTATATCATAATTATGAATGAACAAAGCATGTTTTTCCATGTGGTGGAAATGGGCTTATTCTTTAAAAAACAAACAAACAAACAAAAAAACAGCAATTTTCAAAAAAAGAGTGTATAAATAACCCATTGAAACGTAATTGTGATGGACACGTCTAAATTGGCTGATATTCTGATGAAAAACAAACATTGTAAAATATTGTAAAATATATTATAAATATTTTAAAATTTATTTTGCATTACACATTAAATAGTCAAATAAAGTGACTAAGTTCAGCATGCTGTTGTTGATTCTCAGTGGTGATTCATAGCACACAAATGGCATTTCGTGAGAATGACTCAAGTGAACATCTATCACACGCTTCACACAATTGCAAACAATTGCAAAGGGATTTCATCTGAACACTTAAAGATCCATTCAAACATCCATCAAGTGTACAGTGCATTGTATTTGTTGAAAGCATTGTTCAGTTTAACTTCAGATGTGTTTTCTTCTGTCAAACACAAAAACTGTCTCCCAACCAATAGCTGCTCAACAATAGTCACTCACACTGTGCTTATAGCGTTTACCTGTACAACAAATTATTATGGTGATTATATTTATTATTAGTTTGTTGAAATATCAACATTCTTGTATTTATAGTGCCATTTTAATGAAGCCTACCTTCATCCTAACATTTCACTATCTTGTGCTGCCACCTTGTGATCTAAGCAGGAACTCCTGTCAGCAAAGTTTTTTTGTTTTTTTTCAAAAGACCACTTAGATGTAAAAATTAAAAGTGTGAACCTTTTATTTTTCAGTGAGAAACTGTTAAGTACATCTTGAGCTTTTTTAGTGATATTTTTTGTACATAAACCTATACAGTGTTCAGGGGACAGTTCCTAGACAGAGGAACTGTATAATCTTGAACTGGACTTACTACCACTTTCAGAATGCATCAAAAGTGCACCTGTAAGAACTCTGTGATAGCTAGGGATGGGCACTTTCGAAACACTGCTTCATGAAGCTTCGAAACCTTTACGAATCTTTTGTTTCGAATCAGTGGTTTGGAGCGTGTATCAAACTGCCAAAGTCACTTGAACGTGTACGTGTAAACGTGGCTTCACACAGTAAACGTGGCTTCATTACGTCATAACTGTTTTAAAATTGAAATGGTTCCCTGATGGGGCAAGTGTGGGTATCTGCAGGATGGAGTAACGGGCGTGACGAAAGATAGGGGCGTGGGGAAAGATCGTTATCAATGGTTAAAGTCTGTCAGGTGTAGGGTTAAGGGTCAGTTTCTGTTAGGCGTTACCTTTCGGCACGCCCAATACTTGACCTGCAGTTCTCCTGGTCTCTACTGGGGGGCGATATCCCATGAATCATGCTAATTCACTGAGAACACCCCTCAGTGGCGAACCATTGAACAAGTCTCTATGGTTTTTATTCATTTGTCGATGCTTTAATGAGACATCTGTATAATTAAAACGAATAATATAGTGAATAGTCTCTTATTGGCCCGTTTAGCGGAAACATCCATTGAACAAACAAAACGTGATTGAAAAATTGATAAAAAAGCACACATATTACCGGTATACAGACCAGGGATGGAAATTAGCACCCGCCACCAGCCAAATGCGGGTGATTTTGTGTTGTGGCGGGTAAACTCGCTTCACTTACCGGCCACCGTGGCGGGTAAATAAAAATTGCATACTGTTTCACCCGGACGGCGGACACGTTCAACACGCGCGCGCTTTTTCCATCGAGGCTCGGCGTCGGACCGCGAGAGGCGGTTTGCCGTCCAAAGGGAGAGATAGTCGCGAGCGCATGGTGTTTTTTTTTTGGGCGGGGTAGCTCTCTTGTGTAGTAAAGAGCCAGCCGCGCGAACATCTACCCGCGCGCTTCTTCCGTCGAGGCTTGAGCACGAGAGACGGTTTGCCGTCCCAAAGGAGTGAGTGAGTGAGAGGCGCGACCAAAGTGTGTGTATGTGTGTGTGTGTGTGTGAGTGAGACGCGATCAGTGGAAACATAAAAAAATACAGGACATCATTCAAACTGAAAAGTGTTTACTTGTGTACACTGACACACGCAATAAAACACAACATTGTGCTTTTTTACACTCTAAACTCTTGTCAAACTGTAACCTACAACTGTCACCCAACCACACGCACAGTTTTTAAAAGCAAAACATATTTATCCAACCCCATTTCAAAACAGGTTACATCTTTTGGACATCATATTGGTTTTCATTTCTTGTCCTTGGAGTCCGAGCACTAATCTTTTTTTTTAAGTTACACATTCTACATTGATTAAAAAAGAAAATCAAATGTGTTTTTAATGGTAGTATTTTTTTTATACGGAAATCAATTATTTATAATTCAGATGAGAATAAAGTGAAGGTTAATGAAAATTAAGGAAAACAAATATATTGATCTGAAATATAGCAAATGAATTTTAAATTCATTCAGGTACAATTACCAAACATATCTCAAGGTCTTTTTTATTAATTTAATAAACTAATTATATAAAACTATTGTCAGTGCATTACAAATAAACTGGTTCTATGCCTTTATTAATAAAACATATACAACTTAAAAATACAATGCTTAAGACATTTATAAAAATGCCTTCTGCATATTTGTTTTGCTTTTCACTCCATTGTACCGAAACCGTACCGTGACGTCTGAAGCTCCGAGGTATGAACCCATCTGTGACTTCTGTGTACCGTTCCAGCCTTAATGCAATACAGTTTCATTATTATCCATACCTTACTATAAATAATTTGTGCAACTAAATCATGTTTTGCGCCAGTAACTGAAAATGTTAGTAGCGCAAGTGCCAGCAGTGGAAAAGGTTAGTGTAGTTCCCTGTCCAGCATAGAGTGCCGTTCAGCATCGGTTCAGTTTTTTGTTTAATCCGCCCTACTCATTTAAATAAATGTATATCAGTTCATGGTTTGTGTGTGTATAAGAGAGAAAGAAAAAAATGCCAGTATTGCATTGAGACTTGAGATTAAATAAACTGCTTGTATTGTAGATCTTGTAGTAGGCCTATTAATTTTCACATGCAGTTACACATTGTCGGTTAAAAACAAGAAAGTGGCTGGTAAAAACATTGAGTGGCTGGTAGATTTTGAAATCCACCAGCCACAGTGGCCGGTGGACAAAAAAGTTAATTTCCATCCCTGATACAGACATTTAGGCCTACTAGATTAAGCCAGGATTTGGCCTTAGTTCAATTAAGATATTTAAGTATCTTTTTTAAAAGTGCCTTAAAAAATATTACTGGTGCGCATCATGAGACAAAACAATGACACTGACATATTTGAATATATCAGAGCAAGTTGCTTTCAGTTAAAACAGCTCGAACATGTAATTTAGTCTAGGACTAGGCTTAAACCTTGTTTGTGAAATTGGGGGTGAGGCTAATACTTAATGGTTTTAGATGATTAGTTCATTGCAGTAAATACTTAATGGTATTAGATGATTGGTTCATTGCAGTTAATAGATTATACTTTCGATAAAACATTTGCAATGGTTTTGTAAAAGCGGTTCAATTGCATTGGGTAGACCGCCAGGGGGCATAACTAAGTGGAATACCTTACGGTCCTTCTAGTTGAGAACCTAATATAAAAACTGTCACCTCGTGACCTTAATGACGTGTCTTTCTATAAATACCTTCTTTCACAACATCACTTCCTCTTTCATCTTCTCGTCTATAGAAGTTGAGAACCTGTGTGACGTGCAGCTATGTTCCAACAGCTGTATCCCTGCAGAACCCAGTAGAGACATATTAGTTTATCGGAGAGCGTGTTTTTTCCATAACCACCCATAGGGCTCTGGTAAAAATTAACCATGTAATGCATGAATGTTTCGCCAATCATTATTACATATACGGGTCTCTAGCGACCCGGGTCTATATCTTGAACGGATTGTTGGATCATATAAAACTCTCCAGTCCTGATATTAGAGTAACGATTACAGAAGAATAAAATAAACCATATTTTGTTACCTTGGGTTCAGTAGGGTTCAGTTTGAGCAGATGTTTATACCATCATCACTGTCCTCATCAGAGCTCATTTCCCAGTGCATTCAGCATCTGGCTCATATTCGCGATCTCAAACATTCTCAAAACTATCATTTTCAACATCTTCAAAATCAATATTTTGATCACTGACAGCTTCTTCACCATATCTACCATCAAGTGACAGTGACACTAATATTTGATTGCTATTAGTACTTGCTCTGCAGTAAATCAAGGAGCTTCATGTTTTCTGATGATACTTCCTATTCTTTTGTTTTCTGCCTGCAGTAACCACCTTCATGTATCAGACATTGCCACCGCGTAAAATAAAATTTAACTGCACTTATTCAGTCATCAAAGATTCAATTATTGTTGTGCAGAAAAAAAAATACTGAAATATTCTTTTATAATTATTTTTTTCTTTCTTTCTTTCTTGTTGATAATGAGTTGACTGAGGAATACTAAGAAGGTCAATGTCTAATTTAAAGAAAATTAATGAGGAGGAGGTTAGTCAATGATGTCCAGGGTCACTAAAGACCCAAGGTATGCGTTTAAGGGTTAAAAACAAAAAAATAATTTCCATTTACCTTCTGATTCAATCGAAGAGTATATCCTTGCAGTGTTCAGCCGGATTTTTATGTAAAAAAAAAAAAAAAAAAAAAAAGATTGATATAAAATTGCTGCTCGAGGAAAGCTTTGGCTATAATGAGAGATATAATGCACCCACTGAATTATGCTTCTGAACTACCATCTGGTTGCCGCAAAAGCAACCAAAGCAATATATAAACAAACCTTTGTGCCATATGCAATGTCTTCTGAATAAGGGGTAGGAATCGAGTGATGAATTTTAGTCCACGATGTTGTGGAGGTTGTGTATTGTTGTTGTATGTATTGTGTATGTTGTGTAAGAGAAGACATCAATTGATATCATTGAGATTTTTTTAATTAAAGTTCAATAACCTCATATGTTTCTATTTTGCTTTTTATATTGCAAGTCTTGAGTTGTGGGGAATTATATTCCTGTACAATGGCTTTTATTGGGAAGCGTGAGGGAGATATGTGCAGATCAGACCCTTGTGACAGATTTGATATTCGTCTTCCACTCAGTTGTGTCCTCTGGTCTGCAGCCAAGGAAATAGAATGTGGTTACCTATGTAATCATGGTTCTATGAATCACAGAAGACCCCAGAGCCTCAGGTCACTCGGGTCAACAAGAAGACTTTGGAGGAAGTGCTGACATGTAAGGAGGTATTTATAGACAGACACGACATTAAGGTCACGAGGTGACAGCTTTTATATTAGGTTCTCGACAAGAAGGACAGGAAGGTATTCTGCGACGGTCCGTGCGACGTGACTTTGGTCATCAGGTGAATGTTGAGACAGAAGAGTCTACTAGGTGGCAATATGAAGTTATGTACTTTAGTAGTCAAAGAAGAGTGCAACATGCTATTCCAAGAACATTAAATATCATTCTCCATCGTTTTTGTTGTAGTTCTTGTTCTAAATGTTGCACGCAATGGCGGATCAGCAAAAATTTCTTCTATCCTTCCAAGCGAATTTACTCACTCAAACCCCTGACTTCTGCAACTTTTGATTTATTTTAGAAATATACTTTTAATTAGATATATTGATAGAACTTGTTTTGAGATATTGTATCAATTTTTGGTAAAAACTAATCAATTCAATTCTTATATACAACAATAATGGAGTGGGACTTTCACTTGCGACATTAAATTAACTAAATAACATTCCCAATGTAATTAAAGGAGGCTGGATCTAGTGTAACAAAATGTCATTGACGTCTCTTTAAATTCTGTTCATAATATAAAATTATAAAATCCGACCCGACAGAAAATAGGAAAAATAGGATACAGGCTTATAGGTGCACTCACTGTGAGCAGACAAGGTGTCAGTATGCTCAACAGGAGATGTTTGAGTCATAAATGGTAAAATAAAAAGGCTATTGTTACGTTTATTTTGGGGAAAGTTGCATATAGTCCCTTTAATCTTCAGTTACACATTTAAGCCTATTTGATCTGCAATGATCCAGTCTGAGCTGAAGAGGGCAGAAAATGCTTAACTATAATTCTCACAGAGCACAGGGAAATCCCTCCTTCATAGCAATATGCTAACACACTCTAACACAATTCAATAACAAAAATAAAATAAAATAAAATAAAAAAATAAAAAAACAAGTATTAAGTCTTTTCTAAAAATCTAAATTCAGGGGAGGTGAAAGCACAACTAATGTCATCTTAACATCATGAGAACTCGTGTTGTTCTGACCTAGAACCTATCCTCAATTAGCATTGATCTGAAACAACTGTGCATTGCAATTTACATCCACCACCAAACCAGATTACCTCAGCGTGCCTTTATTTGCACGTTTAGGGGTGTGTGGAGAAATGACAACATGAACAATACATTTATACTTGGGAGTTAGCTGAGGTATACAGCTTTTATTTTTAGAGTAGCCTAACCTCTTATATGTGTGTAAATATCAGATACATTTGGATTTTCCATTTCTTGAGATGTTGAGGGTGTTCCGTTAACAGCCGCTGGATTTTTACTGACGGAAGCAACCGTCAGGCAAGTACAGAGGCTTGCTATAATACTACTGCCAATACAAAGACAAGATGCTGTGAGCAGGTAAGACATGCTGCTACTGCACAAATAGCATGAACTTACCTGTAGTATATTTATATAGGTGAAGCTGGGGAAGGTGGAGGGGCACTAAAAGCTCTCTGTAAACCAAGGGGGTAATCCATCGACCGGAAGTTGAAGTCGGCCGGGTGCCGCCATCTTGTAGCAGAACTTCACTTGCGTTAGCATTCCCATTGACTCCCATTCATTTTGGCGTCACTTTGACGGCGAACAACTTTACATCTGAGGCGTTTAAAGACTTCATTTGTCCATTATTTATTTCTAAAGAAACACGACAATGTATAAAAGGCTCCATTACTTTGTATCTTACGTTATGGCCCCGTAGAAGCCGTTTTTGTAAAAATAGGCTAACGACTGCGTCATAACCACTCGACTCTCCGTTGCGCTGTACAGACATTACCGTACAGACAGGAGGAGAAGCTCGCAGGCAATCGGGGGGACGTCCCGTCAAGGGAGAAGCCCATTGATAATGAGTCCATAAAAGCAACGGGACAAAATACTCCTGCTCACTCACGCCAAAGAACTCTTTGCTCAAGTTCCCCGTCTCTGCAAGATTAACGTTGGTAATTTTCACGCACAGCTACTAAAAGATTTACGTCTGTCAGACAGGTTGCTCACGACATCAAGCTTAGTTTGAGTCGGTTTGAGTCTGCGCGTCAGGAACGGAAGTGCTCAAAAATCGCTAAAAATGGGCTTCAACTGTCTCAAGTTCTCAACTGAGTTCCAATGAGATGGCTCTGTCCACTTCTTATACTGTCTATGCTGTAAACTGCTACAGTAAACATTGACCAACGATTTAAATGTTGAGCAGCAAGCTCATTGGCTACAGATGCACTGGGAATCAATCAGCTTGTGCTGTGAAGTTATGACGTGATTGTCAGCACAGCAGGTTGTTAAAGGGATAGTTCACCCAAAACTGAAAATTCTGTCATCATTTACTCACCTTCATGTTGTTCCAAAGCTGTATTAGTGTATTTCTTCTGTTGAACACAAATATATATTTTAAAGAATGCTGGTAATCAAACAGTTGACGGTAGCCATTGACTTCACCAGTAGGAAAAAAAAAAAAAGCTATGGAAGTCAATGGCTACCGTCAACTGTTTGATTACCAGCATTCTTTAAAGAGGCTATATGCGTTTTTCTGAAATTTAAACTCGCGACTGACACCTGTGGCCAAAAAACAGAACTGCACTACCTTTCTGCTCGCTCTCGCAGTGCGCTCTCGTACGTGCACACTTCACAGGTCAACATTGTTTACAGAGGTAAGAAGAGTCAAATACATATATTGTTTGAGATAAGTGCTGACTAGCGGTGGTGGCAGAGTGATCTTTATGATTTAAAACTTGTTTTAAATGCAGATAAAACTAAAGTCATGCTTTTTTTCAAATTCAAAATCTAAGTCAAAACTCCCGTCAATCCTTACTTCCCAGGGTATGAAAATTGAATGTGTTTCTAAGTACAGATATCTTGGTATTTTAATTGATGAATCTCTTTCTTTTAGCCTTCAAATTCAGCAGCTAGCAAAAAGATTAAAACTTAAATTAGGATTTTTCTTCAGAATCAAATCCTGCCTTTCGTTCAAATCTAGAAAAAGGCTGGTTGCTGCCACGTTTATGTCTGTACTTGACTATGGTGATGTTTTATATATGCATGCGTCATCTCAAAGTTTACATGCACTGGACACTGTATACCATGGATCTCTGAGGTTCATCACTGGTATGAAAGCCCTCACTCACCATTGTGAACTGTATGAACGTGTGGGATGGCCCTCACTATCAACACGGAGACTTCAACACTGGCTTATCTTCATCTACAAGGCTATTTTAGGTCTCCTTCCATCCTACCTTCTGACCTATATCAGTACAAATAGTACCGGGACTTATAATCTTCCTTCCCAGGATCTTTTGCTGCTATCCATCCCAAAGGTCAGAACTGAGCTTGGAAAAAAGGCTTTTAAGTTTGCGGCTCCCTCTGCTTGGAACAATTTACAGAAATCCATGAAACTTACTGAACTCGTTTCTTTGATTGCTTTTAAGAGGTTGTTGATTGACATGGAGGTAGCCACATCGGGCTGCAGATGTTTTACCTAATGTGTTCTTAGGATTGTGGTTGACTTTAAAATATTTGCTGTGTCAATGGTTTTATGTTTTTAGTGTTTTTAGTGTTTTTGCTTATTTTATGTTTGTATGTGTTGTATACATGGTATAGTACTGCTGCCTGTCTTGGCCAGGACACTCTTGAAAATGAGATTTTTAATCTCAATGAGTCTCTTCCTGGTTAAATAAAGGTTTAATAATAATAAAAATCTGAAACGTTTAACATGAACGCGCTTGACGTCACATCCGCAGACTGTGCGGGAAAAATCCGACCCGACAAAAAATAGGAAAAATAGGATACAGGCTTATAGGTGCACCCACTGTGAGCGGACAAAGTGTCAGTATGCTCAACAGGAGATGTTTGAGTCATAATTGGTAAAATAAAAAGGCTATTGTTACGTTTATTTTGGGGGAAAAGTTGCATATAGTCCCTTTAAAAGATCTTCTTTTGTGTTCAACAGAATAAATAAACTCATACAGGTTTGGAACTACTTGAGGGTATAAGTAATGACAAAATTTTAATTTTGGGGGGAACTAAGGACTTTTAAGGACATCAGACTTTAAAAATGAAATATTTAATATAATTAAATAAAACTAATAAACAACTGCTGTTTTGTTAAATGAAAACATGCAACAAACTTTTAATTGCGTGTTGTGAGTAGCCTAATCTGTTTGATTTTAAGATTCTTTAATGACCTAAACTCGCAAATTGTGCATAATAACAGTGAACAGAAAATACAGGACACATAGATTAATTGAAATATTTAGTGTGGTAATCTACCTCATCAGACATGGATTTACCAGTAAAATTGTACCAGAGAACAGAGTTTTAGGGGTCATGGCATGTCATGCCACAATCATATAAGTCGAATTGGCTTGGTAAATCGATGGAGCCCTGGGCCCTTGCAGATATTTGGCTATTGGTTAACATTATCCAATAGCCAGTGCTGCTGTCTCAGTGACGTCAAAGAGTATAGAAGCACAAGAGGCGAAACTCTGATGCTTTTCTGGTAACAGCCACTAGGTGGCGCTTCGGGAGCGCGGCCGCCATTTTGGGATGAAGATTCCAACGGGAGTTACTGGACAACAGCACAGATAACAGTTTTTTGAGGTAATTATTTCTTGCATTATTGAATATTTCCATTTTATGCAACTTTAAACATTTAATACTATTATTAGTTACCAACTCCACTTGGCCTGAAATATATTTTGTACGTTTTAAAGTAACACTAAGTAACAATTTTCAACCTTCATAATATATTTCCAAGACCCTTGTGATGGTAACCTGACTCCGCCAGATGGATTTGCTCCGCATATCCATCTGGAAACCTTCCGTTGAAGTAGTTTTGGTAAGGGGCGAAAATACTGGTTAGCTGATTGGCCTATGTTGGTGATAGACGGGCCAAATCAACCAATCAGATCAACGAAGCATATGAGAGCGACGACGAAAACACAACCACAAGCCAGGCTACTCTTGCTGCTGCAGGTAAAGGCTCGTTAGCTCTGTAATTCCGTAATAACTCTGTAATTCCGATAAAACTTGCTCGATAGCCACACTGACGCTAGTTTCATCCGCTGAAGCCGCCATGTTCTTAAGACTGAACTGTCGCGCTTCTCGTTGCGTCACACCTCAACCCGCCTCAAAGCCAACGCTGATTGGACGTTCGTTTGGTGAACTGCTCCCAAATTTTCTTTAACGGAAAGTATCCAGACTGATCTGCGAGTGAAACCTTGAAAGCTCGCGAGATCAGGATGGTCTCACGAGGCTATTGTGATGGTACATTGACTTAAAATAAGTTAAATGACACTTCTGCCATAGCCTGACGTGGTCTGTATCGCTTTTACTGGCACTATGTAACTTCGGGTTTCGGGTAGGGAACCGTGCACAAAAAGAACTACACAATTCGACTGCTTTACGTCAAGCGCTACAATAGTCATTATTTCGTTTTTCTTCGTTTCTGATGTCACAATACATCATCCTTTCATGAAATCATGTAACATACTTTACCTTGTCTGTGGACATCGCTCATTCTAAAGCCGGTGCTGGATAAACAGCGAGCGTGCGTGCGACGGTAGGCTAGATTATTTACGACAGCTGGCAATGGACAATTTCGTTTCCAACCAGTAGGGCGACCGAAGAGGAAAAATCCTTAGTGTTACTTTAATCCCCTGGATGCTACAAACATGATGATCTTATGCATTGCTGTGCCCGTTATCCTATAATTGCCACAATTTTGTACAGTGGCTGTGTTTTTGTTTACATACTCTTGCTTTAACGGTCATTAATATACGATATAAGAAGTTTACTGTAAAGCTATTTCTATTGCTGTTATATAGGCCTAATAGTTGTACAAATAGAGAGTCTGTAGGACTACTACTGTGTACGTGTTGTTGTAGCCATTAAATAACCGCATTTAGTTTCATATTTGTTCAAATAATGTTTTTTTTCCCATGTTGATTATGAAAGGGAACAGCATGAGTAGGATATGATATCGGGAGACATGAAGTGGGTCATACATGATTTTGACTCATTACGTTGTGTTTTGTAGAAAGCCTTTCTTTAAAATTAATTTCGTTTTGTGTAAATTGTATCTTAATTTAAAAAAAATTAATCAACCAATTACCTGGATTTAATAAATAAGCAAATATAGCAGACAATATAATCATGACATACGGCGCGGTCACTTGCAGTGCTCGTGAACTTGAGCAATTTCATCATAAATTAACCGAAATATGCCTCAGACATGAGAAATATAGAAAGCTTGCAACTAAATCTTTAAACGAAACTATTCCAAACGAAAAGAAATAGGCTACTCTCTGATTATGTTGCACACTCACATATTATGTATGTCGAAATAACGAGATATTATGTCGAAATAACATTAAAAATAATAAATCTTTAAATATATTTGATTGAATGCTGAATGTTGTGCTTATTCGGTTTAGTAAAATTAAAACGTTAGTTGTGATAATTAAAATTATTGAATATTAAATATTGAAGTTTTGCTTATTTAATAATAGTATACAAAATAGGCTATAGCCTACTTGTGCGCAGCTCCCCCTGTCAATGATCTAACACCCCCTCGGCACCTGCGTTAAAAATTATCTGGCGCTGCCCCCTCTTTTTACATAATTATTTCAACCCAAAAATGACCTCTGCACTGGACTAAATATATGTATAATATACGACTGCCGAGTGGCTTTCACCCCAAAATGGCGGGAAGCGTAGCGCTGCTGCTGGGCGCTGGTGCTGGGCGCTGGTGCTGGGCGCTGGTGTTGCAATGGAACGTTCTATTGGCTTTCACTTCTTGTAAATATACGTTCTTTGGTGACGTCATGCGGACAAAGAAGGTAGTTTGGGGAATCATTTTTTACAGTTGGCAACCTTTTTAGCAGTGTTTGTTATTTTGTTGTTAAGAATAATTAGTTGTTTGCTATGTAAGAACATTTAGCCTATTTTTTGGTCTCTTGTAAAATCATAAAAACAAACAGCCATGTTTGTATGATAAATCATATTCTTTTACTGGTGAATTTCACATTCACAAATACAAAATGTCTTTAAAAAAGAAATGAAACATTATATGGAATCAATGAACATTATATTGATTCTGACTTCAAGTCCTGATGAAACAAATTTAGGAGGTTACAAGCATTGATTTAAAATGACTGTGAGGTTGAATCTTAGCACTAGAAAGTCGCTGTAGCAAAAGACTTAGATATTCTGAGCACGGCTGGCACGCAGGTCTTTGAGAGGACACACAGAAAGACAGCGTCAGGCAATAGAGGACAGCGGGTTCTTTCTCACAGTGTTACCCATGGGGCCACTGATCTAATTCTAGCTGCGTCCTGATTCCTCTGTAAAGGGCTGGACGTCTGAGCTCAGTGCAGAAGAAGTGTCGCTAGACAAAGAGAGCTATCCACATTTACATGAACATTAAATTAGTCTTCGTGACTAATAATCATGAAATCCTTGTAATGACTTTTCATACGACATAACCAGTGACTAATGGTGCTCTCTAAAATGCAGGAAGAGGGAAATTAAAGTGAGCCGGCAGTAGCATTTGGACCAGGAAGGTCTACCAGGAGATAGCATTCCTATTCATCTCAATGGCAGTTGCTTAGCTGACACAGAACCTCCAGAAAGTAAATTATTTGTCTGCCAATTTAGCTGGTTGGTGCTCAGTTTTGCAGCTTGGTTTTTTTAGCCATTCACCTGAGCTGTAAATGTCATGCGACTAATCACAGTAAAACGATGTCAAGCAGCAGATGGAGAAAAATGTAAGAAAAATATAAATTTTACAGTTTCTCCCCAAAATTTTGGGCACTGCCGCCCTGGTACAACATACTGTATAATGAATATTCTGGGATACATTTTATCAGACAACATGAATATTTGAATGGTCGTCAATGGAAAAAGGTGCCTTTTGCAGCCAAATGGTGTAGATATGACATACTAGCAGAAGCTAACAGGCCCATGCTAACTATCTTGACACCTTAAGTCTTGACACCTTAGTTTGGTTTGTCAGTTAAAGGAGATATTTTAGAGATCTTTAGTACACAACTGACAGTTAAAACGTAGCACCATTTGCATTCTGTATACCCAACATACATAATGTGTATTTATTTACCCTAAAATACATGTCCCACTTATTTTCACATTAGCCTAGCCTACCTTTTGTAAACCTCGCTCCAGACCAAGATGATATCAGTCATTATTCTGCATCAGGTCAGAGGTTAGTTAGTAAGCTCTAGTTGGCAACTAGTTGGCATGTCTGTTTTTATCAAATAAATTAAAGTTTAAACATGCTAAAGTGAATAGCCTTTATATAGCCTTATTCTGTTGTGTTTGTTTTATGTTTGTTCTGAGAGAAATTACTGTATATTCCTCATCGGAATTCCTCCACAATTTGTAACATTCTAAAATTACATTCGGAGACAATAAATACTACATTAAGGCAATTTTAAGATAGCATTATGCGTGCCTGTCAATCATTATTACAGCGCCACCCTCAGGCTGAATAACGTAACGACGTTAGACCTCTGCCAAAAGTGTGCCTGCATGTGTTCAGCGATTCGAATATAAAGCTTACCAAATGTTTATCATAAACTAGCGCTGAGACCCAGACCTAAATTTAAAGTCGGGAGTGTACTGTTCTGATAGGATCAGCAAGGGCAAAACAATTCTGAACGCAAATAATAAAGTGAAAACAATACAACTTTGAGATATAGCATACTGAGCAAAATGAAGCCAGAATTAGGTACCAATGCCCCATTCATCTCCATATTGTAAGAAATTCAAAATGTCACAGGATTTACACTGCCATGCTCAGTTCTTTGCGCTCACTAGATGGTGTCAGACACACTCCGACACACTAAAACAGAAAGAGATTACCAGCCATGATAAGACCTATACAGGAAATTACAAAACATACATTCAAATGATGGATTGTGTCTCTTATAATATCAAACAGATTTATTTTCCACACAAGCCCTCACTGTAGCTAAGAATTCAGTTTTAAATGACCTGGTTTGTTAAGTAAAGGTTAAACAAATTTCCATGTCATTAATGTCAGATCCAAATATGTGCAGAGACTTTATAATTGTCATTATCCTAACAAATGGAAATCCTCTTTATACAGATGGATTTAAAAAATCAATAGTTAATATGTTGGACACTGGGCAAACACTCACTTTTACATTGAGGAGATGCAATGCAAAGGTTGTGAGTGTTTGTATTGGGTTTGGGAGCGACACCATTGCTGTAGAACAAGCAGTTGTGGGATTTGTATAGGGCAGGGGTGAGTTTAGCCAGAGGGTAGTTGACTGATCCCAAACATCCCATGTTGCTAGGACCCCCAGTGTAGCTGAGGTGGCAAAACACAAATCGCACATCATAAACAGCCCTGAACAGATGTTACTTAGAGCTTTTGCATAGAGAGGAAGCCAAAGACAGTTTAATTCAAGTGTTGAATATTTTTTAAGATGGGTTCATTTTGAAAGTTCTGGCTACAAACAAGTAATTGAACATTTCCATTGTTATTGACCTTGAAATAAAATTAAGTCACAAATGTAAAAATCCCTTTAAATAGTTACAGTTTTTAGCAATATTCAAACTGTAAAACGTAAATAATAATAATAATTGCAACATATAAAAATGCCTGACATTTTAAAAATCCGAAATTGTAATTCATAAATTTATTTTTAAATATAAAATTTTTTATAAAATTACAATCAAATCATGTGACAGCTTGCTGCTTTTAAAATATGACTCAACATGACATTTATGAATGTATGATAAGCTGATGAGCTGTATTCAGCTATAACAAAATATAAGATGCTATTGGAATTTTAATTTGGAGGACAATTAAAATAATAAATAAATATATAAATCATAATTTATACAAACTGTCACACTTTCCCGCCAGTCATCAGTTCATCACCAGATCATCACACTATTCATTATCATCTCATCATCACTGAATATTTAAGTTGCTCTGTTTCACCTTTCAGTTGTCGGTCGATGTTTGCGTGTTGTGTGTCTCTACACCTGTTTCACACACCCACTGTTACACCTTTTGTCTGTTCCTGTGTTTATTGTTTTATTAAAATCACTTCGTATCGGATCCTGTGAACCTTTGTCTTTCTCCGTCTTCATCTTGTGACACAAACATACAAAACTAATATTAATAAAGGACATAGCTCTTGTGATAAATTCCCAGTGTAGCAACTTGCCTCAGCCTCCATTACATAAATGGGACTCTGAAGTGTCTGCAAAGCATTGTGAGGACAGGTAAGCAAGAACCAGAGGATCTGAGCCATTTCAGACTCAAAAATAGCAAATGAGCAGAAGAGAGAGCGGACGACAATTCATCAACACTGTCTCTGTGCAAGTAAAGTTCAGTCAATTAAACAGATTTATGGTGAGCAATGTCCCTTATATTTTGAGATAACACTCTGTCCTACATAAGTGTTAGAAAGGATACTTTAAGGATTAGACTCATCCATGCAACATATTTTAGAAATGCTTTCTGTGGCAGCCGGGAAATGTCAGAATCAGATTGATCCCGTGACCCTATTTGAGACAGAGGTGGGGGTGAGGCGTGATAGACAGTGACTTTCTGTCTCTGTGCAGTCCACTGAGGCCTATCGCTGTCTTCCTGTCAGATTATGTGTCCTCTGCTATGACCTTCATTCGAGAACAAGCTCTACCATCCACAAATGGATCTTTGTGGAATTTGTATGCTTAACATAAGTATAGAATAACATAAAGTCAGATGGTCATTATTGCAAAATAAACCCTGACAGGGTGATCAGGACCCTTGCAAGTGGAGGAGTCTTGAATATGAATGGGATTTGTAAAGAATTTAAAGTCGGCATTAAATCAAAATTGGCATTTCTTATTTATATGGAATATTTCAGCCTTATTGTAAATGATTTGTAACAATATTAACAAAAGCGATTGTAAATCGCATACTCCCTTATACTGTATAATATACAATCTAAACCACAGTTTACAAATTTCTGCTTTCACAGACATGCTTTAGATTAAGCCAGGATTAAGCCTTAATTCAATTGGAAGTAGATTTTATAAGCATGCCATAGAAAAAAAAACATAACTGGTGTGCATTTTGAGACAAAAAAATTGCAATGAAATATTTTAAGATATGTCAGTGAAAGTTACTTTCAGTTAAAACAGCTCAGACATGCATTTTAGTCTGGGACTAGGCTTAAGTCTTGTCTGTAAAACCGGGGCAAGTATCTTAGTACATTATTGCAAAGAAATAGAAGTCGTAAAGTGCCATAAAGGGGTTTATTTAACAAAAAAATGAATGTGGTACTTCAGGCTTGAATTGCTCTTGAAATCCTTTCACTACCTAATTTACCCATGAATCAGAGCGCATGATTAATTGCATTTATTTGTTTAATGCATTATGTTTTTATTTATTATTATTATATCAGCCGCATATTAACATGCCAATTTTGCCGCCCTAAACACAACAGATTGTTTGTTTACTCTCTGTGTGGATGGGAATGTGAGGTGTAGGTGTGAGCAGAAAGACAAGGACTGTGGTGATTCAACCACAGCCAGAAATCTTGATTGTGAAACATTATATTCTGTGGATACACAGAGCCTCATGGTCACAGGCTTGTCAATCTCACCACATACTCTATTCAACTCCATCGCCTCTGATTCAGATTTCATCTAGATAACCCACACACACCCCCATTTAATTCAAGTTGTCATCAACAAGGTATCCTGGACGCATTTTTCACCTTCAGACTGAAGTAGCATTATGTGCCTATACTGGCTAATAATAATGTGTACTTCACACTTTCAATTTTGCATTTCATGACATTAGTCCATGGGGGGCCAGAAAGACATTAAAATGTATGTGCCTCATTAATGTAAAAGGTTATTTTGAGGACAGTGGAGAGCATTCAATTATTGTGTGATTTTTTGACAGTGATTTCTCAGCACTTTCTCTGACATTATTAACCACACTAATGTCATTTTTAAAGGAACATGCCACCATTTTTTGAAATAGGGGTTATTCACCATCTCCCAGATAGGTGGCCAAATGCATTTTCGTCTCAGTGCATGCATGCTTAGCTTAGCATAATGAATGGAATCCTTTGTTGCCAGATAGCTATCGTGAGTAAAAGTGATAAAAAAAAAAAACAAATAAAAAACGAATTACTTCTTGTGGCCTGTGTATTCACAAGAGTACAAATAGCAATGCAGATTAAGACTAGGTGATTTCCTAAGCAGATATTGATTTGGGACTATATTGGGGTGAAGCTCAGGTGAAGCACTGCTACTTGGGCGCTGAAACACTGTCAGGTGAAACACTGCTACTATCGTGTTTGCGAAGAGCATTTTGCACCGGAGGAATATGTTAAAAAAAGAAATATAGGACCAGAAAGACTGTGACGTCCAGAAAGACTACGTCACAATGATACAGCCGTCCCATCCATTTTCAAAGCAAATGCAGAAAAAAGTGCACATGTAAGTTGTCTTTTATTACTCTTCCTTATGTGAATCTGTGTCTTTATTCAGTTGTAAGATAGATGCTGAGATGCCCTGATATCACTGCGCCCAAGTAGCAGTGCTTCGCCTATGCTTCACCCCAATATAGTCCCATAAGTCAATATCTGCATAGGAAATCGCCTATTCTTAATCTGCATTGCTATTTGTACTCGTTGTGAATACACAGGCCACAAGAAGTAATTAGTTGGGGTTTTTTTTTTTTTTTTTTTGGATCAGTTTTACTCACGACATGCTATCTGGCAACAAAGGATTCCATTCATTATACTAAGCTAAGCTCGTGTCAGCGCTCCCAAACTAAGACAATGCATGCACTGAGACAAAAATGTGTTTGTCCACCACATTTTTTTTTACATTTGTAAATGTAGGGTAGACGGTGAATAACCCCTATTTCAAAAAACAGTGGCGTGTTCCTTTAAAATCAATGTCACCAAGTGACAAAAGACTATTTAGAATATGAAGGCTATCAAAGCCTAGACCTAAACAAGCTGATGAATAGGAACAAAGTACAAACAGCATGAATATTACACATATGTTGGTTACTCATTACACCTAAACATGAATTATGTGCTCATTATGAATGCATTTAAGTGATTTTTACACTCCCCTGAGATTATACTTCATTATACTATACGAAATAATAATGATAATTCATTTCTTTACCGAAATTAAACCTTCTGTTGAACACAAGAGAATGACCTGAATCTATTATACTGACAATTTCTCAGGTTTTAATTAAATAATTTAATCTAAGGTGATAGTTTATGATGGAGCTACGCATCAAGCTGACGGTAATTGATGGCTTTATTTTTTGCAATGAGAAGTTGGCGACTGGTCAATAGATGTAAATGGCAGATTTAATTGTGTTTGCCATTTGTTTATTTGATTTGAAGGTGACTGCAAAAAAAAAAAACTGATTTGATTTCTGTTTGCAGACCAGTTGTATACTTTATGAGACTTGTCTTATTCAATCTCATCTCACCCAATGTAATCATGTTATCTAAATGCAGTCTGGCAACCATAAACACCCAGCAAATAGACCTGATAATGACCTGTGTTTCTCGTTTCATTTCTTGCCAGGAAAGTAAAAAATTGACATCAGGTTTTTTCTGGTTAGCTAGTATTTATCTGTAAGTATAAAAAGGTCCCTCCCCGAGAGAAGCATTCAAGCATGAAAAGTGCTGAGGGAAATCAATTAAGGAGGCCTATAGGGGCCCGAGTGTTCAAGGTCTCCAGAGCTCACTAAAAAGGCGCTCCACCAACACACTCACCACATTATAGCAGTCTGATGCACTTCTGTACAAAGATACAAGGACATTGCCAAATACTCAGGACTGGAGATGATACAAAGGCAAAATATTAAGAATTTGTCATTGAAAAACTCCACAAAACTATTCAGAAATGAAAATTTTATTATCATGTTGTTTACAAACCTATAAATTGGAACACAAAAAGAAGCTATGTTGTCCAATGTAAGAGGTAACTGTTTCGTTACCAACATCATTCAAAATATCTTCTGTTGTGTTCCACAGACAAAAGAAAATCATAGAGGTATGGAACAACCTGAGGGTGAGTAAATGGTGACAAATGTTTAATTTTTGGGTGAGCTATACCTTTAAGATTAATAGTTTGAAAATCAGCAAAGACTTTCACTTTCCTGTTAACACTAGGGCTATTTAGAAGTCCTAAAGGCACAAGAGCAAGATGGGTCTACGCTAATTGTCACATCTTTGGTATGGTGGGGAAACTTAATCTGCTGACTGGCCCGTTTAAATGTCTTTGATCTGGGTTTTAGTCACATGGTCAAGGATGGGGATAAACGAACCAGCAAGCAATTTTGAATCACTTAAAATACGTCTAATAGCCAAGCCCAGACGTCTAGGGTAAAACAAGGCAAAATTCAGGCTGTCAGTGAAAATTCACTAGACGTCTAACCATAGCCCAAGAATAGACGCACAGGCTACGCATAGAACATGTCAAAGAAATTAAACCAAACACCTTGTAATCACTGTTAACTTTGCTTACATGATGGAATATCTTGCAAGTTATTTTTGCCAAAATTATGTTTAACCACATTTAAGGTTATTTTGGGTAGAAATGCATGGGTTACTTATAGTCGGACTATATCGGGTCTTTAGTTAACCTAGACAGTGAAATGATGGCTATTGCTTCCTGGGAAGGTCATATTGTTCTGGTCACTTTTTTTCTTGGGCACTTTTCTTTGGCTCCTCTTTTCCTCTGGGTCCCTTTCTTTGAGCACTCTTTCATTGTCTCATCTTTTCTTTGTCTCTTCTTCTTGGTGGCTTTGCTCTTCCTCTCTACCTCTCCTATCTTCCCCTCCCCCCTTTGAAGCTCAATTCTGCAGGGCTGTGGAATTTTGCAACCTTGGCATAGTTAGTTAGCATACAACTTGGCAAACTCATGTACCCAAACTTTTTGACAGGCTTATGGTCCATCTTAACTATAGCCAAAAATCTTTTTTAGAAAAAATAAACTATAGTTTTGGGTGAGCACCATGCCTTGCCAACTATATCAGCACCAGACTAACACTAATTAAGATAAACTGGCATCAACCAGCATAGAAGCTGATTTTAGTCGCTGGTCTTTTAAACAGGGAAAACTGGATCAATGCTTTTGATAAGGAGTTAGTATTTTTCTCATGTTCTAGGAAAAGTCATAGTAAGCTAAAGGCATATTGACATTTTAATCATGTAATTATCGGGCCATAAGGATGAACAGAATATGTGTGGTGAGACAAAGTGCAGACAGTTAATCTAATATGAAAAGCCATGAAAGGGAAGCCACCAGCTGAGCCATTTGATCTGCTAATGTGCAGTCGAAAGGACAGAGTGACATTTTTGCCATAGATAACAGTTTAATGTTTCCAAAAAATGTGCAGCAGCTAGCCTATAAGAGGAAAAAGATGTGTGCTGTGTACAGCGTGCAAACTCAATAAATAGTTACATCTCTCTGCGTCTGTCTGTCCCTCCCTCTCTCTCTATCTCCATCTGTTCATCTGTGCGTCTGTTTGTGTTCCCAACACAAATGTAGAAAGTGGATTTGGATCGGTACCAGCCAATCACGAGGCTCCATGCCTCGACGGAGAACGCGAAAAGTCACATGACTCAATGGACCAGAACAGAGAAAGAAAGGCAATCAGTTTGAAAGAGAAGCCGGCAGAAAAGAGGAAAGATGGGGTGACTGAAAGGGAAAAGAACAAGACTGAAGGAGATTTAACGAGTTGAAAGAAAAGGAAAAACAGTCACAAGTAATGGTTGTCGTAGCAACACCCACTGCCTGCAAAATGTGTTGTTTTTCCCGATCCTGCACCCACACAGATTTTATGCTGTTTAGGCTTTATTCACTTTGCTAATAATCCGTGATGAATGGAGGCTGAGATTTTATTTATGCAAAGAATGGACTTCCTGTACTTTACTGGGGAATATTTACAATAGATGGGCACTAATGATTTGTCTGTGCAAGTATACACAGTCATCAAGTCCTTATTACACTCGGCAGTACACTCAGATAATCGCATTCTTTTTGATTTCTGTGTGTGTCTATGAATTTAACTCATCGGTTTGTTTGCTCAGGGACCATTGCACTGACGTGCTTGTGACAGGCCGTGTAATTGAATGCAAACAAATAAGATATACGGTTTCCTCTTTAAAATTGCGTTAGCAAACAAGAGCAAATGAAACAGGATTTGGTGCCCATTATAAAACACGTCAAAGACTCACAGAAGAGATTGAGGCAAACGGAGAGAAGAAGAGGTGACAATACACTAATGCATTTCTTAGAATGTGATATCACTGAGCCATGAACTGAGAAACATATACACACAATCGTTGCGAGGATATTTATTGACATAATGCAATCTCTCTTACCCTAACCTTACCCATCACTTTTTGTGTTTAAGGCTTCAAAAAAATATTTCTGAGCCACTTTTTAGTACGTAAACTATATATCCACAAGCTATATTTTCTGTGTAGGCCCTATTCATATGTATACCTGTCTGTTATGGTCTTTATTTTTTTTATATATATGAAGGCTGTATTTTTTATAGAAAAGAAAATATTTACTCACCCCTAAATGGCACATACACTCCAACACCAGGCTAGGACCTTTCTCTGAAAATGTTGTGTATGACATCATAAGAATTTATTTTATTTGTATCACATGGAAACTACAGCACACTCAACACAAGTGTAAATTTAAATAAGAAACAGCCAAACAGACATAGATTGCATTATACCAGTAAGACTTGGGAGAATAAATACCGTAACAAATATACAGCCCAGCAAGCAATGTTGGATATACATTTCTTTGGTATAGGCCCTGTCCGTAGCTCGCAATCCGAGGGTACGGACTCTGCTTTTCCTGCCTGAAGACTCAGGCAAGGGCGCAGCTGACCCCCTGGGAGATATGGGAAGGGACCATCCTGGTTGTGTTGGGGAGGATGGAGGGGAATGAAAACGTTATCATCTGCAAACTCAGACATGTGTAGCTAAGTACCGAGCTTTTATACGACAAGTATTAGAACATGATTGAATAGATGAGAAGGTAATAAGTGACGTAACAATTGAGTCTTTCTGGCAGAATATGCTAAAGATTTAATTTCTCAGTTTTTTACACTGTCCCAAATCTCTTCTTAGTCATGCATGCAGGGTGTGACTGGAATGCATCCAGGGTACGTATTTATCCTCTTACCCTATCTGCAGATGGACACCCAGCGGTACAGCCGGGCAGGGAGCAGAGAGAGGACTGGAGAGAGCAGTGTTCTTGGTAAATATTGCTCATATCAAATTAGCTCTGTAGTGCAGAGGATCCCGACTGATTTGATAGAGTTTGACTGGTGTGTGGAGATCTCGCATTCACTCATGCAAACATTCAGTTTGCTGAACTGGCCCCAGAGGACAAACCTGCAAATGCTTAAGCCATATTAATATAATAGACATTTAAAACACCTGACTGTACAGAATTTTTTTTTTTACATGAATTTTAATTCACACGGGTGTGGAACTTAAGTCTGGGATCTGTTGGCAAGCATTCAGAGACAGCAGCTGGTTTGCTGGCCCACACAGTTCCTGCTGCCCTGGGCCAGTGCTTTTGATTCTACACACGTCTCTGTCACCAAGGGTTAATTAAGGAACAATTAAGCACCTCTCCAAACGATGATGCTAATTGTTATAATTCATAAATTCAGTTGAGAGTCTGAATACATGACTAAATGAGAATTTTCATCCAAAGAAAAAATGAGCTAATAAAACCCCTGATGCATGTCAAAGAACGCTTCAAACTGCAATTTCTAATGTTTACTGAAAAAAATCAAAAAATGTATGCATAATTTACCAAATGAATATCAATATTACCCCCTCAATGTTCATAAATATAAGAAGAGTTATTTTTCAATAATTGATCATAATTATCTTTGAGAGACATCATCAGCCAGTTATTAAAACAAAGTAATTAAGGTGATAATCATATCATTTGAGATATAAATGTGAGGCACTGGTTGGTATTTATACATTTTCTTATCATATTGCACATATTTTTTTAGTTAACTGTTATTGTACCAATAGATTGTATATTGTTCTAAACTTTAGATTATTTGTAATAACAGGAATATTTTCAAAGTATATTTCAATCAAAAATACAGAGAACAGACAATGTGATTAGAAATATATAATTAGAAATTTGATTTAAAACTCAGTTCATAAACAATCAAAGCAATATTCCTTAAAAGGAATACTTGTTTTTTCCCATTAAAAAGAGTATTTTCTTTTATAAAGCAGATGGTTTGACTAGTTAGTGGCCATGTTTTATATTAATTCGTTCCCTCATTTTAATTTAGTCAAATTGTGGCCATGATTTAGTTAAAACAAGGAAACAAATAAATAAGTCGTGAGAAGTCATTCTTAATTTGTTCCTCCTGCATGTAGCCTACAGTATGCGTGGCTCCGTAATTAGTTACTTTTTTAAACAAATATAGGCATATTTCAGCATTGTCAATGCTAACACTATTCTAGTAGGCTATGTCTAATTCATATTAGCTCATATTCCAATGATTCATAACAGTTTTTTTTTTTTTTTTACAGTCGCTAGGACACATTTCTCAATACTTAGGAGAACTGTGTGAAGAGTTTTGAAAAAGTGACCTAACCAACTTTCAGCTCGGCACAGCAGTTAATTTCGCATTCAAAATGCACTAAAACTACCAAATAACTTCATACATGTCTCAAATCAACATGTTCTTCCATAACACTAGCAAAGGTTTACAGTCAACAAACACACTTTGTCAACAAAAGGTAGCATTATACAATGCTTTCTTCTGTAAAACAAGGACACCTCTCTATTGTTTAGAATTCACTGCAATCTCTGTTACTGGAATGAATGAGGAAAATAATTGCTCTATGGGGTTGAGGAATGGAGAGTAAGGTGGGAGGAAAAGTGACACCATTCTGGGATGGGGTGAAAACCACTTGGTGACTGCACAGGAGTGGTGAAATGCCACATTGTCCCCAACAATTATAACTGTTGGCTGATTTCTTCTCTTTGTGTGTGTGTTTGGTTTGGTTATTTTATTGTGATCTTACCTGGACATATTGGTTCCTGAGTTGCTTGACATGTTCAGAGTTCCTCTCAAATGGCACAGTGTACAACTGCTTCATCCTGACCTGATGTGTTTTTCAGGACTCTAAAATAGTTGTTATGCTTACACTGTGAATATTTGCAAAAGTAAAGTTGTCTGTCAAGACTCTTGTCTCGAATCTCAGTGAGTTTTATGTCATTGTTTCTGATGGCCATATCAACAATGTCAGTTTCCTGCACATCAGTGAACATTCTCTCCCACCTGTGTGAGGTAACTGTTGAGTCCTAAGCAGAAATGCAAAAGCAATTACACACAAGTGGGTTTGGAGGCTTTGCTCTATTCACTTCTCAGTCAGATGCCCTTGCAGAATACAAGCTACCTGTTGGTTTGTCGGAAAACTCTAACAATAGATGCCACTGTTGAGCGTTGCAGATTTGGCTGCACTCTCAGACCATCCTCTCTCATTGAGAGACCATGATTTATCACATGATCAATTACAGTAGCTCTGATCTCATCCTGTCACGGTGTGGTGCAGGCAGAAGAAGAAAACGAGGCAAGAGTTCCAATACAAATACTTTTACTAAGTAAGACACTTCAGGCAGGTACAAACAGACAGGGTAACTCACGCAACATAAGACTAACTACTGACAAAAGAGAGACTGATCTGAAGGAACTAAATACACACACTGATGAACAGAAACAGGTGACACATGATGATAATTACAATGCACAGGTGACAACGATGAAGACAAGCAGGTGTGTAGACAAGAGGGATGCTGGGAAGTGTAGTGAAGAGACGGAGACAAGACAGACTGTGACATTACACCCCCCCTCCTCGCGCTGCAGAGGAACCAAGGCGGAGCAGATGGAGGGAGGAGCCAAGGCGGAGCAGATGGAGGGAGGAGCCAAGGGGAGCAGATGGAGGGAGGAGCCAAGGCGGAGCAGATGGAGGGAGGAGCCAAGGCGGAGCAGATGGAGGGAGGAGCCAAGGTGGAGCAGATGGAGGGAGGAGCCAAGGCGGAGCAGATGGAGGGAGGAGCCAAGGCGGAGGCGGGGCTGATGACACCAGGGGGCCGACTGACAGGGGCGGAGCAGGTGAGAGAGGAGACCAGGGTGAAGCCGTAGAGCCGACGAGACAGGGTGATGCTGAGGGACTGGAGGGACATGGTGAGACCGCAGGCTCAGGCGACTGAAGTGTAGACAGGGACACAGAAGGACACGGTGGAGACAGAGGGAGTGAGGACCAAAGGGGAACTGAGGGGAGTGAGGAGTCCAACAGAACCGGGGGGACGAAAGGACGAGGCGTAGCCAGAGGAGAGAAGTCCAAAGGTGAGGGAAGGCCGACAAGGGACCAAAGTGGATCCGGGGGGACGAAGGAGCCTGGCGGAACAGGGGGACTGAGGAGCCATGGTGGAGCTGAGGGAGGTAAGAGCCAAGAGGGAGCAGATGGGATGAAGGGCCGAGGTAGAGTCCTGGTTGAGGAGGTTGGAGGCGGAGGCCAGGGATCCACCAACCAGGCTGGATCAGCAGGGCTGGTAGGCAGAGGTGGACGGGCTGAAAGGTGGCAGATGAGAGGAGGTGGGAGAGGGAGGCTGGGTGGGCGTCTCTGGCTGGGCGTGGCTGACGTGAAGCTCTGGCTGGACGGTCTCTGGCTGGACGGCGGTCTCTGGCTGGACGTGGCTGGACGAGACCAGCGGTGAAGGCCTGACGTGGCTGGACGGGACCAGTGGTGAAGGCTTGACGTGGCTGGACGGGACCAGCGGTGAAGGCTTGACTGGGCTGGACGGGACCAGCGGTGAAGGCTTGACTGGGCTGGACGGGACCAGCGGTGAAGGCTTGACTGGGCTGGACGGGACCAGCGGTGAAGGCTTGACTGGGCTGGACGGGACCAGCGGTGAAGGCTTGACTGGGCTGGACGGGACCAGTGGTGAAGGCTTGACTGGGCTGGACGGGACCAGCGGTGAAGGCTTGACTGGGCTGGACGGGACCAGCGGTGAAGGCTTGACTGGGCTGGACGGGACCAGCGGTGAAGGCTCGGCGGGATGAGACTCCGGAAGAGCGCTGACGAGATCTTCTCCCAAGCAGATGGTGAAGGGAGAGTTACAGCTCGCCAGCACCCACTCCACAAAGGCAGCAAAGTTATCCCGGGGATAACTCCTTCTCCGGTTAACTGCTCTCTGCATACGTCATTCAAGCTCACCTTAAAAAACGTGCAGAGGCAGACATCCGGGTAGTGAGTTAGATGAGCAGTCTCTAGAAAGTAGTGATGTGTCCTCCCGTATCGAGGCTTCGAAGCGTGTGTCGAGTAATCCGGGATAATTTATGTGAAGCGCGTATCGAGGCTTGTGTCGGTGACGTATGTGGTGACGTTTGAAGCCTCGCGAGCCGCCTGTACCACGTGACTGCTTCAGGAAGTGGTTCGCGGTTTGGCGGTCTATTTGACTATTACTTTTCATTTTGACCCTGTCATTGTATCATAAAGACAGACACCATATAAAAAATTATACTTTATGTATGCATCACAAACATCATTGATTAATTCATTCAATGCTTCAGACACCAAAGCCATAGTGTCATTATCACACTGCACGTTTTACATTTATTGTCCACTTGATGGCACAATAGAGCAAATGAAGCACCATGAAGCTTCGGCACATGAGTGAACCAATTGGATGGAACGCTTCAATGCTTTATGAAGCTTTATCTCGCCATCACTACTAGAAAGGTCCGCGTGTGTTCCTGAAAAGATTGTTTCCCCTGCTCTAAACATAGGAGAAGGACAGCAGGGATATCCATTTTAGAGTGGTCAGTAGTTCTGTCACAGCGTGGTGCAGGCAGAAGAAGAAAACGAGGCAAGAGTTCCAATACAAATACTTTTACTAAGAAAGACACTTCAGGCAGGTACAAACAGACAGGGTAACTCACGCAACATAAGACTAACTACTGACAAAAGAGAGACTGAACTGAAGGAACTAAATACACACACTGATGAACAGAAACAGGTGACACAAATGATGATAATTACAATGCACAGGTGACAACGATGAAGACAAGCAGGTGTGTAGACAAGAGGGATGCTGGGAAGTGTAGTGAAGAGACGGAGACAAGACAGACTGTGACACATCCGAGACTACAGCTCTTGATCTTCCTCTTATTCTTCTTCAACCCCGCATACGTTTTCCTCACCCCCTCCAAGCTCTATCTCTGGATGGGTCCTTGTTTAAATTACAATACAAAACTATTCTGAAGTTGTTTCCTTTTGTAATGATATTGAAAAGTAACACCTGTGTAGGTGTTCAGCTACAATTAAATCAGCTGTAATTGGTCCAATTATTATAGCATTTCATTTTTAGATTCGAAATATATTTCATTACAATATTACTGTAGAAATGTAGCAAATTGCTGTCTCATTCAGTTTTGTATTATGTTATTGTTTTTAACTTCAGTTTAACAGTTTTGAAAACAGTATGTAAGCATGTGCAAATTGGCCTACACAGTTTTGGCGGTTGTTGTTTCGAAATGAGACAATAATTAATATAATTTGAAAGATGTAGTCATTGAATGCATTTTGTGCCAAAGCAATAATAAATGATCCACAGTTTAGCCCACATATACTTCTGTTGTGCCCAGATCACTTTTTTGAAAACTCTTCATACACTAAGTATTGAGAAATGTGTCCTAGCGACTGTAAATAAAATTAAATTAAAAAAAAGTGTTGTAAATTTTTCACCCATAGTAGTGGCAACGATTGGAAGTTCCGTCCTCTGTCTTCTATTGCTTGTACAAATCTTAAAGTCTCAGCCCAAACTCACAGCATTAAGTCAGAAGTTGACATGGCATGACTGCCCAAACAAACTGCTGCTTTTTATAGTGCTTTCTTGTGTGTCAATCACACCTCTGTGGTTAAGGACAGGACAGACACTTTTAATTGGATTGAGAAAACCTGATCCTGGATCAGCTTGTTTCCACTGTGCAGGTTTAATTAGATGGGTTTGAGCTCAAAAGTGGTCTTGGGCCCTAAAGGGTTTGATACAATCAGACTGTTAAAATGACCTCAGCTGAAAGACCTTTTCCGTGCACATAAGGTCATGTCCACCTGTTTCTGTTCCCTCAAAGGAATCACAAGAAGCTTTAAACGTTGTATGATTTAGAGAAAAATAAAAAATTCCGTGCCATTCCATGTAATTGCGACCTACTACAGGTCAGTTGCCTGTATGGCATGACTGATGTTTATTTCTTCTTTACTTTTGTAATTTAGGTCTTCCTTCACAGCACACAGAAAACACGGTTAAGGACAGTTTGCGTTGTTGTGTGTGTGTGTGTGTTGTGTGTGTGTGTGTGTGTGGTGTGTGTGTGTGTGTTGGTGTGTGTGTGTGTGTGGTGTGTGTTGTGGTGTGTGTGTGTGTGTGTGTGTGTGTGGTGTTGTGTGTGTGTTGTGTGTGTGTTGTGTGTGTGTGTGTGTGTGTGGCCTGGTAAACCCTACGTTATGGGGACAAATTGTCCCACAAGGATGGCAATATCCGAAATCCTTGTTCGTGTGGGGACATTTTTTGGTCCCCATGAGGAAATCAGCTTATAAATCACACTAAGTGATGTTTTTTGAAAATGTAAAAATGCAGCATGTCTCCTGTGATGGGTAGGTTTAGGGATAGGGGCAGTGTAAGGGGACAGAATATATAGTTTGGACAGTATAAAAACCATTACGCCTATGGAAAGTCCCCATAAAACATGAAAACACAACATGTGTGTGTGTGTGTGTGTGTGTGTGTGTGTGTGTGTGTGTGTGTGTGTGTGTGTGTGTGTGTGTGTGTGTGTGTGTGTGTGTGTGTGTGTGTGTGTGTGTGTGTGTGTGTGTGTGTGTGTGTGTGTGTGTGTGTGTGTGTGTGTGTGTGTGTGTGGTGTGTGTGTGTGTGTGTGCACATTACATTTAAGCACACTTTATAGTATTCTTTTTATGCATTGTCAATCCTACAATTTTTTCTGAAATCAATTCATAAGCATGTAATTTTTATCATAAATCATCTTTGTCTTTATGGTTTGTTCTTGAACACTATATGATATTTATTTAATTCACCTTTCAACACCGTACCATCACACTGCGCTCATGGTACTCAGTACACAAGAACCTCGTGGTACCAACCTCCAGTAAATCTCTTTTGTACTGCACTGCCAGTACTCTTGAGACCAATGTGATAAACTCAGCTTGACGTGGCTCTGGTAATCTGGGCCCTTTCAGGGAGTTCATATGCTCCCTTAGCACACTCTCAAGCTGCTGCAACCCAAGGAACACAAGGGTAAATTTATGTCAGTAATGGAAAGGGTCTAAGCCTTCTGTACGTTTAGTTTGAGAGCATGTTGTTTCAAATAGCCACCATCACTGGAATAATGTCTTTTGAAATAATGATTAGAGTTGAAGGGATGGGCCGAGGTATTATACTGTAAGTGTGGAGATATTAATGTACCCATGACGCCTAAAGCCAAATGGATATGCACTCCAGACCTTCTTGGGAACTAATACAGCCACTATTGAGAGAGAAGCATCAACATTTCATGGAAAGGGGCAACAGGAGTGTTTCTTAGCACGGACACTGAATAGCGAAGGCTTCCTTTAAAAAAAAAAACATGGAAAACCTGGTATGTGTAGAAAAATACAGGTACGTGGTGTTGCCACAGTTACCCTTTCTGATCAAGTAACAAACATAATAGGCTGTCTGAAGAGAAATAAGGAGAGTAATATGGAGGAAATGCACCATAATAACTCTAAATGTGGCTATTTCTATTATTTAATGGATGTTTTCAAGAGTAATAGAGCTAAACATGCATTACATATTTCATGACAGGTCATATGTAGCATTATATATCATGGTATTATGATAGTCGAGGCTGCTTTGACAAGCTTTGTTCTTCGATGCGCCACATAATTCTATCCGAAAAATTACGTAACATAAGTATGACTGTGTCTTACATAAGACATTGACAGAGGACAGATGGTTTTTGGGGCAATTTTAATTTCACTACAAACACTGGGTGAACAACATCAAACAGAGTATAACAGAATGCTTATCATCCGACACAGCAGACTTTATTCCCGTCTCGACATCCAGAGGCACTTTCTATAAATGGTGAAAAAGAGGGTCTGAAACCCTAACTATCTTTTTTCAACAACAACAAAAAAACAGTCAGTGAAAGATGTGCTTAGCCTAGAGCGAATGTTGATCATCACCTCAAGAGGTCTGAATATTATGAGCGGTTTTATTTTCTATTAATTTTACATGACTTCTTTTACCAAAAATACATCTAATATAACCCTTATTGGTGTGATATTTTTTTCATTTAAAGTTAAAGCTGCAGTCTGCAGTTGTTCCTCTTTGTCGCCATCTCTGTTCGAAATCTGCAATTGCAGTTATTCGCGTAATTATTAACTTTGCGTTAGTTGTGCATCGGTATGAAATAGCGCGGATAAACACAATGTTTTGAGGAGACTGCGTGTCTGTCAGTCACCGCGCCGGTGTAGATACTGGCATTCAGAATCACACATTCTACTTTGTGGAAGTACAGTATGACCGTGACAACATAGGAATTTTCATCAGAAAATGTCATCTTAACAAGTAAGGCCTAACATCCACTTTTTTCTGATCAACTAAGGGGAAAAAAGCCTTCCAGTAAACCGTGCTGATTAAATATAACGATCGTGTCAAACCTTTCAAATTATACTTTGTTCTCACATTGTTAATGTTAACAACATCAGCATTGTGTGACGGTGACTACATTTAATGTGTATTATGACTACATGTAGTTAGTTCAGTTTCCATTTCTGTGCAGTCTTTCTGATTGCCATACCAATAAATTAATGTTTCTTTACTGGTTTTCTTTGAAATAAAAAAAACAAAACACACGTATCTGTAATCCGATGCATATTTAAAACTGGAATATATATAATTTCGGAGGAGGCGGTTGGTTTTCTTGGAGTAGACGTGAATTGCTCCCTCTCATAGCTAGCACAAAATAATTCATATTTACCATAATAGCAAAACGAAAAAAGCCACAACAAAGGAAACTCCGTAACTGTGTGAAAGCAAACAAGTGTGCTACTGTTACACGATTGAACTATTGAAATGTCTTACCTGTCCAACAGCAAAAAATACGTCTCTGCGTCTATTTTGAACCCCTTCAAAAGCCCTGCCGATGTTTATCCTTGTTTTCACGTGGGCCGGTTGCAGTCTCTTTTTTTCTCTACCCACTCCGAAGTACGAATTATTTTACAACTGGACTGGTGAATCTCCACAGCCCATTCTCACCCCAAGTCGTCATCTAACTGACGCCTTGGGAATCAGTTTGACCATGCTTCAATATTCGACGTTAAAGGTACCCTTTAGCGTCAGTTAGTTGACGCGATCCCAGGGCGTCATCTAACTGACGCGTTACCCTTAGCGTCAGTTAGATGACGCCCTTCTACCCAGACCTAAACCTACCCGCGTCATCTAACTGACGCGTTACCCTTAGCGTCAGTTAGATGACGCCCTGGGATCGCGTCAACTAACTGACGCTAAAGGGTACCTTTAGCGTCGAATATTGAAGCATGGTCAAAATTGTCAGTTAGATGACGCTTTGGGGTGAGAATGCGTTGATCTCCAGTTGTCACTGGTGATTGTCGTTTGAACCTTTCTGGATCCGCCATAAGTTTAATTATTTAAAGTGCTGTGCGAAAAGGCTAAACATTTCCACCTCCAGCATCCTCACACGCAATATAGTCTACTAGCCGAGACTCCTTCTTTATGTGTACGGATGTGACGTAATGACGCAAAGACATGCTCGAATTTCCTGCGGAAATCCACCAGTACCACTGGAATTAAAATCATTATTACAAGCTAACCGTTTTGAATCGAGCAAAGGCAAGCAGATATTTTCAAACACTGGCTGGTTATGTTTTTTTTAATGATTATTATTTTGGATCATTTTTAACCCAAAAAAGTTATGGACTGGAGCTTTAAATTGTTAAATAAACATCAAATAAATTGTATAGACAAAATACATTCCCATACATTTGGTACATTTGAGTGGTTAAGGTTGGTGAATTTAAAAATTGAGAAAATGGAATAAGATTATTTGATTTTTAAAATGAATAAAAAGACTCTTCTTCCAAATTAATGGTGCAGTACACAATTTCTGAGAAACGAGAAAAGAAAAGGGGACTGAGCAACAAAAACACACTTGTAGCCAATCACCAGTAGGCTAATGTTCATTCATGATGGGTAGGAATATGAAAGGTCAAAGGAATATGACTGAAAAAAGAAGGGTTATGATCATGCAAGAGTTTTAGGATCCACAATAAAATTAGAAACACTTTCCAGCGCTGGAGAGACCTAAGCGGGAAGGCCTGAAAAATGGACATTGAGGTTGCGTTGTTTCTGTTCCATACCTGAGTTATACTGGTTTTGCAAGATATGCTGTTGTTTTAAAGTTAGCTATAGAAAAAGAACAGTTTTGAGTGTCATTGTTTGTCTGGAGCTGGTGTGCTGCTGGTGACTAACAACCAACTTGTGCTTGTGTATATAGACCTCTTTTCAGTTAGTAAACATGGTGTCGTTTTTTTGTGGGCTGAGCTTAGTTGGGGACAGAACGATTCCCCTGGCCACTTCACTAAAGCTAGTTTGCAAGTTTTGTTAGCTTGTTTTTTTAACAATGACTTTGAGAAAATTAGATTTTATCTAAATGCGTAAGGCCACTCACTGTCCAGGACCGCGACTGTTATTTGCAAAAGTTAAACGAAACCAGATTGGCCGACCAGTACACGCTCACTCTATGGATGGACGATCTGATTAATGTTAACACTACCTCGGTTGAGTGGCCTGACATCTAGAGAAACCAAGCATATAGAGAAACTGAGGGCATATAAATCTTTAGATGCCTATAACTATGTACTGAATGGTCACGTACAAGACTTGTGTTATGTGGTACGATCCGAAGCTCTGCCTAATCAGCGCCAAGCAGAAGACGACCATGTAAAGAGTGACATTACAGTGCAATTTTAATGATGTGAATATTTTCTAGAAATAAAAATTCCAGATACAGCAAATTCATTTTTTAACTATGATTATTCTTTCTTACCAGGTTCTTCAAAAAGTCTAGTCACAAACACAACAATGTAGGCTATACAATCATATAGATGATTCACAAATAATCACAATAGTTTAGAAAACATTATGCGATAAAATTTCAAATTGGAGCCTGTACTCCGTCGATTCTTGCACCTAACAACACAACAAGATGACATTTAATAATAAGGAGCTTAAAATATTATTATAATGTAGCCGAATCTGTGCTGGTTTGTATTGGCTGCCTCCAGTTTTCCCTATGTTTTGCCTTCAACTAACGCTGTGACGTAATTGTGACGTCGGCGCAAAAGGGGTCTCATAGACAGTAAAATAAATGGACACAGCGACCCCATAGATTTCAACGGAGAAAAGTGAAGCCCATTAGAAGCACTCACTTCCTGATGGCTGAGCGTACTGTGCAGGCTCAAACTGAGCTTGACGACGTAGATGTGACGTGAGCAACCTACAGTAGTAGCTGTCCTAAGAGATATCTGAATCATTCCCTTCCGAATATTGCAGAGACGGAGAGCGTGCGTAGGAGCTGTCCATGAGCAGATGAGCAGAAGCAACTTTATGACTCTCTATGGGCTTCTCCCTTGACTTTATGCCTCCACGTCCCCCTGATTGCGTGCGAGCTTCTCCTCCTGTCTATATGGTAATTTCTCTACTGTGCGACAGAGAGTTGCGTGGTTATGATGCAATCATTAGCCTATTTTTACAAAAACGGCTTCTACGGGGTCATGGCGTAAGATACAGTACAAATTAATGGAGCCTTTTATACATTCTTTTACACAAGTAATTTGTTTGTTCTTCTTTGATGTTCATTTGCCATCTTCACTTTATTTTTCACTGTAAGCAGGAGATCAGTAAAGCACTCATAGTGTGTTTCTGTGAGAGCATGTGAGAAAATGAATGGATGGAACACTTGACACCCATGTTTACATGCCTCTGCATCCTTCAAGAATCTCTTTCAGCTGAAGAACTAAATCAAAAGCAGAAACGGAGACAGCTGGAATGAAGGATGTACAGTAGAAACCAACTTCATGTATCTATTAAGGCCTGTTTGTTTTTCAGTTCTCACCTGGGACCATTTCTTCTTTCTCTCTTCTGTATGATGTAACATGTAGAAACATCCACTTTCTGGCTTTGACCTCACACAGACACCAGAAATCATTGTGGATCAATTAATAATGCATACAGATGTGGAATTAGATATATACCTCAAAGAAACTTTTAAGACACAAACTCTCATATTTTAAATTTGATGAAAAAAAGCCCTAACACTAAACATTAAGATTTTGGCATGTAACTCGTCCCACTAAGTGTCCATGAAAACATGAGTGGTGGGAACCTAAGACAAAGGAACCCTCTAATGAATACAAACAAAATGTCCATGAAAATGAAATAAGAACAAACACAATATCTGTGACAGTTATGTACCTAAGAATGACATATTAAATATTAGTCAGAAAAAAATTTGAGCATTTGTGAAGCCACAACACGCACAACCTTGAGGTGGATGGGCTACAACAGCAGAAGACCCCACCGGGTACCACTCATCTCCAGTACAAATAGGAAAAAGAGGCTACAATTTGCAACAGCTCACCAAAATTGGACAGTTGAAGACTGAAAAATGTTGCCTGGTCTGATGAGTCTCGATTTCTGTTGAGACATTCAGATGGTAAAGTCAGAATTTGGCGTAAACAGAATGAGAACATGGATCCATCATGCCTTGTTACCACTGTGCAGGCTGGTGGTGGTGGTGTAATGGTGTGGGGGATGTTTTCTTGGCACACTTTAAGCCCCTTAGTGCCAATTGGGAATCATTTAAATGCCACGGCCTACCTGAGCATTGTTTCTGACCATGTCCATCCCTTTATGGCCACCATGTACCCATCCTCTGATGGCTACTTCCAGCAGGATAATGCACCATGTCACAAAGCTCAAATCATTTCAAATTGGTTTCTTGAACATGACAAAGAGTTCACTGTACTAAAATGGCCCCCACAGTCACCAGATATCAACCCAATAGAGCATCTTTGGATGTGGTGGAACGGGAGCTTCGTGCCCTGGATGTGCATCCCACAAATCTCCATCAACTGCAAGATGCTATCCTATCAATATGGGCCAACATTTCTAAAGAATGCTTTCAGCACCTTGTTGAATCAATGCCACGTAGAATTAAGGCAGTTCTGAAGGCGAAAGGGGGTCAAACTCAGTATTAGTATGGTGTATACTAATACTGAGTTTATAATAATAATAATAATCCTAATAATCCTTTAGGTGAGTGTAATTTGTTACTCTATATCTTCCAATAATATCTTAGTAAGATGATATTTAATATGCTCAAAGCTCTGTAGTTTGTATGGTGAGAGACAAAGCATTGTAATGCAATGCAATACAATGCTGATTGAGAGATGTTTAAACATATAAGACATATAAAATAAATCGTTCCTCAAAAGCCTAATGTATTTGATACTCACATTTTACCATGATTTTTTATTATTTTGTATGAGCTAATAAGTCCAGTATTTTTTCTAAGAATATAAAAGTTATTCTTATGTTTACCATATAAAAATCATTAACGATTTAACAGCAAAAAGACAAAACCTGTGAGAAAACCTGAAAACCTTTTTAATTTTTTTTTTTTTTTTGCCTTGCCTTGCCTTGCTTTGCCTTGCTTTGCTGCTCTTTTGATTTACCATTAATAAAGAAGGTTTACTCTTTCAGCAAATCTTGCCAAATAGACTTTGAATATCACTCATATATCTCCGTCTGTCTCCTTCTCTTTCATTTCTTCAGGGATTTTTCTGATGTGTTTTAGCTGTAATCTGTGACCATACACACAAATTAGGCTCACAGAGCAAATCAAAGGCTTTGATTCGCCTCTGCCGTTGTCTGCCGCCTGCTGTTAATAATGGATCTTTGTTTTTCTCAAAGAGCACGTCTGTTGTTATCGCAACGTCTCTCTCTGTCTCTCTCACACATTTTTCTCTAAAACAAACAAGCCGATATGGTGGGTGAGTCAATGGATGACAGTCAGTTGTTCAGTGGCTTGGTGGTCATCCAGACGGTGTTTGGCTTTGGTGGGGATCTGCAGGACAGCAGCAAGGTCAAAGGGTGAGACGTCCTGTGAGAACTGTCTATATAATCATCTGGTGCTGGACTGAAGTCACACACAGACAGATGGTTGTACCCCAAAGACCACTGGACCATAAAGCCTCACGTTGTCTCTCTCTCACTCCAGCACTGAATGTGTGAGATTGAGGTGAGATTTACCAGGATGATACAAAAGTGACAATTATCTTATAAAACAACTCCACAAAGGTCTATGATCCATAACCACACTATAAGTAATCTGTGAAAATAGGGTACAATGTACTGTATTAATGTAACAAATTTATTTTTTTCCATTTTTTTTTTTTTTACCTGTATTTTGAATTTGGCACTTCATTGCGTTGGGTTTGAGGATTAACGTAAATGTCCGTAAAATCCTGCCATGTCTTTGTTCAATGCTTCCTTGTTTGTCTTGTGCTTGAGCACATGGCTCTCTGTTTGTGTTTGCCATGTGCTCCTAGCCTGGTAATACCAGACTCTGCTACTTCACTTTGCTTCGTAGACAGAGTCTGGAATGGCATATAGAGAAGTGTTTTCTCTCTCACTAGGGGGCGCTTGTCTAAAGTTTAAAATCATTGGTTACCCGTAAGCCAATCAGATAAGTTTATTTATGATGTATGTTATGCGCCGACACAGCCGCATCGAACCACAGACATCATGCATCGAACTCAAATCTATGATCGAACTTCCACTGTAAACCTGCTGTAAACACTTGATGATGCGAGCGAACTACCGGAGTGAACATGGCTGTAAATGACTTTTGCAAATTATGCAAAGTTAATCTACGCATCTACTGTCACGTTTTGATGTATTGAGTTCTGTTTTGTATCTTGTCTTCCCCTGTCTTTTGTGATTTTGGTTTAGTCCTGTTAGTTTTCCCGCTCCTCGTTTGTGTTCAGTTTCTGCACCTGTTTTCTGTTAATTATCTCATTTGGTTCAGTGTATTTAAGCCCTGTGTTTTCCCTGAGTGTTTGTCGATCGTCGTCCATGTGTGGTTGTGTTTCTGATTTCCTGGAGTTATTGTTCCTGTTTAAGTTTGGAAAGTTTTTCATTTTGTTTATTAAAACATTTATATTGAAGCTTTCGTGTCCTCGTCTTCAGCACCTGCACAAACCCTGACAGAACGATCGACCCTAACAAAAAAAAAGGGGATGAACTACGAACTCTGTGTCCCACAAGATGGCCGGTCTCTGGAGGAATATGCGGAGATATATCTCCATCTTTTCCGGGACTCTAATTGGGACGAGGAGTCCCTAACACATGAGTTTTGGAGTGGGATGGACGATACCCTCGCCCAGATACTGTTATTGGGAGATCTCCACCTCCCTTTAGTTAAGTTCATTGCCCGTACGCTGTGGGTGTGTGGTTCCTCACTCACCGTGGGAGACATCCAGCCCGATCTCCACGGCCAGCCAGAGCAAGAGCCCATCACCTGCACGCCAACGCCTGAGCCCATCACCTGCACGCTCCCACCAGAGCCCATCGTCTGCCCACCCAAGCCTGCACCACTGGTTCCATCCAGCCAACCCGCGCCAGTGCCCATTGATCCTGCGCCTGACCCGTTTGATGACCTCCCAGAGCTTCTTCCGCCAGAGACCAGCCCGCCAGAGCCTGAGCCCGTCGCCTGCCCGCCAGAGCCTGAGCCCGTCGCCTGCCCGCCAGAGCCTGAGCCCGTCGCCTGCCCGCCAGAGCCTGAGCCCGTCGCCTGCCCGCCAGAGCCTGAGCCCAGCCCCGAGTTTCCTGATATGCTGGTCCCGTCCAGCCCCGAGTTTCCTGATATGCTGGTCCCGTCCAGCCCCGAGTTTCCTGATATGCTGGTCCCGTCCAGCCCCGAGTTTCCTGATATGCTGGTCCCGTCCAGCCCCGAGTTTCCTGATATGCTGGTCCAATCCAGCACGGAGCCCGTTGACCCAGCGCCAGAGCCAGAGCCCGTTGACCCAGCGCCAGAGCCCGTTGACCCAGCGCCAGAGCCAGAGCCCGTTGACCCAGCGCCAGAGCCAGAGCCCGTTGACCCAGCGCCAGAGCCAGAGCCCGTTGACCCAGAGCCAGAGCCCGTTGACCCAGAGCCAGAGCCCGTTGACCCAGAGCCGGAGCCAGAGCCCGTTGACCCAGAGCCAGAGCCCGTTGACCCAGCGCCAGAGCCAGAGCCCGTTGACCCAGGCCAGAGCAGAGCCCGTTGACCCAGAGCCAGAGCCCGTTGACCCAGAGCCGGAGCCAGAGCCCGTTGACCCAGAGCCAGAGCCCGTTGACCCAGCGCCAGAGCCAGAGCCCGTTGACCCAGCGCCAGAGCCAGAGCCCATTGACCCAGCGCCAGAGCCAGAGCCCGTTGACCCAGCGCCAGACCCAGAGCCCGTTGACCCAGAACCCGTTGACCCAGCGCCCGTTGATGTCAAGTCAGTTCCCGATCATGAGCCTGTCCTCCCCAAGAAAATTTTGGGGGGGCGCCATACGCCTTCACCGTGGCCGGCCAAAGATCCACGGAGGCCCGAAAAGATAACACCGCCATGGCCACCTGAAGGGTCTGCACCGCCATGGCCACCCGAAGGGTCTTCACCGCCATGGCCACCCGAAGGGTCTTCACCACCACGGCCACCTGAAGGGTCTTCACCGCCCTGGCCACCTGAAGGGTCTTCACCGCCCTGGACGCCCGAGGGTCCCACAGCTCCGCCCTGGATGCCCGAGGGTCCCACAGCTCCGCCTTGGACGCCCGAGGGTCCCACAGCTCCGCCCTGGACGCCCGAGGGTCCCACAGCTCCACCATGGCCACGCCCACAGCCTGCTCCACCATGGCCACGCCCACAGCCTGCTCCACCGTGGCCACGCCCACAGCCTGCACCGCCCTGGCCACGCCCACAGCCTGCACCATCGTGGCCACGCCCACAGCCTGCACCGCCTTGGCCACGCCCACAGCCTGCACCGCCCTGGCCACGCCCACAGCCTGCACCATCGTGGCCACGCCCACAGCCTGCACCGCCTTGGCCACGCCCACAGCCTGCACCATCGTGGCCACGCCCACAGCCTGCTCCGCCGTGGCCACGCCCACAGCCTGCTCCGCCCTGGAGGCTTCCTGGACCTGCACCATGCCCTCCTCAGCCTCCAGGGCGCCCACCCTCCCACCCCTTTGGATGTTATACGGCGCGAGGACGCGCCTTCGGGGAGGGGGGAGGTACTGTCACGTTTTGATGTATTGAGTTCTGTTTTGTATCTTGTCTTCCCCTGTCTTTTGTGATTTTGGTTTAGTCCTGTTAGTTTTCCCGCTCCTCGTTTGTGTTCAGTTTCTGCACCTGTTTTCTGTTAATTATCTCATTTGGTTCAGTGTATTTAAGCCCTGTGTTTTCCCTGAGTGTTTGTCGATCGTCGTCCATGTGTGGTTGTGTTTCTGATTTCCTGGAGTTATTGTTCCTGTTTAAGTTTGGAAAGTTTTTCATTTTGTTTATTAAAACATTTATATTGAAGCTTTCGTGTCCTCGTCTTCAGCACCTGCACAAACCCTGACATCTACGGTACAATCAGGGCCTCTAAACTGATATTTGACAGTAGAGAGAAACAAAAAAATATTTGCAGCCAACTGTCAAAGTTAGGATTAGTTCTGTTAAACACAGCTCTTTGTTCATCTCGAGTCTGTCGGAAATGCTGCAACTTAATTGCAAGATTACAGCATGTCATGGCAATATTTAAGACCTGGAAAAGAAAGGAGACACTGACTTGTCAAACGGCTCCCCTTTTTCTTGCTGATGATCGGTAATAGTTGATAAATTAAACTTTTCCCAAAGGGAGTAGGGCCACAACATCACCTCCATTCAAAATGTTTAATACACACTCTTCTTGTTCGGGCTTCAGTTTGCTAATGCCGGGAATATTCTCCACAACAGAGCGAATTGCATCTGCGTCTCCATATCCGCGGCCGTTTTCGATTTCCCTGACCTAATCTTTAACTCGGCGCTTAGCGACTACGTCAATGCTTTCAGCCCGCCCTCTGTTCGTTGATTGGCCCGGCTGTTTTCAGACCGGAGGAAAACGGATAGATAGGCCGCTGTCTCAGACTGAGTACAGAAGCGAAATGAAATTAAGCGGAAGTACGAAATCTGACGTAGTCAGGCTAATGTGCTCCTCTTATTCCACCTCATTGTTTCCTGTTACCACACCCCCTTGTTTAGTCCTTGACTGTGTTCGAAAACTTAGGCAGCTGACTTGTTGCCTCGCTGCCCTTTCAGGCAATGACTTTGCAGGCAGCATCTGCTACCGAAGGTACCTCACAAAACTGATTTCAGACAGACTTCTGAAATCAGCATAACAGTTTAATTATCCACAGCAAAATAGAGCGAGCTTTGGTGAAAAAGAAATTAATATTTAATGACTACAATAGTCATTTCTCGCTAGAAATGAGTTTCCATAAGTGGAAAATGTTGATCAAAAATGTACATTTACACACAAACTGAGGACCAACCGCAACTTTCAGACGCCATCTTTATTTGTTTACCTCAACTGTCACAGGATGGAAAGCACAGGATTGTGGGATATCAAAGGCAGCAAAGGATACATCTATGCTGACTTCAAAAATCGATCAGATGAAAGGGTTCTATCAGGAAGTGAAATTAACATTGCATTCGGACGTGCCTTGATGCCTTCCGACCTCGGAATGTGTCCTCAGAAGGCAGCATTTATCAGTTTTCGAACACAGGCCTTATCTGGTCCTCACTGACCTAATTGAGTTCACCTGTTCGTCATGTGCTCTGCTTCCTTTATATTGTGCTCATTCCCTCATGTCTTTGCTGGTTTGTTGCTTCTCTTATGCATGTTCATTGTGTGAAAAGCTCTTGCTTGTTAGTCAGTGCTACATTTGGTGATCCTTGTTCAGCCATAGCTTTGCATTTGGTTTCTTTTGATATTTTTCCCCTTTATTCGTTTTTTTTTTTATTCTAGCCTAGTGCTAGTATTTTTCTCTAGTTCAGTACTGTTATATTTGTTTTGTTTATTCTTTTTTACGTTGCTAGTTCCAGTTATAATTTAGTTTTTAGTTTTTTTCTGGTGTTATTGTTTTGCCAGTTTTTATTTGACTCTTGTTTATATTTTTTGTGTTCTCTTGTTGTCTTGTCTTGAGTCTTGTGTGTTGGTTCCTGCCTGCTCCCTGAGAATCCCTGCCTGCTGGTTCCTTCTGCCTGGCAGCTAGACTGGTTCAGAGTCTGTGTGCAGCAACTAATAGATCTCTGTATCATTGTGCCTTGTCCTGTCTTCAGCACAACCATCTGCCTGGCCCGTTCAGGTCCTCAGCAGTTCTTCAACCTGTTGTCCTCCGGAGTTGGTTCCAGCAGTCACCCTAAGCTGTCCTATCACTGTTTCCCGTCTGCCCTTCTGTTTGGACTGTTCCTGCCTCAAACTTTCTTGTGCTTTTCTCTGTTAAACATCACCCTCCCACTCATTCTGTATCTGGGTCCTCCCTTTCAGAAACCTTGACGGAACGAACGAGCCAAAACCAGGCCTAGCATAATGAGCATCAAGATTTTGCCACCCGCCAATGCTCAGGAGAGACTGGTCAGCACTTCGTCAGTAGGGGCTGGATGTGAGGGCCCTTGCACAGACGTTTAGGACAATGGCCAGGGCCCAGCCCTAAAAGACATCTTCAACCTCTGTCTGGAACATCCCCTCCCTCAATGGGAAATGGAACAACTAAGAGTCCTGGACTTCTAGAACTTCTCGAATTACCTGCATACACCACAAGGATTGGCAGATCCTGACACCCCCAGAGCCAGTCTGCAGTGACCACCTCTCCCTCTTTGGAAATCCAACTGAAAAACAAAGGTTGAGAAGGAAGAGGGCTGCTCGGACTGCTGCATCAGTCTGTCTCCATCGAATCAGTTCCAGTCTTTCCTAAACCAGTTCCAGTCACCCCAGATTCTGCAGAGACCGTTCCAGTCATCCAAGTTAGCTGTGGTTACCCTGGAGGTGACCGATCACACTTCGTCACGTCCTCGGAAGTGGAGGAGGAGGGTTTATGTCTCTCAACTTTTTGGACTACCCTCTGAGGTTTCAAGTGCTGTGATTCCAGAGGGCTCAAGTCTGGGCTAACCACTCCCTACTTTACCAGTTTATTCTGCCCTAGTCATAGAGAACGTGTCTACCTGTACTGCCCTTCCTATTGTGCCCACTGAAGTCATGCCTGTTGGTCACGTCATGCCCACAGAGATTGTTCCTCCCAGTCATGTTTTGTCTATAGATTCCATTCCTGCTAGTAAGGCCATGCCCATGTTATTTAATGTTACATTTTTTAATTATATGTTAAGCCCATGTTACACTTACAGAGCCCATCCCATAGACAAAAACATCCATACAATTATAAAGGCCATATTTTATTTAATCAAAGTCTTTTCGGTAACACTTTACTTGAAGGGGTGTGCATAAGACTAACATGACACCTTCATAATCATGACATGACATATGTTATGAATATGAAGGAGGTTTTATGCATGTTTATGACAACTGTCAATAAGTGTCATTCGCTCAATTATGACATTTTTAATGCAAATATGACATTGTTTGAGATGTCTTTGTTTTGACACCTTGACATAAACCAATATATCATAACCTGTCAGTGTCATTGTCATAACAACTTTACATTACTAAGACAACACAATCTGTCATAAACATGACAAAGCAGATTAATTATCAAACTTAAGAATCCACTTAGCTTTATTGGTTAACATTACAATAAACTGTCAGGTGGTTGGTTTTGACATTAGCTGTGATGAAGCCATTATAACTTTTTAATGACAAATTCAATTTGTACCACTGTAGTTGAGGTCAAGAAAAATATTCATGACACCGTTATAATGGCCTCATGACAGCCAATGTCATAACCAACCACATGACAGTTTAACTTAATTTAATGTCAAGTTGTCATGACAAAGACACTGACAGGTTATGATGTATTGGTTTATGTCAAGATGTCATAACAAAGACATCTTAAACAATGTCATAATAGCATTCAAAATGTCATTATTGAGCGAAAAACACTTAATGACAGTTATCATAAACATGCATAAACTACTTTATATTCATGACATGTGTCATGTCATGGTTATGAAGGTGTCATGTCAGTCTTATGCACACCCCTTCAAGTAAAGTGTTACTGTATTTTCAAAGGCTGTGTTTAAAGCAAACTGTAATATAATGATTTGCTTAAATAATAGTGCTTAAAATGATCAAACATCAATATCACAAAAAATGTCTGAATTTTACCCTAAAGCTAAAAGAAATCAATAAGCAAATATATAAAGAAACGCTTTCCTTACTTAAAATTTTCATTAATGAAAATTAAACAATTGACTTGTTTTTCTTTTTAATATTACCATAATGAGATTTATATTACAGTTAACATTGTTCTAATAATTGGTGAGGGACATTGAATTATGCTTAACTGTCATTAAAATAATTTCAATAATAATAATAATGTTTAAATAGGTTGAATAATTTCTTCACCAGAAAGCTGATCTTCATGGAAACAACTGCAGTTCTTTTTTTATGGAAAGCTAAAGTGGTTTTTCTTAGAAGCACCTTATGCTAAGAAATGCCATGGAGGGGACATGTTCTCATGCACCACATTATCTTGATTTTTTTGCCCTGTATTGGCACAGTTACTATGGAAACAGGGACACCAAGTGTGCAGTCAGTGGTGGCTAGAGTAGCACTTGAGCAAAAAAAAAAAAAACAGCCCTCTGGAAGATAAACAAGACTATTGAAAAACATTCTCTTTGCTTTGTGGCCTCATTTGTATATAAAGTGCATGTTTCGGGGTTATGAAATTAATTTATAATGCTCCACTTTTTTTGCAGGGAAATAAAAAATGGACTTTATTGATTGTTGCGCAATCAGTAACAGCAGCCAAAGTGGACTGTCCTCTTGAGAGCTCTTCATCAAAGCCTGGAGCCACTTTTGCTTTGAAGTGCTCTTTACCCTTGAGAAAAAGTAAAAAAATAAATGCTTCTGCTTGTTTCATGATGCAATGACCAGAAAATCTGTACCTTACTTTGAGCCAGTGCCAGTCCTAAACTTCTGGGGGCCCTAAGAAAACCTAAAATGATCCCAAACCCCTTAATCTGTTTTGTTTTTGTAAGAGTTGAAACAGTAATACATAAAAAGAAGAAAATTACAAACAAAAGGACAAATACAATATAAAAAAAGATACAAATGAAATAAACTATTTAGCCTACTAAAAAAATGTATAGCCTACTATATAGAAATGGAATAAAGTAATCAAATGTAAAAAATAAAACACTGCTAGTCTTCACTGTGTGAATTAAATATTAATTAACTCTAATAAAATTTACAAAAGATATTCAGTGAAGAACAGTGAGTGATTCTCTTGTTTTCTTTTGTTGTTTTATTAACATTAAATGACAGAGAGAGCAGCAGGTTTATTAGGCTGCTGTCACTTTAAGACTGAATGCAGAGATGTCAAGCGTAGTGTCAGTTCTGGCAGATAACGTTAGTCAAGGTCGCATCAGCTGATCCACGTCTACCTATAGGAATACAATCACTGTATACATAAGCTCCTTCAGTATTATCAGCAGCTGCCGCATTCTCGGAAGCCAAATACCCTCCTCCATCCCCAGCTCCTCCTCTCGTCAGTCAGGATTTGGCATTCTGATTCCCTTTGAATCAGAATAAATTCTCGAGTTATATAGCACCTTGAAATTTTGAATAAACGATATCTGTTCTGTTTACCCTGAGGGGGGTTATTGCTGCTCTCCCTGCTCTTATCCATGCTAGGCTGCATGGATGTGCAGGGAGTTTTCGCCCAGAACGGAACCATACCGCCAATCCAAACGGTATGCTAATTGCCACCCGTATTTGACGATAGTGATCCTGACAGAACTAATATACTGACAAGCATTCGATTACCTTCCCAACTGTTTATGTTCACTAAAGATATAACTGAATGTGTTTAAGTGAAAACTCCCCAAGACAAACATTCTGATCTATTTTTGTGTGTATGTGTTAGTTTAAGCACACATCCGAAGCCTAAAGTAGCCTATACCTGTTCATGTTTCACTCCGTCTCGAAGCGCGCACACAAAAAGCCGCCATTGCAGCTCAATACGCTTTTAACTCTGTTTTTAGCATTGAGCAAGACCGGCAGGAGACTGTAGCAGCGTAACAATTCAAAGGCTGCTTGCATCTCTGCCACGCTTTCAAAGGCTGCAAAGAGCGTTGCCCGTGAAACGAAGGACGCATTTTAAGGCCGCATTTAAGGAACCTTCGAATTGGAACAGCCTTCGTCACGCTGTGGCCTTCGAATGCAGCTTTCAAAGGTCACAGCCTCTGAATTGGGACTCAGCTTGTATATTTTAACAGTCACGTTTACATGATTTGACTGACTTGGATGTTACGTAGAAAGGGCGACAGCGCACTGCTTTAAAGGAAAGGAACAGAATGCGGCATAGTGTTTTCATAATCGCTGGAAGCCAACATCAAAAACTAAATTAAAATTAAATTGATCACACAGCCCTTAGCATTAAACCCTCTTTGATTGCAAGTGGGGGCCCCTGGTGGTCCGGGGTCACTGTGGAATTACAGTGCCTGTCCTTCATATACGCAAAGTACGCATTGGGCATCATCACATTGCATCATCTGCCACAAACACTCATCTTCCTTTAGACAAACGTTAAAAAGAAAATCTCAAATGAATGGATTCTCACAGAGCTATGACGCACAACTCAGAGAGCATGAAAATCTCCTAGGGTAGAGGTCTGCTGACAAGCATGTCTCTATACACCTGCATTGTAACTCAACTTAAAGGGTGAGAGGCAGGTTGATGAAAAGATGAATGGACCCCCTCATCCTCAACACATCACTGTGATGTTGAAACAATCTGTCCATGCAGACACTCACACAGACACACACCCCTGAGTGGCGGTAGGTATCGGTGAAAATAAGCTTGAGCACTTTTCTTGAAAGCAATTTCAAGGCTTTGTGCTTCACCGATATCCCGGCACTCTGCGCTCAAACTCTAACCCTATCTGAGAATAATGACCCTCCATTTACATTTTCAATCCTAACAATTTCAGAACAAGGACCCTTAGTCTGCATTTATAGTCATTCACTGGTGCTTTTCTTAACCAATTACACCTAAAGCACATTTTAACAAAAAGATTGATCGCTTTCATGCATTGAAGCACAGCTGGTGACCAGTCAGTAAATGTTTTTTATAGCTGTGGAAATTTCAGTCACTTTTTGTACTGATGCAAATAGTAAATGATAAATCTGTGGTAAAATAAAATAAAATGATTTATAAATAAAAACATTGCAAACAACTGCATATTCTTATATTCTCATATTCTTTTACAGGATTATTCCTAAAACCTGAATACCACAATGTCACCTCAACCTGAAGCCTCTGTCTTCATGTTTATAAAATAAAAACAGTAATACATAAATCCCTGCAGAAACAAGGGTCTGTGTCACTTTGATTGATTATCTAGCTAGCCTACATTATTTGCCTTTTTCTCACTGAACTTAACCCTGGGTTATAGTCTTTTTAAATCAGTTGTTAACCCCAGATTTGACACATTTCTAAATTTGAAAGGTGTTTTGCACTGCTTTTAACCTTGGGTCCTGAAGCCCTGGAGGCACACAGTGTGAAATGATGTGGCATTAGAGTGTAACAGTGGCAGAAAATGTGTTACTTAAAGAGATCTAAAAAATTCTGTCATGAAACTCTAGATGGCACAGGCTGATAGGTTCTTAAATAAATCTGCTTGCAATCACATCATTCTCTATAGGGCACAGCTGATTGGTTCCTGCTGTATCAGTAGCCAATGAGCACGCTGTTCAACCTTGGTCAGCATTTGCTGTAGAAGTTGCAGCGCGCTTTCAGAAACCCTCCACCCTCCCCAGCTCCACCTGTATAGATCTGCGAAGGGTAATTAATGTATGCTATATTGTACAGCAGCAGCATGTCTTACTGGCTCACAGCAGCGCGCTGTGTGTGTTTTGGCAGCAGCAAGTCCCGTATTGCTCTACAGCCTATGGACTTAATGAATGTACAGTGTGCAACCTTGAAAAGTGAATACCCAGGATTAATTTCTAACCCACTGTAAAGATTGAACAATGTGAAATATGGAAAATGATAACCCAGTGATAATGGTGTCACTCTCAGGCCACAAAGACAGGTAAGTCGTGCCCCTATAGCAGCTAAATAAATGTATATTATGACCCTGGTATAATTGAGGCCAGGCTATCTGACATCCAAGCTTGTGAACATACCCTGTAGTCATGAAATTGTGATGAATGAAATTAAATTAAAGGTGGGGTATGTGATTTGTAAAACGGCCGGCAGATTTTGAAAATACACAACTCATAAGGTCCTACCTTCTCTTCTCCAACGCTGGCCCTGACTCCACCCATTCGAAAAACATGGACGCGCAATCAAGCACAAGCGAAAACTCAGATGCGCTCTCTCTCTCTCTCTCTCTCTCTCTCTCTCTCTCTCTCTCTCTCTCTCTCTCTCTCTCTCTCTCTCTCTCTCTCTCTCTCTCTCTCTCTCTCTCTCTCTCTCTCTCTCTCTGTACCGGGGCGACTTGCACTTCCTGTGACTGGGTCACAAGCTTTGAGTATGCGCACGAACAGGACACGCGCGCGAGGGGGGTGGGGGAGGGGGGCATGGTACAACCGTTTGAGTGACGCATTTTCTGTCCAATGATTCTAGACGGTCTTGAAAATGATTGGCTGGAGTTTTTCGAGTCCTGCCCATTCCAGAGATGATTAAATTGCTTAATTTTCATTTCAGTGCTTCTAATTTACAGCCAGTAAGTGGGTTAGGAATAGGATTTCAAGAGATTTTGAAAGAATGGTCAAAAAAGAAAATCACATACCCCACCTTTAAATTAAAGGGTCAGATTTTATTTTACAGTCCTTTTCCAAATGTACATAATATGTAACAAATATGTACTTATTATGTTACAACAACTGGGTAATAACTAACCCTGAACCTTCCCCTAAACGTAACCTTAACCCATGTGGTTACCTTATATTACCAGTACTTTCGTGGGTAAGTACACTGTAAGTACACTGTAATTACATGTACTGTAAAATACGTATTGTACAATAAAATGCAACCTCAAAGACAAATGAAGTGTCGTCAAGTAAAACAGGCCTATGTACACTGAGAGTGGACATTCTCTTCTATGACTCCCAACAACTCTCAAAACATCAAATGCTATTAAGCTTTTCATATTTTTATATCAGTCATCATTTTAATTTTTATTATTATCTATTACATAAATGTGTGTATTATAGATATTTTATATTTTATTGAAATGATCAGGGCAGCATTTTACTGTATTGTAAGTAGATAGCAGAGACTTTTGTTAACAAACATTGTACATTTTGAGATTCTGAACATGTTTTCTACAAAAACAAATGTCTTGGATCATGACACCATTGTCATATAATTGTGCATGATTATAATAAATTATATCATCTTTAGTAGACTTAATGTCACTGTCGTGTCACCTGATTCAGATTTTTCTTGCAACTATTCATGATAGGAGTGCACAATTAAATATGAAAAAATATATATTTCATGACTGTACTTTCTTTCTTTCTAATGGCACATTAAGAAATGTACCCTTTCATAAAAGTCAAATAATCCAGCTATTTTTTAAATGTAATGATAATTCTAAATGTGATATTTCCCAATTTACACTTTTCCACATGAGTGATTTTAATTCATATAAGCAAATTTTTGCTTGACATTTCTAAATGGATCCTTTTCTACGTGAGTAATTTTAATTCACATAAGCTATTTTTGCCTGAGTAAGTTTCTGTCAAAGTCCTTTGGCACCAGTTAAAGTCTTGGGTACTTTTTCCATATTTTTCTGCCAGGTGAATACAGACAGGGTTAATCTTCAACCCCTATGCCTGACGCACATACCCCTCATCTGCTGCCCACTATCAGAGTCCCACCCCTGACAGCTGTCAGTGAATGATGGACAACAGAAGGGGTCCCAGTCATGCCTAAATGCATGACATCACTGGAGTGTGTCCTTCTGGCCTGCAGTCCATATGTTCTTATATGCTTTTATGACGTGATCACAGTATATGTGGTCATCAATGCTTTTTATGTATTCTCGTTGTCATAGCATTCCCGACAGCCACCCACTTACATGTTGATGCCATGCATTATGGTTGGATGACTCTTCTTGATACAAACACCCACATCTTGATATGAGCATATTCCAATTTATTAAATCTTGTTTTATGCAAAATAGGCTATGCATCAATTTTTAATCATTTGTTTTACATAATCTACAACTGATGTTTCATGACCTAATAATAGGTCACAAGCTTTATGATAATATATCTGTTACTTTGTAGAAGCGTCAAACGAGACCGATGGCAACATGGACAGGTAGCATGACATGCCTTCATCCTCAAAAACCATGAACAAAAATACAAAAGATAAAAGGAAATATGAACCATTTAACATTAAATAAAGGTCTGTGCATGCAAATCCCGCTTCTGCTGTTGTTTAGTAAGGGATTACGTACAGTCACATTACAGAGTAATTATTGCAACGAGAGAGAGAGAGAGAGAGAGAGAGAGAGAGAGAGAGAGAGAGAGAGAGAGAGAGAGAGAGAGAGAGAGAGAGAGAGAGAGAGAGAGAGAGAGAGAGAGAGAGAGAGAGAGAGAGAGAGGATCAGGACAACCTTATGTCTTTACATTCCACAACTGAGTTTGAATGAAACGAAATCACAAGGTGATATGCATGACATGAAAGCATAGTGTAACTGTATTTGCAAAGTATTTCCAAATCAAACAAAAATACAAAGGTACAAGACGCTCAATGGCTTTAAAGTCCCCTGACATGAAATTTTCACTTTCTGAGGTTTATTAACATTAATATTAGTTCCCCTAGCCTGTATTTGGTCCCCTTGTGTCTAGAATTTTCAATCAGTGTAAACCGAGCTTTGGCTATCTTTCTGAGAGCTCAGCTTCAGACGCGCTGATCTTGAATCTCCTCCTTATGACGTCATAAGGAGGAAAGGTTACCTCCCCTTTCTCTGTTTTGCCCGTCCAGAGAATTTGGCTCCTCCATGAGAAAATGAGCTAGGAAGTACGAACGCGCGAGCGCGATTTCAGTTTTTCCTAGAGAGATATAATGGCTTGCAAACGAGCGAAGCATGGCAGTTGATCAGTGTTCGGAACACAAAAATATTTTTTAGTTCCTTCATCCGAACTCTGAAGAAACAATGGGTTATTTTTATTTTCTCTGGAAATGCGCCGACACAACTTCCCAAAGTTTTGTATGGTCCAAACATTTCACCGACGACTGTTTTCTCAACTTGGGCCAATACAGAGCTGGCCTCGATTAACGTCTGAAAATAAACCGATCGAGCTAACGTTACCAAGCAACAATTCAATTTCAAGTTCAGACAGGTAAGTTAATCTTTCTCTCAAAATCGTTCAATACTGTTTATGCATCATTAAGTCAAGCCAGTGACTAAAACATCAACGTCAAGTTGTGTCTTTTAGTAGGATGAAAATAATCTTATTTAAATTGTGAAAAAATTATATACAGAAAGCGATCAAAGAACAATCTTTCCACACAGCGCGAGTTTATCTGGACAACTCGTTATGAAATCAATGACGCACATTACTGCACAACGAAGCTCTTACTGCATGTACATCATCGTGTTTGCATTGATGAAAACATTAGAGAGAGTGCAGAAACTGCTTTGCAATGATAAGATCTTCATTCTCGCGATCAACAGACTGTCATCTTGCTCAATGCTCATCACGGCAACATTTTATGGGATGGGAATAGATCTAAATACTTTAAAAACTTCTCACGATTCGTTAATCTCGATAGCTGTATTAGTAAAAACGTATAATACAGTAGCTGTAGTAAAAGTATTCAAGAGTTTCACATGTAATACGTAGCTTTCATATGCAAGCATGTCAGCCAATCACAGCAGTGGCCAGTTACACTGAATCCCACAGCAGACACGCCCCTTCAAACAGAGTGTTCAAATCAGAGGCTAAAATCAGGCTAGGAAAAATGTCTTTTATTTCTAAATTATGACTATTTTTGATTAAAAAAAACATACTAACATTATAAGGGCAATCCAGGAAAAATTATAAAATAATAAAATAACCCCATGTCAGGGGACCTTTAAGTTATTGTTCAAAATCAATTATCCATAATGGAGAAAATCTACCCTAAACCCTAAATCTTCAAAATATCTTCATCAGCAGAAGAATTTTTGTTTTGTTTGTTTGTTTGTTGCAATAAGGGCTTTAGGTTTAAAAATCTGTTTGGAAACAATATGTATTGTAAAAATGTTATACAAATAAGACTGACGACTTTCAAAAAAAAAATAGACATGAAAATGCGCATTCCGAACTTAAATTGTTGTATTTTAAGAATACAACTTTGGAATATTGACTTGATTGGTCTTGTTTTAAAGAAGACATTGGGCAGATTTATAGAAGTGAAATAAATTAAGAAAGTGAAAATAAAAGTTATATAAGTTTGAGTTTATGAAAATGTGCAATGTAAAAATGTAATTATTCATATTTTATATAAATTATATATTTTCAAAACATGTTGGACTCTAAAACTGCAAGAAAATCAAAGCCAAACATCTTAACAAGTTGTGTTTCAAATTTTAGGTTGATATCTCAAATAATTAGCTTTCAATAAGATTATGTTTGGACGCAGTACCAAACTTTTTCACTAGACAACAACTAGACTCCATTACTGACATAGACATAGACATCCTATTCAGAAGTAGTATGGGAAGTTTGGCATCTAATAAACATAAAAAGAACACGTATGTGTGTTATACTGTAGCTATACTGTTATACTGTTCAAAACATTTTCAGACATTTTTTTCTAAAAAAAATTGAATGGATGCTGAACTCTTGGCATGAAAACAAACTAAGGTTTCTAAAAATCTTTCATGATTTTTCATGTTCACCGCTATTTCAAAATAAAGATTTAAACATGCCTTAGGAGTATGAAAATATTCTTATTGCAAATTGATCAATTATAGCTTTAATTATATAGCTTTGTCATTTATTTTGAAAATCAGTCACCAAATATTAAAACGAATCGGTTACCTAACGTAACCTCGGTTCTCTCTAGATGAGGGAACGAGTATTGCGTAAGCTAGCTTACGCTACGGGAAAGATTCCATCTTTCTGAGAAATTGAAGCCAAAAATTATCCTATAATTTTGTATCCATTGTCAACGCAGTTCAGCTGCAGCAGACCATGAGAGGGCTAGCTAGCCGCTCATTGGTTCGCTCACGGAGAACTGCTTAAGCCTATGAGGGAGCGCGAGTGAACCCGCGACCAATGAGAGTCTGACTCGCTCTCAATACGTCACCGCCCGCCGAAACGGGTGTGGACGAGACTATAAATATCCCGAAATAGGCTGAATAATCTGTTTTTTTCATATACTGAAGCGAAAATCGCCAGTAGCACAAGCACGGCCAGGAACGCAATACTCGTTCCCTCATCTAGAGAGAACCGAGGTTACGTTAGGTAACCGATTCGTTCTCTTACGAGAGGTTCTCTCATATTGCGTAAGCTAGCTTACGCTACGGGAACCCCTGGTCAACGCCGTGCGTGCTAAGCATCCACTATTAGTCCCAGGGGGGGGCCCCGGGGAACTCTGTAAGTGGGAATGAATATATGTACATGTGACAAAAGGCCAGCGGAGCGGGCCGGTGACTGTGTAGTACATAAGCACATTATAGAGAGGGAACAGAACGAACTCGGTCTGTGTAATTAACCCCCTATAGTGCAGCTCAACCAGAAGAGCTGAAACATACTAGACTGCTAGTAGTTTAGCCTGCAAGACGGGTACTTCCAGATTGTAAAATCTGACAAAGGTGGAGGGGGAAGCCCATCCCGCTGCCACGCAAATGTCGTGAATGGAAATTCCGCTGGACCATGCCCACGATGAGGCCATGCCTCTAGTGGAATGAGCCCTGATGCCCAGAGGGCATGGCAGGTCTTTAGAAGCGTATGCTGCTGCAATGGCATCAACAATCCATCTGGATAGGGACTGTTTCGATGCGGCCAACCCTTGGTGCGCCCACCGAACGAAAAAAAAAGCTGCTCGGATCGTCTGACCGGAGCAGTGCGAGTAACGTATAATCTCGGGGCCCTGACCGGACATAGGAGATTAGTATCAGATTCGCTATCGGATGCAGGCAGAGCCGATAGGAATATAACTTGTGCCCTGAACGGGGTGCCGATCGCTTTGGGGACATAGCCATGCCTAGGTTTGAGAACGACTAAGGAGTCATTAGGTCCGAACTCAAGACAGGACGCGCTGGTGGACAGCGCGTGTAGGTCTCCCACCCGTTTTACTGACGCGAGCGCGAGTAGAAAAACGGTCTTTAGCGACAGGTACTTTAGGTCCACGGTGTTTAACGGTTCGAATGGGGGAGCTTTCATAGCATCAAGAACTATGGAAAGGTCCCAAATCGGCACCGAAGGGGGGCGAAGGGGGGTTCATCCTTCTAGCTCCCCTGAGGAAGCGGACTACCAACCCATCTTTGCCCAGTGACTGGCCGCGCCGGGGTTCAGCAAACGCCGCGACGGCTGCCACATACACCTTAAGAGTGGACGGGGATCTGCCCTTGTCCAGCATCTCTTGGAGAAAATTTAGCAAGGAGGGAACCTCGCATAACCGTGGGTCCAGACCCTTTTCGGTGCACCACTCTGAGAACACAGACCATTTTGACGCATAGAGCCTTCTGGTAGAAGCCACTCTAGCCTGCATGATCGTGTTTAACACTCCCTCTGGCAAAGCAACGGGTAGTTGTTGAGCACCCACGCGTGTAGCGCCCAGCGCTCTGGGTGGGGATGCCAGATCGTGCCGCGAGCTTGGGAGAGGAGATCTGCTCTGACTGGAATGGGCCACGGCGCTGTCTGTGACAGCTGCGTGAGCTCCGGAAACCAAGTCTGACCCTCCCAGCGCGGGGCTATGAGGAGCACCGAGTGCTGCGCTTCTCTGATTCTCTGAAGCACCTGTGGTAGCAGAGAGACCGGAGGGAAAGCATAAAGCGGGCGGCTGGGCCAGGTTTGGGCTAGCGCGTCCTCGCTCCTTGAGAAAAATATTGGGCAGTGGGTGTTCTCCGCCGAGGCGAAGACGTCCACCTCTGCTCTGCCGAATAAACGCCACAGTTTCTGAACTGTAAGAGGATGCAGGGACCACTCCCGGGGGGAGTGGGGTTCCTGAACAGGCTGTCTGGACCGTCGTTCAGATGTCCCGGCACGTGCGTCGCCCTGAGCGAGAGCAGGTGACACTGAGACCAAACTAAGATGCGTTCTGTCAGCTGGAAAAGATTCCTGGATCTGACTCCGCCCTGACGGTTTATATAAGAGACCACGGCTATATTGTCCGAACGGATCAGCACGTGGTGGCCCTGAATGCGCGGGAGAACGCGCATGAGCGCGTTCTCGACCGCCAACCTCTCCAAACAGTTTATGTGTAGGAGGCTCTCTTGAGCTGACCAGGGGCCGAAGGCCGGTGAGCCCTCGCAGACCGCTCCCCAACCCGTGTTGGAGGCGTCTGTCGAGATGACTTTTCGGCGTGAAACTGTCCCCATGGAAACGCCCCGCTGAAACCATTCTGCCACTGACCATGGCTGCAGAGCTGTGATACAGGTCTGCGTTACTTTTTATCAGCTGGTGGCCCGTGGTCCACGCTCGGTGAGACACACGGCTCCTCAACCAAAGCTGAAGCGGGCGCATGCGCAGTAACCCCAGCTGGAGCACCGCGGAGGCTGAGGCCATACAGCCCAACGCTCTCTGAAAATGTTTTCAAAGGCGTGAGTCTGTTCATCTGAAAAGATGCGGCGAGACGCTGCACACGGTGCGCGCGCTGCGTTGACAGACGCGCCGTCATCGTGACCGAGTCCAGCTCTATACCCAAGAAGGAGATAGTCTGACTGGGTTGTAGTACGCTCTTTGTCCAGTTGACAGAGAGGCCCAAAACTTTCAGATGGTCGAGGAGAACTGTATGATGAGACAGTAACTGTCTCTGAGATTGTGCCAAAATCAGCCAGTCGTCCAAGTAGTTCAGTATTCGCAGCCCCTGACTCTGCAGGGGGGCGAGCGCCGTATCCATGCACTTCGTGAACATACGGGGTGCTAGGGATAGGCCGAACGGTAGGACGGTGTATTGATAAACCTGGCCTTCGAGGCGAAACGTAAGAATGGCCTGTGAAGGGGATTTATCTGGATCTGAAAGTATGCATCTTTCAGATCTAGTGATATGAACCAGTCCCCCTGGCGCACATGCGCGAGGAGTTTTCTGATAGTGAGTATTTTGAACGGTCTCTTCATGAGAACTTTGTTCAGCGATCTGAGGTCTAATATTGGTCTGAGATCGCCGTCTTTCTTGGGGACAAGAAAATAACGGCCGTAAAACCCCGACTCGCTCATAGCCAGAGGCACCCTCTCTATAGCCTTTTTGCACAACAGAATTGCTATCTCTGAACGGAGCAGCGCGTCACTGCTTCTGGGTTCACAGTAGTTTCTAGCCGCGCTCGGAAGCGAGGAGGGCGGCGGCAAAACTGTAAGCGATAGCCTAGCTTTATTGTGTTTAACACCCACTGCTTCCCACGCTTTGAAGCGTGACGCTAGGGGGTGAATGGCTACATGGTCCCCGTCGCTGCACTTCGCGGGCTGCGTGAGCGCGCTGATAGTGTTTACAACAGCGGGACGTACACTCGGAGAGGAGTTTATGGGCCCTGTAACAGAGTGAACAGAGGTAAGACGCGCACACGGGCTTGTGGGCGCGCTTATACACTCTGAGACTCGAGCGGGCTTGGCCCGCTTTATGAGAGTGGACTCTGTGTGAGACAGGGGAACTGGAGTGTCTTTGTGTATGAGTGAACACAGCGTTGTGGGCACATTCTCTACACAAGTTTATGGACCGTGTAACAGAGGTGGGACGCGCGCACGGGCTCGTGGGCGCGCTTATGTACTCTGAAACTCGAGCGGGTTGGGACCGCTTTATGAGAGTGGACCCTGTGTGAGACATGGGAACAGGAGTGTCTTTGTGTATGAGTGAACACAGTGTTGTGGGCACATTTTCTACACAAGAGGCTTTTACTCTCTTTTTGAGATTTCTCTGGGACGCCGTAAACACGGGGTTTTGTGTATGAGTGAGCACAGTGTTGTGGGCACATTTTCTACACAAGAGGCTTTTACGCTCTTTTTGAGATTTTTCTGGGACGCCGTAAACACGGCGTTTGTGCTCATGCAAGCGGGAAGGGATACCGGCTTGGTAATGGCGGGGTACACTGCTGTAGTAGCCGCGTGAGCGGGGACTAACAGAGGGCGAAACTTTGACGGCGATCCGGCCGCGGCGGGAGAGCGCCGTCTTTTTCTCAACCACGCTAGGCAGACTTCGAGTAATCAGTTTTCAGCACGATCCTCTGCCGAGGCCCCCGGGGAGGCGGCGGTCTGTGGCGGCTGTCAGAGCGAGAGCGGCCGCCCTGGTGTCGCTGAGAAGTCTGACTGTGTTTAGCTAGGCGCTAGGGTGGGGCTCGTGCAGGAGGCTGGTCACGTGAGCGGCCTGCAGAGGAGCTAGCGCGACGAGGCAGAACAAAATTCGCGGGAAATCCTCAATCCGCGACTGAAGGGGGATTTTTCCCCCCGCTCTCGTCCCATTCACGAAGTACCTCACTCTGTAGTAGACATGGGGTGCAGAAGCTGCTTGGCCGGCGGCTGAAAGCTTGAAGTCGGACTGCAGGCTTTAGCGGGTAGCACAGGTGATGAGCGTCATCTCGCGGAGGGCGGCATAGATGTGCGGCGACCAGGTCCTCTACAGGGAAAATGGAGATAAAGCCCTTCTCTGCGGCTCCGTCCACAACGCGACGCGGGGTGGAAGAGTCAGAGCGAGTTCTAGCAGAGAGCGGGGCGTTCCAGGACTTCGTGAGTTCTGCGTGCAGATCAGGCAGAAAGGGCGCAGCCCGTTTAGCGGCGGGAGTCGAGCGCTGGTGGAAGTAGCTGCGCGGGTCCCGGTTGATTCTCGGGCCGAGGAGGCGTGAGAATCGGACCAATCCTCACCGTCTGAAGCGAGAAGCGAACATGTCTCCTTGGTGTCCGCGGCGTCAACGGAGGCAACAGAGCGGCCACTCGGCGGCAGCTGTATGTCCGGAAGCGGCGGAGATGGAGAGCGGGGGAGAGAGGCTCCGGCGGGATGAACGCTTCCGGCTGGGGGTCCGGCGGCCTCTGAGAGCGGCGTTTCCTTCTCCGCGGCGAAGTCAGAGGCGGCACGGAAGCATCTTAGTGGCCGAAGTCGAGCCCGCGGGGTCAACAATGACATAGTTTCGCAGAGCTCGCCGCCGCCACAGCGGGGGCGAGCTCGGCGTGCTCCAATCCGAGGCAGAGAGCGCAGAAGAGGTGGCGGTCCCCAGCCTCGAGGGGAGCGCGGCAAGAGCCGCCAGAAAATTTACGAGACATCTTGAAAAAGACGCTCGCTCTTTTAGATACAACAATATATAGGAAGCATTTTTGTAAAAAGGATACAATCCGTCGGATGGCGCTAGCTCACAGGACGGCTGAAGGTGGCGAAGACGGCCGGCTTCCTCAGTCTCCCAAACGCTCGCTAGAAGGTGCCTTTTCGACGACGGCGGCTTCTCTCTCAGGATCAGCAGATGCAGGTGCGTCGCTGAAGGATGAAAAAATCAGATTATTCAGCCTATTTCGGGATATTTATAGTCTCGTCCACACCCGTTTCGGCGGGCGGTGACGTATTGAGAGCGAGTCAGACTCTCATTGGTCGCGGGTTCACTCGCGCTCCCTCATAGGCTTAAGCAGTTCTCCGTGAGCGAACCAATGAGCGGCTAGCTAGCCCTCTCATGGTCTGCTGCAGCTGAACTGCGTTGACAATGGATACAAAATTATAGGATAATTTTTGGCTTCAATTTCTCAGAAAGATGGAATCTTTCCCGTAGCGTAAGCTAGCTTACGCAATACGAGAGAACCTCTCGTAAGAGAACTAGAGATTGTAAGCTTTTAAATGATAGTCTGTCAAGATTAGTGTAGGTTTAGGATTGGATATCACTGTTTTAAATATGTAATGGCTGTGGGCCCACCGGTGGGCCGGTGACACTTAAGGGGTGTTAAGGCCAACATGAAATCAAATTTAAATTTAAAAAAAATGATGGAAAATTACAGTGTTTATTATGAGTAATTTATCTGCATGTGCACATCATTATTCTTTTTTTTACTTCCTGTGCATATTTTTACGTCCTCATAATCTTTCATCAAAATAACTGTCCCTCTCTCTTCCAATGACATCTCTTCTCTGATGATGTGTTTTTACTGGTGTGAGGACGGGACAACCTGTCAGATCACAGCAATAGCAAACCACAAAAATCCAATCACTTCCCGATGGACAAAATCAAGTCTCGCACAACATTTTTTCTTGTTCAAGAAGCTGTTTCATTTGGATATATATATACAGTAATAGGAAAGAAAAGAATATCACAGCTTCCGTTTCATGCCCCCATTAAAAACTAGTAACATCATTTTTATTACAACCCCCCATTCTAAAAAAGGGCCATCATAATTTCAGTTCAATCATTGCCACCACGCCACAGCAGACCCCTAACAAATCACTCATATGTCAACATAGAGTCGGGTCAGACAGATGAACAAAATGAGGCATAAGAGTGATGGATTGCTTGTTAAGGTAAATGGAAACTGATTTCTTCACTTTGTACTACAAAGTCATTTTGTTGTATTGGAGTGTGTATGTGTGTGTGTGCGTGGCTGAGTGAGTACATCATTAGTCAGTATCCCACAATCCCTCTGATGCTACTGTGGTTAATGGTGTTATCTAACGCATTTAAGGCCGGAGAGCATTAAGGCGGTGATTCAGCCCTCTTCATACACTAATGATTCCTTCTCATACGTGCATAATTCTGTCTCTCTCTCTTTCGTATTTTGTATTTAACTGTCCACTAATCAACGACATAAGAGGGGACAACAGTAAAGGTGGGAGAGGTATAATGCTTAAAGGGTACCTATCATGGAATTTTGAAAATTACCTTTCATGTAGTGTGTAACATAGATCTAAGTGAACAAAAACATCCTGCAAAGTTTTAAATATGAAAGTTCACCGTATACAAAGTTATTGTCTCTCAAAAGTAAGAGTCGACTCTGAGTTGCTGATATGAATCGATAGACAAACGATGCATTTTCTCTAACTTTCGTACGTCACTTGTACAAGTTATTTGAATTCGACACGCCCACTTAGTGTGCGCGCCGAGCAGACAGAGAAACCTGACAACATCATGTCGACGAGACTCTGTTCTGAAGTGTGAATCAAAAGCAAACTTTTTTTTCACTGCCCAGGGACAAGCATGTGAAGACTCAGTGGCTAGAGTTTATATTTACAACTATACCACACAAGTATAGCCACCTTGAGCTGTGTTCGCGTTATTTTAATGACGATCGCTTCACAAACACAAATGCTTTCAAGTGTTGATTCGCGAGTCGGCGGAAGGTTCAATACCAAGTTTATTTAGATCAGCTTCCTCCTCCGAATCACAACCTGTAAGTACTATTAATAATTGTTGCTTTTATGTGTGTGCGTGTGTGTGTGTGTGTGTGCGTGTGTGTGTGTGTGTGTGTGTGTGTGTGTGTGTGTGTGTGTGTGTGTGTGTGTGTGTGTGTGTGTGTGTGTGTGTGTGTGTGTGTGTGTGTGTGTGTGTGTGTGTGTGTGTGTGTGTGTGTGTGTGTGTGTGTGTGTGTGTGTGTGTGTGTGTGTGTGTGTGTGTGTGTGTGTGTGTGTGTGTGTGTTTGTGCTCTGCGTAAACTAATTATGTGGTCTTACTCATGAGGTCAAGGGAGATTGATACAGCGAGCCAATCAGAATTCACAAGTTCAAATAAAGAGAAAATCCCTTGTTGTACACTATCAAAAAAAAGATAACATTAAACAGGACAATACATGTCACTTTACTATAAAATTATGATTTTGAAATTAAAAATAAATGTTGAAACAGGCTCATTAATTGGAAAAACATTCCTCCACCTACATTTTTGCAAAACTCCTCGAACCAATAAATACAATTCACTGCAGTTTCCATCTCAAACAAACACTAGCTGGTAAAACAGCAAAAACTTTTATTCCTTTTCATCCAAATTCAGATTTTGAGGGAAAATTATCGATTAATAAAGAAAAACTTATATTTGTGTGTTTTTTCGCACACTATGTCATCATGACCTCATAACAATTACCATAGTGCATTATTTATAAAAACAAATACATTTTGACATTTGAATATACGAATCCTATGAAACAAGCACGACAAAAAATCTCAAGAAGCAAACTAAAATGACATTTTTATCTCACATTTGCTTTTGTTAATATCAGTTGGGTTTAGGTTTTAGTGAAGGTGGTACGTACATGTTTTCAAACGTGAATATGATAGCACCAAACATTATTTAGGCTATTATAGAAATAATTTGTATTGATGTACCATACTTAATTGAGGCATCAAGCTAGTTTTTATCAATATTTAAAGATGAGATAAGTGGACTGATGATTATATTAAATTTGTTTAACTGATTGTTGATAAATGTATTGAACGATATGGTCTCCTAAAGGGATACTCCACTTTTTTTGGAAATAGGCTCATTTTACAACTCCCCCAGAGTTAAACAGATGAGTTTTACCATTTTCGAATCCATTCAGCCGATTTTCTGATATTTAGAAGAATATCAGTAAGCAGACAGTTTCTGGTCTCATTGACTCCCATAGTATATTTTTTTTTCCTATATGGAAGTCAATGAGACCAGAAACTGTCTGCTTACTGATATTCTTCTAAATATCAGAAAATCGGCTGAATGGATTCGAAAATGGTAAAACTCAACTCAACTCTGGGGGAGTTGTAAAATGAGCCTATTTCCAAAAAAAGTGGAGTATCCCTTTAAGAGATGTACCCATTGTGTAGTTGATATATATATATATATATATATATATATATATATATATATATATATATATATATATATATATATATATATATATATATATATATATATATATATATATATATATATATTATATATATTTTTTTTTTTTTTTTTTTTTTTTTTCAATTAAGTAATATTGTTTTCTAGGTGATTGCTGTAAAAATTATTGTTGGTTTAACTTAAAAAGGTAAGTTGCCTGGTTGCTTAGTTAATTGAAATTCAAAATTTGAATGAATACAATGGAGATGCTACTATATTTTGTTAATGTAGCTGAAATGCTGTATTAACCAATCATCATCCTGGACTGTCTAACTGTATTATAACACCTATACTGTAAAAATAAAAATAAAAAAAGACAATAAAGTTGCTGCCTTTAATTTTTAGGTAATCAACGTGAGTAAGTCATTTAAACATAAATTCCATTGAACTGACTTATAAAAATGTTATATTGCTTAACTTATTTTGATGAGTTAAAGCAAGGTAAAAATGTTGTCATAACTTACTGATCATAGTTAGTGTAGGCCTATTTGTCAAATATTATCCGTTAGGATGCAAAATAACCACACAAAACAGCAGCCAGCCTTAAATATCGTGCACAATCATGCGCTATAAATGTAGGGTCCATTCGGCATGCAATCATCTCTTTAACAAATCAACAGAAGAAGAAAAAAAAGAATAGCAAATTGTCTGAGAAAAAACAGCAATGATTCATGGGGCCTGTTTAGCAAACATGAAGCTCGCTCCAGTGAGATTGCTTCATATTTCTCTGTGGAATCTCAAAAATGAATCTCAGTGGAGACCATGGGAATGATGTGTTTTTAATCTGCGCTGGTAATTGATGGTTTGGTTCACCTGTGACTGGGTTTGCGGCGCGTCTCTGTGGTTCTGAACCAGACCAGGTAACATACAGAATGGGTAATTAAAGCAGATGTCAAGTGGGTGATGTATGTCCCATTAATCCTCCTCCTCATCTTTAGATCAGCCCATTTATCTTAAACAAGACAAGCAGTATAACGCTTTCACGCAGCTGCAGGAATCTAATGCAAGGCATAGAGAAGACTTGGGGAAAAATGGGAGTGCACTGACCAATTGAATTATTAAAGGATGTGCGCGTACTGTGAATGTAGATTTTTCTGCTCACTGCAGTCTACACAGAATAAGAAACAAAAATTGTGTACAAAGGGTAAATCTTCGCATAAGAGAAAAACAAGAAAGGTTTAGTATGATGCATTATTATATCAACGTTATATTAACAAATCACAGTTGTCGCTGTAAAGATGTGCACTGTGTTGTTCTTGTAATGTTCTACATCGCAGATAAGCAGTCTGTTATCTGCATCGCTATGGTTACCAGTCAAACATGGCGGCTGGGCAGAAGAATAATAAGGTGTCATGAGTCTCCAGCAGCCTTGGTCTCTACTAACACACACGCACACACACACACACACACACACACATACACACACTTGAAAGATATTCAGTTATATGCACACACAAGTAACAAACACATAATAAATATGCATATTTCACAATTATAGCAATCCACAAATATCTGAAATTTACTGGTGCTTTTAAACATCCTTTAACCTTGAACATTGACCACTATGAGTGCTATTATGAAGCACAGATTCAGTGGGTGAGTGATGTTCTCGTGTTCACTGCATGACAGATCCAATCTAACATGATCAATAGAAGTGGTTCAGTAAAAAGCACTGAATAAAAATGATGACAGAATTTATGAATTCATGGCAGGATTGTGACTATAACAGACTTTTCTTCTATAAAAACGGGGTTTTTTTATATTCCATGCAAGAAAGAAGGTAATAATGTTCATTTGTGGGTGAACTATCCCTTTAATTTACTTTTGCAGATCCCTTTATTTCGTTTTGGTTCTTTCTGTTCAATAGACGGTGAGATGAGAGGATGTTGTGATATATTCTTTGTGCTGATTTTAGATGGTCACTCATTGTTCATTGTGTTCATCTGAATACATCTCATCTGCTATCCCAGCAAAATGGGTCAGGGTGATATATGATCGTACTGATGAAAGAACAGCGCCTACCTTCCCTCTTTCTGTCTTTCTTCTACCTCGAGTTTTCATCTTTGTCATGTTGTTCTCATCTTTCCTGTGGCTTTATATATATATATATATATATATATATATATATATATATATATATATATATATATATATATATATATATATATATATATATATATATATATACTGTACTGTATATTGTACATCAGTGTTCAGAGCTGACATTAATCCAGTTCTAATTGTGTTTTCTTGCAATGTTTTCTTCTGTCTTTGTTTCTCTGACCAAGGGTGTGTGGTTAATCTGCCAAGGGTATGGTTCAGATACTGCCTCACAATTATATTTATTTCTATCAGAAAGACTCAGGAGGCAAAATGACATTAGTAACAAAGCATTCATTTATTAACAGACCAGCAAGAGCAAGCATTATATTATGAGGTTCTTTGGCGTAGGTCCCGTCCGTAGCTCAGCCGACCCCCTGGGAGGTATACGGGCAGGGACCATCCTGGTGGTGGTTGGGAGGATGGAGGTGAATGTTAGCGTCAGCATCTGCGAACTCAGACATCTGTAAGTACCGATCTTTTATACTACAAGTATTAGAACATGATTGGTTAGATGTGAAGGTAATAAGTGACGTATTGAGTCTTTCCTGGCAGAACTTATGCTAGAGCTTTCATTTATTTATTTTTTTTCTATGTTTTCCCTGTCTTTGTATAATATAATATAATTTATTATAATGTTTTTTATTATTTTTCATTTGTATTTATTTTAATCAAGCTAAATTCATTTGTATTTCTTTTCCATTCAAAAACTCTAAAAATCTGGCATATGATGCTTCTGATACTGCCCTCAAATGTTTTGAGCTGGGATTAATCCCGTTTTTATTATGTATTCTTGCAAGGTTTCTCTGTGTATGTTTGCTGTCTGTCAGTGCAATCTCTGCAGTCAGGCTTGACTACACCTCTGATACACTTGTTTTCTTGTGTTTCTGTTTTTTGCTGCATTGACTGTCATTTTATTGACGTGCATGTATCTGACCAGCACCTGTGGGCCATTCCACATATCCCACTGGGTTTACATCAAAACACTCACATCCAGATGTCAGATGTACACACAGCAGGTGCACACCTGGCCTCCTAGAACTTGTCGGTTTGTGTGTTGTTTTAATGCTGCATGAAATACTGATATAACTGGTGCACAAATATCATGTTAGTCAAGGACAGCTTCACTATTTACAGCTGTTAATGTTTAGGGGTAATTTGGTTTGTAACTCATCCCATACTATTTGATTCGCAGACATTAATTATATCTTTGAGGAATGCCATTCTGATCAGCCTTACGATTTTGCAGGTTGGAAGATAAATTGGTGAAAGAATCCCACAGACTTACATTAAATGACTTGAGCATTAAAAAGACCTGGGGTCTCATTTATAAAGCGTGCGTACGCACAAAACGGGGCTGGAAACGTACGTACGCCAGTTTCCACGCAAAGTTTGTGATCTATAAAAAACAAACTTGACGGGAGAATGTGCGGACCTTCAAGCAAACTTTGAGCCGTGCGTACGCATGTTTTGGAGCAGCCCATTCTCACCCCAAGGCGTCATCTAACTGACGCCTTGGGAATCAGTTTGACCATGCTTCAATATTCGACGCTAAAGGTACCCTTTAGCGTCAGTTAGTTGACGCGATCCCAGGGCGTCATCTAACTGACGCGTTACCCTTAGCGTCAGTTAGATGACGCCCTTCTACCCAGACCTAAACCTACCCGCGTCATCTAACTGACGCGTTACCCTTAGGTCAGTTAGATGACGCCCTGGGATCGCGTCAACTATATTGAAGCATGGTCAAAATTGTCAGTTAGATGACGCCTTGGGGTGAGAATGCGTTGTTTGGAGTCGGAGCAGTTTGGCGACGCCGATGGTGAGCTGGAGTTAAATGTCTTTTTGGTCACTTTTAGACCGAAAATCAAAAAAAAAATATATATATATACAGTATACAGAAAGATAATACAAATAGCTATAATTTCACTCACCAAGCCTATCACATGAAGCAAACATCCATCCCTTCTTAAATGTCCGCGCCAGCGAGCGCGTTGGGCCGTTTAGTGAAACTGACGCAGCCTATCTAAAACCGTTAATCTTCATTATTTATAATCATAAATACAGTGTTCTGTGAAATATGTTAAAATAAATAAAAGAATGATTTAAACTATGTTTTACTTCTGATATAAACATTTAGATTAAATATGCCATTCTGATTAATGGAGTTAGACACTTAAATTTCATGAAATCATTACTGAGAAGTTACATTTTTTTATATTCAATAAATATAAATATTTGTTGTGGATGCAATGCTTTCAAACACTTTTCCTCTGGCATGCTGTGTTTTAATGTTTCATAGATAATTGCTTATGATATAGCAGATTGTCTGAGAAAATAGTTTCGTGCAAATAATGCACAACAAGGTCTATCCTAAAAATATAAATCAATTAAAAATACTCTTTGGCCAGTGGAAAAGATTGAGAAAAACGTTCTCTAAAATGTATTTTACACTATTTGATTTATTTATTCAAAAACAAGGCAAGGATAGGCTGCTAAATATTTTTTTATTAGCCTAATGTAACTAATGTGACGGCACATCCGTATTTCATATTTTCCTATGTCTTGTACCGTTAAACATGTTATCGCGTGGATGAATAATCATATGCAAATGCTATGCAGATGAGGATATGCATAGTAAAACGAATCGGTTACCTAACGTAACCTCGGTTCTCTCTAGATGAGGGAACGAGTATTGCGTAAGCTAGCTTACGCTACGGGAAAGATTTCATCTTTCTGAGAAATTGAAGCCAAAAAATTATCCTATAATTTTGTATCCATTGTCAACGCAGTTCAGCTGCAGCAGACCATGAGAGGGCTAGCTAGCCGCTCATTGGTTAGCTCACGGAGAACTGCTTAAGCCTATGAGGGAGCGCGAGTGAACCCGCGACCAATGAGAGTCTGACTCGCTCTCATTACGTCACCGCCCGCCGAAACGGGTGTGGACGAGACTATAAATACCCCGAAATAGGCTGAATACTCTGGTTTTTTCATATACTGAAGCGAACATCGCTAGTAGCACAAGCACGGCCAGGAACGCAATACTCGTTCCCTCATCTAGAGAGAACCGAGGTTACGTTAGGTAACCGATTTGTTCTCTTACGAGAGGTTCTCTCGTATTGCGTAAGCTAGCTTACGCTACGGGAACACCTGGTCAACGCCGTGCGTGCTAAGCATCCACTATTAGTCCCAGGGGGGACCCCGGGGAACACTATAAGTGGGAATGAATAAATGTACCTGTGACAAACGGCCAGCGGAGCGGGTCGGTGAATGTGTAGTACATAAGCACATGATAGAGAGGGACAGAGCGAACTCGGTCTGTGTAATTAACCCCCTATAGTGCAGCTCAACCAGAAGAGCTGAAGACATACTAGACTGCTAGTAGTTTAGCCTGCAAGGCGGGTACTTCCAGATTGTAAAACCTGACAAAGGTGGAGGGGGAAGCCCATCATGCTGCCACGCAAATGTCGTGAATGGAAATTCCGCTGGACCATGCCCACGATGAGGCCATGCCTCTAGTGGAATGAGTCCTGATTCAATTCAATTCAATTCAATTCAAGTTTATTTGTATAGCGCTTTTCACAATACACATTGTCTCAAAGCAGCTTTACAGAAAGTGCAATTCAGAAATGTACAAAGAAAAATACAGTTAGTTAATCATGTATAAATTTAGGCATAACATATCGCCGGTGTTTAGTCGTCTCTTCACAGGCGTCGAGTCGTCTCTCCACAGGCGTTTAGTCGTCTCTCCACCGGCGTTTAGTCGTCTCTCCACAGGTGTTGGGGCATCTGAAGTCTTCGTGAGAGGCTGGATACAAACTGGAGCTGACGAACGCTATTTACCTCGGGACTAGCGTCCGAGATAACAGCAGAAAGACAGATGGGAAATAATTAGCATAGCTGATGTTCATAATATTAATGCATTCGAACTGATTCAGAAGTAGTATAAAAGGTAAGCATTAAGTGAATGCTTGGTTAAAGAGATGCGTCTTTAATCTAGTTTTAAACTGGGACAGCGAGTCTGAGTCTCGTACAATATCAGGAAGGCTATTCCAGCGTTTAGGAGATAAATGTGAGAACGCCCTCCCTCCTTTAGTAGACTTAGATATCCTAGGAACGACCAGAAGCCTCGAATTTTGTGATCTTAAAGAGCGCGATGTATTGTAGGGCGATAGAAGGTCTGTTAAATACACAGGAGCTAAACCATTTAGAGCTTTATAAGTCAATAGTAATACTTTGTAATTGATACGGAACTTAATAGGTAACCAGTGTAGAGATGATAAAATTGGTGTTATATGATCATATTTTCTTGATCTAGTAAGAACTATAGCGGCTGCATTTTGCACTAACTGTAGTTTGTTTATTGAGGATGCAGGACAACCAGCTAATAAAGCATTACAGTAATCTAGTCTCGAGGTCATGAATGCATGAACTAACTTTTCTGCATCTGAAACAGATAGCATGTTACGTAGCTTAGCAATGTTTCTAAGGTGGAAAAAGGCTGTTCTTGTAACATATGAGATATGATTTTCGAAAGTCAAGTTGCGGTCTAGTATAACACCCAGGTCTTTTACTGTAGTGGATAAAGTAACAGGACATCCTTCTAAATTAAAGTTGTATTGTAAGGGATTTTGTGGGTAGTTTTTTGGACCAATAAGTAATACCTCCGTTTTATCTGAATTTAATAGCAGGAAATTACACGTCATCCAGCATTTTATATCTTTTAGACACTCTGTCAAGTTAGATAAGTTAGTGTTTTCATCTGGTCGTGATGAGATATATAATTGAGTGTCATCAGCATAACAGTGAAAACTAATTCCATGTTTTCTTATAATATTACCAAGTGGCATCATATATATTGAGAATAGCAGAGGGCCTAGGACAGATCCTTGCGGCACTCCATAGTCTACTGATGTTATCTTTGATTTTTCCCCATTTAAACAGACGAAATGGTAACGGTCTGATAAGTACGATCTAAACCAGCTTAATGCCTGTCCCTGAACACCAGTGTAGTTTTGTAGTCGATCTAAGAGTATTTTATGATCTATAGTGTCGAACGCGGCGCTAAGATCAAGTAGAACTAGTATTGAGATACAGCCTTGGTCAGAGGCTAAGAGTAAATCATTTGTAATTTTAACTAGCGCAGTTTCTGTGCTATGATGCGGTCTGAATCCCGACTGAAATTTTTCGTAGATATCATTTTTTTGCAAGAAAGAGTACAATTGAGCGGACACAATTTTTTCTAGTATTTTAGACATAAATGGAAGATTTGAGATGGGTCTGTAATTTGCTAGGTTATTTGGATCTAATTGCGGTTTCTTAATGAGAGGTTTTATTACTGCCAGCTTGAATATTTTTGGAACGTGACCTAAAAATAAAGACGAGTTAATAATATTGAGAAGAGGCTCTTCCACTACAGGTAACACTTCTTTAAGTAGTTTAGTGGGTATTGGATCTAATAAACATGTTGTTGGTTTAGATGCAATGATTAGTTTATTTAGTTCTTCCTGTCCTATAGTTGTAAAGCGGTGTAGTTGTTCTAGGGGGGCCATAATTGAGGCCGAGTCATAAGACACCATAGAGGATTGTACATTTACAATTGTGTTTCGGATGCTTTCTATTTTCTCATTGAAGTAATTCATAAAATCATTACTACTATATTGTAACGGAATATTTTGCTCTGGAGATGTCTGATTATTTGTTAGTCTAGCCACGGTGTTAAATAAAAACCTTGGATTATTTTGGTTATTTTCAATTAATTTGCGGATATGCACAGCCCTGGCTGATTTTAGAGCCCTTTTATAACGTGACATACTGTCTTTCCACGCGATTCTGAAGACCTCTAAATTAGTTCGTTTCCATTTACGCTCTAAGTTACGAGTTTCTCTCTTGATAGCATGCGTAGCACTGTTGTACCATGGTGTTTTAGTTTTCTCTCTAACCTTTTTTAATCTAATTGGTGCAACAATATCTAGTGTACTAGAGAAAATGTTGCTCATACTGCTAGTCATTTCCTCTAGTTCATCTGTTTGTTTGGGTTTACTGAGCAGCTGAGATAGATCAGGTAAGCTATTTGAGAATCTATCTATAGTGGTTGGAAGGATTGTTCTGCCTGGTCTATAACGTGGTGCAACATGACAAATTTCAGCAGTGCGTATTATGCAAGTTACCATGTAATGATCAGTGAGATCGTCACTTTGCGGTATAATATGATGCCCATAGGGCATGGCAGGTCTTTAGATGCGTATGCTGCTGCAATGGCATCAACAATCCATCTGGATAGGGACTGTTTCGAGGCGGACAACCCCTTGGTGCGCCCACCGAACGAAACAAAAAGCTGCTCGGATCGTCTGACCGGAGCAGTGCGAGTAACGTATAATCTCAGGGCCCTGACCGGGCGTAGGAGATTAGAATCAGATTCGCTATCGGATGCAGGCAGAGCCGATAGGGACATGACTTGTGCCCTGAACGGGGTGCCGATCGCTTTGGGGACATAACCATACCTAGGTTTGAGAACGACTAAGGAGTCATTAGGTCCAAACTCGAGACAGGACGCGCTGGTGGACAGCGCGTGTAGGTCTCCCACCCGTTTTACTGACGCGAGCACGAGTAGAAAAACGGTCTTTAGCGACAGGTACTTTAGGTCCACGGAGTTTAACGGTTCGAATGGGGGAACTTTCATAGCATCAAGAACTATGGAAAGGTCCCAAATCGGCACCGAAGGGGGCGTGGGGGGTTCATCCTTCTAGCTCCCCTGAGGAAGCGGACGACCAAACCATCTTTGCCCAGTGACTGGCCGCGCCGGGGTTCAGCAAACGCCGCGACGGCTGCCACATACACCTTAAGAGTGGACGGGGATCTGCCCTTGTCCAGCATCTCTTGGAGAAAATTTAGCAAGGAGGGAACCTCGCATAACCGTGGGTCCAGACCTTTTTCGGTACACCACTTCGAGAGCACAGACCACTTTGACGCATAGAGCCTTCTGGTAGAAGCCGCTCTACCCTGCATGATCGTGTTTAACACTCCCTCTGGCAAAGCAACGGGTAGTTGTTGAGCACCCACGCGTGTGTAGCGCCCAGCGCCCTGGGTGGGGATACCAGATCGTGCCGCGAGCTTGGGAGAGGAGATCTGCTCTGACTGGAATGAGCCACGGCGCTGTCTGTGACAGCTGCGCGAGCTCCGGAAACCAAGTCTGACCCTCCCAGCGCGGGGCTATGAGGAGCACCTAGTGCTGCGTTTCCCTGATTCTCTGAAGCACCTGTGGTAACAGAGAGACCGGAGGGAAAGCATAAAGCGGGCGGCTGGGCCAGGTCTGGGCTAGCGCGTCCTCGCTCCTTGAGAAAAATATTGGGCAGTGGGTGTTCTCCGCCGAGGCGAAGAGGTCCACCTCTGCTCTGCCGAATAAACACCACAGTTTCTGAACTGTAAGCGGATGCAGGGACCACTCCCCGGGGGGAATGGGGTTCCTGGACAGGCTGTCTGGACCGTCGTTCAGATGTCCCGGCACGTGCGTCGCTCTGAGCGAGAGCAGGTGACACTGAGACCAAACTAAGATGCGTTCTGTCAGCTGGAAAAGATTCCTGGATCTGACTCCCCCCTAACGGTTTAGATAAGAGACCACGGCTATATTGTCCGAATGGATCAGCACGTGGTGGCCCTGAATGCGCGGGAGAAAACGCATGAGCGCGTTCTCGACCGCCAACATCTCCAAACAGTTTATGTGTAGGAGGCTCTCTTGAGCTGACCAGGGGCCGAAGGCCGGTGAGCCCTCGCAGACCTCTCCCCAACCCGTGTTGGAAGCGTCTGTCGAGATGACTTTTCGGCGTGAAACTGTCCCCATGGAAACGCCCCGCTGAAACCATTCTGTCACAGACCATGGCTGGCTGCAGAGCTGTGATACAGGTCTGCGTTACCTTTATCAGCTGGCGACCCGTGGTCCACGCTCGGTGAGACACATGGCTCTTCAACCAAAGCTGAAGCGGGCGCATGCGCAGTAACCCCAGCTGGAGCACCGCGGAGGCTGAGGCCATACAGCCCAACGCTCTCTGAAATGTTTTCAAAGGCGTGAGTCTGTTCATCTGAAAAGATGCAGCGAGACGCTGCACACGGTGCGCGCGCTGCGTTGACAGACGCGCCGTCATCGTGATCGAGTCCAGCTCTATACCCAAGAAGGAGATAGTCTGACTGGGTTGTAGTACGCTCTTTGTCCAGTTGACAGAGAGGCCCAAAGTTTCAGATGGTCGAGGAGAACTGTACGATGAGACAGTAACTCTCTCTGAGATTTTGCCAAAATCAGCCAGTCGTCCAAGTAGTTTAATATTCGCAGCCCCTGACTCCGCAGGGGGGCGAGCGCCGTATCCATGCACTTCGTGAACGTACGGGGTGCTAGGGATAGGCCGAACGGTAGGACGGTGTATTGATAAACCTAGCCTTCGAAGGCGAAACGTAAGAATGGCCTGTGAAGGGGATTTATCTGGATCTGAAAGTATGCATCTTTCAGATCTAGTGATATGAACACGTCCCCCTGGCGCACATGCGCGAGGAGTTTTCTGATAGTGAGCATTTTGAACGGTCTCTTCATGAGAACTTTGTTCAGCGATCTGAGGTCTAATATTGGTCTGAGACCGCCGTCTTTCTTGAAAATAACGGCCGTAAAAACCCCAACTCGCTCATAGCCAGAGGCACCCTCTCTATAGCCTTTTTGCACAAGCAAAAGCGCTGATAGTGTTTACAACAGCGGGACTTACATTCGGAGAGGAGTTTATGGGCCCTGTAACAGAGTGAACAGAGGTGAGACGCGCACACGGGCTTGTGGGCGCACTTATGCACTGTGAGACTCGAGCGGGCTTGGCCCGCTTTATGGGAGTGGACTCTGTGTGAGACACGGGAACTGGAGTGTCTTTGTGTATGAGTGAACACAGTGTTGTGGGCACATTCCCTACACAAGTTTATGGACCGTGTAACAGAGGTGGGACGCGCACACGGCCTCGTGGGCGCGCTTATGTACTCTGAAACTCGAGCGGGTTGGGACCGCTTTATGAGAGTGGACCCTGTGTGAGACACGGGAACAGGAGTGTCTTTGTGTATGAGTGAACACAGTGTTGTGGGCACATTTTCTACACAAGAGGCTTTTACGCTCTTTTTGAGATTTCTCTGGGACGCCGTAAACACGGCGTTTTGTGTATGAGTGAACACAGTGTTGTGGGCACATTTTCTACACAAGAGGCTTTTACGCTCCTTTTGAGATTTCTCTGGAACGCCGTAAACACGGCGTTTGTGCTCATGCAAGCGGGAAGGGATACCGGCTTGGTAATGGCGGGGTACACTGCTGTAGTAGCCGCGTGAGCGGGGACTAACAGAGGGCGAAACTTTGACGGCGGTCCAGCCGCGGCGGGAGAGCGCCGTCTTTTTCTCAACCACGCTAGGCAGACTTCGAGTGATCAGTTTTCAGCGCGATCCTCTGCCGAGGCCCCCGGGGAGGCGGCGGTCTGTGGCGGCTGTCAGAGCGAGAGCGAGGGCGGCCGCCCTAGTGTCGCTGAGAAGTCTGACTGTGTTGAGGTAGGCGCTAGGGTGGGGCTCGTGCAGGAGGCTGGTCACGTGAGCGGCCTGCAGAGGAGCTAGCGCGACGAGGCAGAACAAAATTCACGGGAAAACCTCAATCCGCGACTTAAGGGGGATTTTTTTCCCCTGCTCTCGTCCCATTCACGAAGTACCTCACCCTGTAGTAGACATGGGGTGCAGAAGCTGCTTGGCCGGCGGCTGAGTATGCGCGGGCGTGAAAGCTTGAAGTCGCACTGCAGGCTTTAGCGGGTAGCACAGGTGATGAGCGCCATCTCGCGGAGGGCGGCATAGATGTGCGGCGACCAGGTCCTCTACAGGGGAAATGGAGAGATAGCCCTTCACTGCGGCTCCGTCCACAACGCGACGCGGGGTGGAAGTCAGAGCGAGTTCTAGCAGAGAGCGGGGCGTTCCAGGACTTCGTGAGTTCTGCGTGCAGTTCAGGCAGAAAGGGCGCAGCACGTTTAGTGGCGGGAGTCGAGCACTGGCGGAAGTAGCTGCCGTCCATGCGGTTGATGGTCTCCTCGGGGGAAGGAGACCAATCGAGCCCGAGGCGTTCAACGGCCTGTGAGAGGAGGTGCATTAATTCCTCCTCGATTCCAGCGTGGGTCCCGGTTGATTCTCGGGCCGAGGAGGCGTAAGAATCGGACCAATCCTCACCGTCTGAAGCGAGAAGCGAACATGTCTCCTTGGTGTCCGCGGCGTCATCGGAGGCAACAGAGCGGCCACTCGGCGGCAGCTGTATGTCCGGAAGCGGCGGAGATGGAGAGCGGGAGGCGAGAGGCTCCGGCGGGATGAACGCTTCCGGCTGGGGATCCAGCGGCCTCTGAGAGCGGCGTTTCTTCCTCCGCGGCGAAGTCAGAGGCGGCACGGAAGCATCTTAGTGGCCAAAGTCGAGCCCGGGGGGGTCAACAATGGCATAGTTTGCAGAGCTCGCAGCCGCCACAGCGGGGCGAGCTCGGCGTGCTCCAATCCGAGGCAGAGAGCGCAGAAGAGGTGGCGGTACCAGCCTCGAGGGGAGCGTGGCAAGAGCCGCAAGAAAATTTACGAGACATCTTGAAAAAGACGCTCACTCTTTTAGATACAACAATATATAGGAAGCATTTTGTAAAAAGGATACAAATCCGTCGGATGGTGCTAGCTCGCAGGATGGCTGAAGGTGGCGAAGACGGCCGGCTTCCTCAGTCTCCCAGACGCTCGCTAGAGATGCCTTCCCGACGACGGCGGCTTCTCTCTCAGGATCAGCAGATGCAGGTAGCGTCGCTGAAGAATGAAAAAATCAGAGTTCCCCTCATCAATAATCCTAACCAAACGTATAATACCCACTCATCCCACACCACTAATCCTACCCAAGGGGTTTACAGTACATTTCATATGAAAGTTTAAAACAAATTTTATAAATTTGCATATAAATTGCATGATTAACACAATGTGTGCTATAGAGACGCATTTCATGAGATCAGGTTGGTATATCATGTATTCAGATGTGTGTAAACTCTCTTAGGAATTACACCATTCAATGTGAAGTTATCTGAGAATATTCTTAAACAAGGAAATCTATTCAGTGATTGGTCTGCTTTGAGCCAAGAATTTTTATTGCTCTCTTAAGTCAATTCTTAGCAGTGTTCTTGTGAGTAATTCTCAGAGGCTTGATAAATACGGGCCCAGAATCTTTGGGGGTGGACTATTTTGACATGGATTAGTAATCAACCACCTAGCAAGCACATACTGTGGCAACACCTGCTTTTTGCAAGATTTGTGCAAAGTTATGCACGAATCGAATATGTTTTTGAGAATTTGTACAAAAGCAAAATATAAGGGGGACAATTTCAAAAGTGTTTAAATGGGTTTGCAACATATGGCTGGCACCAGGAATATGGCAGATAAATAGGCATCATGAAGAGAGGTGGAGTTTCCCAAGCCAATTTTCTCTGCCTCTTGAGTTTTTACTCATTTCTGTATACCAAGACCTGTTGTTTTCTCTGTAGACCCTCTTATGTCCCTAGTCCACCTCCGCTGACTCAGCCACTCTGTCTCCGTGCCTCATTTCACTCAGACTGTCACACACCACCTCACCCTCTCGCTGATCGATTTCTGGCTCTTTGTGTGGTCGCCTGGGCTTTCTCTCACTGCAGACCTCATACAGAGGTGTTGGACTGACTGAACCTGACAGAACATGCTGATAGTCCTGTTGAAAAGACTAGCAGTTGTGGTTTGGATGCTGGTTCTTGACTAGCACAAGAAAGCCTTGGGATTCATTCTTCTGTCCAAGCCAGAAACCAAAGATCTGTTTTAAATTCAGTGAGCATCCCATACCCTTGGGACAAAGAAGTGTGCTTATGAATGTGCAGTTGTGGTGTACTATACTTCAATCTAAAACCATGTTTTAAAAAAAATTTAAAAAATAAAAAACACTACTTGCAGACAATATTATATTACAGTTTTTTACGATTGTTTACACACTAAAATAAAAATTTCCACACAATTTGCAAAATTCTACTCCAATGAGCAAAACACCTCCACAGATTTGCACAACATTACACACAATTGGTGCGTTCCATTCGACCGTAAGTGGACTGCGAAGTGGACTTCACTAGGTATTTCGCCATCTTAAGTGAGATTCCAATCCGAAGGGAACGAACATGTTCAGTTCGAAGGGCACTGCAAACGGCGTAGGGAATAAGGGAACATCGATACATCACTTCACAGGAAGTGGAGAGCGAAAATCAACCAACTGTCATTGTGCACTGCGTCACCAGTCTGAACTAACCCGAGGAGAGCCGTTGGAAGAGATTTTAAATTTAAATTTCTAACGGCTGTTATTATTATACAAGCTAGAGTTTTTATCAACAGTTGGGGCGGTGAATGTATAGGCCTATTATATGATTTTAAATTAGAAAGGAAATTACAAAATTTAATTCAGTTAAAGCATAATCTGCGCGACCCTGTTGTTGCCTTTCTTTGATGACGTTGCAGGGCATTCCAAATGAGTGATTATTGTCAGTGAAGTCCACTTCAACTGATGTACCGTGTTCAGGGAGTATGGAGCAGTGAACACTGCGTAGGGACCCTGTCAAATGGAACGCACCTAATGTCTGCTTCACCCTTTTTGCAAAACATTACACACAGTGATTTGTAAAACTCTACCTAATTTTCACATCTTATAAGGATTGTGAGGTTACTTCCTTGTCATTACAAAGCCCCGGTTTGCCATTGACCACACTAATGAATGAATTGGATAGTCACATCCACCAGATGTGGAAGCACACATGTGCTAATTTGAAAACACAGCACTCAGGTGTACTATAGAAGGCAGCAGGTGAGTTCACATGTCTTCAACAAAAATGGAAGGAGCTAGAAGAATAAGAAGAGTGAGAATGAGAGGAGGGGCTCAAAGAAGAGATGAAGGAGGAAGAGGAGGAGGCCCAGGTAGAGGAAGAGGAGAAGAAGGAGATAGAGGAAGAGGCATAGGTAGAGGCAGGCCCGTCGCGACAAGGCAAGCAAACCAAGCAATTGCTTGGGGCCCGAGCTGGCCTGGGAGAGGAAGAGGTTGAGAAGGACTTGAAGAGTTGATAGAACCTGAACAAAGTAGACGAGGACCAAATTTGACTCAAGAAATCCGTGCAACACTTATTGACCATGTTATCAACAATGGACTGACACCGATGGAAGCTGGACAAAGAGATCAACCAAATATCTGGTTGTTCCAGTATTCAGTTACAGTATTTTTGTTGCTTTTACAGTAGTTTTTCTTCAGAGTCAAAGTGTATGTACTCCATGCAGTAATTTTTCTTTGTCTACAGATTTTATGTGTTTCATTGATTTCATTGTTGGTTAATTACTGTAACTGGTAAGAAATACTGTAAGTATTGAAATAAATACTTGAAATATTCAGTCTGCAACATCAGTGTTGTGCAGTGCTTGGTAAGTTTATAGTAGGCCTATTTGTGTACATTCTCCCTATATCTCAAACTAATCATGAAGAATGTTGTGGGTTTGTCATTATTATTTTTTATATCTAAATTATCCCTTACATAACAATGTCTGGCCCAAAATCTAGCACATGATATTTCCTAAAAATAGTTTTTTTACAAATGTGTTTTTTATTTATCACAGCAGTGTGAAACTGGCTGCAATAGTGTCTGATCATTGAGGACTGTGTTGGTTAAATGAAAACTAATAGCATTTTCACAAATATGTGTATCTTCTGACTGAAGTGTGTACACTGTAAAAAATAATTCTGTGGCTTAGTAAATATTACAGAAATATTTAACTTTATTAACTTAATAAAATCTCTGAATATCTTTAACTTGATTGTTTGAGTTAAACATACCAAAATAATTTAGTGAAAATCCAACAGTTAATTTTATCTAGAATTTACAGATATATTTAAGTTTTTTTCAATAAAATTATTTAGTATTTGACCAACCAATTATTTCTTTATAATACACTTAATATATTTGTGAAATTTCTATCAAAAAATATGAGAATGTTTAATTAAACTGATCTGTTTCAAGAAACAAAAAAATATTACTTAATTCAAATCAATATTATTAATATATTTCACACTCTTAAGAAATTTAGTAAGTTTACTCAATTAAAACAATGCACCCCTCCCCCACCCTCTGACGTGACGACGACAACTCGACGGTTGGTTCTTGGTTGAGTGAGCGCGGGCTGTTTGAACTCTCCGGTCTCCAGTACCATAGACATAATATAATACATAGACGCCCTATTGGCCGCTGGAGCGCACGTCAACGGCGCCGCCATATTGGGGATGGCAACTTTCCCATACCTCTCATACTGGGAATTGAGAAAAATGCCTGTTTTGTGCGCTGCTTGGGGCTGTACAAATCGCCACACAATTGAAAAAAGCTTTCGAGGAATTATCTTTCACAGGCAAGACTGAACGTTTGTTTTTGGTTGTATTTGGTCATTATTTAATTAGTAATAGTAACGTTCAGAGGATAAATTAAAAAATACTACTGTTATTGTGTCACGAAATGTAGTTTTAATAGTTTTTCAGTCGACAATGTAGTTGTTTAAAGCTTAAATATGTGGTTTGTTTATAAAGATAGCGCCTATTTAAAAATTTGATCTGACGGTTTCGGAGTTGTACGACGCGATCACCGGGCGCTCGGCGCTCATTAAGCCCGCAGAGGACAGCCTTACCTCGGCCAGAGCGTCTGAAGTTTGCCGCCGGCTCGGATGTCTCTAGTCTAGTGATTAAACATGAGATATTATTCGTCTTGTGTATATCTAACGGGCGATCTTTGGTCTCATTAATCTATAAATGGTTCCCTGGTAAATCGTTTTGGCTGAGGGCAAAGTGAAGTTTCATAACTTTATATTTAGGCTTTTTTAACGTTGTATCCTGCTGTATGTTTGACTGAAGCTACTTCTGCTATTACTGATCAATAAAACTGAAATTTAACAAAAAGAGTTAAATATTAAATATAAGTCACTATTTAACTTATTTTTTATTGTGTATATTCTGTAATTGATATTTCTTATTCTATTGCTATTATTATAGTATTATTAATAAACCATATGCTATTATCAATATTTTTGTGATTGTATTATTATATGATATTATATAATTATACTATTCATTACTATTTTATTTGCTGTATACTATTTGTTTATGTTATTGACTAAACTATTTACTATTACTTCTCACAAATGTTAGTTGTACCATAACATATGTATTAGCATGGATCCATCAGTTATCTTTGTTATTGCTCAAATCTGGTCAATCACAGAAAATGCTTTTTCCACAATAAGAAAACTTAAATTATATCTCAGTATGGGGGTCTTCATCATTCTTATCCAAGAATAAATAGCAAGATACATGACAAGTCTGAGCTTTGACCATTCTTTATTAAAACAAATATTTTACAAGTGTAACTATTGAGATTTTAAATAACTAGAGATGGAACTTTTTGTACACCACATACAAACCACTGAAATCGGTTGATAAATATAAAAACAGTTTTTGTTTTTATCCAGAAAAAAACGCAGCTCACCCTTGATCACAGTGCAGTCTTGCCCTCCGCAAAATGGCGGACCCGTTGACGTATCGCAGCAACGTTCCAAAGCGGCCAATAGGGCGTCTATGTATTATATTATGTCTATGTCCAGTACAACATCTTTCTTGCGTCGCAGATTTGGTGCATTTCCTCTGTGAAATTCAGGTTTGTGCATATATGTGACCCTGCCTGTGAAAACCCAGCTAAAGTCATTTTTTTGTGATTCACTGTTTTCTACATAAAATCATCCTACATAATGTAAAGAACATTCTGTGAAAATATAACCTTGATATCTTTAATATTGACTGAGTAAGGCTATGTCAAAGATTTGCTGAATTTCGGGCTCAGAAAATCATGTTTTGGAGAAATTCCAATTTTAAAAAAGCTTATTTTTAAAACTGCAACACATTCGATCCATAATTATCCTCCATATGTGCCATATACCACATTAAAGCTGAGATTCTCCCTTTTTTAGTGATATATAACACATTTTAGGGAAAATTATTAAAGTTTTGTAAAACAGGCCTATTTATTATGATGCGCATGTCCAAAAAGCTAAAAGCACAAAACCATTGAAACGAATGGGGCCACCACAAGAGCTTGATTGTAGCAACAATTACCATGTCAATTCAGTTGAATGATTTGTATAACTTTATTAGTAAAATGAAATATCAGTGCAAATATAATATCAATAATATATCAATATCAATTAATTAACATGTAACATTTCGGCAGAAAATCTCATTCTCTTACTGGGTAACATTGAGTAAATCTGGAGTAAAAAAGTAAAAGAAAAAAAATTCAAGGGATAGTTCACCCAAAAATTTGAATTCTGTCATTATTTACTCAGCCTCATGTTGTTCCGAACCAGTTTGAGTTTCTTTCTTCTGTTTAACACAAAATAAGATATTTTAAAGAATGCTGGTAACCAGACAGTTGACGGCACCCATTGACTTCTATAGTAGGGGGGAAAAACACTATGGATGTCAATGGGTGCCGCCAACTGTCTGGTAACCAGCATTCTTTAAAATATCTTATTTTGTGTTAAACAGAAGAAAGAAACTCATACCGGTTTGGAACAACATGAGGCTGAGTAAATAATAACAGAATTCTAATTTTTTGGTGAACTATCCCTTTAACAGATCAGTCTCAAATTTTGTACACATTCTAAAATTGTCTAGATGCAAAATATTTAATAATCTCATAGATTCTATTCACAAAAGTCTGATAGTTTTTTTTGATTTAGCGGTTTCTTCCCCACAGTGCAAGTGACTTCGTATTTGCGCTAAAAGTACCATGTAGAGTACAGTATTGTCCATCTCCAAATGACTCATCCTGAGTGACAGCAACTCTCCCTCCTTGAAAAATGAAGAACACTTTTCAGCATTGAAATACTTGCAGTTGCAAGAGAAACTTATTTTCAGTTTCACATCTGGACTTCCAGCATTAGAAGCAAATTCTTCTTGTTGGTGTTTCCTCTTAAGATTCGCCAGACTAATAGCTTGAGGTTCAATCACCAAAACTGGCTATTCCTCATCATGTTGGTCACTGCCTGAAAAAACAAGGAGAATCTTTTCAATTCAAAGCAAGAGACCTAAATGGAGAACTAAACATGGGGGGTGGGGGATTTATCCATTTTCAAATCCACATTTAAAATGGATAATGAAGCATTTTATATGAAAATATCAGACTGGATTGGATTAATTAAGGGGAGGGCATAGGGACAAGAAACAGGTATGGCTATGTGGTCATGGCTTCAGAGTGTAATCAAACAAATAAACATAATAAACGTAATTAATTTCAATAACTGACTCAATTTCAACGAACAAATGTAATAAACATTTAAATCCACTATATGTTTGCATCACAGGATGAATTCTGTGTTAGCATCACATTGGCTGAACACTGAGTATATTACATAGCATTAAAGTCGGCATGAAACGGAAGTTGAGATTGTCATTTTTTTTCTTGTTGTGACGTATATTCGAGTGAAACGGCTTCTGAAATTTGAAAAAATGTAGGGCGGGGCTTGATTCCATCCTTCGGGAATTGATTGGATCGTTGGAGGACACTGACACTGACAGGTTCTCTGAGAGGCTGTGCTCCGATAGCCGCACCCTTTCGCCATTGCATGTGACCGGAAGAAAAGAGAGGTCGTTTCGAGGGGGGAGGGAAGGGTAATGTATTTGATTAAAGATTATAAGGGTACATGAATTTTAAAAAAATAATGAAGTGCACAGATAAATCATTTGTAATAAACACTACAATATTACATACAAAAAGAAGATTTGTCAAATTTGATTTCATGCCGACTTTAAAAAATTATAATGACAAAAACTTACCGTCAAATTCCTCGTCAGTTTCGTCAAAGAATGTGTCCTGTTCATCATCACCATATCCTCCAGAAAATAACGTTAATCCGCTATAAAACCGCTTAAATCATAATTTGGGCAATTTCACTGAGATTAATATCCAACAAGCTGTTTAAGCAATCAGCTATTTTACGTTCCTGCTCATGCTTCGGTAATGCTTCGGTGCTGCCATATCAGATGTCAAAACGACGCAGTTAACAGTTACTCCAACAAACGAGTTATATTATTGACACTTAAATGACACAAATAAAATTAATATTATTGGCAGAATAATGAGCTACAACACACATAAGCTGTTCTTAAGTTAATGTTTGGCGATGACACGAAAAATCTCCTCAGACATCTGATCCCGGCTGAAGTCGCATTATTTTTTTTTTTCATTGTGTTGACCTAATGCCGCTCGTGCGGATTGATATTAATGTCTATTTACTATTTCTAATAGAAAATAAGTCAAAAAGAAGTTCCTGAACTGAATGATAAGAATCAGCAAGTGTTGTTGCGCCGAAAAAATAAACCCGGATACGATTGAAATCATTGTTTATGAAGCCCGCGTGGGCCGCGTCCATTTTTTTTGTTACGCAAAAGTAGACGTAGTGTCAATAAAATCATTAATTTTAGTATTTATCATGTTATAAATAAAAATTTGAGTATTGAATCTCAAAACCCTTGAAATAATCTATCATTTACAGCAATAAACACACATGACCTATTTTTGTCATTTTTATGGCTATGACTACTTTGACGCTCTTTTACCTAGGGCTGTTCGATTCCGGATTTTTTGGAATCGATTCCGATTCCGATTCCCGTTTCTGGAATCGAAAAGAATCGATTCCAAGAAACGATTCCACACTGTTATTTTCGATTCTTTTTTTTTTTAAATACCAACACCGTGTCAAACATTGTCACGTCTTTTACCGTGCCACGGTGCCACACAGCGAGAAACTTTGTACACCTGGCGTGACAAGCGAGACGTATTGCGTGCTGTTCTGTCATAAATAAAACGAGGCATTTACTTCGGGGATTTGTCACGCGTGCTTCCTGCGTCAGTCGTAGACAGACACAGTGTAAAGACTATGAATATGTTCACCATATAGCCTACATGGTAGATTCTATTTATATACATAGGCCTAATACACGTACACACGAGAGAAACCGAAGTGTCCGAGCATTAGAAATTAATTGGTACATGGTAATATATAATTACTATTTAAGAGGCACTGAAGTTTGATTTATGGACAACAATAATCAGAAGGCTACAAATGTCTTATTTAATAAATATAAATAATTCGAACACATAAACATTCAAATGGTGGATTAAATAAGATTGGATTTATGTAGTAAGATTTCATAACTAATCACTGCACCACAACCAGGTTTTACAGTTCTTAAGCATAAAAAAAACAATAGCTGCGTCCCAATGTGCATACTATGCCCTAAATAGTATTGAAAATTACTAATGTCACATACTATTTAGGATGGATAGTATGCACATTGGGACGCAGCTAATGACTCTGAATTTTATTCACTGACATCGGGATGTTGTGAGTGCAAGTCGGTATCACGAGAGCTGTGGAGATGATCTGCAATTAACCAGGGCAGTGTTGGGAAAGTTCATTTTCTACATGAACTAGTTCAAAGTTCAGTTCACAAATTTTTAAATAAACTAGTTCAGTTCATAGTTCATATAGCCTACTTCAAAAAAATGAACTATAGTTCATAGTTCTTTTTTTCCATATGTTGCTGCGAGCAATTATTATTATTGCCACAGCCCATATACAACCACAGAGCAATTATTTTATCGACTGGCAAAGTTTGCACAGAAATGTAAGATTTTTCCCATCCTCACCGACCTTGTCATAAAACTCGACGCCTCCTCGCTCGCTGGTTTGTCGACCACATGCTGCTTTTTGTTTTGATGACGCATGCGGCGGTGCGCGACACTGGTGGCTGATGTTGCCAGATTGGGTGTTTTTTTCGCTGCATATTAAGGCCTGTTTACGGTGTGTTTTAGCTGGGTTTTCGCCTGGAAGGCTCTAGAAATCTGGCACCCTATTGAACAAAGTTAAACTGAGAGAGCGCGCGTTCACAGACACCAGAATGAACGCGTTAACGTTCATCAGGCAGTAATTCAGTAAGTTCAGTTCACGTTCAGCACTGTTTGGTGGTTTGTAAAAGGCTGTGAACTAGCTGGCCTAATCATTTATTTAGTCTGAACTTTATTGCTTTACAGGTGACGTCTGAAGTGATTGTGTTGACAAATTAAACCGGCTACAGGCCGCGGTTTTTGTTAAAAAAAAAAATCTTAGAGAGGAGTCGATTCCCCTTAATGGAATCGATTCCAACCTTTGGAATCGATTCTCAATTCCCAACGCCTCGGAATCGAGGAATCGATTCTTTTTGGAATCGATTCCCAGCCCTACTTTACCTATAATTAGATTCTGCGACTTTAGCCGGGGGTTCACAGGCGGGGTCACATATTATCTTATCTATACAATCATTACTGTGCTTTAAATCATTTTATTTAATGCAAAACAACATATACAGAGGCGTAATTCGACACCTAAACAGAGTCGCGCCTGTCTTTAACGTTATGGTCTTTTCGCGTGATTGAAACGCCTTGCATAAACACACGACTTTATTCATTTCTAATGATAAAGAATATAATTCATTTGTATGATAAAATGTCCTCAGAACTGTCACTGTTTGTTTATTGGCAGGTTATGGAGTGAGTCGCTCGCAGTATCTTTCGGCTATGAGTGGGACGGTATTCAGGACAGCGGTCTAAAGTTCGAAGGTCACCCGCAGAGCGCGAGTCCGTCTCCGGGACGAAAACCAGCGCTGATCCGGTGGACATTGGATAACAGACTGGTTGATTACACTTGAATTAGGCTACCTGAATGTTTAAATGTTTCATTTTACTTCAAAAATGTTTGTTAATTGAGTTTAAATGTAGGCAATATTGTATACATGTTAAAAACAGTGTAAAATGTGCTGTATTGCTGTACTCAATGACAATAAAGGCCATGCCATTTAACGTATACTGGTTGTTGTATGAAATAGGCTACTATTTTACAAAGGTTTAGAGGAAATAAAAGAGGTTAATATTACTTATAAATAAAAACAGTTAATATTACTCATAAATATTGTTTTTTAAATGTTAAATCACTCAATTTTATTTCTTAATGTACCAGATTCAGTTACTCCAATTTACTTAATTTTTTTACTTGCATTTACTCAATTCGCACAGTATATTTCATTGATTTCACAGCTTTAAAATTTACTCAATTTTTTTGAGTGTAAAAATGTTTCACCAAAAAAATTGAGTAATTAATAGTTAGACTTTTTACAGTGTATGTTTTGACAAAAGTGTGTCATTTTGCAAACAATCTAGGAATTATGCAAATTGAGTGTGGTGTTTAGATAATTGTGATTATATTTTGAAAAAGGAACCCGGTTTTCAAAATTGCGTGTAAACAATTGAAAAAAACTGTAATGAAATAAAAGGTCACTTAAGTGCACTTAAAGAGAGTACACTTTTATAAAAAAGTGCACTTTGTAAGAATGTCAAATTAAGTTAGATTTTAAACCACTGTGTGTGTGTGTGTGTGTGTGTGTGTGTGTGTGTGTGTGTGTGTGTGTGTGTGTGTGTGTGTGTGTGTGTGTGTGTGTGTGTGTGTGTGTGTGTGTGTGTGTGTGTGTGTGTGTGTGTGTGTGTGTGTGTTTGTGTGTTTCAAATAAGTATGCTTATATATTTTTATGTGTTGACTATTAAAACATGAAAAATTGAGTACTTGTAGAGTATATTATTCAATTTTAAGTTTATAGTTTATGGTTTGGTTTCACAGACAGGGCTTAGATTAAGTCAGGATTAAGCCTTAGTTCAATTAGGACATTTTTACAGCTTTTATAAACATGCCATAGAAAAAAACATTAATGGTGTTCATTTTGACACTGACATTATTTTAAGATGTGTCAGAGCAAGTTTCTTTCAGCTAAGACAGCTCATGCATTACATTTGGCACTTAAATGTTATCTTTTAAAGAATATCATATATATAAATGTATTTTACAAGGATAGCACGTTTGGAAAGGTCTTCATATCAGGAGTATGAAAACGTTGTCTAGGTAGGGAACTCTAAGAAAAACTTAAAGCTTTTCTCATCATAACTAAATCAACATCTCACAGTGCTTACACAAACCTTGGCAGAAGCAGTGGGTTTTTATACTGCTTATTGCTGCTTAGCCACTAAGCAAACTATTCCTTTTTCTACTAGATACTTCCTCTTTTTCAGGTTAGACCTACAGTTGGATGCATCACCCACGTGTCATCTCACTTTATTGAATTCTCTCAACTCACGCTATAGCAGCGGCTTGACACCAGTTCCCTATAATGCACAGCCATAGCAACAGGATGTATCTCAGGGGATTGTGGAAAGAAGGATGGTAGAGGGAGAGATTGGAAGAATTAAACACAATAAGACAGGGGCTATTTTAGTATTTCCTGACCTTTCAGTGTCTCCTGATTATTTAAAAATAGGTAATGTAGGTGGCAGGGACGGAAAATGTAATGAAGACATGATTTGCTGCGAAAATGGCAGATGTTTGTTGCAGCTCAGTGCACATTTCCAACATTGCCCAGGACAGGTCTCATTGATTTCTCCTTTCGTTCTCTTCTTCTGTAATATATCTTGAAATTATCAGCATGCCTGATTGCGTTTCTATACTATATAATGTCTTTATGGTTGCAATGTGTGTCTCGAACACTGAAAGAATGTTGATATGTCTTGAAAATATGGCGGGTTTGAAAGTGAGAAACCACATTGACTTTTTCTCCCTTTTATTTTTTGTCTTGTTTAAAAATACATTAAAATTGCAATTCACACATACAGTCATTTGAAAACACCTTTTCTATGATGAGCAGGTTTTTTTCATTTCTGATTTAAAATTCATTGTTATTATTATGGGCATATGATAAAAAATGTAAGGCTCATACAACTTGTTAAACAAATTAGACAAATAAAACCCTTAATAAGTAGTTTTTTAAATGTTATATAGATATATACTTTAGAGAGAAGTGTTATATTTCACAAGCACTTCTGTTGTGTTATAAGCTGTTCAATTATATATACATAATAGTATATATCATCCAATTGATTATATATCATTTAAAAGAGCATCATGAAATATTTTGTCATAATTACATCATTAGTCTAATTTGGGGATTGCTGAGAATCTGAGAATCAATGAGCATATCTTTTTACTCCAGCTTTTCAGTCTAGCTTCTCAAAAGCATTAATAATAAATGAAATCTTTTTATTTATTAAAATGTTTTTTTTTCTTGGTGGAGGGTGACAAAATATCCACTATCAATGCCAGAGGGCAGTGCAAAAAGATTACAAAAAACATTCAAATTATTTTCAATGTGGGTTTAATTCAAATATATACATTACATGCAGCACATTCAGACTCTGGTCGTTTTAAGTCCTGAATGAGGTATGTTGTAGCTTTATCTCCCAAGGTTATCAACAAAATAAAGATTTCCTGAAATTCTGATTTGATGCAAATATCACTCACACCACACCACAAGGACCCACTAGGTTCATCCACTGACAAATGCTAACACAATAAGTGACACATTCATTAGAGTCACTGTCAAAACACTGGAAGACTCGCTGATGCTTGATGCAGCAATTAAGTGTGGATTTTTCAGTGTAGGAGGAAGTATTTTCAATAGAGTGTGCGTTTCTTTTTTTAAATGTCTGTACGGCACAAAATGTACGACACCGCTTCATCAAGAGTCTGTTAATACCTTCATGACCTCTGTCCTTGGATGATTGGAACAGTAAGTTACAAAGCATCCAATGGTTTAAAAGCGAATGTGTAAGTGGTTTTGGACACAAAGCCTTTCTTTCTCGCCTGGATAGACTTGAGAGGTTGAATAAGCACCTGAATCCATGCATGACGTCAGCTCTTCTTTATAGAGGGGACAGATCCAGTGTCAGTACTGTTATTGCTATAATGGCAATAAAAGACCAAGTATCTGAAGGGGAAAGACGAGGAGTCTATGGGTAGGAGGAAGAGAAAGATTATTCCGATTATCTTACTGATCCATCAAGTATGATGTATTTTCTGTTTCGCACATTGAGATGCCAAGCGGAAGAACATATTTGGGAATTGAGGGATTTCTGAGCTTTCAGCCAGACTTGAAAATGAAGCAAGGGCCATTTTTTCCCTCAGAGGGCATAAAAGATTCACTCCATACCAGCTTAATAATACATTATCTATAACTCATCTTCTTGTTTTTTCACAGTGGAGGGAGAACATAGATATTTCAACCAAAGCCGGTTCTATGAGTCTATATATCAGTCAGTAGCTATATTTATATCCATGCGTTCCCCAGCACGCAGGCATATTCAAGAGAACATTTTTGAAGGTTCATGTTCAACAAACACATGCAATGATTGGGTGTCTAAAAATCATATGGTGTATAGATCAAATGTTTTCTTTTGATGTGCAACATGAATCAATAGAAGTCTAATGTTCAACACCCAAGACAAGCCTTTTTAAAGCCTTTGCAAGTTTATCTGCAAATAAAAAGACATTACAACCAAGTTTGAAATTGTTGAGCAGGCTAACTGCTCTGATTCTCAAGTGAGGGCTTTGACCTAAACAGAGCTGAAGGCTTGAATCTCATGTTATGGACTTGAGAGATGTACATCATTTTCACTGAAGAATCTCTGTCTGTCTCTCCAGTCAGATATCATCCCTGTGACCTGCTGCATGGAGCAAACTTAAACTTTTGCACTCTATATGTGATATATAACATGTTTTTTAAAGTTTGTTCTCTATTTATAATTTCATATTTAAAACAATAATTACATTATTGTTATATATATATATATATATATAATTATATATATATTAGATAGATAGAGAGATGATAGATAGATAGATAGATAGATAGATAGATAGATAGATAGATAGATAGATAGATAGATAGATAGATAGATAGATAGATAGATAGATAGATAGATAGATAGATAGATAGATAGATAGATAGATAGATAGATAGATAGATAGATACTATACGTCACAACTATATTATACAACTTTACGTCAACTTATTCTACTTACCCGAACCCTAACCTAACAGTCTATACAATCTACTAATATTCTAATGAGAGTTAACTGACATGTAGATTAAACTAAACTAAAGTGAATTATCAAAATAAATTATCAATATTTAACTTGAATTAAATTACCTTAAATGGAGGGTTTTTTTTTTTTTATCCCTTCCATTTCAAAAGGACAAACTTCGTTGGTTCGTCACATACACAGACCTTCTTTAAAATGGAACAATCAGATCAAAATTCAGCAGGATGTCTGGGAAACTATTGCTGTGATGCCTATTGCATCAAATTAACCCGCCTGGAGATTTCTAGCACTTTTCTTTCCCCTTTATCAGACTATATAAATTAATTATTGACTACCTAAATGTGTGTTCTCAGTCAGGAGGGAGAGAGAGAGAGAGATTGATTCAGTCTTCATCACAGTGAAGTGAGAAAAGCTATAGAGACAAGTCCAACCAAACACACTGCATCACTAAAGATGGATCCGCTATAAATCTCCACAGATGCCTTCCTCCATCTGTAGAGAAACTAAACAACTTTTCTCACACCAAAACTTTAGATTAAATTTTTTGGGTAAGAAGACTCTGCCAGCATTTCAAAGAATCGGATTGTAACATCAGGATCATATAATAACAAGCACATTTATTGTCTCTGGCTCATCAGAAATTATACAACACATCTACTAAATGCAGTAATGGCAGTTATTCTTAGTGATCCATACTATTTTCCATCCAATAGAATGGATGGAACAAGCTGTTACCAAGCATCAAAACACAAGCTGTTGACTTCAGAATGAAAATCACCTGATATTAAAAAAAAACATCCATCCATCCATTCATCCATCTTCTTCCGCTTATCAGGGGCCGGGTCGCGGGGGCAGCAGTCTAAGCAGAGATGCCCAGACTTCCCTCTCCTCAGACACTTCCTCCAGCTCTTCCAGGGGGACACCGTGGCGTTCCCAGGCCAGCCGGACATAATCCCTCCAGCGTGTCCTAGGTCTTCCGTTTCCAGGAAGGCGTTCAGGAGGCACCCCTCTCGATGTGGAGGAGTAGTGGCTTTACTCTGAGCTCCTCCCGAGTGACCGAGCTCCTCACCCTATCTCTAAGGGATCGCCCAGCCAACCTTATTCGAGAAAGCTCATTTCGGCCACCTGTATCCGGGATCTTTCCTTTCAGTCATGACCCGAAGCTAATTACTATAGGTGAGAGTAGGAACGTAGATTGACCGGTAAATCGAGAGCTTTGCCTTGCAGCTTAGCTGATTCTTCACCACGACAGACCGGTACATCGACCGCATTACTGCAGAAGCTGCACTGATCCGTCTGTCAATCTCCCGTTCCATCCTTCCCTCACTCCAACAAGACCCCAAGATACTTGAACTTCTCCACTTGAGGCAGGAACTCTCCACCAACCTGAAGTGGGCAAGCCACCCTTTTCCGACTGAGAACCATTGCCTCCAATTTGGAGGTGCTGTTTCTCATCCCCAGCCTCTTCACACTCGGCTGCAAACCGTCCCAGCGCATGCTGAAAGTCATCATCCGCAAAAAGCAGAGTCGAAATCGTGTGATATGCAAACTGGACACCCTCCGGCCCCAGGCTGAGTCTAGAAATTCTGTCCATAAAAATTATGAACAGAACCGGTGACAAATGGCAGCCCTGCCGGAGTCCAACATGCACCGGGAATAAGTCTGACTTACTGCCAGCAATGCGAACCAAGCTCCTGCTCCGGTCGTACAGGGACCGGACAGCCCTTAGCAAAGGGTGGAAAAGAGTCCATCCTCTCACAAGGAGTGTGGTTCCAGACCCCAAGCCGTGCGTGGAGGTGATCCCGACTATCTCTAGTCGGTACCTCTCAACCTCACGCACAATCTCAGGCTCCTTCACCGCCAGCGAGGTGACATTCCACGTCCCTAAAGCTAGATTCCATGTCCAGGGATTGGGTTGTCGAGGCCCCCGCCTTCGACTGCCGCCCAATCCACTTTGCACCTATCCCTTACGGTCCCTACTGCAGGTGTTGAGCCCATGGGAGGGTGGCCCCACTCGCTCCTTCGGGCTGAGCCCAGCCAGGCCCCATGGGGGGAGGGCTCCAGGGAAGGGCCCTGGCTGCGCCATGCTGGAATACGTCACTATTATAAAACTCAATTATTATTACTTTCCCAATGCTTTCAGATTTTTGCATTGCTGCTTATTTTTTGTGTAAACTGTGAAAAAAATTCACTGATGTACAGAAATTAAAATAATGTCTATAATTTTGATCAATTTGCTCATTCTGAGCATCTGAATCTTTACTCAACCTGATTTCCTGTTTCCCCCAATTTATCATCTTTCCTCAACTTAAAGAAGACCATTATGTTGTGTGCATTTATCCATTTGATTACAGTATTCCTCTACTCCCCAGGGCCACCTGTCAGGTGAGCCACTTGCACTTTTTTTATGACAGGCAATTACTCAGGAATGAGCCTCTATTTATCGCCCGGTTCCCCAGACTCAACATGTCACTGCCTCTCTCTCTCTCTCTCTCTCTCTCTCTCTCTCTCTCTCTCTCTCTCTCTCTCTCTCTCTCTCTCTCTCTCTCTCTCTCCTCTCTCTCTCTCTCCTCTCTCTCTCTCTCTCTCTCTCTCTCTCTCTCTCTCTCTCTCTCTCTCTCTCTCTTCTCTCTCTCACCCAAAAAAGTCAGGACAATGAGTTACAATGGAATAAAAAAGAAGAGTATTTTGAAATTGTTTCATTACATTGCAAAAAAATTGATTGTGATTGTGACGGTGGTAGATCTAACTGCATTCAGTTTTTGGAAGTAAAAAAAGAACAAGTCATTGTATAATTTACAGTAAAAAAAAATGTAAAATGACATTCCCACAATTTCCTGCGTGTAACTTTATAGTTTTTCTTAGTTTTTTCTAATCAGTTATGTACATTAGTGTCACGTTTAGTGTTTGCCCATGTGTGTTTCTATGTTATCCCTGTCACCTGCTGTCCTGTTAATTAGTCATTATGAGTTAATTTGTCCCAGCCGTGTCTTGTTGGTTTCACTGATCTGTTCTCTGTGTGTATTTAAGCCCTGGGTTTTAGTCTATCCCTTGTCTGTCGTGAACGTTGCATTTATGGTGGTTATCTCTATCCATGTTTCTTTGTTCCTTTTGGAGATCTTTGAGTTTTGTTAATAAATACTGCTTCAACCATCTCCTGCTTCCTCGTTGCTTGAACCTACCCGTGACAGAACGACAGACCTAAGAAGTAATGGAGGACGATGCGATGGATGCTTTTCTGTTTGATCAGAATGGGAGTTCTCTGGAGGAATTTGTTGAAGTTTACCTGCATCTGCATCAGGACGTTTACTGGGAGGAAGAGTTCTTAAAGCAGCGGTTCTGGAGAGGACTGGATGATCCACTAGCCCAGATACTGCTGCTCGAAGACTTAAATCGACCTTTTGCTGAGTTTATGGACAGAGCTCTTTGGGTTTGTGGTTCTTCCCTCACAGTAACTCCAGCTGATCCAAAAATAGCTGAGCCAGCTCCTGTCATCTGCCCTGCCGAGCCAGCTCTTCATGTCAGCTCAGCCAGATCCACCGAACAGGAGCCCCGTATCCGCTCCGGACTGGTCGCGGGAATCTCCTGGTCAAGAGCACGTAAGCTGGTTTCAAATAGCGCTGATCTGGCGTTAAAAATGTTTGATCCAGCCATTATGTCTGTCCGTGGGGCCCGCAAGTGTGCTGCTTTTGCCAAACCCGCGCATTGTGCCTACCCAGTCGAGCCAGTCGCCTGCCCAGCTGATCCAGGGCCAGTCGCATGCACAGTCGACCCAGAGTCTTCATTCGCTGCAGCACCCCCTCGCTCTCGTAAACGGAGGAGGAAGAGGACTTCCTGCGTTCCCCGAATTTGGGAGGCCACCCCTGAGCAGTCTGCTCTTCATGTCTGTTCTGTTGAGGTTGAAGAGGCTACCCTTTCCCTGTATGTTGCTGCTATTATGTGTGTCTGGGCCACACATGCCTCCCTGTCGGCTACCTCAGCTCCATTCTCTCCTGAGCCACATGTTTCCACCCTAAGTCCAGCCGAGTCCTCCTCACCGCTGGAGACCAGCCCTCCAGAGTCTCGTCCCGCCGAGACCAGCCCTCCAGAGTCTCGTCCCGCCGAGACCAGCCCCCCAGAGTCTCGTCCCGCCAAGCCTGAGCTCCACGTCGAGACCGCCACGCCTGAGCCCTCGACTCCAGCCAAGATGGCCGCTGCTCAAGCGTCTGAACCGCCCAAGTCTCCAGTGAGGCCTGCAGCAGAACCCCCGAAGCCTCCGGTGAAACCTGCAGTAAAGCCTTCCTCCGAACAGCCGGAGCCATCCATCGAATTGCTTGAGCCTGTCCCTGAGCCTAAACCCATAGCTCCCCCCAAGAAAATTTTGGGGGGGGGCTATACATCTCCGCCGTGGCCGCCCGAAGGGAGGTCTCCTCCATGGCCACCTGAAAGAACAACTCCGCCCTGGCCACCCGAAGGGACGGCTCCGCCCTGGCCACCCGAAGGGACGGCTCCGCCCTGGCCACCCGAAGGGACGGCTCCGCCCTGGCCACCCGAAGGGACAGCTCCGCCCTGGCCACCTGAAGTGATGGCCCCGCCCTGGCTCCCAGCACCATCATGGCTTCCTGAGTTGCCAGCACCACCATGGCTCCTCCCTGAACTGCCGGTTCCGCCCTGGAGGCTTCCTGTCCTGCTAAGCCACGCCCTCGTCAGCCTCCAGGGCGCCCACCCTCCCACCCCCCACCCCTATTGATGTTATACGGCGCGAGGATGCGCCTACTGGGAGGGGGGAGTTATGTCACGTTTAGTGTTTGCCCATGTGTGTTTCTATGTTATCCCTGTCACCTGCTGTCCTGTTAATTAGTCATTATGAGTTAATTTGTCCCAGCCGTGTCTTGTTGGTTTCACTGATCTGTTCTCTGTGTGTATTTAAGCCCTGGGTTTTAGTCTATCCCTTGTCTGTCGTGAACGTTGCATTTATGGTGGTTATCTCTATCCATGTTTCTTTGTTCCTTTTGGAGATCTTTGAGTTTTGTTAATAAATACTGCTTCAACCATCTCCTGCTTCCTCGTTGCTTGAACCTACCCGTGACAATTAGGGTTTTATGTTACATTTAATATTGTTAAATTAATATTTAATTTATTTTTTAAATTTCATGTTTGTTACCATGATGGTATTTAGATTATGTAGTGACACTGTGCAGCCAGTGTTGCCAACTTAGCGCGTTTTATATTTAGCGACTTTTCAGACCCCTTTAGCAACATTTTTGCAAAAAAGCGACTAGCGACAAATCTAGCGACTTTTTCAGACAAACCTCAGTAACCTAAAATGTTGTCAGTCGTGCGAGCGCAAGCTCTTGCTTTCTCCCTGCCGTAACTCTCTCTCTCTCTCTCTGCGTCTCCCGTTCAGTGAATGGCTGAGAGGAGCAGCGGCTCGTTCTTCTCTTGAGTACACGGCAGTTTTTTTTTTCGATGGACTTATCACTTATCTGCTTCTCTGTTGTTTTATATTTAAAAAATGTAGTTTGACCATTTTCATTTCCTTTTTTTTTCTTGTGCTTTCATTCAGTTTCCGAACTCTCTCAATTCAAATATTTTTAACATACAAAATTTTGTCATTCACTATACCATAGCTAGTCTACTTGTTCTATTGTCTGACACAAAATAATATAGGAAATGAAAACAGCTTTATTGGACATTCGGCTATATTATATGATATTAAAATACAGTATGTGAGCATGAATTTAGAGAGAAAACACATAGTCAGGCAGAACGCAAGAACGACGTGATGACTTCATGAATATGCTAATTGATATATGACATCATCGCGCGACTTTTAGGGAAGGCGTCAGCTACTTTCCGTTGAAAATAGTTGGCAACACTCTGTGCAGCTTCTATATATCAATATTAACTTTCTTGTGGAAAAGATGCTTGTGATTAGCTTTGATCATCATGTGATTCTCATCACCACTGTGATTGGTAGTTGTCAGTATATTACAATGGTACAAAACAGATATTAGTACTTCAATGGGTCTGTAAATTAACATTATATTAGTTAATGAAATTGAAAGTTTTTTTTTTTTTACAATGAAAAAATGTGGGAGGTAGGATGAACGATTTGACATTGAACTTTTTGAGGGTTAATTATAATATAAAAAAATACAAACATTACTCTTCAAAAGTTTGAGGTTATTAAGATATTCTTTGTTGATTTTGGAAGAAGTCTCTTGCTTACCAAGGCTGTGTTTATTTGATAAAAAATACAATAAATATTGTGAAATATTATTACAATTTAATAACAATAATCTAACAACTTAGAAACAAAGTAACTGTTTTCACTTTAAAATATTTTTTAAAAATCGTTTTAAAATGTATTCTTGTAATGGCAAAGCTATATTTTGTAATCTTTACTGTAACATGATCCCTCAGAAATTATTCTAATATGCTGATTTGGTCCTTAAGAAGAAACGTCTCGGTTACGTATGTAACTCCCGTTAACTGAAGGAGGGAACGGAGACGTAGTCGACATGTCGACTGATTGGGATCACGCTTAGGGAGCCTGTCATCTTCGAGTACTGTTAAAACGAGCCAAATGGACATTGGCGTGCAATATCTTCATCTCACACTCCGCCCACGGTGTGGGTATAAATACGGAAGTGGATGCATGTACCAGTTGTTTTTCGCTTAGGACGCGAAGCCTGGGGTCAGCGGTGGTCCAGCAATAGTGGAGACGGGACTACGTCTCCGTTGACTCCTTTTAGGAACGAGGGTTAAACAGTAACCGAGACGTTCCCTTTTAGTCGCTCACGTGTCGACTGATTGGGATCCCAATTAAAATGCCACTAGTGTTGCCAGCTTCCAGTGCCTAGACAAAAATTATCCATTATTTGAGGCAGAGATGGGACATGGATTAGGCCAGGGAAGTTACTGCTGTTCCACAGGACCACTGGGAAAGCGTTCTTTTTCGATGGAAAGGAATACACTGCGAAAGCCACATCTTGCCCGTGGGAGGTAACGTGTGGAGGATGCACATATGGACTGGGTGGATACCGGGCAGTACATTATATGGGATGTCTCTGGGGTGGCTCCAGCCTATAACAGGGGGAGACTCAACTCAAGCCGTACCGTGGAAAAATACACATATGGGATCGCAGTAGGGATCACAACATATGGGCCCAGCTAAACACAGGTTCCACCAGTGCATACGAGTCAAAAGTCTGGCTTTGGACGCTCCGCCAAATCCATAGCCGAAGGGTATGGAGGAACTCGACAGGGATCGGCTAAAGAGGAACTCTACTGGAGCAAGAATTGCACACGTATCCAGTCCATAGGAGGGGAATGACGCAGCAAGCCGACACTTCGAACCAGACAGTTAAAACTGGCTTCATGAGAAGGGAGCAGGCAGGAAGCAGTGGTTCGACACGTAGGCAATTTTTCTAGCGAACGTGATAGGTGTTGTCCAGCCCGCAGCTCTAAAGCATCTGTCAGCTAGGCACTCTGTGTCAACACCTAGGCAGGAGCTTTACTCTCTCTTTTGGGGAGCTCACTACCCAGGGGGGCAGGTGCACCTTGGGATAACACACCAAGATGATGGCAATCACTATGCAGTTGGCCAACCTCTGCTTGGAAACAGCCATCCCTTTTTTTTTTTTGACAGGGCACATTCGCTCAACACCGAAGTGTAACAAACAGCGCTGAACTTGGCGGACGCCAGGTGAACTGAATCGTACAGCCGAGTCTGATGGTACGGAGGAGCCGACTGGACCGGTTGGGAAGCACTTTCCAGGCTTCTACGAACTGGGCCAGGGAACCAGAGGTACCACAGACATACCTGGGGTGGGGCAGCGAATTGGAGGACAGGGACCTGGCTCGGAAGACCTAAAGGCGGCCCGAAGCGGGGTCTGAGTGTGGTGCACTACACTTACTTGTCTCCACATGACGGCAGGGGGTGTGTGAGAATGCGTAACCAGGTCCTCGAACCACATCCAACTGTTGGCTGGTGATGCAAAAGGGGGCGGAGGGGTGCAAGGGTCGCACACCCCCAGTCTGGCCCTCTTGGAATCCAGGAACAGAGGAATTTGCTCTTTCTTTTAAATCGGGGACTGTTCGGCGGAACACTAACCATCTGAAGAGCTCCCACATCCCTGGCCACCTGTATTTGCAGCGTCTGACACAGGCTGGGCGGCCTGCCTGCGGCTGGCTCCATGCTTAGGCCTGGGTGGAGGCTCACCTATTAGCGTATGGTCTCTGCTACCCACATGCATGTCCATGAGTGCGCTGGCCTGATAGACCTGTAGCAACGCCATGGCATACTAAGAGGAGGTGGCTTGCCCACAGGCTTTGTACGCTCTGCCCATTCAGAACGGATGAGAACTCACAGGCCTTAGGGGGGAGACGAGCATCCTCTGTTCAAAAGGCAGTGGCCGCTGGACACAGGTGCACCTGTATGCGAAAGACCGCTCCACTGGAGGGATAGCCTCGTAACCCACCACGCTCCTCCGTCAAGGATAGTGAGGGGGGAAAAGCTATTCAGGCAGTTTCTGGCAGAGAAAGATGCCGTCCACGGGGAAGCCTAACTATGATCCTCTGATCACCCATCCCACACGGCACCGTAGTGGGGTGTGGTAATGGGGACTCCACCTTTACGCATGAAGGTCTCAACACCGCGATAGTCATGTTCTCGCAATGAGAACATGAACTATCCACAACAGCGGCTTTTTTTTTTTATATATGATGCAACCATTGTGACCGTTAGAGAGAGACAGGTAAGGACCGCATCCAGAAACACACGGATGGAATGACATTTCGAAAAGACGCAAACGCATGGGACCTATCACCAGTGCCGGAGCACACAGGGCAATGACCCCAGCAACACTGCACTGAACAGTGAACAGTGAATTACTCACTTCTTTGCCCTCTAACCAACAGTAAACAAACACATATAAATAATGAATCTCAGAAGCTCGCGATCACCGCTGCACTCTGTAGAACCACTAGCACTGGGAGAGTCTTCCAGAATAACACGATACACTTGCTCATTGAAAACGCTTTTCAGAGACATCGACACAACGATCGGCTCCTCAGGGAAAGACAACTGGTGCGTGCATCCACTTCAGTATTTATACCCACACGCCAATAGGCATTGACTCGTTTTAACAGTACTCGAAGATGACAGGCTCCGATCACAATCAGTCGACTACATCGAATGTGAGCGACTGAAAGGGAACATTTCTTATTATTATCAATGTTGAAATCAGTTGTGCTGCTTAATATTTTGGTAACACTTTACAGAAACATTTCATTTGTTAACATTTGTTAACTATAGTAGTAAACATGAACAATATTTATACAGAATTTACTAATCTTAGTTAAGGTACATCTCAACATTTAATAAAACATTTTTAAGATCAAAAGATGTATCTATTATTGTCAATTAATTCACCTTGAACTAACATGAGCAAACAATGAACATTTGTATTTTTATTAAAGAATAGTAGTGTGTAAGTGTGATTTTGTCACTTTAGACACACAGTTGTATATAATGAATATTTCTAATTCATGAAAAATGGCCAATTAATTTATTTAATTTTCAGATTTATCTTTTTCAAATAAGAGCATAAAACTTTAGTATAGGAGATCTCAACATCAGTAAACAAATAAAAATGTGGCAGTTTTCCTGCCATGCCAGTTTCATCTTTATAGATTCACACATCTGTTCGATATGCTTCACCCAGCTCTGAACTGTCACTGTCTGAATTATAGGGGTCACACAGTTCAATCAATGTGACCTTTCAACACTGTCTCATCAACAGCAAAGGATAGAAAGAAAACCTCCACAGGAGGAATGCTTATTGCTAAATATTTTAAACAGCACTTGTGGAGTTTTTGTGCATGTGGGAGTTTTAGATTTCACTTGCTCATGCAGGAGTTTGAAAGAAATTGCCAAATGACTGAGGTGAAAGGTAATGCGGTTATAGTGGAGGTTTGGAAAAGAGTGCAGGAGACACTGAACACCAGGTGAGATGTAACTCAATCTCACACAACCTTTTACAAAGAAGATTAAGTTCAAATCTGCACCTAAACAAAACCTTCACAACAGAACACTACCGTTGGATTTTTTTCCCATGTTTCTTTTTTTTTTTTTAAAGAAGTCTCTTATGCTCAGAGGCTGCATTTATTTGATCAAAATAAAAAAATACAGTAAAAATATTATGAAATATTATAACAATTTAAAATAACTGTTTTCTATTTTAATATATTTTAAAATGTAATTCATTCCTGTGATGGCAAAGCAGAATTTTCAGCATCATTACTGCAGTCTTTAGTGTCACATGATCCTTCAGAAATCATCCTAAATATAATAATTTGCTCATGAAACATTTCTCATTATAATCAATGCTGTGCTGCTTCATATTTTTGATGATAAAAAAAAATCGGGATTCTTTAATGAATAGAAAGTTCAAAAGAACAGCAAGAACAGCACAGAAATCTTTTGTAACATTATTAAATGTCTTTACAGTCACTTTTAATCAATTTATTGCTTCCTTGCTGAATAAAAATCTTAAGCATAATATATATATATATATATATATATATATATATATATATATATATATATATATATATATATATATATATATATATATATATTATGCTTAAGATTTATATATATATATATATATATATATATATATATATATATATATATATATATTATATATATATATATATATATATATATATATATATATATATATATATATATTACTGATCCCAAACTTTGAATAGTAGTGTTCAAATATAGCAATTAATAAACATATTTTGTCCCAGTCTGACACGCAGTTTAAATGAACCTTTTAGTCTAAGTCATTAAATAGTTGACTCTTGTCAGTGTGGTTTTACTGTGTTCTGTTGTTACTCAGCAGGTTTTGAAATCAACATAAAAAATAACCTTTTGGAGAAAACATATATTTATGTAATTGGGCTTTTGCAGAACATCCAAATGGCCAAATACCAGTATCCAAATACTCCTGGCCAAAAAAAAAAAAGGGGCCAAGCCAAAAATGGCTAAATATTTATTGCTCTTTTAATGGCCATTTTAATCTCAAATTACTGGTCAGGAAATTATCAGGTAATTCATCCTCTTTATAACAACCAATATTCTCCTGTACTTCAAAGCAATAAAATACTTTACACATTGAAGAATCTCATAAATAGCAGCAGCTAAAAAGGCTCCCCACACAATGACACATCTTCCTCCATACTGCACTGTGATAGAGATGCGTTTATTATTATATTTCTCACCAGATTTTTGAAGACACTGCTCTGAAGCATTACCATGCAACCTGTGTTTCATCGCTTTCATAGCTCCCCACACAACTTCCCATTTTCTACCAAAAACTTTATTCTGTCTTTGATGTTTTTCTAAGACAGCAATGGCTTTTTAAGTGGTGCATTTGCTTAATTTGCTTGTTGCTAGTTTCCTGATCAATATTTGTGGTTAAGACCATTAAAAGCTTATAGTTTTTAGGCATTTTGGGCTTGGCCCACACATTTGCCCCCCAGGAGTGTAGTTTCTGAGATACAGCCCTTTGAACTATCCCAGGTCTCCCCTGCAGGTGATCTCGAACAGATAAGCTCTTTTCTTTCTCAATGTTTACTTTCTAACAACACAGCTAGTGACCTTTGGGGGAAATCTGGAATGCAAATTAAAAGAAATTGGCTTTATGTGCCACTGCTTTCATGTATTTGGGGGAAATGTGGTGCATGATGAAAGACTGATGACACACACACACACTAGATGCCCCCAGCCCTCACTGACATGAACCACTACATGAATCATACACAGAAACAGAGGACTCTATACAAAGCAATATGAAAAGCTGAACATCAAAAGAATCTTTCAACATTTAGGTCAGTGTAAGGCTCTCCACTTCCAACCACATCTTACTTTCTGAAATTAGCACATCTCTGCGAGTCCTGTTGCTCTGAGGGAGGACAGCTCAGATAATGATCTTCTGATCTATAAATGAGATGTCCCTGAACACTGCTGCAGGGCTACAATACTCTATTATCACCCCCAACCAGTTGTGGGCCACCATTAGCACCTCAGACAAACCATTACGACCATTTAGCAAAATGTCAGCAAATCTGCTATAGGCTAGAATTGCTCTGTCTAAAGGAAGCCATCGACAAAGGCTTCTAGGGGAGGTGTGGAATAATGCTGCCTGCATTCAACTCAGAAATGTCGGAATGTCCATTGTCCTACTTGGAAAAAGGATGACATCCAACTACCAGGAAACTTGGGTAAAAAAAAACAAATTCTCAGATCGCACATGCATGTAAAATCAAACACGTGATACCATGTGACCATGGTGGCACTCAGGTGAATGTACAAAGTCGATGACAAACATTCTCCTTTAAAGGGATGCAGCGATATGAAATTAAGTTAGTCATGTAGGTGCAACGTTACTTATAGTCAACAGAATGGGTTAAAGGGACCATCAAAATAAAGTGAAACAGAATAAAACAGGTTAATATGGGGACAGGTGCCCCTTTTATTATAACAATCTCATACCCCCTGACTACTTACTCCCAGAACTGAGTGGGCCAGAGAGGGTTCTGTAACATCCAGTCTATTAAAACGGATAAATGAGTGCGGAGAGGACCAGCTGGCCGCCGCGCAAATTTCTTGAATAGAAATCTCCTTAAATAGAGCCCAGGATGTAGACATCCCTCTAGTAGAATGCGCTCTTAGTCCTACTGGGGGCTCTATATTCATGCTTTTGTAACATAACACGATAGTCTCTACCACCCAGTGGGAAAGGCGTTGACGGGAGACAGGTTTTCCCTTGTAAGAGTCCGCTCATGAGACAAATAGCTGGTTGCTCTTACGCAATGTGTGGGTTCTCTACATAACTGTACAGCGTGTGAACCGGACATAAACAGTGTAACTTCTCCTCTTCTGGAGAAGAAAAATGAGGATGAAAAGCTGGCAAGTCCACTGCTCTTACGGTATCCGCATGATCAGATACTTTGGGCACGAACGCCGGGTTAGTTCTAAAATTAGCTCTTTGACCACCCGGAGCGAACTTCATACATGAAGAGTGAACTGATAAATCCTGTAGTTCACTCACCCTCTTTGCTGTTGTAAGAGCAAGTAACAGAGCCGTCTTTAAAGCAAGCAGCTTTAAGGCAATGGTATCAATGGGCTCAAACGGGGCTTTAGAGTGCGTGTTCAGGACCGCAGACAAATCCCATGGCGGGACCAGCGGCTTTGTTTGCAGCCCTCGTGTTCTGAATCGTCTCAATAACTTTTGGAGGTAGTCCGGCTGCACTCAGATTCAACCTCTCACGGGCCAGGCCCAGAGAGCTAACTTCTGAGGGGAGGGATGGAATATATCTACGGCAGCCATGCCGAATCTCTGCCACACCATGAGGATCACCTCGGGGGGGAGTCTCCACTCCCTGTACAGGGGGTTCCCTCTGGACAATAGATCCGCTCCCCTGTTCATTATCCCCGGGACATGACTCGCACGTAATGACAGGAATTTCTTGCTGCTCCACATTATCAGTTTCTTCGCTACCATGTGAAGCGTCTGAGAACGCACTCCTCCCTGCCGATTTATGTAGGCTATCACCGTTGTATTGTCTGTCCTGACCAATACGTGATGATCCTTTAGAAAATGCACGAAATGTCTCAGAGCTAGAAAAACAATGTCAGTAGCTATAGAAAATGTATGTGCTTCTATCTCAGTGCGGGAGACCAAACTCCTCTCACTGTCACTGGCACTGCACCCCAGCCTGTGAGAGATGCATCTGTCGTCACTACTTTTCTCAGTACGATCGGACCCAGAGGGCATCCTGTCCTGAGAAAAGACGGCACTCTCCAATGACAGAGAGCGCTCGTGCATTCTGGCGAGACGTGCACTCTGCGGCTGAGGCGGCTCTCGGGGCGAATGCCCTGTGACGCTGTCCAGTTCTGAAAATCCCTCATTCGTACCAGCCCCAAGGGAACCACAGACACAGTTGAGGCCATCAGTCCTAGTAGCCGAATACACATTCTGAAAGAGACTGATCTCCCTCGTTGAAAAAGGTAGAGGCAGCTGTGAAAAGTTTTGATGTGATCCTCTGATAGGAACACTCGAAACGTCACAGAATTCAACCTGAGACTCAAGTAGACTATTTCCTGAGATGGAGATAGACAACTCTTCGTTTGGTTTATCTTGAAACCTAATCTCTCCAGATACGTCACTAGTGTGTGTGTATCGCTCTCTGCCTGCCGTCGGCACGGCGCGCAGATAAGCAGATCATCCAGATATGATAAAATCTTGACCCCTGATCTCCTCAACAGAGTCAGTGCTCCTTCTACACACTTGCTGAATACCCGAGGGGCTAAAGCTAGGCCAAATGGTATTCTCGTATACTCGTATGGTGTGCCCAGATAGGCGAACCTCAGAAATTTCCTGTGCGCAGGAAAAATATCTATGTGAGAATATGCGTCCTGGAGATCCACGAGGTCTCCTTGCCGAATATTTTGACACAACGTTCTGATAGACATAATTTTGAATTTGTATTTTCTGAGGTGTCTGTTGAGGACCCGTAAATCCAGAATGGAACGCAGACCTCCCCCTCTCTTGGGAATCACAAAATAACGGGAGTAGAAACCCTTGTGGCTCTCTTTCGTTGGAATCACTCTTATCACTCCCTTTTTCATTAAAGAGGCTATTTATTCCTCTAAAACCAGAGCTGCTTCCCCTTTGGCCACTGAAATGACCACTCTGTTGAACAGAGGAGGTTTTACAGCGAATTGAAGCCTGTATCCCCTCTCTACGGTGGTTAATACCCAGGGATGAACTGCGCATGCAATTATTTTTGAAAAGCTGCTTGTGAACGTTAGACCTTTTTCCTTGTAACAGACCTCGAATGTGGAGGAGTAGACGATCTCTTGGGGGGCACTAGCAGAACGGTGGCTGAACGGTCGCCACACATTGGACTCTGAACAGTCCACACAAACACATTTCACCTCTGAATACCTTCTCCTTTTCCCCACGGGAGGGAGAGAGGAATCGTTCTTAAGGGATGGGACAGAGAAACCCTGGGTGCTGTCTCCCAACCCTTCATGATGCTGAACTGACGTATCAGGTCGACCGCCTCTTCTTGTTCCCCTGGGGGGCGGGTGATCGGTGTTTCGCTGCTGCGGCCGCGAAAGACTGTTTAAGTCTAATGAAACCGGGCTTTGGCTGTGGGGCCGCGTTGCCCGGCTGTTGTGGTGGAGCAGAGCGGGAAGGCTGATCATCTGAATGCCCTCCTATGCCTGACGGTCTGAAATTCGACCGGTTCGGGTGATAAGGCCGAGCCGCAGGGTTTCTGGGGAGACGGACCTAGAAAGCTTCTCCCTCCCTCTTCCGCAGGTCACACTGCTGCCGCATCGCTGTTACCATCGCACCGAACATGGCTTTTGGATCTATAGGGGCATCCAGAAACTCTGCTTTCTCTTTTTCAGAGAGTCCTGACAAACCCAGCCACAGCAATCTCTCACCCACATACTGCTAAGCCCATACTCCGTCCGCAACTTTGAACTGCTCCGGGGGACGTGCGCAGGTTCAAATCTGCGATGACACTTATCTCCTCCCAGAGCACTGGGTTGGGAGATCCGGAGTCCAGTTGACGACCCATCTCCTCGGCGGCGAATCACTCTGTTTTCCCTGGCAGCGACACTCCGGTTGAAGAGAGCGCCGCCCTGCGGCCCGGGTGCAAATGATTTACAACCGATGTTTCCACTGGGGGGGGATCCGCCATCCCTAGATCATCCATTCCCTGAACATCAAGCCTTGAGAAGCCCTTGACGGGTACTCCATGTGAAAAAGGCTTGTCCCAAAACTTTTTCATCTCCGTCACACATACCGGGACGGCCGGAATGAACTGCCTTGCTGGCGGGAGACTTGACGGAAGTCTCTTTCCATCGTACAGGTCTCTTTCAGCCCCTTGACCTGCCTGTTGGGGTGGCCAGTCGATCGACAATCTAGCCGCGGCCCTGCGACAGGCCTCGATTAGATCTGAATCCGTCTGTACAGGGGAGGGTGAACTCTCATCCTGTGCACTCTGTGGCCTGGACTGGTTCGGGGGAAGAATGGCATCTTCATCGTCGTCGTCGAGGATGTTCGACAACACTTCATCATCGTCATCTTCCTCACCCACTAACGGATCATCGAACAAGGGGGGAAGGACGGGACACCTTCTCCATCACCACCTGCCCATGAGGTAGTGGTCCGAGGACAGTCCATGGGTTCCTCTCTGGGTTGAGCAGAGAGGCAAGGGTCCGATTTTCCACCGTCTGCCATGTATAGCCTACTTTCTAGGGTCTTAGTCGAGAACTTAGTGCAGTGCGGGCATCCCTCGGGGTTGGACCACATTCCACAAGTACACGGATGTGGAGGGCGACTTTTTCCTCCGGGGCTCTCCGGTTCTATCGCGGTGACCATGATGGAGCTTGCACTCTCTTTGTACGGTGAGTTCTCACCCAACGTGACAACTGGTACGGAGCTGTGCTGCGATTTGAGAGCTATCGTTTTCCTTATCCTTTTGGTGTGTGGTAAGCGCCCAGAAAAACTTGGAAAATGATTAGAGAACTTAAGAGCAAGAAAACTCGAAAACATGTTAGTTATCGTACTCTTAAGTGACGAAGTCACTCAACAACCTAAGGAAAATATTGCGTTTGGGACGTTACCTATCGGCTCCGTCTGAAAACTGTTAATAGTTCTCAAAGTCTGCTGAGGACAGCTTCCGAAATCTTCCACGGTGAAGATAGCGAGAATGACGAAACGGCAGGTAGCTGCGGTTATATACAGGGAGCCGGGACTCCCTGATCGCTGCAGCGATTGTTCTGCCATAGTTGGCAGACGTGGTGTAATTGGTGCTTCCGCGATCGGATACGCCCAGAGGCGTTCCCATAGTGAGATACCGAACGAATGTTAGAAAGAGAACACCCAGGTCTGTACTGTAGTGGATAAAGTAACAGGACATCCTTCTAAATTAAAGTTGTATTGTAAGAGGTTTTGTGGGTAGTTTTTTGGACCAATAAGTAATACGTCCGTTTTATCTGAATTTAATAGCAGGAAATTACACGTCATCCAGCATTTTATATATTTAAGACACTCAATTTAGTCAATTTAGATGAGTTAGTGTTTTCATGATATATATATAATTGAGTGTCATCAGCATGTGTTGGGCAAAGTTATTTTTAAAAGTAATGTGTTACAATATTGCGTAACTGATTCTGTCAATTAGTTACTTTTTGTGGAAAGTAATGATACGTTACTTTTGTGTTACTTTTTATCACCTTGGCTGTGCTTGCTTGTTTGTCTTTTAATAACATAAGAAAAGTTATAGTTTTTGGCAAATGTAAAAGCCTTTTCACACCAAAAGTGAAATTAAAAAGCCTCAGGCTGAAGGAAATGCTAATCACTCCTGTATTGAGGGTGCACCTCAAAAAAAGTTTCAGTTGTGCCGCCATACTGGATTGCAGGAGAAAAAAGTTAAACACTCTTAATTATGTAATAAGAAGAAAAAAAATGAAACAAATGTGATTTTTATCTAAAGTCATTCATAAGTCAAAAAGGGGAAGGGGAAGTAATCTGATTACATAACTCACATTACTTGTAATGCGGCCGTTTCACACCGCATGCGTGAGCGGCGCGTTAGCAGCGTGTATTTTTTTCGGCGTGCATGTTAATCAATGAGTGCATTCACACCGGGAGCAGGAGCAGCGCGTGAGCATCAAGCAGGAGCGGCGCGTGAGCAGCAGTGAAGCGGGGGTTTCGGCGCCAAGTCTATTTTTGCTGCGCTGCTGACGCTCAATTAAAGTGAAAGCACACTTTTGATGGACAAAATAAATATGATTTTACACAAAAAGTGCCCAAAATGCACAGAAGAAGCATGTTTAGTGAGTTTTAACAAGAACTAGAGTAAGCAAAAAAAGAAAATGAAGACTCAAAAATATTTATAGAAGATTTAGGCTACCCATTTAAATTTGTTATGAATTATTCAGTTTGTGAAAGCATGGTGTATTATAAAACACTAAACTAAAGTAAATTAGCCAGAAAATATTATATATAAACATTCTTTTAGTTTATGTAATACACAGACAGCTACAGGCTGGCACAACCCAAATCAAACCCGAGTGTGCGTTTTTTTTTTTTTTTATCCGCGGAGTTTGCAGTCTTGTAAACATATCAAAAGTATGACTGAAACGACAAGATTGGAGCTGTTTTCTGTGTTGTTTTGTTGTTTACCATTTAAATATGCGAATGTTGTACTATAACAAACTTTATCAAATTTATAAATAACAAACTATAACAAACAACTATCAATTTTATAAATGACCAACTTCTAAAATCAAATTTATAGTTGTCTTTGTAAATAATTGTTCGCTTATATGTAGCTTTGGAGCCGCTACTGTGACACTGTACAAACACTTCCAGTGTGAATACTCTCGCGCGTCTGCAGCTGCAGTGACGATGTAGTTACGCTGACGCGCTGCTCAAGCGCCGCTGACGCTTGCGGTGTGAAACAGCCGGGTATGACAGCATTACTCATAACTTAACATTTCCAGTTCCTTCCTCAGCCAGTCACACTTAATTATTACTTCCATGTGTATACACACTAAAATCTCTCCTTTCGGTAAAAAGAAGCCTATGACTGACTGCTGTCATCATGTCTGCTTCAGTTTCTTAAGTTGTCTGCATAGGTTTCTTAGGGAACACAAACAACCTGTTCTCTGAAACCATTTCTAAAAATAGCCACCATCAGTTTTTTTGCTGTGTCACAAGCTCTCGAACTAAATATAGAAGCGTGTGACGCATTATGAAGACGCAGAGCGTGATTTACATTACTGCATCCCACCACTCTCACCGTATGGATCTTGACCTTCATGAGTATGTAAATTCAGTCCAGTGGAAGATCAGTACATGCGTTAGTATATATGAGAGATTGTGGGGCCAATTCATTTAGGTTACCCAAGAGATTGTGTTAGCATAGCCGAAGGAGACATGCTGAGGGGAGTTATGTAACCATGTGCGGGAGCAAATTACGGAAAGAGCAAGTGCTTCATGACATTTTCCAGGAACGGGGCATTGATGCTGTTGTAATGATCTGTCGCTTAAAGTCCTGCGGAAAACTTTACAAAACACATCCATCACTGCACAACCAGCACAACAGTACGGGTAGATGCACACACATGCACAAACAAGTTGGAATTTATATGGTAATTACATAATCCTATCATGTTTCTCGAGCCCACTGGAGCATAGTTATATTCTGACTGTGCATACATTAATGCATTAACCACAATCCAAGACCTAAGTCTCATCACTCAAATATGACAGTCATATTATCTGTGCTGTGCATATGCATTCTCATCACATTCACAACCATCACATACCAACACATTCACAACAATACACTATTAAACAGCAATGGAGTCAAGACCAGACCCTTCATCACCCAGATCTAATTTGAAAGTTCTCAAGATTAAGCCTCAAAATTGTTGTAAGCACAAGTTCACAAGTTCAAGTTCTTTCTCCAGCATGTTATTTCAGTGAACCTGATAAAAAATTTATTTTTATGCTTACACTGGCAGAGAACATAAAGTATTTGGGTTTGTTTGTCGATATTGTACCAGCCCTGCTCCAATAGTTATTCCAGAAATTGCTGCTGACCCCAGAACAGCCTGCTGGTTCGTCCACCTGCATTTCACCCTTCTCTTTTTCTTCTCTCTCTCTCTCTCTCTCCTGGTTCTCTCTGTTCCAGCACTGAACTTGTGAACTTCGATTTTAGTGCTTGAATGGCTGAGACATCACACACACACTTAAACTCATATCAAAATGGAAACATCTACATTGACTGGTTTTACTCAAGTCAAAGATGTTATTAACATCACAGAATCAACATAAATACATTAATTTATACCAACAATAAGTTAACAGAAATAGAATATAAAAGATAAAGATGTATTAAGATTAACCCCTAAATGGATATTTTTTTTTCCGAAAATGAAAATTCTGTCATAATTTACTCATGTTGTTCATTTGATGAACACTTTGAAACAAAAAATAAGATTATTTTTTTAATGAATCCTGAGAGGTTTCTTTTTCCTCCCAAAAAAAATCTTACAGGCATTAATCCATATGAATCGAGCAGTTTAATCCAACTCTTGTGAAGATTGCTTCATGGGAAGCAATGGGATTTAAAACGACATGAGGGTGAGTAGATGATGACATAATTGACATTTTTGCTTGAACAATCCCTTTAACTCTACCCCAAAACAAAAACATTTACATTTTTAGTATAGCAGATAACATTCTGTTCTTGATTTATTGTTTTGCCAATTGAAGACATCCCAGTTTCGCCAAAGGAAGGTTTTGTCAGATTCAGTTAACTTCTGGGGACAAATCTATAATTAAATCCACCGACCCATGCACAGTAATTGTACCACACATTAACATTGTCATCAATTACTCATCCTCATGTCTTTTAAAGCCTGTATGATGTTCTTTCTTCCATGGAACACAAATGGAGTTATTACAATATAGGAATGTCCAAGTTGCACTTTTCCACAATAAAAAATGAGTAGTGACCATGATGGGCTGTAAAGCAAGGCTCTCAAGGTTTCGGTGAATAACAACAATTTCAAATTCATGGTTTATTGTTTGTGAGGACTTTTTTAAATTAGAATTTATGGCACTTTCTTTTTCCTTTTTAGGGCAGGGAAGCTCCTGGTGGTCACCATTGACTTTCACAGTTCAGAAGATACATAGATGCACCTCAAGCATTCTACAAAATATCTCTTTACGTGGTCCACAGAAGAAAATCCTACATGATAGGTAAATCAATGATGACAGTATTTTCTTCAAAAAAAAAAAGTTTTTACCCTTTTCAAAACAACCCAGCACCAAACGGAATAAAAGGCAAGAACATTTATATAAGATGCAAAAGCTTCAGAAATATGCAATGCTTCCTCTCACATATGAAATTAGAATAATAGAAATGCTTTCCCAAGGATACAATCATAATCAAGAGGGAAATTCTGAATCTGAATGAAAAGCATTGAAAGACATTATTATCACCCAGGACTGGGTTATTTAGGGATAGATTGAGCTCATATAATACCCCCTGTGGCCAATGCAAAATTACCTCTAAACTAATTGAAATACCATTCAAAATGATTACTCTAGGTAAATTGTGTGTGTGTGTGTGTGTGTGTGTGTGTGTGTGTGTGTGTGTGTGTGTGTGTGTGTGTGTGTGTGTGTGTGTGTGTGTGTGTGTGTGTGTGTGTGTGTGTGTGTGTGTGTGTGTGTGTGTGTGTGTGTGTGTGTGTGTGTGTGTGTGTGTGTGTGTGTGTGACATCGGGAAATCAATTTTTATTAATAAAGTGCAAATCTTCATAAATAAATACCAGTATTTAATTGCTAAATATTCACACACTCATAAATACATTTCTAAGCAAATTAAGATTAAGAATACAGAATGTAAATCAACCCTTATTTCTCTTGAGACAGTAAAACTGTTATCTAGGCTACTGTATTTTTTTTTTATAACATAAAAACAAAACGTTACATCCAGACAAATGGAAGAGCAGAGACTCTTACATCATTCGTGAACCACAGTGTGAATGGAAGGTCGGATTGCTATCACACAGGTCCAAATGAGAGGATGTCTGACACAAACACACTCACACACATAAATGATGGTCATACTGCCGGAATCTTCAGAGGATGTGGAGAACAGCAGGCTTCCAGGCAGGCACAATCTGTATTTCTCAGATCTTCCTCACATTACCCTTCAATCACACCTCCTCCTGGGAGCCATAATTATAGGAGGTGTTCTGCTGTTGTGGTTTTGTACATTTGTTCCCAGAACGTGCTCTTTTGTCATCACAACACCTGTGCTGGGAAGGTTAAGACTATGAACGTCACAATGTCATGGGTAATTCAACACTCTAGACAGACTCGAATATCATTGAGACTTGGAGGTGGGATCTTTTGACGTGGGTCGGCAAGCGACCACATAGAAAACACCACCTAGCAACAACCTAGAATACCCTAGCAACCAAATGGCAACACCCTGATTGTCAGGCATTACAGCTCTTAACCTTGTACAGCCATATGAAATTTTAAAAAAATGAACAAACTGAGCAAAAGTTGTTCAGATGTTGGTGCAGATGTTATTATTTAATGTATGGCGTAATAAGATGAAGTATATAGTAAGATGAAATGCACATAAAATGCATATAAATATCAGTTGTCTCTATATCTTCCAATAATATGACTTAGTAAGATGATATTTTATATATTTTGATATTTGCTCAGTTTTATAATGCATTGCAATATAATTGAGAGATGTACATATAAACATATAAACGTTCCTTTAAACCCTGATGTATTATATTTGATGCTCACATTTTTGCACAATTAAAAAAAATGATTAAATCTTAGTTGTTTTTAGTTCAGCAAGTGGCTGACTTGAAATATTACTAACAACATAGAAGTTATTGCAATACTTTTACCTTATAAAAATCATTAAAGATTTCACAGCAAAAAGACATGTATGCCATGTGTCACGTTTTGATGTATTTAGTTCTGTTTTGTATCTTGTCTTCCCCTGTCTTTTGTGATTTTTGGTTTAGTCCTGTTAGTTTTCCCGCTCCTCGTTTGTGTCAATTTTCTGCACCTGTTTTCAGTTAATTATCTTGTTTGGTTCAGTTCTTTTAAGCCCTGTGTTTTCTCCCAGTGTTTGTCGATCGTCGTCTACGTATGGTTGTGTGTAAACCCATGAAGCCCTGGAGTTTTGTTCTTGTTTTGAGTTTGAAAGTTTTCATTTATGTTATTAAAACTTTATATTGAAGTTTCCGTGTCCTCGTCTTCGGTCACCTGCACAAACCCTGACACCATGACCGGATGGGGAAGTTTTTACAATTAATACTAAAAGGCTTGCAAATATATATATATATAAACGATCAATTAGACACCATGAAGGCATGTAGTATATTGTGTACAACAGGTTTTTCAGCAAAGTTTTGATGATAACTTTGAGACCATAGAAATATGTGTATTCAATATTATACTGTAAGCTTCATAGGGTGTTTTAGTTTCTATATGCTGTTTCCTTTCCTTTACAGGTTCTCACACCGAGGAAGAGATGTCAGTCTTACCTACAAATGAGCGTATTTGTCACCAAAGCACTACAGGTGACCAACCTAAAGCTAATTTTATTTCCCCCGTAAATGATTAAGTACTTCACCTGTTTCCATCAATTAAACATTCAGTGGCTGGAGTTACGTGATGCTGAGAGAGGCGTGCTTAACTGGAGGAAATGTGTGTAAGGATGACTTATTGATGGATCATATTCACTCGGAGGGAATTATTGGCATTTATCAATAATGTGATTTGAAGTTATTTCATTTCCTAAATTCATTAGAATTAGGTGCAGCTCCTGAAGTCCAGGGGCCTCATTTATAAAACTCTGCATAGGATCCTTACTAAAAGTGTACATGCACCCGAAAGCAAAAAATGTCGTACACAAAAAAATATTCAGACTTATAAAACCGTGCGCACGCCAGAATCTGCGCAGAATTCACTTTATAAATCCCAGTCAGCGTAAGATTGTGCGCACATGCGTCTCCACCCCGAAAAGCTTACAACGCCTAGTTTTACTATGCATAATATCCTCATCTGCATATCATTTGCATATGATTATTCATCCACATGAACGGTACCATACATTAGGAAAATATGAAATACGGATGTCATTAATAAAAATTATTTAATAGCCTATTCTTGCCTTGTTTTTGAATAAATAAATAAATAAATAAATAAAATAGTGTAAATCACATTTCAGGGAAAGTTTTTCTCCACTGGCCAAATAGTATTTTTAATTGATTTATATTTTTAATGGAAAAAGATAGACTTTGTTGTGCATTATTTGCACAAAACTCTTTTCTTAGACAATCTGCTATTATAAGCAATTAATCTCTGTAGTTAAAACATTAAAACACAGCATGCCAGAGGAAAAGTGTTGCATTGCATCCACAACAAATATTTTCTATTTATTGAATATAAAAATGTTGTAACTTCTAAGTAATGATTTCATGTAGTTTAAGTGTTTAACAACATTAATGAGAATGGCATATTTAATATAAATGTTTATATCAGAAGTAAAACATAGTTTAAATCATTCTTTTATTTATTTACATTATTATTGTGAACATGCACTGTATTTACGATTAGGACGTATAATTAAGATGTATGGTTTTAGAAAGGCTGCGTCAGTTTCACTAAACGGCCCAACGCGCTCGCTGGCGCGGACATTTAAGAAGGGATGGATGTTTGCTTCATGTGATAGGCTTGGTGAGTGAAATTATGTTTGTATTCTCTTTATTTATATAGTATTTGCACCTGGTTAAGAATGCTGATAATGATAATTCAGGTTGATGCAATTTGATTTATTGGGTGATATAATAGGATCATTTAGAAGTTTTTCATTTTAAATAGTTATTGCTATTTGGGCCGGTTGGTGTCGCCAAAATACTCTTCTAAAAGAGTGCGTACCACGGTCAAGAACATCCTTACGGTGCGCACTTATTTACGCCAAGTTTTTATAAATCCTGATATGTGCGTGGAAAAATGCGTACGCATATTTCTACACCCATTTTGTGCGTACGCAACGTTTATACATTAGGTCCCAGATCTTCTAATTTCTGGAGTCTATGGCTATGGTCAGACTACCGTATTATATTATTGACTGCAGTAGAAGTATATCTGTCATGACAACTCTCTGAGTGTTTGGCATGGTAATGGATATGACAATGTTGATAAGTTTGGTCTTGGCGGAATAGATCTGCTACGCTCCTGCTGCTGTTGGTCATTGCTGCTGCTGCAGAGCAGGTACGGGACTTGCTACTGCCAAAACATACATGACACGCTGCTGTGAGCAAGTAAGACATGCTGCTGCTGTACAATATAGCATACATGAATTACCCGTAGCAGATCTATACAGTTGGAGCTGGGGAGGGTGGAGGCTTTCTGAAAGCGCGCTGCAACAGCAAATGCTAACCATGTGTTTGTAGGTTGGGCAGCGAGCTCATTGGCTACTGATACAGCAGGAGCCAATCAGGTGTGCCGATCATTCTCAGCTGAGAATGATGTTGCAAACAGATTGAGTTAAGGTCCTATCAACCTGCGCCATTTAGAGTTTCATGACTGAACTTTGTATTTGTACTGTGCACCAGCATGAACTTATAAGTATGTCTAGGTATTTGTACGTAAAGCATGTTTTGTTGCACATACATTTTCGTATGTTGGGAAAGACACTGATGCGAACAATGTGTCTGTGTATTCATTCATGTGAAACTTGTATAAAAGAGTTAATGTTTAAAATGCTGTCAGTACATTAATATTGCACACTTCAGTGTATTTCCAAACCTACAAAACCATACACAAGTGTTAAAAACTTTTGGATCAGTGAGGTTTTTTAAAAAAAAATGATGTGAAATATTATTACGATGTAAAATAATAATTTCTATTTAAAAAGAAAATTTTAAATGAAATTTATCCCTGTGGCATCAAAGCTGAATTTTCAGCAGCCATTATGCCAATCTTCTTAGTCAAGTTATCCTTAAGAAATCATTCTAATATTGATTTGCAGAGTACAATTTCTCACAATGCAACTTACCCTTCCATTTCCAAAAAGAGGAGTGAGCCATGAGTAGCCTACATCACAAATGACTTATTATTTGATTTGCCTGCCCATATCTAACACATTTAAACACAAAAATGGACAAAAAGTAACTTAACTTATCATAAATGGACGCCACTTGCTGAATTAAACATGAGCATAATAAGGTTTAAAACTGCAACGCCGTGTGACAACCTGTCACTCACATCACAGCAATAGCAAACTACAACGATTCAATCAATTCCCAATGGACAAAATAAAGTCCTGCCCTATTTTTTACTTGTTCATATACATAAGAAAGAAATGACTATCACAACTTCTGTTTTATGTCGACTTAAAAAAGACATTAGGCAGTAAACAGTAGCCATATTGTGCAGTGTTCAGTAGGCAGAACACTGGTATCCTACTCTGTGCCTATAGCCTCAATGAATGGTTGCTGTTGGTTACAGATAACCAGCTTAGACCAGTCATACCAAACAGCTCATGTAGCGCATTAATCTCTCCTCTCACTCTTTCTGAAATCTGGAGTGGTTACAGACCTAAATCTTCAGCTTTGCTACGTCAATACAGCACACATTTGTGACTCATCGGGCCAACAACCAATCAAACGCACCACCTTATTACGTTCTATGCACAACCTGCTTACCCTTCCCAGAGGGGACATCGTCATCATCGGGATGTTCTCTCTCTGGCAGCATATAAAGCTCCTCATATAGTAAACAGCTTAAGTTTAAACACGCTAGACACAACAGTCCGCCACTGTCACTGAGGCTTATTTCAACGTTGTGAAAGCGATCACGGACAATTAGATCAGTCAACTGTTTGCTTCAAAATGCAAACATTGACACAAAGCAGGCCATTCACACTTTCTGCAGTTGATCAACAGCTTTAGCTTGAGTGTCTGTCATCAACACCCCTACCACAAACCTTTATAAATAAAGCTATCCTGTTCATCATCTCCTTATCACTGTCTGGCAGTCACACTACGCTGAGTATGTCCCTTTTTAACAGCAGTTATTTTGACCCGCATAAGCCTGGATGATCTGCTTAGCGAGTGAAAGCTAACAGTGAAACTGTTGTAGTGTGTGTGCGTCTTGTGGCTGGATACAATGCTCATAAAATTAGCTTTTAAATCCTGGTTTGTCCATAATGTATTGAAGGTGGCTTGTAACATATACTGTTTATATACAGTTTACACAACACTGTTTTCAACTCGAAATGAAAAACTTTTTGCGTTTTGGCAAGTTCATTTACACGACAACGGCATTTAAGAGGCCTGAAAACGCAAACGATACCGTTATTGTCTCCATGTAAACTACAAAAACAAATTTGTGAAAACGGTGATGTATTACGTGTTCAGTCTATAGGCGTGTAGTTGGCAGCATTTTTACAGCGTTTTTAATTTTTTCGCGGATCAGTGTGAACAGGTATGTCTGTACACGAAAAAAGCAAAGGAATAACTTTTCCATTTTAGAATAAAGAAAGGAGACACACAAAAACAGAACAATGCACTAATGCATGTCAATCTGAATGAATCCAATCTGATTTCAGATTTTAAAAAAATTATATGAACCCTAAACATTGCAATTTGATTCACATATTCATTTACATGTGAATTTAATACATTTCAACAAAACTTCAGTGCATGTGCAGGCTTTTACCAAACATAGTAAAAACTCAGTCGCCTCCACTGACCAGCTTGTAAGACATCAATAAATGCATTTTTGTAAAAAAAAAAAAAAACAAAAAAAAACAAGCAAAACATATGTAAACATAAATAACACAGTCTCATCCCAAGAAGTCATATATTGACGTCTTGGGACGTCTTTTGACCATACGTCAATATCCGCCTTTTTAGGGTACCCTTAAACGTCGGTTATATGACGATCCTGGGACGTCATACAACTGACGCTTTACCTTTAACGTCAGATAGGTGACGGGGTAGGTTTAGGGGTAGGTTTAGGTCTGGGGTAGAGTTAGGATCCGATAACGTCATCTAACCGACATTTCCGGGTACCCTAAAAAGGCGGATATTGACGTATGGTCAAAAGACGTCCCAAGACGTCAATATATGACTTCTTGGGATGAGACTGCGCTGACATAAACATATGAATCACAGCTCACCATGTGTGGTATTTTTAATACCGGATTTAAGTTTACATGTTTGTTTGTTTTTCTTCTATTGATCAGATTATTTCAGGTCTACACCACCCCTTCCAATCCGTGCCTATGATTCTTAAGTACTCTAATACTTCATAAAAATGCATATTTTTTTCATGGTTTGGTTACAGCCTCATATGATCACTGAGAACAGTATCTGCAAAGATCTCTTGCTTCATGCATTTGGTAAACACCTTGCTGCTAAAATCAAATTAATAGTAGAAGAGAAGGTTACAATTTATAGTAGAACATGGGCATTCAAAAGATGTATTTCTAAGAAAACTGCAGGTCCAAATGGTGATGAAAAGGTAATTTTTACGATCTTATTGTTCGAGCTCAGATGGGTATTTGCATAGGGCGGCCCACTGACCTCCACAACCTTGGATAAACACTTTACGGCAAAAGGAGAATCATCATGGATCAATGCATTTTTCAGTATGTAATACACATATGCCGTCAGATTGTTAGCAACATGTCACTAGCACATAGCAAAAGGATTTCACACATGGCAATGATGAAATGCAAAGCTCTCTAAATCTTCATGGGATTTAAATTTTTTCTTTGCTCCTGCTGCATGAAGGTATCTTATGAGCTTATCCCTTAACACAAGCGATCTATCTGGTTTAACAGCGAGATATCAGAAGGGGATGTTGAAACTGTAACTCAGACCATGTTAGGCAGATTGCATACAATAATGGGAAGAGATAGAAAAATCTGCGGAGACCTTTCCATGTGATTATATTAAAAAAAAATACTAAAATACTGTAGTTTTGGAAACTTTATAGTTGATTGGAGCCCCTAAAGGGACATGGTGGTGGACACAAATATATAAAATGGGAGGAAATGCTTTTGCCTTCTCTCGCAAATATTTTGCATTGCCCCGATAAAACTTTGTTTCTCAGGGGAACGCCAAAAATTAGCGAGAGAACGCAAAAGCATTGACAAATAATTTTATATTTATTATTCATATTTATTTTCCTTCATGTCCCTTTGGGGGCTCTGTATGACTGTGTATAAAATGCAAACAAATAAATGAATTTTAATTAATACAATTAATAAATAGTATGTTGATGCAACACCAACATATTATAGTATTGAAAGTGATTGTGAAATAAATAAAATATAATACATTTTAATTTATTAAATTAATAAATATGTTAATATAAACATACCAAAATATTGCATTAATGTATAAAAAAACAAACAAAAAATGAATGAATGTATAAAATTAATAAATAGTAACCCTAAAATGTACATAAACCCTGCCCCAGGAACATGCAGTCCATGTGTGACTGTACGCGTGACTGTATAATAAATAAATGAATAAATACATTTTAATTTATAAAATTAATAAGTAGTATGTTTATATAAAAATGCTAGGTTAATGTGGGATGGATGGATGGATGGATGGATGGATGGATGGATGGATGGATGGATGGATGGATGGATGGATGGATGGATGGATGGATGGATGGATGGATGGATGGATGGATGGATGAATGGATGGATGGATGGATGGATGGATGGATGGATGGATGATGGGTATTTTGCCTCCTCATTTCAGAAGACCTCCAGTGCCACTGGGACAGCAGCATCAGGAGCAGTCAGTGGCAGGCTGAGTCATGTTGTTATGTGTACATGGTGAGGAGTAATTCTGGACTAAAGCTCTGTTTTGAAAGCCTTATGTCAGGTGAACACAAATCTGATGACTCATGCTTTGAAACTACACTTCTCTCTTAGTTTCACAGTGTACACCAGAGCATAAATCTTTTACACTGCATGTCAGAAGGCACTCAACTATTAACTGACGGGTAAAAAATATAGGCTATATATACAGTACACAAACCTGAGAGCAAATAAGAGTTCAAATGTTGCCGCAGCTCCGTAGATCATATTGTCCAGGGACTGGCGGTCTGGTCGTGTTGCAGTAAGAATTAATGCAGAGAGGAGGTTGGTTGATTTCACAATATTCTTTCTCTCATTTCAGCCCTTCTGTTCATGAGAGGACAATTCGCTGACAGAGGATTTAGAGTACAGTCAGCTCTTTCAACCAATCTAAATTTGGCTAGCTTCACTGCACATGTAAAAAAAAAAAAAGCATTAACAGTCTCCAGGGACAAAGCAGAGGAGGGACAAATATTATTATGGAGGGATGAATAAGATATATGCTGAACTACCGGTACATGCAATGCATGTGGACAATTTTTACACTGTAGCACATGTCCCTCCTTCACTGAAGGGTTGTGCCACTTTAGCTTGCGGTATTTGTAACAAGCTGTATCTTATTCAATAAGCATCTGCAATTTGACCAGGCTCAAAAATGCACAGTATGTCAAATCAAAAGCAACATATTAAAATCACTGTTCTCAGAACAGATTGTTTCTATGCAAAGGTGGCTCATTGTAGTCTGATTATTATGCATCTTATTTGCTCAGTGCTTTTTATACTTATACTTAATATTGCATATTACATTTTATTTAATAAAGTCCCTTTTCTCTGTCAGTGGACAGATTCATTCCCCCACCATGTGCCTATATGTAACACTTAGATCCACAGAAGACGCAGATGATTATAAAAGAACATATTATTTATTATGAACTTAACAACAAGCCAACAAACGAAACAGTGTGCTAGTGCACAAAAACCACCCGACAATGAACAACTGCGGGACCAAAGGATCTTAGTGGTACAAACTAGATTAATAAGGAGACAGATGAACTAAGAGGAATAACCATAACAGTATTACAACTAATAAGTGGCAGGAAACAGATGTGACTTAATGAAAACAAAACATGAACTTTACTGTGATGATAGTGATGATTTGTGATGATTTACTGTGATAATATGTCGATCTTCAGACATTTTGTTTTCATCCTCCCACAAAGAAAAGAAAAAGTGAGAGTAAAGAAAAAGAAGTGCAATTTCGCATACTTTTAAAAAGAGTACTTATTAGAGAAATAATGTACTGTAAAAGAATATACTTAAGTACATTTATATTAAATGCAGCTAGCTGAACTTTAGAGTGCTTTTTATACTCACAATAAGTAGGACTTAATATATAGACCAACTTAAATAGGACTTAAAGGTACAATATGCAGGATTTTTGCAGTAAAATATCCAACCACTAGGCCAATGTTATATATTTTGTTTAGTTGATTACTTACAATATCCCAAATGTTTCCAACTATTTGTAAATCGTGAGTAAATTGCGATTTTAACCAAGGAAACGGGATGTGTGAGTAGGGGTGAGGAGTCGCCAGTCAATGGCTTCATATCCGCGTTACCCCAGGTTTTCGCCAGGTTTGACTTCGTACTGCAATAGTAACCATGGCGACAGATGTTGACAACTGGGTTATGCCGGTTATGCCCGTTATACCGAGAAGGACGCTCACGCTGTTGTTGTTTTGTTCAAACATTATGGACCATGTCAAGCAGACTTTGAGACAAAAAGAGGATTAAAACGAAGATCAACATCTTTCGAGATGCCGAGAACTCCACGTCCGCGACTAACTTTGACTTGACAAGGACGCAAGTGTTGCATGTACTTTATTAGACAGGTGAGCAATGTACATAAAACTAATCGATGTTATGTAGTTCAACAAGATGAAATGTTAGAATATGATCTGTATGTTTCCCAAATAAACAATAATTCTGAGGCACTCAAAAGGAATATAAATTAAAAAGCCTTTATTTAGACTTGGCTATCCATTAAAAAACATATGCCAACATGTTTCGGCCTCTTTGGCCTTCTTCAGGGCAAATTCAAAATGGCAGTCCGTAGACTGCATGCTATAGATCTGCATGTGGTCACATGACCTAGAAGCACAGGTGCTCATCTGCACATATCACCTGACAGAACAATTACAAGAAGTTATTTCACATAAGACAAGTCACATCAGGACAGTTTAAAACATCAATATAAATATTAAAAGCCAATCAATACCCAGGTCTAAACTTGGAATTGGATTTTTCTCCTTTCCTGTAACTGACTATATGCACTTGTCAATGTTTTGCTATGTATCTGGTTATATGAATATTTAAACTTGTATCTTGATGTGAAAGCGGTAAAATATAGAAATTGTAAAAGTATTCAACATCTGAGACTGCATAGATTTATTAGAGCATGAAATGAACTTAAAATTTTTTACAATGTAACATTTTTCTGTAATTAGTCATATAAAGTAACCTCTTGCTATATGTATCCATTTATATTGATGTTTTAAACTGTCCTGATGTGACTTGTCTTATGTAAAATAACTTCTTGTAATTGTTCTCTGTCAGGTGATATGTGCAGATGAGCACCTGTGCTTCTAGGTCATGTGACCACATGCAGATCTATAGCATGCGCGTGATTTTTTTCCCCAAACCACTTCAGCGGAAATCCCGCCCTGCAGCCGATTTCATTGGTTTAGGTTATAGTGACAGTAGGTTTAGGGATCAGGGTTGGGTGTAGGCAATCTGTACAGTGATTGACCTGACCAATGAAAACTTTAGAATCAGCTACAGGGCGGGATTTCTGCTGAAGTGGTTTGGGGAAAAAAATCACGCCACTGCCATTTTGAATTTGCCCTGAAGAAGGCCAAAGAGGCCGAAACATGTTGGCAAATGTTTTTTAATGGATAGCCAAGTCTAAATAAAGGCTTTTTAATTTATATTCCTTTTGAGTGCCTCAGAATTATTGTTTATTTGGGAAACATTTTGGATCACCAAACTGAAGAGCACTAAAGGAACACACCTTTCAACACCCAAGTAGCACTCTTAGTAACTCATTTATGATCTGTATGTTATTCTAATGTTGATATAGCTTACTAGTCTCATACAGCCAACAAACAACATTCAACACACTCAAATGCCGTTTAGTGTGATAGAGTAACTGTTAGAGCAAGTGAGAGCGCTGCATTACCTCAAGTTTAATTTGTCTAATAAACTGACCTGTGTGAGTATTAATTCAGCACTTGCGTGTAGTTCGGTAGAATGAAATGTCCTTATTCTTTTATATCCGCCGGACTCGCGTTGCGTGTGGCGCTGGTTTACGTCTAGCAATCGCGCCCTGCTTCATACCACAGTCAGGTTAAAAACATCAATGTATTCACTCATCCATAAAAGATCCATCAGCTTGACGACAAGATCCATATTTCAGCTTAATGCGGGATATACGTCATCAATATACGCCTTTGTTATTGTAAGAGGTTAGCGACCCCTGGTGGCGAAAAATCCTGAATATTGTACCTTTAATTAATATATAAGTATGTGTGTTTGTTGTGGTGTGGTGTGTGTGTGTGTGTGTGTGTGTGTGTGTGTGTGTGTGTGTGTGTGTGTGTGTGTGTGTATGTGTGTGTGTGTGTGTGTGTGTGTGTGTTAGCAGCTCCAATTACCTCACGCAGGCAAGCACTAAAATGTCAGAAACTGTTCTGACTTTTATGTTTAAACTGGAGTCAGACAATGATTGAGAGACTCAAGAAGAAGTGACAACATGTTAAATGCAAAAGGACGTTTCTGAATGGTTAGTTGATTAGCATATTATGTCATGATAATCTATAAAATCACTTGTGTGGGAACTGTTGTAAAATGCCTACAGAGTGACATGCAATTGCATTTGTGTTACGTACTGTATTGCATGTGAAAAGACGGATGTGACATTTTGAGCAGACTCACAAATGTGCTCTACTATAACAACTCTTCCTCTTCTCAACATGGACTGCGTGTTCCCGGGGGCAGGGTTTATGTACATTTTAGGGTTAGTGATGTCACTAACCCGGGAAGAATGTCATATAGTCCCTATCAGCCGTTTGTTGTAGTCCTTAAAAAAACTATTTCTTTAAAAGCAATTATCTACCTTTGCTTTGATCTTTGAGGGTTGTAACTTTGCAGATGTTGTTTATGCTCAAACAGCAACATTACACACACTGGCAGCCTTGCCTATGTTTCACCCGTTTCAATTGACACGGGCCCCTCCCTTCAAGGGGGGCCCCAACAGACCAGCAAAATCCCATTCATTTTCTCCGTAGGATATTGATTTTCAGCCATAATGTCTAAACCATCCAAGGTAGATTGACCACGAGCTACGAAGTTGTGAAACGAAAGTTTCTGGGCCGGGTTTCCCGTTAACGATGTATCTTAGCTCTTAAGAGCGCTCTCTACGTGCAAGGTTACGAACGCTCTCTGCAATTCCACGAGCGTTTCCCAAATATGCACTTAACATGAACGCGCGAGAATGCGTTCTTGCTACTTTAAGAGTCGCTGTCCATTCGCCAAGTGCTGAAATACAAATTAAAAGTATTTTGTAAATGAATTCAGTTTTACCATGATTAAATCAGCTTTGCAACTTTGCATTTGCACTTGCGACAGGCGATTAACTAAATAACGTCACTTGCAGCTTGTAATTTATTGTAAAAAACTTTACTTTTACTTTACTTTTTTAAAAGTAAAACTTTTTTACTTTTACTTTAAAGTAAAACTTTTAATTTGACACTAGTAGGCTACTGTATAGTGTACTCTCTTTAAGTACACTTAAGGGGCCTTTTTTCATGTTCTATCTGCACATTCAATATAATTAAGCACAATTCTTTTTCACAAGGACAATATGCAGTTTATAAGCTAATGCTTCAAGGTACAGACATGAACTTTGTTATTAGGCATATCACTCCAGACTGCAAAGAATGCTTCTGCATCCAGGTGTTATTTCAGTTTGTCTCACTCAATAACATACAGTTATTCAGTCTCACAGGCCTCTAAAATGCTGTTTAGCAGCACAGCACTCTCTTTTCTAGGAGTGTAAAAAATTATGTTTTAGCTTTTCTTCATGGTTTTACCTGCCCTCTGCAGTGCGGTGCTGTAAGATATTTATGTCTGGCATCTATCGACTGCATTTAAAATCACATCAGAATGAATGAAGGTCCACACCTACATTTAATGATGTTTTGTTGCTTCCGGTAATGGTGTTTGTCTAAGTCTTATCTTTTTTGATTGTCAGCTCACTGACAAATTCTTCTTTCTCTTTTTTTTTTTTTTTTTTTTTTTTTAAAGAACATTAATTGAATCTGGCATATGCATAATTTTTATTCTTTTTCATGAGCATAAATGACTATAAGCGCAAATAGAGTGGGATGTGCACACATGGAAGAAGCTTAATGGGGATTAATTGGATTACTGCAGTTAAATCAGAAAGCTCAAAATTATGAGGACTTCATGAGGAAATCCCATTTCAGTCACTAGTGCAGTTAGAAGCTAAAGGTTATATAACATTATATAACAGTGCGTACCATTTCATTGACCTCTTGCTGCTGGAGGATGCAAGTAAGAGCATTATCCTCATTGCTGGAGTTAATTGGTTTTATTCTTATTGGCTTAAAACTTGCTGCAATCACTGACTGCAGTGCAGATGCAGAATAATGAATAAAGCAAAACAAACACAGCTACCTGTAGCATTAAATTATTATAAAACGTTTTTTTATACTCAAATTTTTGAGTCGTCTATGTAGAAAGTATATATTGGGACATACAATGTTATGAAATTATATATTGACACGATTGACACCATTGACCCTTTGTAAACTGTTTGACCTTGCATGTATGCATTTAAAATTTAGCTAAATCAATTTACATCAAATTAACTATTATCTTAAGTCAGTGGCACTGCCTTAAGTCAACAGCATTTCCAAACTGTCGTGAATATACAAACCTGCTTCAGAACTTGATTTTATCCATCAGGAGTTTGATTGTTGGTTAGCATTAGCAATTAGCTTGTGCAGCTTTGTTTACGTCTTGGTTTTGGTTAGGTTTGTTTCAAATGGAGAAAGTTATTACATTTAGTATAAGATTATGCAGATCACATTTTATTCAACAACAAACTACTTCAGTGACACCCTCTCATGATTTTTTAAAAGCTTTTACTTGTCTTAAAAAAGACAGTTGCTAACCAGTGGCTAAATAATGAGACTACAGAGGTTGTCTGGGTCATTTAACATCAGCATGCCAAACAGGTAAAATCATCTACTCACTAGACCACTTCACAGCCTCACTGTGTTTATAATCATGCTCTTGCAATCTGTTCTAACTCAGGCTTTCAGGGAAAATCTTTTTAAAGACTGAAAGAGTTGTCTGAAGCTTATGGTGACATTTGAAGTCATGTGATTGTGGTATAGTTCGTTACTTCGTTTAGCTTTTTAATTGTGGTGTATTTAGGCTTCAAAATTTATAAAAGTTGTGTTCATTTGTGGATGTGTAAGAATCAAACTTTTGCTGGTCACAGATCTTATTTTCTGCAATAATTCAAAACTAATGGAAAAATCCTATTGGGTTTTTGTTGAGGAAACTAGTGTGATGCTAAATATACAAATACATTATCACAGCAGTGCTTGATGTTAAAAGACAACCGTCACAAACTCCTCATCTTCAAAAGCACAAAGGGTTGAGGGCAATATTAGACCAAAAATCATGCACATTTCTACTGGAAATGGTACACTACCTGAACACTTTGGCATAATATTTTTTTTTAAGTATAGGATTTGAGATGTACTAATCTTAATCTCACATATGCATATGCACATTTGGAAGCAACCTTCATTCACTAGCATCTGGGTTTCCATCTGACCTTTCATATGAGCATTTCATATAATCAGCATTCAAAATTTGGTACATTTAACTTTTCTTTTTATCCTTATAGTGAAGTGCATTCATTGTATATTCTCTACATGAACAAGACTGTGCCGTCTGGGGGAGGAATCCCGCGTGTCATGATACATTTGGCAAACAACAGAAACACGACCAAGAGCGCACCGCTGGAGATGTGGGTATATATCAGCCCACTGGAGAACATCCTGCCCAGAATAAGTAAAGATTGATGGCGAAATCGTGTCTGAGAACTGAATCAATACTTATCAGCAGAGCCATGGCTATACTCATCTTACAAAGCAATTAGCAACATGGAAGGGATAACTTGAACTAGGGAATTTCTTAGAAATTTGGCATTGAGCATTAAATATCATAGGCAGATAGAAAGAATGAAACCTGCGGATGGTACCACGGATTCAAAGAATGTCCATCCCTTTGTTGTGGCAAAAACTTCTGTTAAACATCATCACTGCGTAAGAGACACTCAGAGTCAAATTAATAAAAAGAGAAATATTTATTCTTGCAAGAAGGCCCAGTCGCCATCACAGCCGTTACATTCTGTGAAGTGAGTGGCGCGCACCAGGAAGACATGAGACAGCTTTTATACTCTTTTCAAGGTTCCTTCTCACCCGCTGTACTTTTCCACCCAGATAAGGCCCCCACTTCTGTTCAGTTTTTCTTAAGGACACAAACTGGTACTGGAATAAACCAGCCAAACCTGACCATTCCTAAGGTCAAGATGTCCTGTCCCATATATTCCTGAAACGTCACGCACAAGCACGTACACACATATACTTTTACACATTGAATAGATTAGGAATAAATGACTATTAAAATTTCTACAACAATTCCACACTTTTTATCATTCAGGTTACCCATAATCACAATAATAAACAAAAAGACAAATTTTAAGTCATATCATCACACTACTCTTCATCTCTAGTTTTCGCATAACTGATCACTCTTCTTAAACATTTGTGAAAATAACATTTGAAAAGAAAAAGCTTAGGCTGTTTTTTGTAAGGATAGGCCCTTAAGTATTAGCAAGCAGATAAAGAATTCAACTAAAGCCGGGCTAGATAAACAATCACTGTTGTTGTACCCCAAACATAGTTTGACCCTCAGTCACCTTAGTTAAATAAGAAATAGTGTACAGACTAGTTAGGAAAACAACAAATCATCAATCCACAGTGGTTACATCAAAATATAAAGTATAAGAAAAGTATAATAAAACCCTTCATTTCAAAACCCTCTCCTTGTACCTTATCACATAGCGGATAAGCACAGCTTTTAACCATCTGTTCATATCAAAAACATTCATAGGAAGAAGAGAAAACATACCCCAACAATTAATTCATTTGACTATAGCTCCCACTACTTGTATCATCATCATCATCATTTGGATAAAATTGTCATTTTTACCAATCTAACAAAACATCCCTGCTCTGACCAGTCTCTGTACTGAGCTGGAAACACACAATATCGACAATCCTACCCCCGAAACCCCCACCCCCAGAGATTAATCAAACAATCCATTCATTTTCCTAAAATACTTTCTAATTAATCAGTGACCAATCAAATCTCGTTGGCGTTGTTTAAGGTGAGATGTTTGGACGGTGGTGTCGCAATCTCCATCCTTGCAACCTTGTTTGTGGAGTGGACCATCTCCTAGCTGCTGTCACCTGTGAATGGAGACCTTAAGTATTTTGTTAGTGACCGCTTGTCTAGCCGCTCGTCCTTCTGGTGTGACCTGTGGAATTTTCACCATTTGTTTACTGATTATATACATTATTAGTTCCAAATTTATTCTCAACATTTGGCCAATTCAGCAACCTGAAACTCATTCAACTATTACATTAACATTCAACCCACTTTACTCATGTCAACAACACAATATTAATACATTTTGGAACAGAATCATTCTGTTAGCTGCAATCCAATCCTGACATTCTGTGAAAGGAAAATTTTAAGTTATGCTCTGCTCCATTCTCTGTAAAGAAAACAAAATGTCGAGGTTATTTTCAGATAGTAAAACTACACGTAGTTTCTTTTGTCTACTGTTCTGCCGTGACCTTCGCTGCCACATCTGCCCCGGCGTTTCCTGTTGAAACAGTCCTGCAAATACATTTACAGAAAGCAAATTTTGTTTGGGACGGCCTTTTACCCAATTAGACCCAGTGTCCTCCCAACATATATTGTCCCTTAGTAAACCATATTTGGCAATTGTTATACCATCTCCCTCTTGATGCACGACACAACTCGAGCATCAATTTAACATAACATTTAACATAGTGTTTTGATAAAGTTTGCATCAACACTAACCCAAAAGTTGTCCTTCAGACAAATTTCCTCCAGACATCTTTATCTGCCTCTGAAACAAAAATATTACATTCTTCACTTAAAGCCACATTATCATCTGCTCAACGAAGTATTTGAAGGGCAAAGGCCCTGAGCCTCACAGCGTATCCTGCTTTTCGGGCCTGTTGTTTGGTCTCTTAAATCAGTCATCTAAAAACATTTTCAAAGTCATCAATTGTTTCTATCAAGTCAGGTCGTGGTGTACAGACTTGGTCAATGTCAGTCAAATAACATTCTCATCCTTCTGCCCACAATAATCATACATTTTTAGGGGCTCTCTTCATATTTGATATTGACTCAGCCAATGTGTCACTTTGTTGTTGCCATCAAATCTATAACATTTTCATTTATCTCAGCCCATGCCAGATGGTGATCTACAACTCCACAATTCCAATTTACACAAATACTTAAACTGATCCAGAACGTAATTCAAATCAACATCATAAAAGACTAAAGTAATTAATACCAGACAGAGCTTGATGACCAATCAATTTAAAGCTCGTCCTATGTTCTGTATCATCTTTTCATCCGATCCACTCACAATTATCGCCCTCTTTAAAATTTGTCATTTGCCTCAATCCATCTGTAATGATGAAACAATATACTCACTATTCAGGCGGAATATTAGTACCCTAAACTAATACATACAAGACCTAAAGTGCTGTCACCATCACACACACATACTAGACACACATATGTTAACTACTCATTCTCCATGTTCGCCTTTCTTTATATTATTGCTAAAAAGATTTAAATTTTAAATAAGATTTTAAACTTCACATTTTCTGTAGCTTTTACCTAATTTTACATGGTCTCTTAACCAGTTCCAAAGCATTTCTGTTCATTATTCATTAGATTTTCAGTCTGCTGGGTTGCTTTGTTTAATTTTTTCCTTATCATTATTTTGCTTCAGCTTGCTCTAGCAGGCCGACAACAGAAAGACAGACACAGTTTACCATCCCTTCCTCCACTCAAACAGTCTCTCTCTCTTATTAACAAATAATAATTACATTAAATTAATCACTATCCTTTTACCATTAAATTTTGTTATCCAGACTTTTCTCAAATCAAAAACTGTCTTCATCTTTAGCCACCCACCATGTCAAACGACCTCCAGGAGTTAAAACATATTAGTTCAAAATCAACACTTCTATAAATTTTCTTATTCTTGCCCATGAGGCAGCCAATACATAAAAAGTTTTGTTCCTGTCTCCACAACAAACAATGGCAATCCCCTCATTTCTCAGCTGTCTCTTGAAAGCCCATTCCCGTTAGCTCTTTATCTTTAATTTTCCTCTCCTCAGGGTGTTGTCCCCCTGGCATAATTGCAGACACTTGTCACAATGAAAAACAAGCGTACGATTATGCGGTTTCTTCTGGCAAGTGGTATAGAGGAACTCACATTCTCTGGGTCAGACTGCCGCAACTCGTCACAGCGCATCTCACCTCTCAATGCTCTGCTGACCCCAGTGGCCTCCAGTAGTCAGCGCTCAACTCTCACTACCTTTCTTGCATGTACCACACCCCCGTCCTGAGGTGCCCAATGTCCGTGACCCCCTGCGTTAGGCTGTCCCCTGGCCAGGAGAATCATCCCGTCATTGAGTAGCCATCGTACACACTGGTACCGCTCTTTCCCATCACACAATCAGTTTGCTTTAACAGAACTCAGCTGCTTTCTGGAGCTTAGGAAAGGCACGTTCAAGAGTCACCAGAGCCATTCTGATTGCCTAATAGTGTTCACAGGGAGACAGGTTAATAACAGCAGTATTTAATCACTTAAATCCATTAACCATCTTAAAATCATCAACCTAGCTATTTAGATTATACTCAGTGAATTTAGATCACAACCATACATTCAGTGTACTGTTACTGTACATCTGTAGCCGTAGCCATCGGGCCTGTTTCAATGGTGGAGACTTAAGATAAGACAAAGAAGTTACTGGTCCTAAAATAAAATAATCAAAAATGTTATTTCTATCTTTTAAGATCTGCATTATTATTTTAAAGACTTCTTTAAAGTCATTCAGTTTTACATTTTAAAACATTCACAAATACAAATTGCCCTCTTAATGGCAATGATTTCTTTTACATCTCTGTGTCTGATTTTTTCAACTGAGACACTGTGCTTTTCCTATAAATAGCTTATTATTACTTATGACACAGGCTCAGATAACAGCCTGTTAGCTGAAAGTGACTGAGAGAGACTCTGAGGCACTCAGGACCGGTAAACTGTTCTCTCAAATACTTCTAATCATCAAACTTTTATCTATAATCTTTTAAACTATCCCAGCTTAAGGCATCTTTGCCAGAAATGACATTTGTTTCCAAATAAACATAATTTTATAGTTGTCTTTATTTAGACATTACAAATTTCCACTCAGATTGAGTATCTGTCGTACTGGCCGTTTACAGCCACAGCAGACATCAGATTCAGATAAGCAACCTGTTTCATTACAGCCAATAACAAACTTATCTTTTGAAAGCAAAACATCAGCTTCTAGTTCTCTCATGGTCAACAGTTTTCAAGCTGTTTGTTTAATCAGATGCCTTTCTACACATTTTACATTTATCAACTGTTAATTCAGTAACCAACTGCTTATTTGATCTTAAATAATTAGTTCTCAATAACATTTCACATTTCATCTTAATTTTAATTGTCAAGTTCTCAATTACCATAGCTTAATATGTCTTCAAAGTTTTTTTTTTTTTGTTTGTTTTTTCCTAGGAGTTTATCAATCTCCAATTAGGATTCACACTAACTTTGACGAGGCTAGTACTCTCTGCTTGTGATACATCTTTTGTAGTTATTATAAATCATCTGTGAGATTAGTCTCTCTATATTACCTGAATCCTTTTCCAAAATGTTGCATTAAAACACAATCATACTTTTAGTTACCTTTCTGCAACTCCCATTTGTTGGAGTCATTAATTTTGCATCAAACTGTATTCATCAATTCACTTATAATAAATTACTATTATAGATATTTTTAAAGGATTCACTTTAAGACTTCAATCTTTTGACCTTTTTTTTTATTTTTTTTTCTCTTATTCTTTCTCAGACGAAATGTTAATATCGTCACTTAAACACTGATCTACTTTCAAACCCACATTATTACCAGAAATGTGTCACTATCACATTTTCAAACCCCTTCTCAGTGAGCATTTACAGTTACATGTTAAATGGTCCTGCTGACCACAATTTAAACACTCTCCTTCTGCTCTACCTTACTGCACACCCTTGAAGCAGAGTGTTCCATTCAGGAATGCAAACAGAGCCACTGATAAGCAGTGCTCCATATTCTTTTACAGTCCACCAATGGCAGATACAACAATAGCCGAATCATCATTATTACTGGCACAACATACATTATTGATTTCCGGAATCTTTGGACATAGCTGTCTTTACATTTTACTAATTTGCTATTATCATCAACACTGATTACAGAACAAGTGCATATCTAACATCCAAAAAGCCGGGCTGAATAAGAAGACACTGGTCCTGTACTCTCGACCTTGATCGAACCCTCAGTCACTCCTCAGATATTAAATACAGACATTGTCTGCAATCATAAACACCAGGATATGCATTCGTTTTTTTATAAAACTATAATTTCCAATTCCTTTCATAATAAACGAAGATGGATGGTAAATCCATTCCTTTCACTACCCCCATTAGACCCTTTAGGTTCAAAACACAATGATTGTCAAACTAAACCTAATTTCAATCATTATTTTACCATTAAAATATAGAATTGTTCCCCATGCTTAAAACATTCTTCATGTCATGTTAATTCCTGTCAATCATACAATGCCTTATTTTATTCTAAAACTGTATTTTCATACCAATTAAACAGTTAATTTGACTTCCATAAATTCTGTCCGACATTTTATTTTCATCACATATAGTTTTCTACTATATTTCTTCTCAATCTTCCCCTACATGCCATTTCTTTCTGTATCCTCTCCTTTCTTTTCTCAAACATGCCAGTTCCTTCATTATCTAACCAGTACATGATTGTTTGCACAATCCCCACATAAACATATCTCACACACCAACCTTCTTGTTTTTCACTTTTCCCTCTTCCATCAAGTTTCTCACTTACAGTTCTCTCTTTTTCTATCACTCTATCACTCAGACAGCCTTATTGCTGCTTGCTACTTCAATCCATATCATATAAATTTAAGTTCTTAAGACATCTAATGTCATGCATCCATTTACTGGATGAAGAAGTAAAAACCCTTATTTCTGCTGGCAGTTCGACTTTTTTATCTTCAAGTCAACAATCCATTATCTGTTCACATTTTTTACACACATTGAACGCAGACACAACTTTTGTTTCTCACTGCTCTGTTCAACTGATTCCCGCACCATCTTTAATCTTGTGGCGCTCAATATCATAAATTTCTGCCCTTAATTTGATCTCATTTGACAAAACACCGGTGTACCAAATTTCGCAAGCTTGCTTTTGAGACATCCCCATACTGCTGCTTCTCTGTTCTCTGTGGATTTCTCTTCAACGCGCGTTTTCTTTAGTCTGTTAGGCGTCCCCAACAAACCCGATTCTTTTCTTTTAACCCAAATCGGTCGGGTTGCACTATTAGTGCCCTCCTAACTATGGTTTACCAAAAAATCTGTTACGATTGTTCTGGTTCCCCCTAATTAGCCTCAGCACCTAAAAACAAATTGCTCCGTGGTGGAACAACTCATTTTCAGGTTACCTATCTGTTTGAAATCTCTTGATCTGTCACAGTTCTCAATTAATCCCAGATTATTTATCTGCTTGAAATTTCTTGATCTGTCACAGACCTCAATTAATCTCAGATTATTTTCCCTCGTATCTGTTTGAAATTTCTTGATCTATATATAGATCTCAATTAATCTCAGATTACGTACCACAGAAACAGCCCTCAGCCAGTATGGTTCAGTTTCACTCTTTGAAAAATATTTTAGCCCAAAAGAAAAATATTTTAGCCGTCTCTTACCAGAGATGTCTTGAGTTGCCACGGGTTCGTTTTCATCTGATTCCAGTGGAGCCTCTCCTGGCCCTGATAGCGGTCGGCCCTCTCTCTGAAACTTACGAGGTAGAGCTGGAACTGCTCAGTCCAGGTGGCCAAACACCGTCCGCTCTCAGGTCCAGGAGGTACTGCCAAGGAATCCCACTCTGACACCAAATGTTGTGGCAAAAACTTCTGTTAAACATCATCACTGCGTAAGAGACACTCAGAGTCAAATTAATAAAAAGAGAAATATTTATTCTTGCAAGAAGGCCCAGTCGCCATCACAGCCGTTACATTCTGTGAAGTGAGTGGCGCGCACCAGGAAGACATGAGACAGCTTTTATACTCTTTTCAAGGTTCCTTCTCACCCGCTGTACTTTTCCACCCAGATAAGGCCCCCACTTCTGTTCAGTTTTTCTTAAGGACACAAACTGGTACTGGAATAAACAGGCCAAACCTGACCATTCCTAAGGTCAAGATGTCCTGTCCCATATATTCCTGAAACGTCATGCACAAGCACGTACACACATATACTTTTACACATTGAATAGATTAGGAATAAATGACTATTAAAATTTCTACAACACCTTCAATATAATAAGCCAGTAGCACTTTATTTTAAGTCCTGCTTTCATTGAACATGCTATGTACTTATTATAGTAATTGCAATAACTGGGTAATAACTAGGTAACCCCTAACCTACCCCTAAACCTAACCCTAACACGTAAGTGCACTTTCTGTAAAATAAAGTGCAACCAATAAGACTTTCACAATGGGATGAATAGAAATAGAAAAATTAAGAGCGACATTACACTTATTTTGATCAGTCTACTGTAAGCGGCATTGGTTCAAATTTGTTTGGAAAAATCACTACACTGTGTAGAAGTGTATAATGTAGTCATAATATGGGTCTTTTGTTGAGTAGGAATTCATTTAGGACATCTTACTGTACACCTACAACAGTGTAGGCAACTGTGACCACTAGTCCTTGAGTTTAAGAGATGTGGGTTTGAATCGTGCATGTGGGCATGGTAACAGCAATCCCTGTTACATTTCAAAAAAAGTCTAAATTCCTCTGCGTCATTCAATGAAATGCTGTATCCATATACTGTAAGCATTATCATAAATATAAAAGATATTAACATTTATAAAGCACATTTACAAGCAGTCACTACTGCCCCAAAGTGCTGTACCGGTAAATAAATAACATGAGATAAAAACTTTATTTCAAAAGCAAACAAAAACATATTGTAAGATATTATTTAAAATTACTGTTTTCTATTAGAATATATATTCAAATGTAATTTATTCCTGTGATGGTAAAGCTGAATTTTCAGCACCATTACTCCAGTCTTCAGTGTCACATGCTCCTTCTGAAACCATTGTAATGTGCTGATTATTGAATGTGTTAAAAAAAAACTGCTTAATATTTTTGTGGAAATGTGATGTAATTGTTGATAAATAGCAGTTCAAAAGAATTGCATTTATTTGAAATAGAAATATTTTGTAACACTATAAATCTCTGTTCTGTGACCTTTGATCAATTTAATGCATAGGCCTACTTGATGACTAAATGTATACATTTCTTAAAAAAAGAATATTACTGATTCCAAACTTGGTTGAGTATATCAAGTAATATTTTTTACTATTACCATATCAGTGACTATTTTTATATTTTATTGTGCTGCTCAAATTTCCTTCCCTTATGCACTTTTATCATTTAAATAATGTCTTGATTTTAGTGCTTGATTTTTATCATAGTCAGGTATCAGTCTGAATTTTAACATCATGCATTCTTAAAATCACTGGATAAAGCTGGAAAATAACCAAATTTAAATTCAAAACTAAATTCGAAGATACCATATTGATCACCCACTAATCTGAACATTGGATGGCACGTGTCCCCCTCAATATCTACAATGGTTACGTCCCTGCTTTCCCAGTTTTAGGAGCAAAAAGAAATGACAAGGAGATTCATGCTCCCTTCCAGCTGAAGCCATAAAGACTTGATGACATTCAGATCTGCACAGAATTAAACTGAGGTTGCCCCCCTGCACATCCTCCCTGTGGGACACGTGTGCAAGTGCGTAAAGACACAGAGATGGGCTGTACTGATGATCTGGGGGGCAGAGAGCAGAGGAGACAGAGATTAATTATCTTCAAATGACCATGCATAACTCACATCTGCTGCACCTAAAGATCCCGAGGCACGAGCTGGATACAATGTGCCTGTTTCAGACTATTAGACATGCAGGCGTCCATATCCTCCCCCCAACTCTATTCATGCAGGGGTCCCTGAATCATGATGGGTGACCCCCCTGAAAACCTCAACCCCCAAACAACTGCCAACAAATCATTTGAATTAGATTTTTGATTTTAGTGCTTGCGAATGCAAAACTCACTTCTATAAAACTCGCAGATTGTATTGACACAAGTAAAAATCTTACTTTGGACGGCTTGGAAAATATGTAGCATGACTTGTCAATAAGCCACATGATTTTGAGGTTCATTCATGTCTTCAGTACAAATGATGCATGAGTTACATGACACATGGACATTTAATATTTAGGTGTCCCCCTCCTCCACTGCCCTCCATGGAGGACAGTGGAGGAGGGGGACATCTAAATATTAAATGTCCATCTTTAAAGTCTCTCCAGTTTAAGTGGTAGATGAGGTACAGTATATATCCCATTTGAGGTGTGTGTATATAAACACATTCATACACAAACACACACGTGTCCACAAAGAGGACAGAAGTGTGGGACAAATGGCAAGACAAAGGCAGGGTAGTGCCATAGAGTTTTATGGGGCTTGATGTACGTCTGACATCGTCCTTCCCGGATCCAAAGGAGACATTCTGCTCACATAAACGTCTGTCTTACGACACTGTGGAGTTATACATAAAATAAATTAGCATCCAGTTGGCATTTATAGCATGCTAATTACGACCCCTTCTGCTGGAGACTTCTAAATTAAAATCAGAGGCATATATATATTTTTCAGAGTACAAATGTAATTGTTTTAATGAAGGGAAGAAATTAAGAAATTTAGCAGAATTGAATAGTTAAATGAATGAATTGACCAAATAATGAAACTAATTTAATGTACATTTGTATATTTTTATTATAAGTAGAGGTGTCACAATATATACTAGTATGATGATGATATTTAAAAAAATGACATGATATTGTTAATACCACCCAATGATAATATTGCAAATTATCCAGCACCACAGTAACTAACTGCTTGACACTCCAACATAGTAGTTGGCATTATTGCACCATAACGCTGCTTGCCACCAGTCACAAAATGGACGAAAAATAGTAGTAGTGTGTGGCTTCTACTGCTGAACATAATCATGTTGGAGGAAATAACAGACAAAAGTGAGACACTCTGCAATGGTGTTAGGAGTGGATCTTCATGAACTTTATTGTAAAAATCATACGTTTTCACAAATTCATACCAAAGCTTGTAAAATAGTAATGTTTTCCGTGAGATCGGGTTGGACGCTTCACACCATGTGCCTTGTAAGTGTTCGCATTGCATCAAGTTTGATCAAAAGTGCAAAAGAAGTGGGAATGTTTTCACTGTATATGTCTGTATATCACATGCTTTTGGGGCCTGACATTATCAATACCCATTAACTTCACTAATTGTATTGAAAAGACCAGAAAAAAAGAAAGTGATATATGACATATATAATGGCTGAATTTTCATAGATTTGGAATGACAGAATTTTCATTTTTGCATTAAATTTTCTTAGTACTCGCTTATTTGCACATGTGACCTTGCACTCCATTTAAATCTTTCAACATTAATTGGACATTGAATCAAGAGAACAAGTCAGGACAACATCCTGAGAATGCCTCTCTCCTTGTATGATATCACACTTGGATCACACTAGGAAGTGTGAGAATACTACGCATCCCGGGCAGAGCTGCACGGAGGACAACAAGCACACAACCAGTAGACCCCGTTATATTAATTATCCAGCTGCCAACATCACTCATCTGTAAGTACCTGTGTGAAACACGGATGGGCACTGATAGATTTTACATTGGTGCGACAACTAACATAACACCATCATTACTCCTACAGGAGGACAGTGGTTGAAACCTGAAAGCTGTCAACAAACAGCACTAATTAAGCCTGTGGGAACTCAAAGAGCTGCGTAAGCCTCTGTGCTCTTGCAATGCGCTAGATGCTTGTCAGGAAATCATGCTGATTGTATATTAAATAAGAAGCCCTGGGGCTGAGGGAAGATAGACAGTGAGGAAGGGAAGAAATTAGGTTTGAATCCCAACGGGCCTGTGATATTAAAATGAATGCTGCAGGATGAGCAAACGAAAGCCTCTCTTTCTTGGAAAAGGGAAGGTTTCTAAAAACAAGCCTCGCTTCAATGTCTTAAAGGGACAGTTCACCTAAAAATTTTAATTTGTTATTGTTTACTTACCCTCCTGGCATTCCAAATTAGGCAAGACAAGTTCAACCAACTAAGAAACTGACTCGATAACTAGAAATGTTCTAATACTCTTAGCAGCACTGGTGTAGCTAGTATGCTAATAGCACACCATGCTTTAGCTGTTACACTGTTTGCAGGGTAAAATCCTTTTGGAAAAGCTATTTAAATCTTTAAATTCATCCTCTTTAAAGTCAGCATGTAATCAAAACTATGTAGTCAAATTCGGAATATTTAGAATGCTGTTCATTCTCTGATTACGTCATTTTGATAACTTGGCAGAACAGGAGGTGCGCTAAAAACATCAAGCATCGCCTACTCTTTTTTCTCAGTTTTCTCTCATTTTACTCAAAAAGTGAAGTCTTTGGTTCACCACCTTTAAAGCATCGGTGCTGCAACCATAAACATTCTGACAACATTTTGCCATTGCTTTGCTTTTTAACAATTTTTTTAAATGTTCATCATAATTGTGTTTGTGTGTTTTGTTCTATTCATTTCTGCCTTACGTAAATGCCCCCCTTATGCCCCTTAGAAATGCTGCCCTTGTCACTTAATCACAGATTAGTTAATATTGAAAATATTTAGTCCATTAACCCATAATTGGAGACCAAATACTTTACAGTTGTTGTTGTTGTTGTTTTTTGTTTACAAAATTTTTTATTTACTGCTGAAGAATATTTTTTTTTTGTGGGAAGGAGCTGCAGGAAGATTCTTAAAAAATTCTTCTTTTGTATTCTACATAGGGGTGTCACGATTTCGATTTTAAATCGAAATCGATCGAAATTAAGTCACAATCTCGATAATCGAATTCAAAAATGGAATCGTCGATACTGCCACGCCCCCATGTCACGTCCAGTCGGTTTGCAAAGCGGAAAAAAACAGCGTTAAAGTGCTGCGAGTCCTCTACCTCAGTTACAGCCAGTCAAAAGATAGCATGGCTGCAGATGCAGGAGACCCATCGACAGGACTTCTGACCTCCTCTTTCACTAAAGTCGCCGGTGTGGGACAGTGGGAGTATTTCTGATTTCCAGTGAGTTATGTTGACAACGTTCACATTCGCGTTCAAAGTTCGCTCTTAAAAAAAGCCACACTTTGCAAGCTCTGCTACTGTATGTGCGTCAGTGCGTGTACCATTCTTCCACTTTTTAAATTAAAACTTTAAATTGACAAAAACAGCAGACTCAGAACAGTATAAATCTTTATACAATAAATCTAGCATGTCACAAATAACTTGATTCTCCACCTCCACGAATGAGACAAGTGTTGTTAATTTCCGCACCTATTCTATTTTTGCTGCACGCGCCGAGTTAAAGCGACAGCGCACAGTTCGTGGTCAAAATGAACATGACACGAAAATGTTGTAATTTCATCATAAATGCATTTAATTAAATTCTACATTTAAATACTAATATTTTTCACAGTCATGTTTGTACTTTAAGACCGAGGTAAAGCAAGGAAAACATATATGTATCTGTTAAACCGTGTTTGTTTTGTTGTGAACTTGAATGTCATATTCTGTGAATAAGACTGCAGTTACAAAAGAGAAACTACATGGCAGGTTATTTTGCTTAAGTTTCTAATTGACTGAAGATATAAGTTATTGTAACATTATTTTGTTAATAAATGTTTTAAATTTGACAATGTAGTGTGGTACATTGCGAACAAAGGTCATATATTATATTACATAAAAGCCTAGTCTAAAAATGGCATCGCAAACTGTGCTTAAAAAAATAAATGTAAAAATCGAGAATTGAATCGAACCGTGACCTTAGAATCGAAAATGTAATCGAATCGAGGATTTGGAGAATCGTGACACCCCTAATTCTACAGAGAAACAGCAATCTGGGTTAAAATCAACACGAGGGTTAGGTATGTAAATGTTTAGCAATGTAAAGGTTGTTTTTTCTCCAGTGAAAGGGCGAGATACGGAATCGCATGATCTGCCGTTGCTTTGTGCTTTGCCGAGATTTAATGAGAAAAGGATTGAGAGAGCAAGACTTCCATCTCCATGGAGACCAAAGAGATCAACAGCCTTGCCCTTTCTCTGAGCAACCCTCAAGGCTACACTTTCTACCTCCAAATGAGTCCACGTTCCTGGCACGGGAAAGTCGTACGTACTGACCATAAAAGCTGAACACCCACCAAGGAAACTTCCAACCTGTATGAGAATTTACGTATGAAGTGAGTCAAGTGATGTTAATTTTAAGGTTTGAGATGTTTGCTGCTTTGATATTAACATGCACGCCCGCACTTGCACGCTAAAACCTGATCCATTTCAGCTAATTCAGAGCTATTGCAACCTTTGACCCTAAAGGGCAAAAAATAAATGACAAACTCAAACGGGATGTGCAGTTTGCTCAGAACATATGTGTGTCTGCTGAATATGCATCAGTTCCTTTTCCGACACATGCCCCTCTTTCTCGTCCACTTATACGGTGGCTTTTGTCTTCGTCAGTGGCAGGCGGGGTAAGTTGCTATGGTGACAACTGCAACAGAAGGCTGAGGGGTTTGACTTCCTCATGACCTTCACAGAAGGGGGTGATTGTCCTTGAATAGAGCCAATGCTTTCCTTCATGTGGAAAGTGTTTAATCAAGAGGAAAAGATGATCAAACTGTCCGGAGCTCTTCAGGATTGCACGCACAACTGCAATCACAGTCGGTCTGTAGCACCTTTCAGTAGCATTGCAAAGCCATTACGATAATATTATCAAAGGTAACATTGTAAGTGGTTTAGCCATTCATTTACACAACAATGGCTTTTTGGGGGCCTGAAAATGCGAACTTTTCAAAGTGTAAGTCTTTTTAAAAAACAACACTATTATCGTCGCTGTGTAAACTACAAAAACGGTGATGGTATGCGCGAATGCGTATTATGTGTTCAGTTTATAGGCGCACGGTGTTTCTTTACAAAATGTCATCGCCAAATACTGGCCTGATATGCATAATACAGTGTTTTTAGTTGTTTCGCAGATCCGTGTGAATGGGGTTTGTTTTGACAACATTGTCGTCCGTACGAAAAATGCAACAAAAACACCTTTTCCGTTTCTAGTACTTTTTCACCTGGCAGACAATAAAAAAGAAGTAAAAAAAGCACCAGAAATTGATATTGAAAGAGAACTAAAAAACTATTACCATTTTTCTGAATTGCTAAAACACTAAACACCATTTAATTCTCAATAGCCTAAACCAATTTGTCTAATAAATCACTCTTTCTGTAAAACATTAAACAAGTTCAGGTAGTTAAAACACTGTTTGCAAATCTCATGCACTCTTTTTGCAAAACTCTAAACACATTCTTACTCACTAAAACACATTTCACACTGTGATGCACTTATGTTTCAAAACGCTTAACACAGGCAGGCAAAACACAACTACAACACTGTTGTCATTGTTTACACACAACGACTCAAAATTGTTAAAACTTATTTCTAAAGATGTGACCAAACCAACTGTACATAATACAAGTCAGTTCAGAGTGCAACACAAAATGTTGCGCTGAATGTTGATACCAACAATGGATGGAAACAATATAAGAGAAAGAGTATAAGAGGAGGTGAACAAGCAGGAAGAGGATGAGGACGAGGAAGAGCAAGGTGTGGAGAATGTTGTCAAGACTGGATCTTGCTTTAAGGTTTTTCCCTTTGCTTGCAGAGATGACATTGTCTGTGGAGAAACTTCTCCGGATGAACCATAAAGACATTATACTGAAGCAGAATCAATCTCTCTCACTGACCTTGATTTTGCAGTTACACAACTCTTCTGAGTGTACTTTACTGTAACGTGCTTTTCATTTAGAGTTTTTTTACTGTAACCTTTTTGGCTTTTGCAGTTGGGTCACTGTATTTTCACAGTAGCAAGTGGTGAATATACAGACATTTAATAGGCCTACCATATTATTACAATACATTATACAATAATACAGGCCTACAATACAATATAATAAAATACTATACTTGAAGTGCATACAGTATATAATGTATTCACCTTACTACTGTAAGTTGTCATTACTATACTTTTTTACATAATGGCAAAATTTGTTTATACAAGATGTAGTGTCTAATGAATGAGCTGTAGTGTTTATAATTTTGACTCGCTGTGTGTATGATCTGAAAGCATTGTTTGATTTTGAGCACAGATAAAATGTTTCATTATTCAATGACTAGAGGGCAAGTCATCAAACTGAATGTTCGTTTTATTAGCTGTTACTTTATTAGTTGTTTTTATTAGAAATTGTTTTGTGTATATGTTAATTTGCTGTCTCACTTGGCAAGGACACTCCTGTAATTCTCAGAAAGGTTTCTCAACTGGATAAAAAAAAAAAAAAATCAAATATTAATGATATCATAGCAGTAAGTCATAGAACTACATTTTGTATAGAACGCTCTATAGGCCAATAGAACGAGACAGCTAGAATTATTTAGATATTTAAAATGATCACAAGTCAAAACTGCTTAATTAGCAATACATTGTAAATTTCTTCCAGACTTTGTGTCACTACTCAAGACGTTGAAGAGGTGTTTGTTGAAATGAAGGTCATACTACAGAAAAAACATGAGTCACCAGATGATTTCACTATTCACCCACAAAAACGGTAAGCCTCCGAACAAAGCATGCTGGTTGCCCATGCACACCACCTCTCAAAGACATACTTGGAGTTTTTTTTTGTGTAACACTACTACATCTGTCCTCCCACAACAGGTTTTGTGTTTGAGTGCTTACAAAAGATGAACTCTAAGAAAGAGAGCAGCTCAGAAAATGAAAATTTTCGATGATTCTCTTCAGTGATGACCTTGTTCCACACACATCGTTGAGACACATCTATTCTCCCCCTTGTCGATCAATAATGTTTATCCATCTCTAAAATAACTCTGCATATACTGTTTCTAAATCTACTGGAAGTATTATTTGGCATGGTAATATGAAAAAAAATTGACAGCTTGAGCTGTTTAAACTTAACCTTTTGAAAAAAGTATACACATAACATCACGCAACGGTCTGCTATATTCTTGTTGCATTGTATACTGTGTTTGTCATTGCATTATAGATTTCCCACATGTCCCTTTTTTAAATAGGCAGAGCATAATATGCAGTATGCAATCCACTATATTCCAATCCAAACACTGGCTAAAAGTCTAAAGAGTCCTTTTGTGAAGGGGAGTGACTAATCGTACAGCAGATGTTCTGAGTTTGAACAGTCTTGAAAGACTTAAAAGCCTTACAAAGGAGTTACAAAACCACCACCGATTGGACCAAAGGTATTTCAGACACATGTTTAAATCTCCAGTCTTTGTAGACCAAGTACAAAGCTTACCATTCTAATGACCTATCTTTCAATGTTCAGAATGAGACTTTCATAAAGAACGCCGCCTAGGATTTGTCGTGACATGAAAGACAGTCCTTAAATTGTCATCTAGGGTAAAGTCCGACTGTAAGCTCCCAGTTCAGCTCAGTCATGGCTCGTGAATAATTTCATGTGGTTAAAGGAGGACACGTACGAATCAATTCCATCACCACGGCACCAGACAAGTAGTGTGAGATTACACGCATGGCGAAAAAGAGCATGCCAGAAAGTAACTTGAGACTACTGGAGCCAATGCAACCGAATAAACACCCGATAAAGGTTATATAACAGCTTGCTGAAACGTTTATACATTCAGATCAAAAACAACGTGGTCGATATAACCAAAAAGACTGGTTGTTGTGATTACACAAAATAATCATTTATTCAACTGAAAAATAAAAAATTATGCTGCGAAAATTACAATGCATGAAAAAAAAAGCTTTTCATTGTTTCAAGGGTTTCTCAAAATATCCCTGTTTTCAAATTGTATTCTTGTGAATTACAAAGGCAAATACAAAGATGAAAAAGCTGTAAAAATTTGCATATTTGACTGATGAATTTAACCTTAAAAAACATGTTATATTAATATCAACATATGTACATCTTGCGTTTGGAGTGTTGTGGCACTGGTAAATCATGAAGGAGGGTCATCTCCATGAATGGCCTTATATTTAGCCATCTCTTCAGGAAAAACCTTTCCCAGCTCAGAAATGAGGAGACTTTTAAATTTCTGGAGAGAAAAAAAGAAACGGCAAAATATTATAAGAGGGTGAGATGATGTGGCTTTGTTTGTATTATTCAAAACATATCGGGAAATTGTCTATCTACAGCAGAAACGTATAAAGCAAAGAACTGTCTCATACATACACACTTTCCAAGGACATATATTATATTTATATATTTACATAAATTATTAACAAAATGTTTAGACCAAGAATGATTATAATTACAATAACTATAAGCAGGAGTGGTAGCATAATTATAAAAATACGTATGTACTTTAATAACAAATAACCTGCTGGCACTCCCAAACGAGTCATTCACCAATACTCACAGTCAAGGTGTCAATCTTTCCTTTGACCTGCTCATTTTTAGCCAAAGCTCTCTCTAAGCACTCCTTGGTATAGAGTTGAGGGTTACGACCCTGATCAATATACCTGTGGGCACAGTGCAAAACATCAATTATCAATCATATCAATTCATGTTTTTATGGAGATGTGATATCTCATCTTTCTTGAATTTAACAGGTATGTTCATTAAATTGGTACATAGAAGGAATGAGTGTAAAAGAAGTATAATAAAAAAAATTACAAGAGGATTCAAGAAATATTGGCAATGTATCTCCATTATAAAATGTAATACTCACTCAAACACTTCCAACGGAACGTTGATATCATGTAGCTGCTGTCGGCATTTCTCAATGTCCTGCAGTCCTGTTATCATAAAATTCCTGAGGAAATAAATAACCTAATCATTTACAGGCTTTACTCGCGAGTCATGACTGAATGAGGCAATATTATAAGAAAGTCTACAGCTAAAAACATCGCTTTTACTTTCTATATAGGCTACTATTTGTTTAAACCAACATCATGTTTTGGATTCGTGCTCACATAAACAGATTAGCTGCTACAACTCACAGTTTCTGATTGAGTCCTGTTTGACTGCTGGGCTGAAAATCGCTGACAATAATTCCAAGCTGTCGTATGTTTTCGACGAATTTCTCGAGGTGTTCCTCGAGATTATCGAACTTTTCGGCCATGACGTGCTGTATTTTTAAATAAAGGTTAATTTTATCAAGATAAAACTATAAAATTATTGACAAAAGACGGACACCAGTTCACGCAACGCAGCTTCCATGACAGCGTACTGCTTTCCGGCTGCGATTCATCCAATAGCGAGTAAGAATGGACTGTTACCCTGGAAACAGAATCCTTCGTTGTGCTGTAAAGCGTTTCGAATTGCTGCAAAGTCATTGTTGAAAAAACGTTCCATAAAATATAATTGTGAAATATTTTGGATTTACTCCATTGACAATTACAATTACATACAATTCCATTGACCAATTTGACTGTATTACGCTAAATATAATTCAACGTAACATATGTATGACATATAATGTATTGGTTGATGGCCAGCAACATGGTTCATTCAAACACAAAAGATTAATGCAACTACTGGTGCACTTACCGTTTCAATGCGAGGTTTAAGTAAAGAGTGTGTATTGATTCATTGGAAGCTGATGAATCATAAACTCGACCTCTTCCCAGCCCAAACATTAGGACAAATACGCATTATTTACTTATATAATATTACATTGATTGTAGAAAACACCAGAGAGAAAACAAACAAATACACGAGGCTGCACAACGATACTAAATATTGTTTATGAGATTTATTTGTACCCAACAACACACACAAAGCAGGAATCATTTACAATACAAGAAGAGTTGAATTTTATATAGAATTACATGTAGGCTAAACAAAACAAACAAAAAACACCAATAATAATAATAAACAAATGCGCAATACGCCGAATATAAATTGTCTTATAACAGAAAATGTACTAACAATACAAGCGTTAATAATATAGATGTCGACGAGCAACGCGTTATTTATTTCATCCACCAGCATCCAGACCATAGACTGTAAAAAAAGTCCAGCGTCCAACGGCAGGATTGGTTAGTATGAGACTGCCGGTCTGTGATTGGACAGTTTAGAAGTCAATCACGTAGCTGTTGCAACTCCGGCAAACAGTGATCAGGTCGAGGGCGGGACTTGTCGGAATACTGGTGTGAAGAAAAAAAATAACTCGTGCAGGACCCTTGATTACTCATTCCGTCCAGGTACAGCGGAAGCCAACCGACCTTAGGTGCTCCGCTCCCGCTATTCTAATTCTTTTATGCCTGCGCCAGAATATCGGTTCATTTTCCAGCAACGTTATCGCGCCTCCTGCAGCAGCCGCGGGTGTGCAGCCTCACAGGGAATTATAGGAGTAGGAATGCGTATTAAATGAGAGCTCTTGTGTTTCAGTGCACTCGCGGGGAGAAATGATGCATTGAGGAAGAGCTGCTTTGCGGGCGTCTTTTTTTCGAGCTCCATTACACTCACCTCGAACGGCGAACCATCACAATGGCTACTCTTTTGAGAAAAATCGGGCTCATTCGACTGCACGACCGAGACACGGAGGACCCGAAGCATCACCACCAGGGCTCATTGAAAGGGACCAAAGGCAACCAGAAAAACAACAACACGAAGCACTGCAACACCAGCAACGAGACCAACAACATCCTCAGCACGCCCGAAATCAAAGCCAGGCGCTTCGACGTGTCCGGCAAGGACAAGCCAGCCGTCAAACAGGACAAACCGAGCAAGGACACGAAAGAGAAGCAGTTAACGGCTGGCAGTAAGGCGACGAGCGGCTCCGTGATGCCCCCGCCGGCGGCGAACCGACAGCACTGCACCCAGGTGCGGACGCGGAGGCTGATGAAGGAGCTGCAGGAGATCCGGCGGCTCGGCGACAACTTCATCACGGTGGAGCTGGCGGACGATAACCTGTTTGACTGGAATGTCAAGCTGCACCAGGTGGACAAGGACTCGGCGCTGTGGCAGGACATGAAGGAGACCAACACCGAGTACATATTGCTGAATGTCACCTTCCCCGACAATTTCCCCTTCTCTCCGCCGTTCATGCGCGTCCTCACGCCGCGGCTGGAGAACGGATACGTGCTGGACGGCGGCGCGATCTGCATGGAGTTATTAACGCCCCGCGGCTGGTCGAGCGCGTACACCGTCGAGGCAGTGATGAGGCAGTTCGCTGCCAGTCTGGTGAAAGGACAGGTGAGAGGATGGGTTATTGCCATAGCAGCGTTGATTTCTTCTCATCTCATGTTTTTTGACGCCATCCTCCATTTTGGCATCGGCGCACAGGTGAAAAAACATGCAACGTCCATTCAATGCGTCGTTACTCTGTTACATATGTAACTAACTACAAAGTAAAACAGAATAAAACATGCCTTCATGTCGTTCCAGACCGGTATGGCTTTTTATTATACTATTAATATTAATATTTACTATAAAAGATACACCAGTCTCCTCACTTTCATTGCATCTTTTTCCATACATCAGTCTTATAAATAAAGGTTCTTCATTGGCATCAATTGTTCTATGAAGAATGGTTTTATGAAGAACATATGCAACCTTTCAATTGTACAAAAGGTTCTTTAAATGAATAAAATGTTCTTGCTGTGAAAACCCCCATTTGGAACCTTTATTTTAAGAGTGATTTGAAATAAATGGTGGCTGAGGCTGTTTTTATCTTCCACCACGTCACACGAGTTTGGAACAACATGAGGCAGAAATTGTCATTTTTGAATGAATTCTATCTTCAGCAAAGAACCATTGTTATCAAGAACCGTTTTGGACCTCTATATAAGGTGCTTAATTTGTCTGTGTGGTTCTGTGGAGATTATTAAAGTACCTGATGTTCCATTAGGGGTTCTTCTGATCAGCGTATTGGTTCATCCATTAACAGAACAAAGCGAAGACTTCTTGGATGTATTGATGCACTAGGACATATGTGATTCTCTGAAGTACCTACCACAAAAAGGTTTTCACATTGCACTGTAGGAACTTAAAAAAAGAGTCTCTTATGTCATCAGACTTAACTAATTTAGGCACCTTTATTTTTAAGAGTGTAGGGTGAAGTGTGGGTTTTGTGTTCACACATTACATCGGTTGCTCTTCTGTTTTATAGGATATTTCCTACTACATTTCAAATGTTACACCTGCATTTAAAATTAAAATCTTCAGTCAGTGTATGCATTATCCTAGAAAAGCCTTTTTGAGATCTGCAAGTCTCCATTTTGCACAAAAAATGGTTTTGCTGTGGTTGCAAGCCAACAGAATTATAATCTGGTGCTATTTCTGACCATTTTTCTCAAGAGAGTACTGCAGCCTGGTTCTTAACTAGTAATGTGATTAGATGGGCTCCATAGATAGATCACATCGGTCATTAGATAGTCCCCTTATAAGGATGATTGCAAAGACCAGCATGGGTGATGGAAATGGATGAGAATCCATAATGAAGCTAGACTGGCCATTAACCCTCTGCTGTAACTTACCTCAACCTGTCAAGAGCTTTAAAATGCCAAATTCATGATGAGTCTGAGGCAGCGGTGACTAGATGACAATTTCCCCAAATGACCCAAAGCACTCAAGGGTAATTTCAGTTTTAGTTGCCACTGACACAATAGACCCCCAATTAGCATGCAGCTATTGTATTATAAAAGGAAAGGACAGGCCACATTTTGCTGCAGAGCATTCGTGGCCTTTGGAATTAATAATTTGGAATTAAAGGGAATAACTTTCCCCAGTTTTACTGAATCATTCGCTTCATTCACTTTTAACTTAATGTGCTTTGACAATCATTTACATTTTAAGTTGTTTTTGTAGTAGTACTTTGGTTTTGGGAGATATTTCTGCAACATTTGTGTTTTTTGGAGACATTTGTGGAGACATTTGCTGTTTTTTAAGGCTGTAAATCAGAATAATTTACAGGACAAAACAACATCAACAATTTTTTTTTCAAATAATAGATATCATGTACATAAGCCATAAAACTTTTGGGTCCAACTTTATAGATGTCCTTCCTTACTAACATTTAGATAAATAATTTAATACAATGCACTTATTGTGTACTAGCCTACATATATGTGATTTTACACTACTATATAATGCTTAAGACCATAACACGCATTGACTAATAGGCTATAGGTTGGAAATGAAAAGATCTGTCATGTGTCTCTAATCAAGAGTATATTCTGCCTTACTTTAAGAGATCAACAACTATATTCCTTCTTTGTCTTGTTAAATGACAACTTCCCTTTTGACATGAGACTGTAAGCAGCATCAAACAGGTGTACGCTTCATGTGATGCTATGATGCAAAGAGCAACACAGTAGTTTACCCTTATCTGGCACATGTCGGTTACATAATCCCTACCGTCTGTGTTGTCCCAGAATGCACAGAGGCCGAGTGAGACCATACTTCACACGGGTACTGCGTTGCACTCTATACACACCAAACCAAAATAGCGTAGGGAGACGTCAGTGATGCCCTTAGCATGCTGCAGGGAAAACGCTGATGCAAATAACCTGGATTAACATCGGCACGACTCCCCACGCATTCCCGCTTCCGTCCCTAGCGCTCTCCACCGTTGCCTCTCAAGCGTGAGAGAAGCGATTTCCAAGAGAGACCGTAAACACAATAAAGCTTAATTAAGGCTCCATTGGCTCCTTTTAATCCAAAAATCACAGGCTTTTCTGAGAGGATAGGGCAGGCTTTTCTCGATTGAGCACATGCGGTTACTTCTGGGCCATTAGATCTCATCCTGACTGATAGAGCCTGAGGGAAGAGCTGGCTATTTCTGTCTCACTGTCCCTGCTTTCTTACATCAGCACTGGCACTAGACTGACCTCAGTCCTGGGGCATCTGAAAGCACATCCTTTTTGCTCATTTAGTGGATGCTGGGTCTGTGAGTTCTCATACGTAGCCTGTTGTGGCATATTTGGATGGTCGTGGTTTGCATGCCAAACCTAATCCTTCGACAGGTCTTAAAGGAGAAATGTACCCCAAAATGTATAAATTTGGTCATTGATTTCTGTGAAGAATTTTTTTTTTTATTTTAGAGCAGCTTAGACGTCCAACTTTGTTGGAAAGGACATTTTGCCTACATCTTATTTTGTGTTTCACATTGTTTGAACAATGTGAGTAAATTATTTTTTGGCTTAACTATTCCATTAAAGAGACCTTTTTTTTTTACAGTCCCTAATAGGGATTTACAGTCCCTATTTGGTCTAATTTTATTTTTTAATATGGCATTTGCCTATACATGTGTCTCGCTCTCACACCTTGGCTTGTTTAAAATGTCTACCCAATTATAAATAATTTGTTTGGCCATGCCAGGTTGTTGGCTGATATTTTAAGGATGTCAGACCAAAAACATTTTCAGAGAGCAGAACAGGATTTAGAGTTTTCCATTTGCTATAAAAGTATCTGGTCTTATTGTGCATGATTCATGTACATTATTCCAAAAAAACAAAAAAAGTTTGCCTGGCTAACCTTTAATAAACATGTAATGATGGCAAACGCAACCCCTACATCTTTCACTCTATATATCACTCTATATATCACTCTCTCTATCAGTCTGTCTGTCTGTGTATATCTGTTTGTCTAAGGTATTTACATAAGACATAAGTAAGGGATCCCATTTCTTTGCCTTGCAGCATTAAAAATCTCTTTTTTTTAACTTGATCACTTCAGGGAGGAATGTCATACTATGAGAGTTGGATGTTTTACTGTGGGATGCCACAATCATGGATGCACCATTGCATCATTTTTATTCCCATTATCCTTTACCAGTGATCAAAATGGCTGAACCTGGTGTTAAAATGGTCTTGAAGCTTGTTTAAATAATTCAGCCTGAGGTTTTATCACGCACAGCCTGTTGATTTACTGTCTTCAAAGCTTAGAGCAGTCGGCTTTGAAATTGAAAATTGGAAAACCTCTGAAAATGGAGCAACAGGACCATTTAATCACACCGTAATCTGTCATTCACACATCTGCTTCTGCATGTCAGTTACACAATATATGAAAAAACAGGTAAATAAATCTGGTAATAGTCTACACACACCTACATACTTTACCTCAACTTTGATTTCAGGGGTTGATTTTGGCAGACGAGACTTCAGCATCTTTAATTCTTTATAGCAAACCTCAGACGGCTTTTTTGGGACTAAAGGGTTCACTTATAAGTAGCAAATGACTAATTCAGCTCAATATTTAGCATTGGTCAAATTACAAGTTGACATGCAGGTCAACATTTGGTGTTTACACTCTTCAGGATGTATGTCTTGCGTATAGTTGTTTGTATATTAAACTGGCATAGAAACCAATGTAACATGATTCAATTACACTTTACCTTTAAATTGTTAGACATAAATTATATTTGGAAGTAAAATTTTGTGTCCAACAGGAAATGTCACAATCTGTTAAGATCATTGGTCATTTGTTATTTTTCTCTTGGACACACATTCCATGTACTACCCTATGTTTAAGTTAAGATGATGTTGAAGAATGATGCTTTTCTGCTTCCCATCTCTTGAAATATAACGGATATGTTTAAGATTACGTATAGTGTGTCTCTCTGTAGCAGGTCGCCTCTATATGTAATAGCTGAGAGTCATTTAGGTTGAACAAAATCTGACTTTAGAGTGCATATCCAGGAATCATAAACTTGTCAAAATGTGTGGATCGTTGCAGCCGATTCTGGTCAAAAGTGCCTATTTAGACAGAAAGAGACGTCGGACTTGCATGTTAAACTATAAAATAATAATGAGAGAATTCCAAGATCAAAGCAGATTATTCAGGCATTCTCAAAAATCTCAATATCACAAGGTGCTTCAAAAATCTTGTAATAATATTAAATAAGAAAATAAAAAAAGAATATTATATTAATAACTAATATTCACCAATATTGTAGCATAATATTCACTGCAAAATTGATCTTTGAAGTTTAGATACAATTTATTTTGCATGTTCATATTTATTATATATATATATATATATATATATATATATATATATATATATATATATATATATATATATATATACATGTTTTATATTCAGCAGCTATACACTGATATGAATATAAAGTATCAATTTATAAAATTTTATATTTTTAACAATATTCATATCCAACTATCCAAAAATGTTCTATAAAGTTTAGATACAATTTGTGTCGCGTGTTTACACTGACTGCATTTATAATTATATAGCTTATGTTGTTGTTACATCATTTATAATATATTTAGCAATTTGTATGCTGATTTGAAGTATTCAAATATTATTGACATTTTATGATTAGAATATTGTTTGGAACACTGTGACAGATGAAAATCTTGATTTCTCCAAATGTTGTTTTCTCTTTAGGGTCGTATCTGCAGGAAAGCAGGCAAGTCTAAGAAGGCCTTTAGTCGCAAGGAAGCTGAGGCGACCTTCAAGAGCCTTGTCAAGACCCACGAGAAATATGGCTGGGTGTCCCCTCCCGTGTCCGACGGCTGATGTCAGCATCTTCAACAGCGATCCCGACATGGCTTTTTTCAGTTGGGTTTTCTTCTTTTTCATCATCAAACTTAACTACGAAAAAAAAACAAAAGCTAGCGCATCATATCTTACACATCAACGTGGCACATTCACCATCACCCCGTCCTTCACTCTTCTTCATCGAGGTGCCATGGACCGAACACTCGCTGCGACATCACAATTACTCATGAGTGGGCGTCACTGCAGCTACATGCAGCTAAGGACTCTGGATATTATTGAGGCTCCAAGCAAAGTTAAACGTGCACCAATCCCACATCCTCACTCTATATCCTTGTCTATCCGTCTGTTTTGCTTATTTTCTTCGCCGTCCAATCCCTCTTTCCTTTTATAGCTGACAATGCATTGCACTGAACAGCATCAGACTTGCCCTCATTTACATGCAAATGACTTTGTTAACACTTAATAGATAAGCAGATCATTACACTACATTTGAGGTTCAGTTTTTCTGGTTTCCTCCTCATCGGCTGTGCTGTTTTTCACAGTTGGATGCAACAAGATGATTGTAATTTATGTAGAGCTGTGCTCTTTCTTTTCCTCTGTACGCGTGGCAAAATTTAGACATCACTGTGTTGCGTAGCTGTTCATTGATTTCCAATGGAGAAAAATACTCTAGGTCTTTGTTCAGACAGGCAGCAAATATCTGATTTTTCAAATTCAATTTTTTGAAGTCTGAACAGAAAAAAGACACAAAACCCAGTTTACAAACCCATATGTGTTCAAATACAATGAGAAAGTCTGGCATTATGCTAATGCTTACATCAATACAATGGCAACCAACATAATCTGAACAAACACCAGATTTTCATCACTTATAAAACAATGGACTGCCAGTCCTAAAGATCGGATTTGAAAAACTGGATAGATACGCAGTGTGAACAGAGTCTTCGTTGCTTATGCAGAGGTCAAAGAAAAAAAAATGTGAACCCCCTCTATTGGTCAATCTATTATTTGTTTTTGGAGAAGACCAAAAGCTCTTAATTCTTATGATTTAGATACCAGATGGCATTAACGAATGTCAACGTCCCAATGGGATCTTAGTATTGGCGACAGAGAGAGGCATGTGACAGACATGCACATGAGATGTTGAGTGTTCATCATGGCATCTGTCCCCATGGAGCTCTGAGCGACAGGACAATGCCGATTGAGCGGACCCACCCCTTTGTGAGACAACATAGGGAATTACTGTAACATGGCACCTTCACATGTCGATGCCACAGCTGATGCCCCAAACACGATCAAACATTAATTGTGCTGATTCGCTCTTACTATTTTGGCTCATCGATCGATACGCTCGTGGTTATGGGCCCCGATTCATCCGCCTTGCACTGACTCTGCATCACTGTGCTGTGTGCTTGATCAATACTAGACTAGAACAACAGTAAACAAGACAAAATGGCCGACAGCCCAGGATATAAGGTCTCATGACTATAAAAATCGCTCTCGAACTGTGTAAATCAACGCACAATCTCAGTTATGACTTAAAACCTGGACTGGTATCTGGTGCCGCTACTGTTGACAAGAGCCAGATGAAGAAGGACAGAGGTGGAGAGAGAGAGAGAGAGAGAGAGAGACGCTGAGGGGGCGACTTCTTTGTTCAGAAACCTTGAGGAATGAGGCGGCTCGTTTAGTTGCCTGATTGATGCTCCGAGAGAGCTGCAGCTCGACGCCTTGATGTTTATTGACTTCTCCTTCAAATGTCAGCGTGAATCCAGAACGGCTCAGACTGCATCTTGTGAGCGATGAGATAATGTTTATTTTAGACCCCACCCCACCCATGGTGCTCTACATACGGTGTGTGAAATACAAATGACACAATAGTCGAGAAGGCAAAATCATGGGTGTTGTTGACATGATTCTCGCCTTGATGATGTTCTTTCTTCAGTGAAACACTAAAGGAAAAATGCTGAAGTGTGTACTGGCTGCTCTTTTCCATTAAATTGTCAATCTCGAAAATAGTATTTCGAAGTTATACAATACTTTTATGAGAGTAAAGGCCTAGGTAAAGAACTAAGAAAGTCTTGCGCTTCACTGTCCGTGTCCATTCAAATATGGCATATTTAAACTCCACGAGTCAAATTTGATGTCAATGTTGTCATTGATATGATAAATCCTGATTTTGAAATTTGAATGTGGAAATGCCAATGAGATACCGTATAAGAGTTACGGCGAATGGGAAGATTATACAAGATTCCACTTATATTGGGATTTTGTTGGTCACCCAAAGTTATCATGTCTTCAGAAGACTAGAATATAGCGTTCACAACTGTCGACCAATTTTATTATACTTTATGGTGAATTTTTTTTTCTTTTTTTGGAGCTTGACAGCCCCAATCCACATCCAGCTTTACATGGAGAACCACCAGACCATAAATAAAGAATGACCATTACATTCTTCAAAATGTCTCCTTTTATACTACAGAAGAATGTCAGTCATACTGGTTTGGGATGACATTAGGATGTGTAAATGATGACGGAACTGTCATTTTTGGGTGAAAAATATTCCCTTAAAATGATGCTTCAAGGTTTGAAAAATCATAGAAGAAATTGTTGTGAGATGCGGTTTCATACGATAGTTTGAAGGTAGTCTTCTCCAGACATGAAACAGTATGTGCCAAATGCTTAATGTACTTTGTCACCATTTCCTTGTGTGTTTTCCCGTGTGTAACTGCTGCGCTCTCAGTAGAAAGACTCTCTGCTATTACTGACGATTTCAAATGTTAGATGAGAAGCTGCTAATTAATTTAAAACAAGGACGAAGACACTGATGTATAAATGATAAAACAGCAAATGCTGATGCCCTGAAGGAGGAAGGAGGCGAAACAACACTGTTGATCCGTTACTGATATATTTATTTCTGTCTAGTAGCTTTTTGTGTTATTGATATTAAGGTTCTCTAATGTCCAGTGCTTCACCCCGGCGTCAATCCGGTGGAAAGCACTACATTTTGCTGTATACAATGATCATTTTATCCTGGTCATCGAAATTAAAAAACACGCTGGTCACTGGACAACCTGTAATTCATGTTCGTATCACTGCAGTGATTGTAAAAACATGCGTAAACCCTCGTGGGTGGCTTATTGCAGATTTCTGTCTAGTCGCAGATGGTATCTCTTATCACTACTGAAGTGCATTTGGTCTTCTCCAGACTCTGTTTGGACATTATTGAGAAGTGGTCGTGTGTTTTCCTATTTAGCGAGAGGAGATACTATACCAAGGACTTATTATAACCAGTCAAAAATATCGCGAAATTGGATGTTTTCCGGTTTAAAGCATAATTTTGTGATATAGTTTAGATCAGTAGTTTGCAGAAACTAACTAACAGAGTTAATCGTCCAAACGAGTGAGATGATTCTGTTGTATTATATCTGCATGTGGTCTGTGATTGTTAGCTAGCTAACTTGTTTTCTTTTTCTTTTTTCAAAAAAAAAAAAGCAAGAAAGTAATGAAAAAGAGCAGAAGCCGCTTCTTTGTATTTCTTTTTCCTCCGTTGGTTCGGTTTGTCCTAATTTTCTTTATTAATGTCCTTAAATGTCAAATTGTGTTCTATGAATGTGTTTTAATTTATTTGTAGTTTGCCAAAATGAAGATTTTGAAGCATGTTGCAGGCATTGTCACTGATGATAAAAAGAAAGAAAAATAAATGAAAAAATATAATATATGTGTACCTGAATTGAAAGGAGTCTGGTATATGTAATGATCTCAGGCTTTCACAGGGTGAAAGGTAAAACTACAAGACAATGTGTTTTCTGCACTGCATAAACATCATGCCAGGATGTGGTCAGAGCAAAACCAAACAGGAATGTGCAATAAAGGCTGTAGGCTGATTCCACCCTGGAACAATTTTGTGTTTGTCTTCCTTGCTCTCTAGGATCTCTGCAGTCACTGAGGTTTGGAACATGCGCTTTTCTTCTGCGCAGTGGGTTCGAGGATATCAAATCACCCATGACGGTGAATGATAACACCAGCTTCTCACCAGAAACCCTTCAATGCAGTGCACTAAGTCCACATTTCACCTCATTAAGACCATGTGTACATTTCTAGAATATCTCTCACTTGTTGTCAGAGTAATTATATTACGATATAACAACTGTTAATTTATTTGTTTATGTGTAAAACCCCTGACGTAACAGCTCATTGCTATGCAACAAAAATGATGATCTGCAATGGTTTCTGCACAGTGATATGTCTACCAATTGAGCAACTGTTTCTATATTCTGGGTTTTAGCACAGCTGCTGTCAGGGTTGGCAGGTTTGAGTCACACAACCAACCCATTTGCTATTCAAAACTCAGCCAATCAGGGCCAAAACTAGCCCAGTTGTGTACAAATCGGGCTGACTAAAACCTGCAGACTAAAAAAACATGGCATTTGTGTAAAAGTATATTCAAGTATAGCTCAATATTCCACTGGAAAACCAGACTTTGCAACACTGGCTGCTGTGTCGACCAATCAGAAATTAGGACTGAAACTATATTTTATATTATCATATATTATACTGTATAGTCTATATAGTACACGTCGATCAGTATATAGTATAATAATAATTACTTTTCGGTATAGTGAGAATGACATTTGCATTAGATTAATGACAATTACTCGAGAATGTAAAAAAATAGAATGACAAAATATCATTTTAAAAATAGAAAAAATATTCAGAAAAGTCAGAATTGCAAGGTATAAACTCGCAAGTGTGGAAAAAAGTCAAATTGTGAGATAAAACGTTATTTTTTAGTCTGGCAGAAACAAGCTTCCATAAATAGCCTATATATTTTTTTTTTTAATTGTAGGGAAAAAAAGAAGAAGAAAAAAACATTATTTTTGGTTTAATTGAAAAAAATCTGTAACCTAGTTCATTGAAATTAAATTTTTAGTTAATACAATGAAGGAGATTGGTTTAATCAACAGAAACTCAAAATATGATGTTATCTGAACCATATAAATTATCTAAGTTGATTTGGCAAACGAAAAAATTTGATAAATCATATTTTTGGTAGATTTGTTTTTAACAGTGTAAGACCCTGGCATGTTTATGAAAGGCTTAGAAAGAGCCTCATCTGCAATTATTTAATTTTTAGGTGTTAAGATTGACTTATTTGCATGGTTAAATAATAAAAATGCTTTAACATACATTCGAGGCACACAAATCATTAAATACCAGAGACTTAGTGGAGGAGGGCTGGGGCATGGTTGCATGTAGCATGGGCAGCACCACATTTCCTTCGGAAAAATGTAAATAAAGAAAATGTCCCAGGTTAAATGGAATACAGCAGTGGGATTGCAAGATCCAGGAATGGTCTCGTCCCCTATCTGCTCTGCCCTGGGGCGCACAAGGACACTGATAAGTACGTGTGGGCAGGTCATGAGGTCCGAACACATTTCTCACCCAAACAAAACACATGAGCAAGCCTCAGTCACAGTCTGTCTGTGCTGAAAGCACCTCTAATTGATCCCAGAGTACAAAGCAGTTTTCTCAGTTCTCACCATACAGAGAGAGAGAGAGTTTGGTCTCAAGCTAGTCGCTGTCTTATGCACAAAAATATATTTGCATGCTTGAATTTAATAAATATGCAGGACAATGCTTTATTTATTTTTCCTTTTGACATAATATTGCAAATAAAGTTTAGTTTAAAGGTGGGGTATGTGATTCTCTTTTTTGTCCATTTTTTCAAAAATAACTTGAATTTAATCATCTGTGGAACGGGCAGGACTCGAAAAACTCCAGCCAATCATTTCCAAGACCACCTAGAATCATTGGAAAGTAAAAGTTCGTCAATCAAACGGCCGTAACACACCCCCCTCCCCCAGTGCGCGTGACCCCCGTCGTGCGCATACTCAAAGCTTGTGACGCATGCGCATCTCGTCAGTAAAGCCGGTTCCATTATTTGTAGTAAATCGTCGTTACAATCTCTCGCGCATCTGAGTTTTCGCTTGTGCATGATTGCGCGTCCATGTTCTTTGAATGGGTGGAGTCAGGGCCAGCGTTGGAGGAAAGAAGGTAGGACCATTTGAATTGTGTATTTCCAAAATCTGCCGGTCGTTTTCCAAATCACATACCCCACCTTTAAGTTTAACTATAAGTCTGTCCTTTGCAATGAATCATACGAATAAAGGAATCGGAATTATTTTATCTGACTCAATTGGACAAATTCAAGCATAAATGGTTTACTTAACTGAAACGACAGAAATCTTCACGCATGTACATTTATGTTGCAAATCTTCAACATGGATGAATCTTGCAATCAAATATCCAGGTGAAAACTAACATGACGAACTGGACCCCAAAATACCTTTTAGAGGAGAAACATATATGTGCTAATGAGGTACAAGCTGACACATAGTTAACTCTATCTCTTCAGCAACCAAACACAAATGAAGGGATATATAAGGTTTGGAGATATATTATTATATATATATATATACAATGTGTTGTTTTATATATATATATGGATATATAAGGATATATATATATATATAATATATCCTACTCTTTTGGAGATATTTTTGGAGATATTTTTTGGAGATATCTGAAGAAATTAAAGCTTACAACTTTTAATATATGTCACATGAAAAATGATCAAATACTTTAAAGTCACCATGAAATCAAAATGATTTTTTTTTTAATATGGAATATTACATATTATAAATGATTTATCTGTGCACATCATGCCTATATAATTTTTAATCAAAATATCTTCTCCTCCCACTTGCAGCGACATCTCTTCAAGGTCAACCTGTCATTTACATGACATCACAGCAATGGAAATCCACAACGATCCAATCAATTCCTAATGAACAAAATCAAGTCCCACCGTAAATTTTTTCTATTCTTTGCCGTTTCACTCGGATATATGTCATAATAAAGAAGAAAAGACAATCACAGCTTATATTTCATGCCTGTATTCAGCTGCTTTTTACATGTAGCATGTAGTTCAACTGCTTACTTTATCTGAAGGGTGCTATTCAGATTAACTAATTGTTCTCTAAAGAAGTTTGTAGCTTATCTAACTACATTCTTGAAATAGCTTGCCCAACACTAACAATTCCTTTAAGACCATGTCTCTATGCGTTCACGATAAACATAGATAAAAAGCCATTCCGCATACTGCTCTCCCTCAAATACTAAATCGGTTTATTTGAATGAGAACAGATAATCGATATGAGAGAGAACATTTCATATACAGCATTAAAGCCCCCCTGGTGTACTCCCAGATCCTAATGCAGACCAAACTAGATAGCGAAATTCACTTTAAAACGCTGTAAACAAACACTGCTGAACTGCAAACAGCAGATAGGCAGCAGACAATACAGCTCCAGCCTTATTTTCCAGTCCTCTGAAGGTTTTTTCTTCAAAGAGCAGACAAGCCCAATTGGCTGAGATAAAGGAGTGGGTGTATTCCCATTTGAATGCTGCTGGGTGGTGCTAATATGGTTTGGAGTGTTGCTGCACATCCCGGAAGACAGTCACAATTCTGATTTCCTTCTGACCTTTGGGCCATGATGACTGTCACGGTCGGCGAGGCGTTATGAGCAATGAGCGTGTTTCACACTGCTCTTTAATATTCATATTAGGCCTTCAAAAATATTCTAGAAGCAGACCAGAAGATCTGTGCAACCCCCACCCGAGTGATCACTGCTCATAGTGATGACATAAGTTACATTATTAATGAAAAAGGCGTACATGCATTTACATCTGAGAGGCGAGCAAAAGCATCCAGAGTGGGAAGTGAAGTGAGCCTATGGGAAATATTTTTAATTTTGTTCTTTTATTCAAGCTTTGGACTTCAAGTAAGCTATATATGTGTGGAAAGCAACAGTTTTCGCACTGCAGCAGTCTCTGCAATAATAGTGTCCATGTAAATCTCTTTCTTAAAGGAATGGCCCTGGTTCAACACAAATTAAACTCTATTGACAGTACGGCGTGTGATTAATTAGCATAGAAAATTATGTAGGCACTTAGTTTAGACAACAGAAAATTTGTTTTCATTAATGCACATAATATAAATTTAAGCAAAGCCAATTCAGAGGTTTTAAAAGCAAAATGGTGCAGCTCATTTTTTAAAGCACTTGAATTTATTACATTAATTAAAATGTGTTTATTTTAGCTTTGAAGTTGTCTAATTTTTCCTTTTAGCAATGAAACTGCTGTTCTAGACAAATAAATGTCTGGTTTCTGGAACGTAATTTCTGTGCGTGGATGTAAAAAGTCAATCTTTTGTATCCTTGCAGATATAAGGTTACAGCGTCTATTGATGTTCAAGAATTGAAATTGGATATGACTTTGCCCACAAGGTTATCAAGTGATTTTTTCACATTTTGTCTCGTATAAAGTTAACAGTTTGTAACTACTATACTATATAAACTAATAAAAAGAAATGTTCTGAAGACTGGAGTAATGATGCTGAAATTTCAGCTTTGACCATATGAATATATTTTCAAATCAGTTATTTTAAATTGAAATACTATTTACAATATTACAGTTTTTACTGTATTTTTGATCAAATAAATGTAGTCCTGGTGAGCATGAGAGACTTTCAAAAAAATTTACATTTACAATTTACATACAATTTTCTTGTTTTGGAATAATGTTCACAGATTAATCATTCATAATAAGACCAGGAACACTCATAAGTAAATATGAATGTATGCCTTGTCTAAAATAGCTTGATATGCAGTCTTGTTAGCTATATAAAGCAATATATTTTCCTCTGCTGTCACCAAACAGCAGCCACATGTGAGAAGTGAATGGGCATTTAGTCATTGTCTGAACAAGACCTCGATCTCCTACACTATAATATATTGATGTGAACGTGTGAGAATGTCCCGGTTGTATAAGACTGCAGAGAGGAAGACAGATCGACAGCAGGGCAGAGATGAAGAGTGCTAATGTCACCATGCACTGCAGCACGAGGATAGACTGGCTGTTGATACGCATGTCTAAACCTGCGCCCTCGGCTCAGACTGCGGCTGGCGTATTATGTAAGCGCATCTCTCTCTCTCTCTCTCTCTTTCCTCTACCTTTTTTTTCTCCAGTGTTCTCTCTGAGCCAACAAGCTAGCAACCTTGTGAATATTTCAAGACTGTTGCGTCAACGCCAGTGTAGCAGATTGTGGTGGACTGTAAATGTTTTATGACACAGTGCATGTGGGAAAATGTATTTTTAGAGCCTTGTTGAAATCATGAACGTACTGTAACTCTGTACATCTCTCTTTTTTCCAGCCAGGATGAGGACACTGACAGTAATAAATGAGTCGCTGTCCCGCTGCATCATGCAGGAAGTCTCGCTCAAGGTGATTCCACGATTCTTCAGCTTTCTGCTCTCCAGAAGGATTTCCGTGATTAATGAAATGCTCCAGTTTGGGTAGGAAAAGGACACAGAGGACAGGAAGGAGGGGGATTATAATGACATCACATAGGCAGAGCTAGAACACTATGATCTAGCGATGAGAGATAACATTTATTTTCTTTTTGACCTGATACCAAGTACTTTCAAGACCAATTTTGATATACTGAGAACAGAAATTCATGTTTTCTGAGAGAATATAAGCGTGTATATAATATTAAATAAAACAAACAAACAAATCTGTCATTATTTACTCACCATCATGTCACTTCAAAGCTCTATGACATTTCTTTTGTGGAACATAAAAGGAGATATTTAGCACAATGTGCAAGCTGCTCTTTTCTATATAATGAAAGTCAATGGTGACCAAAGCTGTTCTTGGTCCAAAAAGAGAAGCTTTAACATTCTGCTAAATTATTTCACCTTTTGTGTTTCACAGAATAAAGTCCTAATGCTTCTTTATACAACCGAGTTAAGGCTGCTCTGCGCCTGCTCAAAATTCAACATAAAGATGCAATGCCAAGCAGAACCTTAAACCAAGTGCAACATGTTGGATCAACATCTTTGTTGATCCTGGAACAACAATCCAATCAGATATAAGAGACAGGTTTACCGTTTATGTCAAGTTTAAGCTTACAACCATATGTGTCTTCATCAGTTTAATTCACCTATCATTTCCCTCTGATTTTAGGGATAAATAACTTGTGGTTAGGTTTATGAGGGATATGGTTATGGATTACATTTTCAAACAGTAATATAGTTCCAGGATCAACAAAATATGCTGACCCAGGAATGCATCTCTGCAAAATCAAGACGTGCCAATGCCACACTGATCTGTCCCACTTCAGCCCCTAGTATCAAAGTATACAATTATAACTTATGCATTTTTGTCTAAGACACCTAAATGCCTTCAGAAGCACTTCTGTGCCATCTTTTCAGTATAAAGTTGGCAAAACAGGTTCAAAATGACATGGCGGTGAATAAATTATGACAAAAATTTCATTTTGGGGTGAACTACCCCTTTAAATAAATATAAACTGCAAATTATCAGACATATTAATGGTTTTCCATTCAGTAATCTTAATCCAGTCCAAAGGAATGGAAGGAGGAGAACAACATTTTCTTTCAAACTTGTTTGATATGCTTTAATTTTCAGGGTAAATAAATAATAATAAGAAAAACCATATTAAAAAAAACCTTAGTATCAACATTATTATGTAAGGATTCACCCATCCAAACAATCCACACATGCTCAGTTCAATATGTGTAAAACACATATTGAGCTGCCAATCTCAGTAATCTTTGCACCGTTTATGAGAAATGGACTGTGGTTTAACATAGGCAAAGGAGATCATCCACACTGCACCTGTTGATATCGAGGTTGCTATAATGCTTCTGTCATTTAGTTGAATAATCTCTGCATGTGAAGGAAATAATCCAGCGTAATGCAGGTCAGGATAATCTGGCCTGGTTATATTGGGCAAATAATCTCACTGCATCAATGTGCTGAGTAAACCCAAATGATTCTGCTCTGTAATCTTCAATGAGTTGAGTCAAATGGAGCTCTGAGAAATGTTACAGGCTTATGTGGCAGTTTTCCATCTCTATATTTTAGACATTATTAAAGCAATAAACAAAAAGGGGATGTCACGAGTTGTTGCAGCATGCAATAAATCAAATAAATAATTATTTTGTAATCTGAAGAAACATCTCTTGCACCAAGTAATACAGTTAACGAAGTTCTTGAACTTTTAAAATTCATGTCCTTCATTAAGTTGCATCAAACCCAAAATGTTGGAAAGTATGAGGTCAGTGCAGTTATCACCAAGGATAAACTCAAGAGCTCATTTCCATAATGTAACAGCCGTACAGGTTTATGCAGAGGGTCATAGGGTGACCATCACTCATTACGGTACATTAATATTCATATGCTTTGGAAAACACAAATGAACACTCAAACAATAGTGGGCACACTTGACTGTTTCTGATGACCTTAGAAATAATTTGATATAAAGGCTTCTGCTTGAATGCTTAATAAAATGCTTTACAAAAAGTACATTTTATTTCAGTTAATTACTTTGTTTAGATTATAATATATTAAACTGCGAACATATTTTTTATCATGGATTTTATATGGGTCTATTACGGTGGCCGAGAGAACTCAACACACTGCGACTGAAGAAAACACATGCAAAAAACACCAGCAATTTGACAACACGTGCTGCAAATACTCACAATGCAACCAAACACAGTTCAACACACTGAAAATATTCACAACGTGAACGCACACATAATAAGTGTGTTAAAATAAGTGAAAAACTCACCTTTCAGGTCATCAACACCACTGACGAGTAGATATTGAACAATAAGCATGTCAGTTCGTCATTTCTTGTCCCATTGAAACATTTCCATTGTGGTCTGTGCTATTTGCATGTGTTGTCAAACTGATGAAGATGTTTTCTTAATTTGCTGGTGTTTTTTCTATTTGCATGTTTGCAACATGTTGAGCTCTCTCAGCCACTGTAGTCTAGGACAAAGGTAAAGGCTATATGTGTATATAAAAGCATTTAAAAATATATATATTTTTTTAATCTAAATTTGGGGTTGGGAAGATTTTTTTCTTCTCAATAAGGTTGCACTCCTTAAAGGAATAGTTCATTTTAAAAATAAAATTCTGTCATCGTTTACTCACCGTTGATGGACCCCAATGACTTCCATAAAAAAAATTGTCCTACTATGGAAGTGAATGGGGTCGATCAACTGTTTGGTTACCGACATTCTTCAAAATATCTTCCTTTGTGTTCAGCAGAAGAAAGAAATTCATAAAGGTTTGAAACAACTCGAGGGTGAGTAAATGATGACAGAATTTTCATTTTGAAGTGAATATGTTTGTGAAAACAGTGATGCTTTTTTTCAGGATTCTTTACAGCCACTATTGATAAATTGAATGCATCATTGCTGAATGACCGTAGTTTTAACCTCAAACATTTGAACAGTAGAGTATATATAAAAAAAAGAAGAAAAAAAAACAAAACCTGGGAAATTAAATTAGTATATGAAGAAACATGCTTCTTCAGAGAATCAAGATTGACATGCAAAACCATCTCAACCTGCAGTCATAATAAACCATCATGCAAAGAGAAAGTCGGTTTCAGATTTTCCTATGTTAGTTCAGGTGAGATATGAATGAATGCAGCAATACATCATCAGGACATGACAGTGTGCAAACTGAACTCCAGACAGAAGTGCAGAAGAAAAACCATGGCAACCCTCCGTCGTTCATCATCTCTGTGTACAACAAAAGATTTCTTTGTAGCTCCCGCTCCACTTTTCTCTTTTTGTAGAAGATCCCTTCTCTAAGGCCAATTGAAAATATCACCAATATCTGAAAATGAACACACTCCTCATTTCTCTTATGTGGCTTTTGTGTCACCATTGAAGTTTGTAAAAAGGGTGATGGGGGAGACTGAAGGTTTGTGGGGTTGTGAAGCTAGATGTACGTCCCCTCAGGCCTCCACCCCCAACCTGTTACTCTTCTGTTACTAGGCAACACCTGCTGGCATGTGCTAAATAAAGATTAGCACCAGGCGAACTGCCTGGCAGCGATGTAAAGGCTTCTAAGAGACAAAAGCACAGCCCTGCTTTCTTACAACTTTCAACATCCACCTCACAGTCTCTTTCTTAAAATGACAGATTAACAGCCAAAAGCACTGTGAGGATGCTATCTCTCGTTGGTTTCAAATGGATTACATAATCATAGAATATTTGTTTAATTTTAAAAGCAGTAGGTTTTGGATCATTTTTGTGACACGCTCCAGAAAGTAACGTTAGTTCACGGATACCGAGACGGCAGAAAGCGCATCCTGCTTGTTTTCTTTATTTTACAAAAGCATTTTGACTGTTATCATAAAAAAAAAATAGAAGTGAATGCGCCTGCACGTTCGTTGATGGCTGCTTTTAATCTGGTCTAAACTATCATCATCTGGAGAATCACCTGTCGTCAAAACCAAGAAACCTTGGACTGCGGAGAGCCTGCAGTAAACAAGGGAAAGCGACAGAACCATGCTAAAAAGAGAGTAAATATCAGCATGGCTTTTGAGAGGTGGTGCCAACTTCGAGATAACTTAACGGATTGAAGACTGACGCCGAGATTTTTCTCCCACCCCAGACATTTTTGGAGTAGCCTACCTCAAAAGATAGCTAATTTTCTACATGTGATCTGATCTGACAGAGTAATCGTTAGATCTAATAGTTAGTAGTGATTAAAAAAAATGTAAATTCCATTTGGTCAGAACAAAACAGGCAGATCTGTTGCTTGCTTGTTCAGGTGATTTTTTTCTTCTTCAGATATGCCTACTAGGGCATACATGTTGAGGCTGCAGGGAAAAGTGGCCCCAATCACCACAAAAAAAAAAATTCATACCAGTGTGTACATCACAAACAACATGTATAATCTGATCTTTTCGATTTTTGGCCCACTTCCATATGTGGTCCTAAATCAGATAGCCTACAGGTCTGATGCTTTGCAATGCAACCTCAGTCTGAAAAGTCATATCGGAATTCATGCGAATTTTACATCATTTTAGATCATCATTCGTCACAATTCATCTGATGGGATTCACACAAGATTTTACAAACTGGTAGTTCTTTCATCCATGCAGGTCAAAGCACGAAAAAAAAAACTCCGCAAGGAACTTGCGATTTAATCTTTCAAACAGAGATAACGATAGAGAGGCAAAAGTTCTGTACTTATGAGAAGAACAAACAACAATCACAGACTTTGGGAACACAAATAACATCATAACTAATCGACAGCATAATAAGCAAAACTTATACCATATTGATTGATGGTTGAAAAAGTGTTGATATGTAGTTTCTAGCCCGTTCTGGTCAAAAGAGACATAATGATTAATACTGGTCATTTTACAACGTTAAAGTGGGATGTCTAGAAATATTTACAATTGGAGTCATGTGATGTTTGAACAGGGTGACTGGGTGTACTGGGTGGAATGGAGTGAATGTGAGAAATACGCATGGATATAACTGCTAAACGACTGAAAACATGGAGGAAAAATGTGTCTAATCCTCACAAAAAAACAAGCTCATCTGCCGGTGCTCTCCTTGTGTGGCTGGCAGCCATTGCATAATCCTTACATTACATAATCCCAAATGTACATTCATGACAGAGGTTTATCTTTAGCACTTTTTAGCATGAGGCATCCTGGAGTGTCCTATATGAGAGGAGAAGAAGGAGAGAAAAAACGGGCCCACCAACACCCCCGAACGTCCTGTTTCAGCAGTAGAAGCATTATCATGATAAGGGGGACGCTCGAGTGATGCTTCACCCTCTTCCCACATACGAGGTTTGCTTTAAATTTAAAATAAGAGTATGACAAAACCAAGCATGAACGTGGGGGCGTTCGGTTCAGGAAAGAGACATTTAAAGCTGGAGAACATATTATCTTCCAAAAATCCTTTTGTCTGGGGCTGGTGTTTAAAGATTTTAAACTAGGGAAAACAATAGAGAAAACATGGTTTCTAGTGAGTCAAAACTGTCAAATGAACTGAACCAAACTGCTCTAGATGGTGGATTAACTAGACAACCAGCCAATGACAACATTGCAAAACCACTTAAAGCTGGTATATGTTTTTTCTCAGAAGAATAATTTATTCATAAGAAAAAATGTTCGATGTTTGCCTCTTCGTACAAACTGCGTATGCTAACTGCAATGGTTAGGTTTAGGGTTGGGATAGAGCTTTATGCTTACTTTTTTCTAAAAACTAGAAAATTTTTACAAATTCGGCAAAGCATAAAATAGTTGCGTTTTCTCATGAGATCGGGTTGGGGTGTTGCAATGCTTTGATGTAATCTTCGAGTCTTTTGCACCTGGGTATCTGCCTGTTTAAAGGAAAGCAATTAAAGACTTTTAATGCAAATTTCAAAAATAATTTAAGACTAACAACACAACATCAATAAAAATACAAAAGCTGATAAATAGTGATGTGTTAACAGGGAAACATACATGTATACACCACATCAGTCAATGCAGTTCTTGTATGATGAGATGAGGATGATTTAGCCTTTTGATGATATTTAATATTTTGTTAAATTTCTCACTGAAGAAAGAAATTCATACATGTTTGGAATGACATGAGGGTAAGAAAATTGACAGAATTAAAACATTTTTGGGTGAACAACCTCTTTAAATCCAAACAAACAAACCATGTGCAAATTCCTAAGTCAAAATGTTGAGTATTTTCTCTTTAAAGGGTAACTAAACACAAAAACAACTGAGTTACCCTTTAAAACCGCAGTGAACCAAAGACAGTCTCAAAAGTGCGGTTTGAAATCGCTGGTGTTTCTGAAGTCACAAACTACCTAGCCAATCACTTCAACGTGTGGATTTCTGAGCTGGTGTGAGTGAGTGGAGGCGTGGGCGTGGCGCTAATTTACATATTCATAGAACTGCATATACTTCAAGGACCTTGTGCATAAATGGTACAGGATATACTGTACGATATGAACTTTTTGAAGCGTCAAAGTGGTAGTTGCATGGACTGTCATTGGAGGGACAGAAATCTGTCAGCTTTGATTTAGAACATCATTTGTGTTTCGAAGATGAACAAAATTAATTTTGGGGTGAACTAACCCATTTTATGGCAATAATCTTGACTAGCGAGAACCTCGCCGGTCAGGACTTGTGCATCAGTGTGACTGTTAGGGGCATATTGGAAGGTGGATGCTTGGGAAAAGGATGACTGGACCTCAGCTTCTTCATTCCCATCTGCTGTGTGTGGATTTTCTGCAAGGGCAGGTGGAAGTTCTCAGCTGTGATGTGCAGTACTTAAATGCATTTCTTAAAGATTTATTTTGGATTAAAATAAACATGTTGTAATTGCTCATGTATTAGGTCACTTTCACCCTCAGTCCTTTCTATAATGCCACTCAAGCTTGAATGTCCTATTATTGTAGTCATCCTTTCATCAAAGGCAAATACATCCTTCGTTGAACTGAAATGCTTCCTTTGCATCAAACTTTTTATAAAACCAAGTTTTTCTGGAAAAGTTCTGTGTTGCAGAAAGCCCTTAAATGGAGCTGGTATGGGCATGTGTTATTGCAAATTACTAACCTCGGTCACGTGGTAGCTCATTTAGAATACTCTGGTTTTAGTGAGGGTTAAATAGATATCTTTCGTGTGCTGTGCAGTGACATTCCCTGCATGTGGTGGTTGTGTCGTTGTGGTTAATTATGTTCGAACTCTCTGCAGTGACCATAGTAACAATCTCCACGGTCTGTAGAATCACTGCCTTGTCTCTAGAACAAACCAACACGCCAGAGAAAAGAGAGAGGGTCGAGTCTGTCAGTCAAAGCAGGAGACCAGACAGCTCCTGTCAGTCCGAGAGAAAGAACACTAACTGATAAACAGGAAGTGAGATGGATGGCTGCAGGGAAACAATCACCATGAGCTAACGAAGGGAGATAAACTAAACAACTAGCATTCAACACAAGACAGACAGAGAATTAAAGGCTAAAAAAGGGCAAGATTGTGATCATGCATTACCCTACCCGACAAGTTTGAGTCAGGGAAGGACAGTGAAATAATACTGAATGGGATTGAACCACGACAGACAATACCCTGATCCTGATGAATCTGTGTGAAAACCAGAAGATGGATACTTAAGAGACTGATAAGATCTCACAGACTTGCCCACCTCACTAGGACAGGGGTTTTCAAACCTGCCCTGGAGGACCTCCTGCACTGCACATTTTGTAAATCTCCCTTTTCTGAAACACCTTCAGGTCTTGCAGTCTCTTTTAAAGAGGTCATGTAGGTCTTTACTACATTTCTAGGGCTTGAAAGTGGCAATAACATTGCTGTCTATGGAGGGGTCTTAAAGCTGTCGGATTTCATCAAAAATACCTTAACTTGTGTTCTTACGGGTTTAGAACAACATGAGGGTAATTAATGACAGAAATTAAATTTTTCGGTGAACTAACCCTTTAAGGTAAGCATATGTTTCCACCCAAAGTTGCGAATTTAACTTGCACAAAACCTGTGCAATATTGGAATACCACATGAAACATTTGCGAATAAAGCACCATTTCCATCCAGTGAGTCGAAGAAGCCACTTTATATAATAATTTTTGTATATAATAAATGAATATTGTGCCTCAGAGCACGAAGATAAAGCGCAATAAACATGGTCTTGCTTTCAGAAGCGAATGCCTGCTTTTTGGGAACGCAGTCATGTACGCAGTTTAGGGAGGTAACTATACCGAACCACAGAAATCAGCATTTCAGATGCTATGCCACGGTATCTGTCCTCTGGCTAGTCCAGTTATGCCGTCCCATTGCGCAGTCACATGGCTTTCTGGATGTGCATAGAGGAAGTTACTCATTAAATGCATTTATCACTTTTTTTTTTATACGATAAGAAAACTATCCGACTGAATTGAGCGCATACGTTTTTTTTAATGCACATTTCTAGAATTTATGTCCATCTTGTTGTTTCCACCCAGTAATTTTTATGCGATATCCCAAAATGTGCTTAAAAATAGTTTGATGGCACTTCTGCTCACATGTAGGGTTGTGGGTTTGTTCTAATCCATAACCCTTGGTGTGTCCACTCCTGCTCCTGCAGGGCCACTATCCAGCAGTTTTAATCCAATTCTAATTAACACACCTGATCAGCTAATCAAGGTCTTCAGGATAACTAGAAACTTCTAGACAAGAATGTTGGAGCAGTTTGAAACTAAACTCTGCAGGACATTGGCCTTCAAGAAGCAGGTTTGGACACCCCTGCTATTACCGTAAGCGTTAAACTCATCTTGAACCTTTTGTACCGTGAACAAGAAAGACACCTCAAATCCTGTAGCTTAAAGACGTGAGATTAATGTAAGCAACCAGGCAACTTACAACATGCTAGAGCCCTGCATAGTTTGGTTCCATTCCTGTGCCAAAACAAATACCCCTAGTTTTCAAATGAGCCTGAAGGACTGGACTAGCTGGATCAGGGTTGAAGCTACACTCTGCAGGGTTGTGTAAACTATCAGTGCACAAATCCTGGTTCCAAACAAGCCCCAAAAACTCGAACTAAGGAACCCATTACTTTAGTGTGCAGAGTTTCAACAGCTCTTAAGAGGAGGTCATTCTGAAGGACTCGATTAGCTGCTTCAAGGAGATTAGTTAGGGTTGGAGCTGAACTCTGCAGGACTGTGGCCCTACAAAACTACATCCAAAATCAGTAGGTACTACATTGAGGAGGAACAAAATTTGCAACTGTTAAAAAGTACATTCTATATTAATGTAATCAATGGTGTACTACTGTACATTCAATTATGATGCCATTGTCATGTGATCTACCAGAATGTGTTGCTCTTCTCACCTTGTCAAAGTGTCCATTGGATGTGCACTTTAGAATCTTGAGAATTCAGGTACTCAAGTTACGCCATACTATTTTCAGGTACTGGTTTTCACCTTCTACATAGTATGTAGGTATGAATATTCAGATGCAGGGCAAGTGCTGAGTTTGATACACTGCTAGCACATCTTAGCCTCGTGAGACCATCCTGATCTCGCGAGCTTTCAAGGTTTCACTCGCAGATCAGTCTGGATACTTTCCGTTAAAGAAAATTTGGGAGCAGTTCACCAAACGAACGTCCAATCAGCGTTGGCTTTGAGGCGGGTTGAGGTGTGACGCAACGAGAAGCGCGACAGTTCAGTCTTAAGAACATGGCGGCTTCAGCGGATGAAACTAGCATCAGTGTGGCTATCGAGCAAGTTTTATCGGAATTAAAGAGTTATTACGGAATTACAGAGCTAACGAGCCTTTACCTGCAGCAGCAAGAGTAGCCTGGCTTGTGGTTGTGTTTTCGTCGTCGCTCTCATATGCTTCGTTGATCTGATTGGTTGATTTGGCCCGTCTATCACCAACATAGGCCAATCAGCTAACCAGTATTTTCGCCCCTTACCAAAACTACTTCAACGGAAGGTTTCCAGATGGATATGCGGAGCAAATCCATCTGGCGGAGTCAGGTTAAGCACATCTAGCCAGCACACTGAAAAGTGGCATGTACACACACCACTTTAAAAAAAAAGCGCCAAACTATACTAAGATATTGACAAATGCTGTTTATTTCAAGTATTATAACAATGAATAAATCGGCATGATGTACAGTGTAAATCATGTACAAGTGTCTGAGAAATCAAAATGCACTGAGCTTTACGCACTGAAAATTAGGACTGAGCTGGCGTGCAACTCTTAAACACTAAACGCAAAATAACAGTTTAGCAAAGTTGACTGAAAAGTGACTTAAATTTGTCCCTTAAACAAAAATAATAAAAACATATGCAACAGCAAATTCTTTAATCAATATTAAAAGAAGCTCTGATAAAATAATCGTTTCCAAATCAGTTCTTCAGAGGTTAGCCAACAAGGTACCCCTGTACACGTGTGTAGTCAGGAAAAACAGTGAAGGCCCAGTCCATTTTTCACCAGACATATTAACCACTTAGATATCTAACTCACAGGCCCATCACAAGTGCTGCCAACAGGTTCTGTGATATTAGTGTTGGACTCTGAACCGTTTTCCTCCGTTTCTGCACCTTCCTGTTTTACAAGATCAGACTCTTGGCTCAGGCCCTCAGCATCATCTTTGCTTTCTTCCTGGGTTTCTGTTGAACCATCGGTCTTCTTCCCTTGTTTGTCACGGAAGACTTCCACCCCCACCATGCGGAGGTAATGAAGACGCTCATTACGTGTGACGAAAGCCCTGATGGAAGTTTTCCCCCTCCAGCCGCACAAATCTATAGGACACTGAGGAGCATCATGATCCCTGGAGAGATGAGAAGAAATTAAAAGTTAAGTTTAAGTTGACACAAGTGGGAAAAAAGCAAAAGAATGAGTGACAAAGGGAAGGATAAGAGAAGGCAAGACAGAAAAAGGGGGAAGGAAAACTAGCAAATTATTGATCAGCTGCAGCGCAGACAGCGCCAAGAAACGGTGTGGAGTGTGACGGCGGCGGTTGGGGCACTTTTAAGATCGTCTGATCAGATGGATGGAAAAAGAGAGTGAAAGATGATCAGGCGCGCTGTGCTGGAACCGGCAGTCATGTTTTCATATAGGGAGCCAGCAGGACGCTGCCAACAAAGGAGGATGACACCAGAGCGCCACGCGCCGCTAATCACAGTGACATCAGAGCTGCTCTCCGCACTTAAGTCACTCACTGTGATGAAACTGAAGAACAAGTGTGCACACGTCAATGAGAAAGTAAGTGCTATATGGGGGCTTGTATTAATGCAAAAATAAACTGGCATATTCAGATTGCCTTGATGGCAAGGGGCTAATTTAGACATGTTGTATTGTGCAAAAGGAATTCAAGCAATGATGCTTTTGATCAAATGATGACATTTTTTGGAGAGGTGCACGTCAGGGTACGCACGCTACACAGCCTACGACATAGCTACGGCGTGAGTTCGACGAAGAAGTATAAATTGGGCTTTAGTGCATCAGTACAAGTTCATTCTGTAGTAGCATTATGGCTTGGCTAATTGTAATCTATAATAACATTTGCATGGAGATAATGTGACACTGCCAGTGATTTTTCCCTTAAATATTTGCCCCCTTTAAAAAAAATTAATGTAATTAACATTAATAAACGACACTTCGGTCCAACATACAACAGCATGTTGTACATTTCTTCAATTTAATAAATCAATTGTATACAGTGTCTAGAATACATTAAATGCATAAATATCAAATCATTTTAAGTAAATAAATATAAAAATAAAACAATTATTTAAACATCATTTTTAATAAATATCAAAAACAAAAATTACAAATAATAAATGAATTTAAAATATCAAATTAATAGTTAAATGTATAAACATATCTAAATGAATGAAGTTTTTGCGGCATGTGTACATTTTAGAATAATTTCCTAGATTTGAAACCACACTCGGTCAGGTACATTTTAAACAAGAAATCAGTAATAGCTGCTGCGAGTACTGAGCATGTCTCATGTACTGCGAGTTAGCAATGATTTAGGGTTTGTTGCAGATTAGATTTACCGATTAAAATGTTGTGTGTGTTTGTGTGTGTAACAGAAATAGAGGGGGAGAGAGAGAGATAGAAGGACACACTTTCCAGCTGGATTGACTAGTTTTCCACACAGTAAGGGCCATCAACGTGAAACATGACTGTCTGGTGGGCCAAACAATGAACTTACTGCTGAGAGAGACAATCAAGAGCTATTTATCTGTGAAGAGGAAGCCGGTGCATCAGTTCGAGCCCTTTAATTATCAGACAAGGGGCGTAATGGCTACAAAGCGCTCAATCTCCATTCATTTGTCTCCTGACTGGCTGATGAAAGGCAGGAATGCCATTGCAGAGCCCTTTGTGTACGTACAACAACTGTGAAAGTTCCTGACCACCAAGCAAGCCGTCTACCTAGAACGCATTTTAAGACTTCAACTGATGAAGAAGCCGCTCCAGAAATAAAGAAAACATAGGAAACAAAGCTGTTCCCTAAAATCTAATTTTGGTCAAAATTTAAAGGTTCTCTAAGCGATCCTGGGTGACATCACTTCTTGTTGACGTTCGAACTATTGTCAAACAAAAACGGAGGCTAGCTAGACCCTCCCTCCTCCTCATCCGCGCACTAACCCCTCAAACCCACCCCCAAACCCTTCTTGTCGGTTATTGGCTGGAACAGTTTGTTATGTTTCGTAGAGCGACCCGCTAGAGTTTGTTTTTGTAGCCGTTTGTGGAGCCTGGGGTGTCCGCAGAGACCGCATTTTTTTACAGTGTGTTCAGGGGACAGGCAGCTAGCGGATAGTGAGGAGATGTTTGCTGTATGTGACAAAAAATGTTTTGGCCCTAAAAACGCGTGACATCGCTTAGAGCACCTTTAAGGCAGCAATACACCTTTTTTTGCAACGAGGAAGTAAGCTATTTTCTGTCAGTGCAAGACTTCATTATCTACTATAGGCAAGTAACTAGAAATATAAAGTGCCGTAAACTGAAACTATGTGTGCTATAAACCAGTGTGTTTATACTTATGACAAGACAAAATATGGTAAGAAATACCCGTTTCCAATATTAAGCAGCATAACGAGCTGTTTTGCACAGCTAAACATAACTGGAGATGACACTGGAACCCAGACACATTCAATTTACAAATGGCTGTGCCCACTCCTGCATTAAAAAGAAGGTGGATAGCCATCACATATCAATCCAGGGCTCCAGACTAACTTTTTGCCTTGGTTGCACTGGTGCACCTAACTTTATTCAGGTGCACCAGCACAAAATGTAGGTGCACCCAAATTTTTCATCTGCTTGCATCGCCTTTAACGCCAGGTCCAAGGTCACCTTTTATCACGCTCCATATACATTCATATATATTATGTAAATGATTTTAAACAAGAATAAGGTATAGGTAAATACTCTTTTTTTTTAATATTTGAAGCATAATTATACTATATATAAAAATAAAAATCTTTTTTAGAAAATAAAAAATGTTTAAAGTGCTTCACTGAGCTGGCAAACTAAAACATTAAGCAAAATTAAAACATTACTAAATAGAAAGTGCTACAGTTTAAAAGTGCTTCATGACATGTATGTGGAATTCACGATGGCAACAGTTGTCTTTTTATTAATGTGTCGTTGTTACCCTAATAAATTGGGCACATGCAACGTCATTGCTGTATGTCGGGTTCACGTCTGATCCATTTTTCTTCATCAGAATAATTTCCGATGTAAATTTACTGAATGGCAGCCCTTTCTTTTGCGATGATTTTAGGCGACATTGAATTTTATTATCATCTCTGATAGTTCTAAGGACCTGATAGCTACTGCCTGCCAAATATTGTGCTTTTCAGCGTTTCGATTAGAAATGTTGTGGATCTGCTTAAAAAAACCACTGTTCCCTGCCATGCTCTGGCCACATTCTTTACAATAAATGCAGTACATTGCGTTTTCTTTCTTATTAAACCTTAACCAGGGAAACTGGTCTAATCAGTCTTTACAAAATGTATGTTTTTTCCCTTTTTACTTGAGTCTCTTGATCAGGCTCAGAGTCGGATGCCATCTCCAAAGAAGGACCAGGGCTGTTTCTCAATACCAAGTACGCAAACTTTGGACTTGCGTCCTTGGTAGTTCGGACTTGCCAACTTCGACTCAGGAGAACGAACTCCACAGGACGAAAGGACGCGAGTCCGGTTATTCTGCAAATGGAACAGTGGCGTTCTTGATCGCGTCACTAAGCACGTTCTGGCTACTCCGGTTATCTCTTTATGTATATTTTAGGTAATAAAGTATGGTATAAAACACCACCCTGCATCTTTTCATTAAAAAAAATCTTAAACATACTAATGGCCACACAAATGTGGTTCAGGCAACGTGTACATTGTTTATCTTCACTGCATATATTTGTAACACCACAAAATATAAAACATAACCCTGCTTCTTTTTGATTTCATTTTAAAAATATGAAACTGACATTTAACAGAGACAGGGTTGTGTCATTTTATTTTATTATACATGTACATACAGTGAAGAATGTATATAGTAAAATAAATATTAAAAAATATTCTATATATTTGAAAATATATCAAATAAAATTACACAGGCCTGTCTCTTTTTTTTAAATGTCAGTTTTAATGATCAATAATATCCTGTATAAAAGTATAAGTAGCCTAAAAGGTATAAGAAGCTATACAATGAGAAATAAAGCAAACAATTCAGTCAAATATAAGTCTGCTCTCTAATAGGCTACAAAGGTAGGTAAATAGCCTAAATATATAGTTATGAAACTTCACTTTGCCCTCAGCCAAAACGATTTGCCATGGAACAAACTATAGATTAATGAGACCAAAGATCAACTTATACACACACACAACACACACACACACACACACAACGACAAATTATATCTCATGTTTAACCACAAGATTAGAGACATCAGAGCCAGCGGCAAACATCAGAAGGATTAGCCGAGGAAAAGCTGTTCCAGTCGGGGTTAATGAGTGCTGAACGCCCGGTGATCGGCTGGATCTCACAACTCCGAAAACGTCAGATAAATTTTTCAAATAGATGCTATCTTTATAAATAAACCACAGATTTGAGCTTTAAACAACGACATTCTCACCTGAAACACTATTTACTGTTATCTAAAACAATAGTTTGATATTACGCATAGTAGCTCCATGTCTGGGCTGTTGTCAAGGATTGACCGGGGAACAGGCCTACTTTTCTTAAAGAAAAAAAACTCTATGGGTCCATTTCTTTTCATTGTTTGTTTTCTTGCGTTTAATTTGCTGATGCTGATTGGTGCTCAGGTCGCAATTTCAATCACACAGCACGGAGCAGTGTAGGCCTACAGAAATATCTGGACCACAGCCAATCAGAGGCAAATACCCACCCCATCTCTGTCTCTGATTAGTTTAGACCACGATATGATCCAACCATTAGTGTGAGTTCCGTCAAAGGAGAAAAAATGCTTTGTTCATGTAGAGGCAGCGGATGCGAGGACATTAGGTGCACTGGTGCGATCTAGTAAAAATTTTTGTTGCACCCTTAAAAATGTAGTTTGCACTCAAGAGCCCTGTAATCCCTTTACACTCAGAATCTATTTTCACTGAGCTCATCACATTACATTCAGGAAATTTTTACTTTTTTCAATATCTGTGTGCCATGGGTGTGCCACAATTTTTTTGTGATGTTAGCTTAGCAACACGCTAACATCAAACTCTATTGGAATCAATTAGGGTAATGTCTGTTGTGCGCTTCATTTAGAGCTGTGGCCTTTGTATTCCAAACCAGTTACTTATAGGTTACATTTTGGTTATGTTGCCTTAGAAGGCAGTTCACAGAGCTATGGTCTGTCATATGGAAGAATGAGGCATAGACTGCAGGCTAGCATGGTATTATGGATTATAAACACAAGCACTTACTTTGGATCTGGTAAGTATCGTAAAACAATGCTGCCCATTTCTGGAGAAAGAGAGAACATGAATTTCAGAAATATATTTTAACATTAAATACGTTAGCAACATGACAAACATCACAACTTTGTTATCTGTAAGATGATGCTGAACTTTATGGAAGGGATTTAAAGCCAATGGTACTGGACACATTGGCAATACCAACTACTATGACAATAGTAGTGGTCATGATACATGACATGATGTATTTGCATATTAATTTAGCAAAAAAAAGTTGCCATGTTGAACATCCAGTGGTCAGTATAAGAGAATTGTACTCAAAGCACACATTTTAACTGCTCTAATACAATATACACACATTTGTATGGTCCTGTCAAGCAGACAAAAACATAAATATGAGGAATAGGACATGTGGCTTTGCATGATTAAACGGGTACAGCTACTATCACTTAGGGTGACAGTAAAAATATACTGCTATACAAGCAGCACATTGACTACTCTAAAATATATCCAGCTTTAATTTCTATAGTATTGTCCCTTGAGAAGATACTAAAATGTTTGCTGAAATGTGAGGGGTGTACTCACTTTTGTGAAATACTGTATATAATACCACACTCTTATTGTTTATTACAGAATTTCTTTTTATAGGTTCTTTCTATACATCCATCCACCAACCTATAATGTGCATGTCATTTTTTTGAATGCATACATTAAATTTAGCAATGCATCAAGAATTAACATCTACTTTTTTCTAATTACAGGGTTCCCACACCTTAACTTCAATGGAACTTTCAAGGACTTTCCAGGTCCAATACCCTCAAATTCAAGGACTCAATGTGGGGACACATTTCAAGTGAGAACAAGGTTACATCGTGTTACCTTGTGAGATACATTGTTACAGTTTTCATGTCAAACAACTATGCAAAAAAGCTTTTTTTGTTGCATTTATTTTTTGCCATTATGACAGATCTGATATTCTTTTTGTCGCATTTCTGTTTTGCATAAAAATGAAGAATATTCGGTACATCCTATACTGTATTCTAAAATGATCTGATATTAACTTTTGCATGGTATTATTTGAAAATAGATTTTTGCAATGTTTCACGGTGTGTCTGTGAAACGTTGAGGTACCATCTTAGTATTTTCTTGTGCTTGAACTTCATGGCAATGTACTCACGCGGGAAACATTTAACGTAACGCCTAAATGCGCGTAACTAACGCAAAGCAAGCAAGCTAGTATGCATAAGCCACGAAATGTTGGCAAAATAACACATTAGTGGACTGGAGGGAATATGGAATTTTTCCCAAAACTTTTTGCACAAAATAAATTCAAGCACTTTCAAGGACCTGTATCTATGCATGTTTATTTTCAAAAACATTACAGGGCCTTGAATTTTTTTCAGATTCAAAAACTTTCAAGGATTTCAAGGACCCGTGGGAACCCTGTAATTAGTGTGTGTGTCTGTTATGATAGCATAATCACATCTTTAGAGTTAGCTCATCTTCTCAGCATTCAAAACTGCAAACCTGTACATTTTAACATGGCCAAGAATTCATAAATAGCACTGACCAAGTTTCTTGGCGTGACTGTGAGCATCATCTCCAAGCTTTCTGAGGAAGGGGTTCTCCTGCGTGAGAAGAACCTTCACGTCCTCCACACTGATGTTAATGATTCGGGCTCTGATGTAGGGGCACAGTGTGTAAATACCCTGGAGAAAGACATCAGTATCAAGTCAAGGATTGAAGTTTCTTTTCTTTTACACACACACACATAGCCTTTCCAGCTCTGAGAAAAGCATGTGACCTCAGGATGATTAAATCTAGTTCAAAATGCATTTCTTTTTCTCTTTCCCATCAATTCAGACCTGGAAAGTAGCAGACACATTTTAATCTATTTCTTCATCTATGGGAAGATGGAATAAATACACATACACAAATTCACATAACAGATCTTCCTCTAGTTAAAAATCAATACATTGTTGCGGAAAATGGAAATGGACGTTCCCTCTAGAGCAGACCGAAAGACAAGCTGAGGTTATTAACGGCATGTTGAGATTAACTCGTTTCCCTGTAGACCACTGAACCTAGTTTTTGAGCGGAAAAAAAAAAGACATCTGAGCGTTGCTTTAATTATAGACAGATTATTGCCGTATGACTTAAAGCCTTTTTGGTTAAAATTGCATGTGAAATTCAACCATTATACCTTGCAGAAATATTTTGGGATTAGAATGCTTCTTCTCAACTTTTAAACAATAATTGATTTTTAAAGATTTTTTTTCAATATTTTGGTTGGATGCAATACACGTACGTTAGGGGTGTAACGGTTCACAAAATTCACGGTTCGGTTCGATACAGTGGTGTCACGGTTCGGTACGTTTTCGATACAGCAAAAAGAAAGAAATGCCAGAGAAATTTCCTATTTATTAAAAGAAAAAATATTTTTAAATAAGTGAGTTTTCCTACATCTTGAAAATTTTAGTTTTATAAATGGGGGTAATCTTTGAAGGATGAACAAATAATGTTTTGGTCATCACATTAAAAATAACATTTTAAAATGATAATATTTGAGTTTTGAAGTGCTGGAAAAAGATGTGTGATGTACTTGAAAGCATTTTACTATTTATGTCAAAATTCCATGGTTACAAGTTAGTGTTACTACTGTTTGATCCATTAATAACGGAGAAATTTTAATGCTTCTCACTAGATCTCGCAGCAATGTTATTGCTTCAGTGGCGAATTCAAATGCTTTGTTTGCTGGATCTCTTAACACTGTATAACAGTGTCGCTTGATCAAGATCTGCTCGCACTGCACTGACATTGGTCCACTCCAAACTGATAAATGGTCCATGAAGCACAAAATAATGAGGAGTGCAGTTTCGTTACGCTTTCAGTACGTTTGCCATTTGATGTTGCGCAATGTTGTGGTGGTCGCACCAGCGTGGATTTTGGTCAGCAGGAACAATGGTCCAACGAATCATTCGGTTTGTAATGCGTACCGATTACCGAACGCCACGTACCGAACGGTTCAATACAAATACATGTATCGTTACACCCCAACGTACGTCATTCAAACACAATTACTACATAAATCATTATTTGAATCAAATTTTTTAAAACACACCCACCTCCTGCGCCAGTCTGAAAGCACAACCAAACTCTTCTCCATCAGTATTTCTGGACCAGACCTTAACTCCTGTGTTTATAACCTGTAGAAAGACACAAAATGTAAAATCTCCATTAATCCATATTTATTATATACATTAAAAGAGTACATTATTACAAGTAATAGTTTAAGCATAAAATAATAATGCATAATAATAATAATAATCAACAAGACGGACGGACAAGAGGGATAAAGAACTACCCAAATACCATATTAACATGTTAATTCCTCCGAGCACAAATACTGCACCAAAGGATGAGGTGTATTCATGGGTTTCAGTCACGTGACTTTTTTGTTGTGGCCGCCATCTTTAGGACCTTTGCGTTAAATCGCATAATCTTTCCCTGTTGATCGGAAAGATGTTGCACACTTAAATAGCACAGATGAAAAGCAACGGTATTTAAATAAAATAGACACTTTAGGTATAGATCCGTATTTACTGTTAAACGAACTGCTGACTCCACTAAAGTCTAGTAAAAACCTGACAAATTTTACGTTTGCTGACATTCTACACTATCCCTCTCCCTGTCCCCACCACTTTTGAAACATCTCACGGCACGGATGTACCAATACAAATAAATAAAGGTAAAATAAGAGGTGATCTAGCATGCTGAAATGTGTTGTTTTTGAAATGAAGTGATCAAAGTGCTTGTTGACTCTGGATCAGTGGTGCAAAAACAGTGTTCTCTCGTGACTCGCCAGCCGCGCACACCGCAGTCTTGTGGCTGTAGCTGATGTTGCCCGATTGGGTGTTTTTTAGCTACATATTAAGGCCTGTTTACGGTGTGTTTTAGCCGGGTTTTCGCCTGGAAGCCTATATAGAAATCTGGCACCCGAACGAAGTTAAACTGAGCGAGCGTGCGTTCATCAGGCAGTAATTCAGTACGTTCAGTTCACGTTCGCCCAAAATATGAACGAGTTCATGAACTATCGTTAATTGAACACGTTCAGGCACAACACTGTTGTATAGTAGGGGTGTAACGAGACGCTTATCTCACGAGACGAGACAGACACGAGATTGGGTTCACGAGACGAGACGAGATTTTTGCACAATTTTACAGAAATCCTCAATGACAAAATTCATGACTGGAAAAGTATGCAGGTGCATTTTGCAATGTTTAACTAATAATCTTATTAAGTAGACCTGAAATGACATGCATTAGGAGTATGAATTATCAAATGCATTGAAAGAAAACAATATACAACAATATAACCTTTTAATAATAAAAGGTTTTTAATGACTGGCTTTTCTCCTGTATGATTTCACATTAGTCTCTTCAGACCTTACTGTACATTTAAGAACTTTCAGAACTTCTAGAGTTCAGTTAGGAGGTCACACACAGCCTCAATCAGAAGTCTTATTAAGTGCAAACAATAAGTGCAAGTGCAACCATAATCAAAGTTAGCGCACAGACTCTTTATAATTGTTTTGAAATTGCTGTTTTATTTTGCACCGGCAGTTATAGGGTTAATGCGGTGAGTTCGGGAAAGGCCGGTAGAGAAACGAGGCTGGTGTGTTTGTCTCCACAGTTGTTCTTGCGTTCCGATTATAAGTTCAGAAACAGAGCCTCCCTTGTCTGTTGTCTTTAAGACATTACAGTACTCTCTCAATATTCGAAGTGCAAACTGAGACGATAGCCGCAAATAAACAGTCCAGAGATGGGTATTGGGAGACGGACGATTGTAATGTTCGCGGCCTAATTTGTGCCCAATGCACATCAGCGAGCTTGTGTTTTACTTTCACTATATTGATCGCGCGTACTCTGTGTGTATAGCAGCGGTGCTGAGCGTGCATTATACAAGATAAGATCAGACGTTTAGTCTATGTTGCGCAACGAATCCTCCGCCATCCTCACGCGATCAGTGAACTGTGATTCGTGCTGCACTGATTGCAACGGCAACTCGTGCTGGATGAGCAGAGCAGACTTTTACATTAGTTTATAATGGTTTTTAATTATTTTTATAAAAACAGCAAAACGATAGTTTAGGCGAATGTGAGTGTAGCGGTGGAATATTCTATGGTAATAGAAATCGCGAGACAGCTTTTTCACTCGACGGGAAATCTCGTCATGTTTTAGTCTCGCGAGATCTCGTGGCACGAGATCTCGTTACACCCCTATTGTATAGGTATATCTGATTTATGATTTAGTGTTGTATTAAATGCCCCAGTTATGCCCCATTATCACAGTTTACAGCACAGCAGATAGACGGCATGTTGCAATTCGGTCCTACAAATGGCGGCCGCTCCACTGTGTGACGTCACATGAAATCTATGAATAAGTGTTTACAGTGTGATTCTTTGTTCTACCGTGTCTCCAGTGATGTCTGTTTACATTAGCAGCAGATGGTTGTTTCATACTTGATGAATGTGAAGGCACTAGAGCACAGATAGAGATGAGATCATAGCGAGGCTGCTGTCCCCATCTGCCTATACGCCATACTCAATCACTACTAGCACTGATGAAGGACCTTCAGAGAGTGTGTGTGTGTGTGTGTGTGTGTGTCTGTGTGTGAGTGTGTTCTCTTGCCTTCATTCTCTCACTGTTGTTGAGCAGAACATTGCGGAGCTCTTTAGACACCATGTACAGGTGCCTCTTCTTCCCTTCGTGGGTTCGAGTCAACATGTTAAGCTTGGGGAAATCTGGAGACAGGTCGTAGAAAGCTCTGGAACAGACAAAGAAATATCACAGGATAAAATAAATGATGGCTAAACAGAGGGGGAAAAAAATGCACATATGCGCACAGCGCTGAACAAGCTGCGACATATGGAGCAGAGGCGTTGTCTCCCACAAGTCAAAATGGCGGGTTGCCAGCGCTGTGGCACTGTGCATCTGTGTGAGAAAATAAATAAAATTCATCACAAACAAAAGATGGAGTCACAATGACTGAATGATAATGATCACATCATCCATTCATGTGATTGGTCACATTGGATGAATAGCGCAATAGATAACCACTCATATTTTTACACACATAAACAAAGCTCCAGCCAACTCAGTGTATATATATTCAGGCATCGGGAACACAGTGGTATCAGACAAATAAAACATTACAAAGCACAAGCAAGATATGAGAGCGTTTGTTAAAAAGCAGTATGTGTGTTGAGCAGCGAGGTTTTGTCCATGAAGAGGAGAGGCACTCACTGGATGGGAGGAAAGATGGGGTCATCCTCTGTCAGAAACACAAAAGGATCCTCTTTGAAGCCAAAGAGTTTCATCTTCTTTGGAGGAGGGGGGCTGGAACAGACAGAGCACTTCATGTCAATAGAAAGCACAGTAAGTGCAGAAGAATGTAACACCGTCCACCAGGGGGCACTGACATCGACACTACAAGGCCTGAATATGGCTTTGCTGCCTGCAAGACTACTATTATGCCTACCTAGTATGTGAAACATATTATGTGACCACATGTAGATGCCTACATCTTTGCATAATCACACAAGTATTATTCACATGAAATTGTGCCAGTTGCAAATTTCTTAAAGGGATACTCCACTTTTTTTGGAAATAGGCTCATTTTACAACTCCCCCAGAGTTAAACAGTTGAGTTTTACCGTTTTTGAATCCATTCAGCTGATTTTCTGATATTTAGAAGAATATCAGTAAGCAGACAGTTTCTGGTCTCATTGACTTCCATAGTAGGAAAAAAATATACTATGGGAGTCAATGAGACCAGAAACTGTCTGCTTACTGATATTCTTCTAAATATCAGAAAATCGGCTGAATGGATTCAAAAACGGTAAAACTCAACTGTTTAACTCTGGGGGAGTTGTAAAATGAGCCTATTTCCAAAAAAAGTGGAGTATCCCTTTAAATACTGCTTTTATTTTCCTATTAAGGAGCCATTTAAAAGTCGGATGAAACGGAAGTTGGGTGTTTGTTTTTTCTTCTCTATTGTGATGTATATCCAAGTGAAACATCTTCTCTGATGCATTATTAAATGCACAGCACAGAAAGAACAAAATTAATGAACAGCAGAGAGAACAATAGGGTGAATGAACAAGGTGCCAGCATACGCCCACATATACACCTGGCTAAGGACACTCACCCACAGACATTGTCTTTCTTGACCTCTGAAAGGTCAGGGATATCTGGGACAGATGGGTTTCCCTCTGCAGGAGTCTCTCCCTCCATTGCTTCAACAGGGGTGTCAGGAGACAAGCCGTCTGATGGAGGGACCTCAGCTGGAGACGCCCCCATCTGTAGCTCTTCTGCGGGAGCCACATCACTGGAGGCGTTCACATCCTTAATACGAAGCTACAGAGACACAAAGGTATCGATGAGAATACGCTAGCTTCCCATTTCAAATGCAATGACAAATAAGGTGGATTCATCCAAGAAAATGGGCTTGCTAGTAAAACAGCAGTCAAAAATTAAAAAAGATAACATAAAAGTACTCCCATACAACTTCAATGCCATGTTTGGATTTTATATAACATGATGTATAAAGTCTGCATTTTCTAATACCTTTGGGAAACGGCGGTTCCAAGGCATGGGCTCCTTCTTAACTAACACAGCCACAAAAAACCCGCCGGTGTTCTGGTGATGGGGCAGTATTCTCATACTGAAAACACAAATCAAAGCACCATAACACTGTTACAACTTAAAATCAGTGTAAATTGGGTTAACACACCCCAGTGAGTTTACTCAACATTCGTATTGCTCCACTAGTACTGTGGTGTTAAACTACCATCTGGTGGAGGGTTTTGGTAAAACACACTACAGCCCTAGAGGCTTGTGAAAAGCATTTTGTATCATAGGGACGTGTGTGTGTGTGTGTGTGTGTGTGTGTGTGTGTGTGTGTGTGTGTGTGTGTGTGTGTGTGTGTGTGTGTGTGTGTGTGTGTGTGTGTGTGTGTGTGTGTGTGTGTGTGTGTGTGTGTATATAAATATACACTACCGGTCAAAAGTTTTAGATCGGTAAGATTTTTTATGTTTTTAAAAGAAGTCTCTTCTGCTCACCAAGGCTGCAATTATTTGATAAAAATACAAACAAAAAAAAACAGTAATATTGTGAAATATTATTACAATTTAAAACGGCAGTTTTCTATGTGAATATATAGTGAAGTGTAATTTATTCCTGTGATCAAAGCTGAATTTACAGCATCATTACTCCAGTCTTCAGTGTCACATGATCCTACAGAAATTATTATAATATGATGCTCAAGAAACATTTATGATTATTATCCATGTTGAAAACAGTTTTTTACATTTTTATTTCAGGATTCTTTGATGAATAGAAAGTTCAAAAGAACAGAATTGATCTGAAATGGAAAGCTTTTGTAACATTAATCACTACCAATCAAAAGTTTGGGGTCAGTAAGAATTTATTTTTTATTTTTTGGGGGAAAGAAATTAGAAAATACTTTTATTCATCAAGGATGAGTTAAATTGATCAAAAGTTACAGTAAAGTCATTTATAATGTTAGAAAAGATTATATTTTAAATAAATGCTGTTCTTTTGAACTTTCTATTCATCAAAGAATCCTGAAATAAAACTGTAAAAAACTGTTTTCAACATGGATAATAATCATAAATGTTTATTGAGCATCATATTATAATAATTTCTGTAGGATCATGTGACACTGAAGACTGGAGTAATGATGCTGTAAATTCAGCTTTGATCACAGGAATAAATTACACTTCACTATATATTCACATAGAAAACAGCTGTTTTAAGTTGTAATATTTCACAATATTACTGTTCTCTTTCATAGGTTCTCTCAACGCTGCGGAAAGCGCAGTGGGAGCGCAGTGGGATATTCTCTGAATGTGCCGATTGTCTGAAGCCTTATAGAATCACGCCAATTCATTGGCTGATGGCGTCCGCGCAATATGGCTCCGCCCCGACGCTCTTACGTCGCATCATACGTATTCGCGCGCGCGCCATCTGCTCCTCAGATTTCTCTGCCTTCAGAACGAAGCGGTCACGTTTGCCCTTCGCTCGTGATTTTTCTGAGCTACAATTACATTTGGATTATTCTCGGCGCTTCTGCGACTGTTCAAGCGGAACTCTGTTTCTCCTTACGGTGAAGCTGCCATGGATTACAGACGCTGTACTCCGCCATGTGCTCGTTACATCGCTAACGACGACCCACACAGTAAGTGCGTTAAATGTTTGGGTTTTTCACATGCGCGTGAGGCAGTTATAGGATCGTCTAAATGCAAATTCTGTGAAAATTTGTTGCTCAAAACCCTCAAATTGCGGCTCGCGGTCTTTGAGAGGGAATCATTCGTCTCCCCCTGTCGCGCTCCCGAGGCCTCTCGAGGATCCGCGACCTGGGGTTCGGATGTAGAGCTTGAGGATGCGGAGTTCGAGCAGACGAGCCCCGCTCTTTCTCTCCCTCCCTCCCCTCGGCACGCGCGAGACATGCCAGTCGAATTTTCACACGATTATTTGCGCCCCAGCCCGGGAGCACGCGACGCGGTTTCTTTCGGGCTGGAGGATATACTTTTTACCGAGGCTTCCGACTCCGAGGATTTCGGGCCTACTCTCGCCGACGAGGTTATTCCGCCGAGCGGCCAGGAAGCGCGGCCTACTGCGGCCTACGCGGAGCTCGTTGACGTGCTTTCGCGCGCTACGGAGAAGCTCACTATTGATTGGCCCGACGAGCCACGTGAGTCTCAGTCGTCGAAACTCGACGAAAGGCTTCTCAGTGGCCCTAATTCTAGGCCTCAACGGAGGAAGCTGCCATTTTTCAGTGATCTGCATCATGAGATCTCCAGATCCTGGAAGCAGCCTTTCTCTTCGCGCCTCACTAATGCGGCTGCTGCTGATTTCACCAACCTGGTAGGTTCTGTGGAACAGGGCTATTCCGCCATTCCGGCGATTGAGGAAACTTTAGCCGACCATCTTGCTCCGTCGTCTGCGCCGTCCTGGAAGTCGCGCCCCCTTCTCCCTTCTAAAGCATGTAGGACTACTTCCTCTCTGATTGGGAAATCCTACATGGCGGCTGGGCAGGCAGGCATGACCCTGCACACTATGGCCATTCTTCAGGCCTACCAGGCGGACGTCCTGAAGGAAATGGACGAGGGTGACGGTGTGACCCCTGAAGCGGTCAAGGAGCTTCGTAAGGCTACGGATTTAGCCTTAAGAGCCACCAAGCATACCGCACGTGCTATAGGTCGCTCTATGGCTGGTTCTGTTGCGGTGGAGCGCCACTTGTGGCTTAATCTCACGGAGATCCGTGATAAAGAGAAGGTTTTCCTCTTGGACGCCCCCATTTCTCAAACAGGGTTGTTTGGTGAGGCGGTCAACACAGTGGTTGAGAAATTCCGCTCCTCCAAATCCCAATCGGCCGCGTTCAGACAGTTCATGCCCAGGAGGGCTAGGGAACCTTCTGTCCCCCCCCCCGGTGCGACCCAGAGAACGTCCCTCTCATAGACCGGAGTTCTCTTCCAGAAGAAGCGAACCAGGGCATCCCCCACCTGCCACGGTTTGGGGAGCCCGCGGTCGCCCGTTTCCCCGTCAACGGCCTCACAAGCGCCTCCAGTTGAAGCGGTCCGACAAACCGACTGCTCCGGCGGCGCAGAGCCGTTCCTGACCCTCCGGTCAGAAAAAGGAGAGCTCCTCTGGTTCCTCAGGGTTGGGTCAGACCGCGCAAGCGTTTCTGCCCACCTCCCAGCTCTCCTTTCCTTGCCCTGTCACCTTCGCCACTCAGAGTGTCTCGAAGTGCAGGCCATATTTCACCTTCTCTACTCAGTCTGGTGCGGGAGGAAGGAGACGCTTTCGGCTTTCTCCCCTCACCCCCCACGCTCTCTATAACTACCGGCCGCATCCTCGGAGGCACTTTCCGTTTTCCTCCGAAGCAGGCGGACCTGGTCACCATGACCCCAATCTCGATGCCTCCCATCACGTGCCAGGACGCCGATGGCCCTCCTGCACAGTCAACCTCTTTACCCCAGGAGCGTCAACACGGCACCCTTACTCAGGTATGTCGTCTGCATTACAACATCCCTCCTCCTCTATCACATTTCCTTCCAGAGTGGGAACGCTTACCAGGGGTATCGTCCTGGGTTCTTCGCACGATTCGGTTCGGCTACACTCTTCAGTTTTGCCGCAATCCCCCCTGTTTCAACGGGGTGTTTCCTACTGTAGTAGACAGCGCCGCTCAGGCTTCTGTACTGCAGCAGGAAATCTCTTCACTCCTTCTCAAAGGAGCAATAGAGGAGATTACTCCAGGGGAAACCGAGCGGGGCTTTTACAGCCGTTACTTCCTGGTCCCGAAGAAGGGCGGCGGTTTGCGTCCCATACTGGACCTCCGCCGGCTGAACTTCGCCCTTTACAAAGGGAAATTCAAGATGTTGACGCTGAAAGCTATCATATCTCAGATTCGGCCAGGGGATTGGTTCGTGACGATAGACCTAAAGGATGCTTATTTTCACATCCAGGTTGTACAGCGACACAGGCAATTCCTCAGGTTCGCCGTTGGAGAAAGGGCGTTCCAGTACAGGGTCCTTCCCTTCGGCCTATCTCTAGCTCCAAGGACATTCACAAAGTGCATGGATGCAGCTCTGGCCCCATTGCGGCTCCAGGGCATCCGTGTTCTAAATTACCTGGACGATTGGCTCATTTTAGCCCAATCCAGGGAGCTAGTGGCCCACCACAGAGACGTCGTTCTGAGTCATATCCAGTCTCTCGGTTTGAGGTTGAACTCGGAGAAGAGTGTTCTTGCTCCGGCTCAAAGCACCGTTTTCTTGGGGGTGAACATGGATTCCGTTCTCATGCAGGCCCGTTTGGCCCCTGCACGGATTTCCAGCTTGACGACATGCTTGGCTCGTTTTTCACTAGGCCATCATGTGTCTGTGGGCACCTGCCGCAGGATGCTGGGCCTTATGGCTGCGGCCTCCTCCGTGCTACCGCTGGGCCTACTCCACATGAGACCCTTCATGTGGTGGGTGAAACTCTCAGGGGTTCGACCCTCCGGGTCAACCCTTCGCCTACTGAAGGTATCGCGCAGTTGCTTTCGAGCCCTGTCAGTTTGGCGGGACCCTCTTTTTCTTCGGAAAGGGGTCAGCATGGGTGCGGTATCTCGTCGCCAGATGATTACGACGGATGCCTCTCTCACCGGCTGGGGAGCGGTTTTCGAGGGCAGACCAGCGTGTGGGGTCTGGACCGGAGAGGCTCTCTCCTGGCACATAAACTGCCTGGAGTTAAGGGCCGTTTTTCTGGCTCTGCTTCATTTCCTCCCTCTTCTGGAGGGTCACCATGTCATTGTCAGAACGGACAATATGGCAGTGGTGTCTCATGTGAACCGGCAGGGAGGTTCTCGGTCGCGCACCCTAGACAGGCATGCGCGTCACCTTCTCCTGTGGTCTCAGAGCAGATTCCTATCTCTAAGAGCGGTTCATGTCCCAGGGGTTCTGAACCTCGCAGCAGATTTTCTGTCGAGACAGAAACTCCGATCGGGAGAATGGATGTTGAACCGCCAGACGATGGCTCTAATCTGGAAGGTTTTTGGAGAGGCGGAGGTGGACCTCTTTGCATCTCAAGAGTCATCCCAATGCCCTCTTTGGTTCTCCCTGAGTCCCCCGGCCCCATTGGGGATAGATGCGTTCGCTTACCCTTGGCCAACGCAGAAACTCTATGCCTTCCCGCCCATCAAACTGATCCCGGCGGTCTTGGCCAGAGTGAGAGAGAGCAGAGTCCGCCTCCTCCTGGTAGCTCCGTTCTGGCCATCTCAGCCATGGTTTTCGGAGCTAGTTCCTCTACTGGAGTCTCCCCCCTGGAGGATCCCGGTCAGGGAAGATCTGCTGTCCCAGCTACAGGGCAGGATATGGCATCCTCGCCCAGACATGTGGAAGCTGTATGTTTGGCCGATCAGAGGCCGTTAGCATTAAGCTCTGGTCTCCCAACTGACGTTCAGGAGACTATTGCGAGTGCTAGAGCTCCTTCTACAAGGAGATTATATTCTTCCAAATGGAAGGTTTTTGAGACTTGGTGTTTGGCACATGATAAGAGCCCAGTTAACTGCCCTGCTGGTTCAGTACTGGAATTCCTGCAGGAGAAGTTTGCGGCTGGAGCAGCCGCTACCACTCTCAGGGTTTATGTCGCGGCTATTGCAGCGCATAGGGAATCGGATGAGATTCCCCTAGGCAAGTTAAGGTTAGTTTCTGCCTTTATGCGTGGGGTGAAGCGCCTGAAACCGGCTCGCTCCCCTAGAGTCCCCTCATGGGATCTTTCTGTTGTCCTAGAGGGTTTGACGAAAGCCCCCTTTGAGCCCTTGGAGTCAGCTCCGGATAGGATTCTGACTCTTAAGGTTTCTCTTTTGTTAGCTTTGTCCTCGTTAAAGCGGGTGGGAGACTTACAAGCTCTTTCTGTTAGCGAGTCCTGCTTGGACTTTGCCCCTGGCCTGGTCAAAGTTTCCTTGAGGCCGAGACCAGGGTATGTCCCCAAGGTTCTTTCCTCAAGTTTCCGCTCTCAGGTAGTTAACCTTAATGCTTTCCACCCTCCTCCATTTTCATCTGAGGAAGATAGGGAGCTTAACTTGCTCTGCCCAGTTCGTTCTCTTAAGATATATGTAGACCGCTCAGGCGGTTGGAGGAAATCTAACCAGCTTCTGGTTTGTTTCGGTGCTAGCCGCCGTGGGCTTGCTGCATCGAAGCAGAGGATTTCTCACTGGGTCACAGAGGCTATCTCGTTGGCTTATGGGGTGCGTGGCTTGCCTTCACCTCTTAACATTAGAGCACATTCCACCAGAAGTGTAGCATCTTCTCAAGCTCTTTTCAGAGGAGCACTTTTGGAGGATATTTGTGTTGCGGCAGGCTGGTCCTCTCCGCATACTTTTGTAAGGTTCTATAGCTTGGATCTTGACATGACCCCGGGTTCCCAGGTTCTTTCTGTTTGAACTCGTTTCGGTCGTTGTCTCTTTATCTACCAGTCATAAAAGCGCTCTAGCTTGGCGAGTTTGGTAGTCCGTTCCCACTGCGCTTTCCGCAGCGTTGAGAGAACCTATGAAAGAGAACGTCTCTGGTTACTTACGTAACCTATGTTCTCTGAATAGGGAACGAGACGCTGCGTTAGCGGCCAAGCTCCTCGCGCTGCTGACAGTTTCTTTTCGGCAGAGAAATCTGAGGAGCAGATGGCGCGCGCGCGAATACGTATGATGCGACGTAAGAGCGTCGGGGCGGAGCCATATTGCGCGGACGCCATCAGCCAATGAATTGGCGTGATTCTATAAGGCTTCAGACAATCGGCACATTCAGAGAATATCCCACTGCGCTCCCACTGCGCTTTCCGCAGCGTCTCGTTCCCTATTCAGAGAACATAGGTTACGTAAGTAACCAGAGACGTTTTTTTTTGTTTGTTTTTTTTATCAAATAATTGCAGCCTTGGTGAGCAGAAGATACTTATTTTAAAAAATCCTACCGATCTAAAATTTTTGACCGGTGGTGTATATATATATATATATATAAAATATATATATATGATGAAAAGAAACTTGCCATCTCTCCAGCCTCATATTAGCCAGCTTCTCTGGGTCTGTTGGTGGAAACATGGTTGGTCTGATCTGGGTATGTCGACTTTTTGGCACCTCTGACCAGTCAGAAAACCACTGACCCTCTTTTGTCATTACCTATATAAGAGCAGAGAAAGATTACACTATCGTTCAAAAGTTTGGGGTCAGTTATTTAGAAATAAAATTATATTTTTATTAAGCAAAGATGCACAGAACTGATTAAAAGTGACAGTAAATGTCAATCAGTTATTTTGAACAATCTATTCGAAGTATCCTGATTTTTTTTTCCTATGGTTTCCACAAAAATATTTTATATATATTTATATATATATATATATATATATATATATATATATATATATATATATATATATATTTTTTTTTTTTTTACTGGTTTTACTGTATTTTTGATCAAATAAATGGAGCCTTGGTGAGCCTTCTTTCAAACACAAAAAAATGGAAACTTATTTTTGTATAAACCACGAATAGTGTGAAGTTTACAGTATATACATTTCAAAATCATTGAATATTTAACCTGCACTTCTACCTCACGGACCTACAAGAGTTTTGCAGTTTTACAAAGATCAAAATAAATAATAAACAAACAATAATGCAGTTTCATTCATATTTATGACCAGTATGTGTGACAAAGTTGATTTTGGACCAGCTTGATTTTGTAGCTACATTTAACAAAAGTCACTACGTTGCTAATCAGGTCATATTTTCTCTGGTTTAAGACAGTATATATATTCGATTTGGATAGGGGGACTATCACAGGTGTAGAGATTTTATTTTCATATAATGTTACCAAGATATCTTGGACTACCAAAACAGCCTTACTGTGGCCCTCGCTCTGGTGAGAACCCCAGTTACTAACAGTCTTAAACCCCTGCTGCAATGAATGAAGAGAAATTACTGCACTAACGTGACTGTGCAAACTCAACATTCATAAGCAGGAACAGCAGGAACAGAAATTAATGTCAGAGAGTGGAGGATAACGGTTCATTACTTTCCAAGATGTTATTCCAGGCATATATTTGAGTCCTGGGAGATCTGCAGAGGCATCTGCTAACTCTAAAGCACCTGAGAAATAAACAGAAGAGTGAAGAAGAAACCACAGGAGGGAGAAAGGGAGAGGGGAGAAAAAGCAGAACAAAGTTGAGGTGACATGGCAAGGTAAATACATCCCATCATGGATTTAATGCTTGACCCAAAATTACATTTCCCACATGTGTTGTATTTTATATCAATGAAGATACACAACACGTGTGATGGTGAACCATAGTTTTTTTTTTTTTAAATCAGTTACTTGGAACAAAATGTATAACTACACTTTCAATTTTAAATACAAATTAATAAACTACGTAGACTTTTAAAAACTGCAAAAGACAAAAACAACAAAATAAGTACAACTTTAAAATCAACTTAAAAAAATATATATATATACACAAATAAAATCAAATTCATGGGGCAGAAATGTTTCCTTCACGTACCTTCACTCTTCTCCAGCAGGGCAGCGATGACTGCTTCATCCTCGATGGGGTTCAGAGAGCAGGTGGAGTACACCATCCTGCCCCCTACAGCCAGCTGCTCCACACCTCGCACCGCAATCCTTATCTGCAGCCTGACAGACAAGGAGACAAATTGAAAACACACACAGAGGATAACAAACTGCTCTTTTCTGCAACCACTGCAACCTCAGAATGGAGACACACACACACGCTGACAGTGCAACAAAGAAATTAGATGCAACATCCCGTTTCAGTAATCAGGTACAGAAAACACATCACTGCTAATTCACTGGCGCTGGAAAATAGCTAAAGCTACAGACACAATCTGGAGTGCATGATTATCTCAGAGCATGAAGGCTCTAGGATGTGTTCAGAATGAGAACTAGTGTACTGCTAACAGAATAGTATACTCTGTACTGTAGTACAGAAGTATGATACATTGTTGTCACAGGACTTCAATTCAGATGTGTATACAACAAATACCCAAGAATCTAAAAATGTCTTTATTGGTCTTGAAAAGAAGTTATAAAAATAATAAAACAATTAACACACATACACACAAAGATGACCACCCGTCACAGGTGAAAAAGAGAAAAAAAAAACAATATGATATATATCGCTATTGTGAAATAAAATCTCACAAAGTGATTTATACTGGTCTTACCCATGGAGCTGCAGGCTGTTGCTGGTTGTCCATTTTTTCCACACGTCAATGTTTTTCCTCATTGTTCCATCTCCACTGTATAGATAAAGGTGCTGATTTTATTGTTTGCAGTTTAACTGTAACTCCATATCAGATCATTTCATGTGTCTGTCAGACATAAAGCAGACTTATAATTAGTGGTTCTTCACAATAAAGCAAAGATGAAAGATTGTCATCGCCACATTTATTTCCTTTAAGTAATTTGAAACTGGAATTGTTAACTAAAGAGACTTCCTGTGGTCAAATGAGATCATATGGTATTTTAAAAATCAATTACATCAGAGTTTGGTTAACAAGGCAGCACATTTTGAATCAAGGAAACTACAGTCCTATATGGGCAAAAACACAAACCATAATTACACCTTTAAAGTCAACTTCAAATAATTTCATCGCTGGAGAGAAAACGTTTAGACAGCAAAACCAGGCTGACCACACTGTGTATGTGTAAGATGTTTGGCTTGCTGGTACTGAGCAGAAGATATTGTGCTTGGCACCTGAATCTGGTGCAGGCCAAGTATAGACTCCACCAATTATAAACTTTCTCTTCCCAGCATGTAACATCATATAGCAGTTTCACTGCTCAACCGAAATCACAGAGCTCTGGCATTTATGTGTGCCTCTATTATTGTGATCACTATATTTACATAAATCACAACTTCATATCTCTGTACAAGAAAACAGCATTCTTTTTTTGGTATGACAACACACAATGGCTCTAGAAAATCGCAAGAAAATCTACAGTTTTTGTGGTTTTAAAGGGGTCCTATTATCCTTTTTTACATTTTTAACTTTCTTTGGTGTGTAATGTTGCCGTTTGAACACCTGACTACAATATTTAAGCAACCAATAATTACATAGAAACCAGCCTATCAGATTGAAGCTTCCGCAAATTTTGCAGAAAGATAAACACAGCATTTTATGTTTTTCCTGAAAAATCTGGCAGGTAGAAAGACGTTACAGATGTACTGTCAGAAGCCAAACAAGCCCATTTCATATACACAAATCATTTCCTGTTTTTTTTCCCAGACACTTAAAAGCAACCAGTTCTATTTTTCTGTCTGGCATTTATAGCTTGCCAAAATATTAATTATTTTAAGATGGGTTGGATGGGTTTGTTCAGTGTTATTTTAGTAGCATTAGCTTTTATTATCATATTTAAATTTTAGCTTAAGTATTTGTAATTTGACATTATAATTTGTATTCGCTTTTTTTAAAAAGAGACTGCTAACTAGATCATTTTCACAACAACATTCCTCACCTGCAGGGTACGTCACACAGGATCCGGTCATAAAACAGGACCTCCTTCTTCCCGTCCTGATCAAAGTGCAGACGTGGAATGCTAGATGCATCATGGTTTACCACCATAATACATGGACTGTTTAATCTCTTGGCCTGGTGGACCAGCAGGTAACAGCGCTTATTATCCACATCATTGGCAATTACAAAACCCTCTGGAGAAACAGAAGAGACGGAGGACAACTATAAGATATGATGATGATCATCTTACATCTGTATTGAATTCATTATATATGAACCCATACTAATGAGCAACAGTTTACCAGGAAAAGGCACATCCATATCAGAGTGAAGCATCTCTATTAGTTGAGCAGTTTTGGATCCTGGAGCAGCACACATGTCCAGAATCTAGTTATAAAATCCAGAAAGACAACAGAGATAAGACAACTTATAAAAGATTTCCCAGTGAAGAAAACACACTATAGAGAAAACTTTCAGTTGGTATTTCCTTGAATACCAACTGAAAGTTTTCTCTATAGTGTGTTTTCTTCATGATGATGTTGTTGAAGACAATGATGTTGTTGAATGTTGTACCTTATGTTGAGAATCGATTTTCAGTAGAAGAGGAGGAATCATACTGACTGCTTCCTGTCTGCTGATATTACCCTGATGAAGTAAATAACATAAAGAAAAAAAGAAAATAGCATTTGTGGTTGATCAAAAAATTATATTATATTTGCATTAATTAGTTTATATATATAACCGCTAGAACACATTTCTTAATACTTGGGTCCCCTTTTCAAAACTCTTTATACAGATCTCCCAACCAACTTTCAGCTCAGCACAACAGTTAACCTCACATTCAAAATACACATACTATCAAAACAATTCATACATGTCTCAAATCAACTCATTCTTCCATAACACTAGCAAAGGTGGTCAACTAACAAACACCGTCAATCATAAAACAATGACCTAAAAACAAAGATCCGGTAAGTTTTCTTTTGTGATTTTTTTTTTACAAAACAAGAATGACACTCTCTCCAGTTAAGAATTCACTGCAGTATGTGTGACATGGTCCAGGTTTACATTACAGTACAGTACAAAAGTTTTCCCCACAGCCACATCACCCTGTAGCCCAAGACTGGTGGTCCACTGAAGCTAAGCAGGGTTGAGCCTGGTCAGTACCTGGATGGGAGAACTCCTGGGAAAACCAGATTGCTCTTGGAAGAGGTGTTAGCGCAGGGGAAGCTCACCCTGTGGTCCTAACGTCCCAGTATAGTGACAAGGACACTATAATGGAAAAGGCACCGTCCTTCGGATGAGATATTAAACCGGGGTCCTGACTGTGGTCTGTGGTCATAAAAATCCCATAGTACTTCTCGTAAAGAGTAGGGTGTCCTGGTCAAATTCCCTCCACTGGCCTTTATCAATCATGGCCTCCTAATAATTCCCATCCACTGAATTATCTCTATTCCCTCTCCACCTGTAGCTGGTGTGTGGATGCTGCACCCTGGTGGTGTTAGAGAGGAGACCCCTGATATGAGTGTATAGCGCTTTGGATGCACAGTAGTACATAGTTAAGTTCTATATAAATGCCTCATTCATTCAATAATTTATGAATTCATTCAAAAATTAAAAAGACCAATCCCTGTGTAGGTGTTCCGCTACATCTAATTATTTTGATAGCTTTGCATTTTTTAAAATTCAGTATACAATTAAATATGGTATTACTGTAGAAATATAGCAAACTGCAATCTTAATCAATTTTATATTATTTTAGGTTTTTAACTTAAGTTTAACAGTTTTCAAAAAAATGTGTAAACTTGAACAAATTATTTTGTAGGTGGTGTTTGTGTCTAAGTGAGAAATGTATTCATGTAATTTGAATACATTTTGTTGCCAAAACAATGATAAATGATCCGCAGTTTAACCCACATAGACTCCTGCTGTGCTCACTGGGTGAAGAGTTTTGAAAAATTGACAAGAATAGAGAAATGTGTCAGCGTCATCGCACATCTGCAGTCAAAAAGAAGCTCGGAATCGATTCTGATTATGCATCGATTTTTCTCTCCCACCCTTAATATACACTATTGAATATCTGCAGACACACGCCTTGGAGAAGTGCACCAAAATGTTTATTTACCGATTCGGTTTCGCTGACCAAGAACTGGTGGAATTTCTCCAGGAGTGGAGACTTGCGTAAGATCTTTCTGCTCAGATTAGTGTGCCATGCCAGTTCATCAGGATACCTATAAGAGCATGATGAGAGTAAAAATCAGATTTCCAACTCACAAGTGAAACACAAACAAATTGTTCTCCATCTTACCAACTTAGGGGCTGAGGAGCCTCAATCTTCTGCCCATCCACCTCAAGATCTTGTACCTCTTTGAAGTATTTCTCTTTAAGAGTATGAAGGATTTCTTTTGCATGACTGAATTTTAAAGGAGTTGAGAAAGGGGGAAAACATTATTGTATAATTGCATTGTCCACTGAACTATCCAGGAAAATTGATAACCAATATGGCCTAGTCAATGGTCAATGCTGATAAAGCAGGATGGCCAATAATAAATGAAAAGATTTTAAGAGAAGTACATAAAAGTTAAACCATTTTTTAACCATCACCCCTGTTTTGGACCTAAGGTTGGTCTCTTTTTAAATGAAGATACTAAACATTTTATACAAAATACACTTTTTACAAAATTGAATGGGACTCTAAAATCGCTAGATAATCCAAGTCATATCATGTTTAACAAAGCTGTGTTCCAAATTTGAAGCTGATATCACAAAAATGTAGGTTCCTGCAAGAATTTGTTTAGGCACTATACCAAAAATAGCCAGCGGGTAACACCCACATCGCATTGAATGTTTTTGACCTCCTATCACAAATTAATACATTTCCGTCACAATAAATCTTCTATAAAAACCAGTGGCCAATATGGAACCTTGAGTCTCAGACCTATCCAAAAATGTGTTTTGTCAATATTAGATTTTAATATAGAAAAGCAAATTGTGTAAAATATGAAACATAATACCACCCAATTAAAAAAAAAAAGATTTAAACTAAGTTTCCATGTCCAATTTCAAAAAGGTTTTTATGAAATTTGAGTCTTTAGAGTTGTCTACTAAATCTGGAACAGATTTGATCATTGTGGTTTGCTACTGCTGTGATCTCAAGGGAGTGACAGGTTGTATTGGCCTGGCACCATCAGGGCAGATAAGAGATGCTGTTGCTTGTGTTGATTAAAGATTATGAGTGCATATGAATTGGAAAAAAAACCAATGATGTGCATGGATAAATCTTTTATAATAAACACTGCAATATTCCACAAAAAATATTAATTGTCAAATTTGATTTAATGGTGACTTTAAACTTTCGAATGACACCTAATTTTTGATGATTACTAAAATATGTTATAGGGACAAGAGGCAATAAGAAAGCGTGCCAAGAGTCTTGATACTAGAAGACTGACAGTTAACAGGTTAATGTCATAATTCAAATTGAGTGGCAGTCAAAACACAGTTTGTCATGTAATTTAAAACTGCAGAAAATGTCAATCACCTCTTGTATCCTGTGATTCGTATTGTAGCTGGCAGTGGCTCCCTCATGGCCTCCATGAACTCCTCAAACTCTCCATCTGGGACAATCTTTAGCTCTTTGTAGTAATGCTCAAAGAGTTTGTTTTCCTTGACGATCTCAGAGTATCCAGCTCCCCAACCCTGCAAAAAGAACCCATGCGAGTGCACCAATTACTTTAAGTATACTACCCACATCCCATTAACCACGAGATTACATTGTTATATACAATAATTTTGATGTGACTATAATATGATGTGTGTATTTACAATGTAGCGATATGTTACAACCCAGCATTAGCACTGAGCAGAAAAGTAAGAAGCTAGAGCAGTTAGCAAACTCACAGCATCATCTCTGCTCCTTTTCGCCTCTGGTCTTCCATCTCTGAACTGCTGAGGTTTTTGTCTGTTTCTATTTCTTCTGCCCATGTTGCAGACGCATACAACTCTGGATATAAACCTGCGTTGCGTGTTGATTGAGTGTGTTAATAATGTCTAAGTAACTGTACTTCTCAGCTTCTGCTGTACTCAACTCACGTGTATGTGACGCAGTCCAAACAAGCGCACCGCACATTCAACTGAAAGACCCCTTTTTGGTGTCCGCAATATTGCCCAACTGAAAGACTCCTTCTTTGGCGAATTTAAATTTAAAATGCAGTGCTGTAGTATTTATTGTAAACCTTTGACATTAAATCCAAATAAACGTATTGCCAGATAAAATAATACAACATTATATAATGTCAAAGTAAAAAATATGCGTGATTAAAATGTGAGGTTTCAGCATATTACAAAAGTATCACCCGTGACATCTTTAGAAAGTTTGTTTTTCTGTATTTTCTCAGAAACACTACTAAATGTGTTCTACATTTTAGTTAAATATATATTGCTTCTTGCTGTACTAACGTGTATTGGTTAGAATGTATTTACTTGCATGTTTTGACACATACCCCGCCCATTGCCTCCCCTGATTGGCTAAAAACAGTAGATGGGCGGGTCTCCCAGATTTCCATCAAGTCAGTTCGTGCACTAGAACGAGTTACACACAAACATTACCAAAACCTTTCTTCTGCTTATACCTAGTATTTCCATTAGCAACTATGGACTCTGTTCTGAAGATATTATTTTCTTCCGAGGAGGAAGAACGGTACGTTTTGGATTGTTTATCGTACTTGATGATGGTGATGGCATTCATAACTTTTGTGACTTTACTCTTTGAGCACGTGCCCTATGGCAGGTATGCATCCAGCAGGTATGGATTCCCTGTAAATGTCAAGTTCGCCTGGTTCGTTCAAGAATTGCCGGCTTTTCTGGTGCCTTTGTGTTTGGTACTATGGAGTCCATGTGCAAAGATAATACACCTGCCCAACCAACTGCTCCTTCTCATGTTCCTTTGCCATTATGCGCAAAGGTAGGATTTGTTCTTGTAATATGCAACATGGGGGTGGGGAAAAATCCATACATGTGTCAGTAAATGAACTTCTATTGTCTTGCAAGTGGCAACTTTATATTAAACATGCATTTCTCCTAGGTCCCTCATCTACCCATTTTTAATTCGAGGAGGAAAATCAACACCATTCTTCTCGTTTGCTATGGCCTTTGTCTTCTGCATCTATAATGGGTACCTGCAGGCAAGATACCTGAGTCACTATGCAGATTACCCATCTGATTGGGTTACACATCCCTGTTTCATCACAGGTGGGTGCTAGTGAGAAATTATTCATAGTGTATAAGTGTCATTTTCAATTATCCTAGTATCTTATTCTCTTTCATATATAATAGAATCAAGTGTTGATTTCTTTCAAACTTTTAAAGTCGGCATGAAACAGACGTTGTGCTAGTCTTTTCTTCCTTATTGTGACTTATATGTGAGTGAAACCGCTTATCGAACAAGAAAAAATGCAGGGCGGGACTTGATTTTGTCTATTGGAAATTTATTGGATTGTTGGATGTCTGTTGTTCGCTATTGCTGTGATGTCTTGTGAGTGACATGGTGTTCCACCCTCGCACCAGTAAACATGCCATTAGAGAAGTTATTTTGATTAAAGATTAGTTGAACACATGATTTTTTTAATTGTAAATAAATACTGAAATATTATTCCATAAAAAACAAGAATTGCTTTAAGAGCTGACTCTGTAATACATCCATCACCATCAGCATGGATATGATGAGTGAACACAGCGCATTCAATGACTGAGAAAGAGACATAAAAAAAATCAGGTCCTTGTCAGGATTATTGTTAAAGTCACGTTCTAGATCTTTTCCCTGAACTTTAGGTCACCTGACCTGGTTACTTTAACATTGTCCACTGCAGAGTATATTAGTTTTTCTTTCTGAACTCTAGCTGATATGTCATGGTTGACCGAACATTAGCTGTCTTCCACTGTATTCATCTGTATTCCCTACATGCTTTTGTAGCTATTATTTTATTACAGTATTCAAATATATAACCTGGACAAAACTCTATAGTATTTAGATTTATTTAATATATATATATATATATATACACACACACACACACACACACTTACAGTTGTGAATATATTGTACATTTTAATTTATTCCTGTGATGGCAAAGCTGACTATTTCAGCATCATTACTCTAGTCTTCAGTGTCACATGATCCTTCTGAAGTCATTCTAATATGCTGATTTGCTGCTCAAGAAACATTTCTGATCAATCAGATTTCTATCAATGTTGAAAACAGTTATGCAGAATGTTTCATATTCTGAATCTATAATGCGGTATTTTTTCTCAGGGTCTTGCATGTGGTTCCTGGGATGGATCATTAACATTCACTCTGACCATATCCTCAGGAGCCTTCGCAAGCCTGGAGAGACGGGCTATAAGATACCTAGAGGTAAGACAATAATTATTAGACAGATAGCACCATTTATGAATTGGAAATGTGTTTGAGAGAGAAATATGGCCTAAATTGTTCAACTCAAATTGACTAAAATGTTTTTTGCTTTACCATGTTCCACATAATTATAAAACAATCACAACATTTTGAGTGACCGCTTAAGAACATGGCATGCAGCATTAGATTTTAGGAATAGACTGTTTTGACTCAATCACATTATTTAAATACTCACAATTCATAAAATGTTTATAAACGCACAGTGCCAACATAAAAATTCAAGAGTATTCAGAACAGAACAGCACAAATCATTTGAACCATACCACATGCGTTCAGCTCAAATGGGTGGTCAATGCTAGGGCGTCCTCTTCAGTGCTTGTTTGAGTGTTGACGTAATGCTAAAACATCTTTTGAATTTGGCTTTGACTCAGAATAAAAATAAAAATAGATGCCCTTGCTGGACATGACTCATTTCCTCAGCAACTTGTCAGGTCCAACCAGCAACAGAGATCATAATAATTTGTGACATGCACTTCTATCTCTTTTCCTAAACACTCAGTCCATGCAAAATATAAATCATGTAAATCATCTCTTTTTCACTAACTTTTTATTTTTTATTAAAGTATTTTAAAGCTGTCTGACATCAGATCTTCAGATGATATTATCAAAAAAAAATAGTATGCTTTTTTTCCAGCAAGTCAGTCAGCTTTAAAAAACAATTTAAATTATTTGGTATGTCAAAGTTGTTTAAGCTTGATCAAAAAGCTTGTTCTTGTTTTATTTGATGCAGAAGTGATGACTGACATGATGAAACAGACATGCTTTATTTCTGACAGATTAAACCAGACAGCATGCTGGTCAGATGGTTTCACACTTCATTAGACACATGTGATGCAGTTTCACTGCTTTAAAACTGACTTGAATTTTTTTTCTTATTGCTTTGCAAACAGACTGTTTGTGTGATGTCTTTTTTCTGTTCATAGGGGGCATGTTTGAGTATGTATCTGGAGCGAACTTCTTAGGTGAGATTGTGGAATGGGCTGGATTTGCTCTGGCTGGTCACTCGATCCACAGTGCAGCTTTCGCTCTCTTCACTGTTATTGTGCTGTCCTGCAGAGGAATGGCCCACCACAAGTAAGGCATTACAGTCTGAAACAATAGATTCTTTCTCAATGTGACTGCAATTATCCAACAAAAAATGCTTTCAGTTCTCATTTCTCATATGTCTGATTTAATTCCAGAAATATATATTTAAATAATATAAAAGATGAAGCCTATTTTATGACAATCAAGATTTTAATCACAGTTAAGCACCCGTCCCAATAAAATTTAAATGATTTTTTTGGATAATTTTCATTTTCCCAACGATTATTCTCATTAGATTCTCATTCCTGTAATATTATATAATAAATAACTGATTTGACAGTAAACATAAAGGAATTTCAACAGCTAATACAATGACATATAACTATTTAAACATATAACTTGTTAACTGTCAGTATCCTGGTAGCAGGACACTTGGTGCACTTTTTCGCTGTCATTTTTCTTTTCACATATTTTAGTAATCATCATAAATTAGGTATAATCGAAAGCTTAAATGCTCAAATTTCATACTGTGAAAACATTTTGAAATTGCATATTTCCTTGTCATGGAAACAGTATTTTCAACTCAAATTTAGTTTAGACACATGACTTTGATTTTCTTGCGATCAATTTTAATCCAAATTATTTTGGGGAAAAAAATTATAAATATATATATATATATATATATATATATATATATATATATATATATATATATATATATATATATATATATATATATATATAATATTTGTATAAAATATTTTTTTGTTTTTTTTTTACATTAAACATAAACTTCTATAATGTTTTTACACTTTCATTTATTGAAGTGCTTTCACATCTGCACTAATATAGGAAGTCATATTTTATTATTTTATTTTTCATTATTTATTTTTTAGGGTGAAATATTTTAGTATCAGTATGACAGATTGTTGTTTGAAATGTGCCATTTCATTTTACAGGTGGTATCTAACAAAATTTGAAGACTATCCAAAATCAAGGAAAGCTTTAATACCGTTTGTGCTCTGATCCCGTGGTAAGCCCAGCGGCCACACTCCCACAGTGTTTCAAAGGAAGTGGTGTCGTAACATACAGAGACTGGGGAAAATGCATTGAGCATTACAAAAACTCAATTTTACAAGACACATTTTTATTTCAGTTTTATAGCATGTACATTTATGAAATGCAAAAAGAGCATTACTGTGAGAGATCTTACAGTGTCTCAATGGAGAGATCAGATGAGATACACATGGCAGACAGCTGCTACCATAATGCAGAACTTGCCTATAAACTCTTAAAGGTGGGGTATGTGATTCTCTTTTTTGTCCATTTTTTCAAAATAACTTGAAATCCTATTCCTAACCCAACTTACAGCCACTGAGTTAGAAGCACTGAAATGAAAATTAAGCAATTTAATCATCTGTGGAACGGGCAGGACTCGAAAAACTCCAGCCAATCATTTCCAAGACCACCTAGAATCATTGGACAGTAAGTTCGTCAATCAAACGGTTGTACCACCCCCCCCTCCCCCCAGCGTGAGTGACCCCCGTCGTGCGCATACTCAAAGCTCGTGACGCATGCGCATCTCGTCAGTAAAGCCGGTTACATGATTAGTAGTAAATCGTCATTACAATCTCTCGCGAGTTTTCGCTTGTGCATGATTGCGCGTCCATGTTCTTCGAATGGGTGAAGTCAGGGCCAGCGTTGGAGGAAAGAAGGTAGGACCATTTGAATTGTATATTTTCAAAATCTGCCGGTCGTTTTCCAAATCACATACCCCACCTTTAAATGCATTAACGTTTCCACTATCGCCAATTATTAATATTATAGTCGGGTCTTTAGCGACCCGGATCTACATCTAACACGAATGGATCTCTAACTGCCGCAATAGTATACAACTCTCTTGATATTTGAATGACAATTACAAAAGAATAAAATAAGCATATTTTTTTACCTTTTGGAACTTGAAAGGGTTCAATTTGACAAAACGTCATATCATCATTGTGTATCAGACAGTGCCACCTTAAGGAATAAGGGTGAATTGCACTTATTGAGTCATCAGATTTAACTATTGCTGAAAAAACACTATTACTACATACCTCGGGTATATCTGTACACTTTTTGCAAAAAAATTGTTAGAAAACAGATTTTCTTTTTCTTGTTATATTGTTTATAATGATTAGATTGAGGAATACTAAGAGGGTTGAGTTCTAACTTTAAAAAATGAATGAGGGGAAGGCTAGTGAATGACGTCCTGGGTCGATAAAGTCACTCAGTCGGTTTTTAAATCTGTAATGTGTCAGCAAAACATGGACTTTTTGAACTGTGCCGAATCGCATGCTGGATTCAAGGTTATCCGAGTAAGGTCTCCCTCATAAAAGGTGAAGGTACACATTATTTATCTGTTGGAAGAGTGACTACTGCAGGTGTGACCATGTCATTTTACACAGATCTAGGCTGCATCCGAAATTGCTTACTCTCTGAGTAGGTACTTCTTTTTTTTATTAGTAATTATTTTATGACTGTAATAAAAGTCAATTCTATATAGGATGAATGTAATCCTTACATTATCATGTTGTCTTTGTCATGTGACCTACCATTTGCATCGCTTCACTGCTATTGACTCTTCTGTGGCCTCATGGGATAGTAAAGTGTCCATTGGATGCACACTTCAGAATCTCGCCGGAAGTAGTAGGTCATATGGGTACTTTTTGCCTACTGTTTTATGAATACTGTGAATTTAGACACACTACTCTTTTTATATACAGATTTTCACTTACTATATAGTAGTGAAGTATGTGATTTCAGGTTCAGCCCATATCCAAAATGTTCAGCCCTTCATGGCGAATTTGCATTTGTGTCAAAATGTTTCTGTGCTTACTGTAAAAAGAGTGTTAAAATAAAATCTGTTTAAGTGTTTTGAAAAGAGATTTCAAAAGTGTAATGGTGTTATGTTTACTGATTACTTTGAAGGTTTAAGAAATTACATTTAATGAATTCCAACAGAGGCACATTGTGTAAATTGTCATCGCAATGAATGGATTTGACTGTCTTAGATCTTAACACAATCAAAGAGGTTTTTCCCTGACGTTTATCAAGAACTTTCAGGCAACAGATGGCAGGGTTAATATACTGTAGGGTCAGTACATTAAGCTGTCAAAATGAAGTATTAAGATCAATAACCAGAAGTATCCCAAGTCCGAATGCTGCTCTCATAGAAAAACAACTGCATACCTTGCCATAAAAGGAAGGCTATGGTTATTTATTTTTTGAAATGCCTGAATATATGGGATGTTTTTTTTTATGTCATTGTAAGAACATGATTGTATGTTTACAGAGATCATGCAGATCATGGTAAATTTACCATTATACTACTATCTGTACTACATCGAATGTACAACAATATTGTCACAAACTCATGGATTCTTCATTCCCATTTATAGCTACAACTGTTTTTGTATAGAAGTTATGCTTGTAACGTCATCATTTACCATCGCTGACATGTTTTGACATGCTGCAGGTGGGCTCCCATAATACCTTCAGGCACAATGTATGAAATATGGCAAGAGTTTTGTGTTGTATATCAGCAGGGAAAGTGTTCATTTACTATGGAATGTAAAAAGGTCATATAAATTGCTTCTAAATATCCCGTTGTCTGTTCCGTAATACTGTGTGAAATAAGAATTTTATACAATTGTATAATATACCTTATACATCTTTTTAATAGCTCCGCTCTTCTGTTTTATTTTACTTCAGCATAATGCCTCAGACATACTTCAGGTTTAATTTATTGACATTGAAGTTCAAAATATCCTAGTTTAATCTCCTCAGATGTTCATGGTCAATCTGTTGGAAGAGTCAGGTGGGGCAGTGAGAAATCTGTCAGACCGTTCTTTGGATAAATAACCCCAGGCAAAGTAATGATGAAATCCCCCTCCAAACCACATTGCACGCATACGTGACCTTTTGCAACACCGAGCAACCCCCTCACTTGGGCTTAAGGCTTTGAGTAATATAGGAGAATGCTAGAGCTTGTTATAACACTGAAGAGCAGCAGGATGCACAATCCGCTGTATGAATTAACCATCTCTGCGTTTCTGCATGTGCTGTGACAATGAGCACACAAGATGTCTGTTCTGACCGTGAGGGGCTTCCCACAACGTACACGCATGCTGCACGTGAGCTGAAGGCAAAGCACTCCTTGCGTAATCACCGTGGGAGGAGCTTATCTGCTCTCTTCAGCATGTCAGATTATGATTTATTATTACCAACAGAGAAACCCTGTTCTTTCCTCGAAAGCATGAAGGCAATTTAACATTTAGGCTTGCCTTTTATTTCCAGTCTTGCTTCTTAGTTTTTTTTTTAATGTAATTTACAATAATAGGAAAATTGATTTCAAATTAGAGCGTGAAATTGTTTTACTTCCTTGAAATGAATGCATATTTTTCATAGTTTTATCAGACTGGCATTGCTTCCTTTGCATATTTCTGTGTACATCTTTAAAAATTTTCATTTAAGGGACAGTTCGCCAAAAAACTAATTCTGTCATCATTTACTCCTCCTCATGTTATTCCAAACCTGAATGAGATTCTTCTGTTGAACACAAAATAAGATATTTTGAGGAATGTAGGTAACCGGACAGTTGACGGTAGCCATTGACTTTCATAGTATTCTTTTTCTTACTATGGAAGTCAGTGGCTACCGTCAACTGTTTGATTACCAACATTATTCAAAATATCGTCTTTTTAGTTCAACAGAATAAAGAAACTCATACAGGTTTAGAACAACATAACTTAAGGGTGAGAAATGATGACAGCATTTTCATTTTTGGGTGAACTATTCCTTTAAGAATTTGCTTACCATATTGCGGTATTCCATTAAATTATTCTGTTTCTGAAAAAAATCAGTTTTTTTGTCTTTTTTTTTCTTTTAAGAATTAAAGCAAAAGTAGGCCTACAGTTGAAAAAAATCCGCCTTGGTAGAGATACCTTCGATTACTGACTTGAAGTTTGATTAATGACCTTGAAGTAAGATTAGCCACCAAAGCAGATTTAATTATTTAATCTCAAAATAGTCAATTTAAATACTTTTAGATAGTAGATGTCCACTTATTCTTGCCTTTTCCACAATATTTGACAATGCAACATTGTATAATATAAAATATCGATGCACATAATGCAACTTTATGATATTAAACAAAGATTCTAGAAGCATCTCTTCATTTTATTGCGCACATCAACAAGAACGCGGCCATTTATAATCATGAAGTTGCCCCCGTCACTGCTCACTGAGCGCGCGCTGCGTTTTTATCGCGTCGCGAAGTCGTAGTGTAGATTGATTTTAGCCAGGGTTGTAAATTCAAATGTGTCCTCGCTTGGATGCCGGTTAGAAGGGTGGGGTTGCTGAATAGGTTCCGATTGCGCGTGCTCGGTGTGGAGTTGTGTGGGGGGTGTGTGCTGCCCCGATGGTTTAAATCCTACTACACATGCGTACTGGATTTCGGGGTTCAAGGGAATATACGCCATATTGGAAACACTGGATAGTTTAGCTAACAGTTTAGCTAGCGGGGGGAAAAGAGCCACTAATTGATTCCCGTTGCTCGGTTGTGGCGTTTGGCACGTCGTTATTTTCCCTGTCGTCTCGCGTTACCCAGTTTACAGGCACGTTCTCGCAGTCCGGACACAAACTTATCCGCTGAACGGGGGGAAAAGGCGTTCGTTTGTTTGACAGGGCTGTTAGAAAGACAAGTTGAATGGATCCGAGGGTCGCTTGGATTCAGCCGGAACAGAAAGGTCCTGCGAACGCTTTATGGATGCATGTGTGGGAAACGTCTCAGGTAAACCGGACTAACACAGGTCAGCACCAGAACCACCATCACCACAACAACCTCTATGTCAATTCTCCTGCGTGTGACGTTTATAAGACTGTATCGCCCAATGCAAATAACAGCACTATCATTAAAAACAACAGCACTGCGATCCCGGGTAGCGGCTCTGTGGCTCACCCGTTAAATGGAAACACAGGAGACGGCAATATGACACTAAAGACCGGCTCGGTGGTGGATTTGTCGTCCAGTTGCCCTAAAATAAGGACTACAAGCCCTAATGTGATCGCTGGGAATATGAACAAGGGCCATCCATTTTTTACTTGCAGCGAGAACGTGTTGAATAATGTCAACCATCATCATCATCATCCTCATCTACGGCATTTCAATCTAGAGCAGCAGCAGCAGAGTTGCATGAAGCGCCACCCGTCCCATCCGGCAGCGATTCACAACCACCATCACCACCACCATCATCCGGGCCGGAGGAAAAGCGATAATAAGGCCAGCACCTATGGGATAAATTACTTGCTCTCCAACTGGACTAACGGCAATTATGCGAAATCCGGCACGCCGTGGAAGACGAGGAAATACAACCCAGGGGTTGACGGGTGAGATGAGCTTGATTTATAACAGCAGCAGCGCTCGTTATAATGTTACGCTATTTTTTCTGTGGCCTTTTTTTGTGTGATAGTGTCACTGGGCCTTTTTTGACGTGTTGGACCTGGACTTTAGCTTTTAGCACGATAGCCGGTTGTCCTATGTTTGGTGGGTTGGGTCACTTGTGGAATGTGTGTGACTGTGCGTGTGTTAGCAGTTGTAGGCTAGCGATATCCTATTCGTCAACGAATCGTTCTTTTGAATCGGATCTCTTCCGGTCTGTACGATCATTCACGAATTGAATTTTGAATCATTCGGTGTTACGTTGAGTGATGAACACCCATTGATTCGCTGAACTAAGAACCAATGGATGTAACGTTTTATTTAAGCGAATTTCTTTTTTATCCACTGAATCATAGCAGAAAAAACCTAACCTGGGACACATCAAATTACAATAAAAATCCTTATTAATAAGGCTTAATACTAATAGTAGGTATTTAAGAACGTTATAAAGTGCAACAGGCAGGTTCCAGGAAAAGAAAATCCTTTTAATTTTCTCTGTGAGCGGTTTTTTATTTTCTTATATAAACCTAAAATCCGATCTACTGTGAGCTACGTGTAGGGCTGCACGATAATAGTTACAGTAGCTGCTAATCCCACTTTAACCACTGGTTATACTGATAGTCACGATTATTTTGTTCAAATTATAATCTTAAAAATTACAGAGAAAAAGTTTTTTTGTGTGTGTGTATATGTGTGTATATAATATATATATGAGACTCATGTCACGATTCGATACATATCATGATACTGAACTCCCCCACGATATATGAATTGCTCTACTCCAAGATTTATGGTAAAAGGTTAACAAACAATTTACTGTTGATTCAAATGCTAAATTTGGTTTTACATTGGGGGTGGAAATTAATAGACTTTGACTTAGTCCAGGTAACCCAATGCACAGGACAATGGTGACACCAGAATAAAAATATTGATGATTCTGAAGCTAAAAATACAGAATTATTTTACACGAATATGCTTGCGCACTGTCACTGGCTAGATGCATTTAATATATTGTAGACCACTTTTTACTGGTAACAGATATTTTGCATTATCAGCAGGACAAAAAAATATTCCCCTGTTATTGTACACTATATTCAACATTATATGGGCTATAGTAGTTGATGTAGTACTGACAAAACTCTGTTAAGTTAACAAAAATTCTCACACAGAAATCTTCTTTTTGATGCATTTTACAATTTACAAATTGATGCATTTTTGTGTTGTGATATATTGTGGCACAATATATTGTTACAACCCTATTTTTTTTATATATATATATATATATATATATATATATATATATATATATATATATATATGTGTGTATATATATGTGTGTGTGTATGTAAAAATGTTTACAGATTATATTGTTTTTTTTTATTGAACACATTTAAAGCTGCATCCCCAACTCCAGCTACTGTCAGATGTGCAGTTCTAAGAGTAATATTAAAACATGTAATATTAAATTGTGAAATGCTCACATGTTTGGCAAGTGTTTGTCATGTTCTGATGATAAAACCACAATCCATAGTTTTCAGTCACGTGACTGTCGCAGAGCCCTGTAGCGCAAAATTGCACAAGCCTGTCAATTTTCTATCTTAAAAACACAAATATGTGAACAAGATGCAAGTTTTGGGCACTTGTGATCCATTTACAGCACCTGCTGCAGCACTTCAATCACTAAAACCAACTGAACGTTCTAAAACGCTTGACATGAAAAATACTTAGGATGGGTTGCACCAAGGATTAGTTCACTTCAGAATTAAAAACTTACTGATAATTTACTCACCCCCACGTCATCCAAGATGTTCATATCATTCTTTCTTCAGTCAAAAAGAAATTAAGGTTTTGGAGGAAAATGGATTTTTCTCCATAATTGGACTTTAACGGGAACCAACGGTTTGAAGGTCCAAATTGCAGTTTTAAAGCCGCTTCAAAGGGCTCGACACGATCCCAGCCGAGGAATAAGGGAAACGATTGGTCATTTTCAAAAAAAAAAAGTGTATAATGTATATTAGGTTTTAACCACAAATGTTCTTCTTGCACTATCTCCGATGCGCCACTCATTACGTAATCACGTTGAAAGAGCCCTTTGAAGCTGCTTTGAAACTGCAATTTGGACCTTCAAACCATTTTACCCCATTGAAGTCCACTATATGGAGAAAAATCCTGGAATGTTTCCCCCCCCCAAAAAAATTAATTTCTTTTCAACTGAAGAAAGAAAGATTATCTGGAAATTTTAATTCTAAAGTGAACTAATCCTTTAAAGTGCGGTACTCAACTGAATTTGATATTTTAATATCACTGTATTAGTATACTCCTTTTTGATGATGCATTCTATATCAGGGTATCCGCGGGTCTTAAAGTATTAAAAGGTGAGGCTAAATCAATTTTGGGAAAATTAAGACCCTTAAAAAGTATTAAGTCTTATCACGGGTTTATAAAGTCTTGAATTTTGAAAGTATTTTTTCTGAATTAGCTGTCCAACAGTTTGAGTCCCAAAAACATCGGAAAAGTGTGTGAATTTAGTCATTTTTATTAAAAAAACCAACAGGTAGCCTACATAAAAAACAAGGCTATTTTGGGTGCGTTCGTAAATTGCCTCTCTGTCATGTCAATCACTGTACTGATTGCCTACACCAAACACTGATCCCTAAACCTACCCGTCACTGTAACCTAAACCAATGAAATCGGTTGCAGGGCGGGATTTTCCCAGGGGAAAAAATCACGTGTATTACAACGCACCGAAATGTTTTAAGAGAAGGTTGGTGATTTACTATCCCAGCCTATTTGATTTTTTTGTATCAGAGTGGTCTATAGTCTTTATCACAAACTAAAACTGTTAAGTTAAAAGTATCACTAATGTAAATGGTTACAGCTTGAAGTGGCGGTGAGGTATTAAAAAATATTGACAAGGTCTTGAAAAAGTCTTGAAAAGGTATTAAAATTAACTTCAAGATTCCTGCATATACCCTGTATATACAGGCAAGCAAATGAGCCCAGAATATGAGCGCAACACATTTTCTTTTTAATGGTTTTCGATGGGGGAAAAAAAACGAGAAAACCTTCTTAACGAGAAATCTTGTTGCATTTAATTCTGTTTTCATTTGCATATTTTGTACAAAGTATACATCATCAATAAGGTGTTGGTCTTTTAATATCCCTGTCCGACTACATTGGTACTTACAACAAATCTGGTAAAAATGACTGGCAGGAGGCGGAGGAAAGCCTTGTTTTGCCCTCCATGGTGGGCGTTCCTATAAGGTTGACCCATCACATGAAAACTATGAATTAACTGTCTGGTTTTTACAACTTTCACGCGGGAGCTAAAATCTGCCTTTTGAAAGACATAAAGATTTGACATTTGTCGTGATAATTATCGATATTGACTAATATGAAGAAATGTATTTATTTATTTTGTCATATTGTCCAGCCCTAATTCACATTATCACAGAAGTACCTGGATAAAAGTTTAGGTTACACTTTATTTTACAGTACGTGTACTTTCAGTGTTGTGCAAAGTATGAGTTACCGTTAGTTTTACAGATGGGTTTAAGGTTAATAGTACCTTATAACCCAGTTATTATAATTGCTTTAAATACATAGTATATACATACGTGTATACACGCCTTACGCAGAAGAGGACTGTAAAATAGTGCTACTGATGTCAAAAGTAGCAATCAAAATAGGGGCAAATCACATTTTGAAAGTAACTTGGCATTTGTTGTCATCCGTCTATTACTGTTGGCTGGATTCGGGATTTTATTGCACTGGGCATTTAATACAATGTATGTTTAAGTCTTTAGTAACCCAGCAATCGTAGGCTTGCATAAGAAGGGATGAATCTGTTGCATGAACTTGTTATATTTGTGGTGGATGGCTGGAGACCTTTGGAATTTTTCCACAAAAGATTCTTGAACCAGATGAGGCTGGAACTGCGTCTCAACCTTGTGACTGGCCTATCTAGTCCTAGACAGGATTTCTGTGTATATGTGCAAAAGGCTGTTTAGGTATAGGCTGTGTTTTAAAATTCGTAGCAGTCTTTGTTTTGTTTGATTTGAGTTTTTGTTGTTTACTCCAATTATTTTGTTTCTGAGTGTAAGCTAGCCTGTAAGTTGGCTTAAAGTTTAAATTCAGAGACATTGGTTCAGGACACACTACAAGTGTTGCATATGACATGCACATTTTTGGGGAGAATTAAAAAATAATTGTTTAAAAAAAACTAATAATAATCTAGTCAGCTCATCAAAGCTCACCAGATGTTCTACATTGAGGGGGACCAAATGTAAAGGTTCATGAATCAAGTTATTATATAGCCTAATCCATTTTAATTAACCACTGCACTAGCAATAAGAATGTTGAAATGCAAAATTTAATTTTGTCTGTTTGGTTAAGTTTTTAACTGGTTAGGGTTACCTACATAATGGGTTTTACACATCTTAATTTGACTCTATTGTATTGTACTGAGGGATCTTTTCCATGTTGCAAACATTAAATACTTCTGGCATTTGAGATTGTATCCATCGGGAATTGGTTGGATTATGAAACATGGCTGTTTATACCAAAATGGAGCCAGATCTGAATGTGAGTTTGCTAAAAATGCCTAAACCCCTACACTACACATGTAACCAATAAAGTTCTTAGTCCTGTGGCCCAAGTATACTTATTGTACAGGTTGCTCATTGATTTAAAAAAAATTATCTATAAAAACAAATCTCGAGATTCTTTTGTGTTGCATGGCTGTATGCATGGCTTCTTAAATTGTACCAATTTCATATCCATAATTTTCTTCCTTGATTTTTCTAAGGTTGCATGAAGAAATCATGGACTTTTACAATTTTATGTCTCCTCGTCCTGAGGAGGCCACCATGAGACAGGAGGTGGTGGATAGGATAGAGTCGGTCATCAAGGAGTTGTGGCCTACCGCTGATGTAAGCAAGCTTAGAGCTGATGTGTGTGTGTGTATATATATATATTTGTTTTAAAAATTGGGCTATTAGTATTATAAATTATTAGTCCAAATATAATTGTTTTTACTTTTATGTACTTAGGTCCAAGTTTTTGGCAGCTTTAGCACTGGACTCTTTCTCCCAACCAGGTAAATGACCATGTGCAACAGTGTTTGATCTTGCACATTAACACGACAGTGATATTTTGAACAGAACTCTAAGCCGTTTTCAACACACATAATGTTGCTCTTGTGATCTGTTGTTGCTGTATGGTCATAACACTATTCACAGTAAGATGACTCTCACTGAAGGATGGGATGTGACCAAATACATCACAATCATAGCGTGCTAGCCTTTTTTGGCTTTGAGTTTTCTCTAAGGAACTGAGCAAACATTTTGATCAATTGCAATTTGCTAACTCTATGGCCCAGTTTCACAGACAGGGTTTAGATTAAGCCAGGATTATGCCTTATTTCAAATAGGACATTTAAGTGTTGTTTTTATTTATTATTAAACATTCCTTATACACATCACTTGTGTACATCTTTAGACCAAACAATGGCAGTGACTTTAATATTTGTCAGTGCAAGTTGCTTTCAGTTAAAACAGCTCAAACATGCATTTTAGTCTGGGATTACAGTTAAGCCTTGTCTGTGAAACCAGGGGTAAATGTGACTCTATCTAAAAACTTCTTCAGTCCCAAAATTGGTTTTGGTTTGCATGTCTCTCTGAAACCTGAAATATTTTCCTTGTGTTAAGTCATTAGGCCCCATGTTTTTGATTGAACACACTATTGAGAAAACGATGAATGTGAGTTTATTTGACAGCAAAAACGCTTTGCTGTGAGGTGCTTTTGTTTTCATGTCGAGATCTAGGCCTTCCTTATGCTTATTGAAAAAGTTGCACGGTATTTGCATGTAGAGCTATATGACAGATTCTGTCTGGTTTTTGTCACTGTAGTGACATTGACCTGGTGGTGTTTGGGAAATGGGAAAACCTCCCCTGCAGCAGTTGGAGCAGGCTCTCAGAAAACACAGTGTGGCAGAACCCTATTCTATCAAAGTTCTCGACAAAGCTACGGTATGTATTTTCCCCTCTACTGTCGATTTTAACATTTGCTAAACTCAGTTTAACGGTTTCATATGCAGAAGTTGTTGCTTTTTTGTAACACATTTGTGGGCTTCTTGTCCATTGATTATTAATTATTTTATATTTCAATCTTTGAATTTTGAAGGTACCAATCATTAAACTGACAGATCAGGAGACTGAGGTGAAAGTGGACATCAGTTTCAATGTGGAGACTGGCATCAAAGCTGCTAGCTTCATCAAAGAATATGTGAAGGTAATGTTTAGCTCATCTTTGTAGAGCTATGTATAGTCCCAGAAGAGTCAGCTCAGTAATATTGTTGAATAATTAAGTATTCCAAACTAAGCAAGCCAGAGGCGACAGTGGCAAGGAACCAAAAAACTCCATCAGGTGACAGAACGGAGAAAAAAAACTTTGGAGAAACCAGGCTCAGACGGGGGCGCGTTTTCCTCTGGCCAACGAACGAACACAGTGTCATTATGATTCAGGCTGCATCACATGTCAGAATTTAGATCGGTAGCATTCAAATATTCATCCAGTTCCTTTTGCTTGAAGATCAGATTCATCATGCCGGTATGGAGCCGAAGCTGGCCATAGGGTCTGTGTGGAGGACCTGTCTGGTTCTTTGCTGAGGATCTGTGCCGATGGCTGTCGTGTCAACGAGGCCTTCACAGGGGATTGTCTAAGTAGACACGGTCTCTGCTGACAATCAGGGCTGCGTTTTGGTCGTGTCTAGGTGCAGATTCACCGTCTGATCTGGACCGGATCCGGCTGACTACGGTAACCTCGGGATAAAGATGAGACCGACAGACTAACATTAGCGTAGATGCTATTCTTACAATGTAACAAGTACATTGGGTGTTATAGGAAGTGTTCCTGGTTCCGGTTGACCTCATTTATGCAGCCTAACAAATCATTTAACTGATATGAATAATAGAAATTGATAATGTGTAATGCGTATGCCATGGTTAAAGAGATGTGTTTTTAGTCTAGATTTAAGCTGACAGCATGTGTCTGCTTCTCAAACAAGGCTAGGAAGACTATTCCAGAGTTTGGGTGTTAAATAGGAAAAGGATCTACTGCCTGCAGTCGATTTTGATATTCTAGATATTACCAACTGGCCAGAATTTTGAGATTGCAATAGAGAGATTAAACTAAGGACTATAATGCGTTATGTCTCTTACAACTTTTGTGGTAGTACAAAAACCAAAGTTTGGTTAGTCAAATTTAATTTCTTTTTATTTTTGTGAATTGTATTTAGCTGCTAATAGAAAATGTTGGGGAAAAAAATCACGATGGTATTGATGTTGTGAAAAGTGGTGTTTTGCAACTGACTACTGAGTGTGTGTGATGCTGGTTATGACGTGCTGTTTGTCCGAAATATTCAGGGAGGAAAAAACACATTTATGTGATTTGTAAAATACTTAATGGCCTGATAAAGTTTTTCAGTTAATTTGCCACACCTGCTAATGGCAAGTAACTTTTTTTTTTTGGATCCTGCTTGTATTTACATGTTCTAGGTGTCCTAGATTTACTCCTTGTTTGCTGATCTCGTGTCAGTCTTATAGTGTCATTGTTTGGCTAAAGGAAGGAGGAGGAGGGTGGAACATAACTTTAACATCTGTCAGCAAGCTTTCAACAAAGAATCTTCATAGAAACCTTCATAGCTCTCATCTGTGCAACCACAAGAGGAGATTTTATTTTCTTACCATAGAATATACATTCACCTAAATGATTATTAAGAACACCTGTTCAATCTCTCATTAATGCAATTATCTAATAAACCAATCACATGGCAGTTGCTTCAATGTATTTAGGGGTGTGGTCCTGGTCAAGACAATCTCCTGAACTCCAAACTGAATGTCAGAATGGGAAAGAAAGATGATTTAAGCAATTTTGAGCCGGGCATGGTTGTTGGTGCCAGACGGACCAGTCTGAGTATTTCACAATCTGCTCAGTTACTAGGATTTACATGCACAACCATTTCTAGGGTTTAGAAAGAATGGTGTGAAAAGGGAAAAACATCCAGTATGCAGCAGTCCTGTGGGCGAAAATGCCTTGTTGATGCTAGAGGTCAGAGGAGAATGTGTCGACTGATTCAAGCTGATAGAAGAGCAACTTTGACTGAAATAACCACTCGTTACAACCGAGGTATGCAGCAAAGCATTTGTGAAGCCACAACACGCACAACTTGAGGCGGATGGGCTACAACAGCAGAAGACCCCACCGGGTACCACTCATCTCCAGTATAAATAGGAAAAAGAGGCTACAATTTGCAAGAGCTCACCAAAATTGGACAGTTGAAGACTGGAAAAATGTTGCCTGGTCTGATGAGTCTCGATTTCTGTTGAGACATTCAGATGGTAGAGTCAGAATTTGGCGTAAACCGAATGAGAACATGGATCCATCATGGCTTGTTACCACTGTGCAGGCTGGTGGTGGTGGTGTAATGGTGTGGGGGATGTTTTCTTGGCACACTTTAAGCCCCTTAGTGCCAACTGGGCATCGTTTAAATGCCACGGCCTACCTGAGCCATGTTTCTGACCATGTCCATCCCTTTATGGCCACCATGTACCCATCCTCTGATGGCTACTTCCAGCAAGATAATGCACCATGTCACAAAGCAAAGGATGTTTCAAATTGGTTTCTTGAACATGACAGAGTTCACTGTGCTAAAATGGCCCCCACAGTCACCAGATCTCAACCCAATAATAGAGCATCTTTGGGATGCGGTGGAACGGGAGCTTCGTGCCCTGGATGTGCATCCCACAAATCTCCATCAACTGCAAGATTTTCAGCACCTTGTTGAATCAATGCCACGTAGAATTAAGGCAGTTCTGAAGGCAAAAGGGGGTCAAACACAGTATTAGTATGGTGTTCCTAATACTTTAGGTGAGTGTATGATAGTATTGTACAGTTGCAATAAAATATTATAATTTACAGCACCTTCATAAATTAAACCAATACATAAGGTGAATATAGCTACAAGCAGCATTCTGGGCTATACACCAAAGGCACTGCAGGTACAACAAATACAGCAAGCACATTACACAACACAATGAGCTTTCAGAAGGACTGCTATGTGCATCACATAGCATGTGTTTTGTATCCGTATTCAGCGTAGGCCTGTTATAATTTGTAGGAAAAAAGTTTTTCATATACTTCCACATGGCGGGTGAGCATAATGTTGGAAAAATGACAAACTAGATGTTGTTGAAATTGGCATAAATCAAGGAAGACATTGAGAGAATCCATTTTTTTTTTTGTAAAAAGCCAAACTAGGTGGCCCTTTCAAGTTTTTTTAGGCACTTTAAGGACATGCTGTCATGAGGTGTTGCAAATTTTGGGCACAAATCATAAAACTAATTTCAAAATGGCAGACAGGTGGTTCATTCGATCCTGGCTAAATACTATCGGTGGATTCCGCATGACCCAAGCAGTCCATAGATGACATGATTTTCTAAAAAAAAATTCTAATGTTATAAACAAACACTTTTTTCAATCTCATGACCTGAATGTACATGACAAATTTTGGAACACCACCATCTACAGATTGTGGTGGAAGTTTACCAAGTTTCTCTTTGATAGATCCAAGTATTGCCAGGATATAGCATTTAATCTAATTTTGGGTTAACTTTCCGTCTTAACATTCTAACAAAAAGGAATATAAATTTTCTTCAGTCGTTTCTTTGCGGCTGTCCAGTGATCATCTGAGCCAAAGGAGCATCAAAAATACATTTTAATATGCAGAGTACTGTAATGGGTCTTAATGTAAGATATTGAATGTGATCAGCATGAGGAGAGTAATCGGTGTAATAAGAATTTAGTTTATAGGACAAAAGAAATGTGAATATTTGAACTGGTGGTATATATAAATCTGGTCCTAGAGACCCCAAGTTGGTGAGGGTTTTAGTCAAAACCACCCCAATAAATATGGCAAATTTTATAATTTCCCTATCCATAGTTCATAACGGTGCCATACACTCCCACTGAGGAGGAATAATAAAAATACTCTCAATTATACGCACCATTAGGGAATGAGACCCAAAGTCTTTAAGACGATGTCGATCTTACATGGAGGAATGTGAGATTTATTGGCCTGTCTCCAGTTATCATAACACATTATCTCATGTAAATATTTCTGCTGCTTCTGAACAGCTGGATGTTATCTCCGGTGAAAGACAGCTGGATATGCAATTGCCATGTTTTAGGCTTTTGAAAGCACATAAATGTGCAAGACTTCACAGAAACCCTTTCGATATTCCTGATGTCAACATGTAATGACACTGTTTTTGTAAAAAGACCAAAATGGTGAAATCTTTGAAATCTCATCTCAAGTGGTCACGGAGTCGCCTTTGAGTTGCTTCTTAATGCCTGGTGTAAACGGTCTTTTTTATGTTTTAAAGTCTTAAATATCTTTTTTTTTCCTCCCACACAGAAGTATACCGTGCTGCCTTATTTAATCTTCGTGCTGAAACAGTTCCTGCTACAGCGAGACCTCAATGAAGTCTTCACAGGAGGAATCAGCTCCTACAGTCTCATACTGATGGTCATCAGCTTCTTACAGGTGCAGCATTAGGAGCCAGTCTAGTTCTAGGCGAAGAGAAAAACCATAATGTTTCATATTAAAAATAACCTGGTCTTGTCTTATTTGGAGATCTGTCATTGTCTAGCTGTTTTTTTTTTTTTTTTTTTACTGCATCAGTCACACTCATTTAATAAATTACTGTGCCAAACAAATAAAGAGAATGTCTCTACTTGCCTGCTGATTTTCGGTTTACACTTGCAGTTACACCCAAGAATTGATGCCAGGAATCCCAACATGAACCTTGGCATTCTGCTCATTGAGTTTTTTGAGCTGTATGGAAGACACTTCAACTACCTGAAGACAGGCATCAGGATAAAGAACGGTGGTGCTTACATGGCTAAAGAGGACATTATGAAGGCCATGAGTAATGGCTACAGGCCCTCCATGCTGTGTATTGAGGACCCTCTTCTTCCAGGTACAATCATAAGCTATTTATTCAAAAATTGCTCCATTAATCCAAAACCTAGTGAGCTTCTTACTGTTACTAACTTCTGAGGCAGCGTCCTTTCTGAATTGAAACCTTATAAGTGACCAATTTGCTAGTTCCTTACATGAAGCACACAGAGACTGATCCCGCAATTTATTTCAATAGAGTTTGGTCTTAGCATGTTGCTATGGTAACACCTTAAATGATTTCTGCTTGCACATAATATTTATGCTTAAGGGGTCTTAGGATATAGCAGATTTATTATTTTTTTTTTTCATTTCTTTATTTGCGTATGAGACTTTGAAGAAACAAATTGTGTCAGATAATAGTGTACTATTTGGTAGGGCTGGGTATTCACAAGCTTAGATATTTATTAATTTACATCAGGTAAAAATTTCTCAACTAATGCTCTTAGCTCTACAGGGAAATGTTGGTTCTACATTGTTCTGGAATGTAATTCATATACTTTTCATATGAATTATTACAGGAATAATCACAACTAAGCTTATTGTGATTTATTAGAAGAGGTGGCAGGGCGCGCTACAATGTTATGTTCAATCATCAGATGAAAACAGCATAACTAAAATATTTAAGCATCAGGGATTTAAGAATCAGTATCGGTTCTTAAAAATGAGAATCAATCAAAATCAAGAAATTAGAAGCATTAACATATTCCTATGAATGCACTTCAATACAGAATCAATCATTAATCAAATTTAATTGAATCAAAAATCTATAAATTGTAAATCAAATCGATTCACTATCTACCCAAATATTTACACTCCCATAATACAAAATATTAGCACATAAAGATATTTCAAACGAGTCAAATTCTATCACCTTAATTTGTGTATGTTTTGTTCTCTCAACTTTGATTGTTTTAGATTTTACGTAGTCACCATGCTTTCCACAATACATTGGTTGTATTGCCTTTTCCTGGAATCTAAATTTGGCCAAAACACAGTGGCCCTCATTTATCAATATTGCGTAGAAACGGGCGTATATGTTGGCGTAAGATTATGCTTACACTCCTCTCACCGCCTGATGTATGAAGCTGTGCGTACCTTTGAAATCTAGGTGTACGCAATACCTGCCCTTGATAAATGCAGCGGCTGAAAACGATCGTAATTAGAATAACACGCCTCTAAATATTCAAGTCTCCGCTTCCCCCACACCCTCATTTTACGCCATGGACACACGGAAGACGGCAAAGACGAGAAACTTCTCCGACGTGGAGATCAAATGACCTATCACAATGCATTATTTTACAGCACGTGTTTTGAAACAATTAGCATTTAATATCATATCACGTACAATAGTGATGATGATGTGTGGAGTACCATTCATTCACATTAATAATTGCATGTCCATTTGTAATATTCTTATTCTTATTATTATTCCTGTTCGCATTTATGAGGAAGAAACAATGATACGGACGTGAGCGCTCTGAAAGCGGCACTAAAATATATTTTAAAACTTTCACAGAGACATCAAACAGAAAGCACTAAACCTTTCTTTAAACTGAATTTCGTTTTGTATTAATTGTATCTAAATTTTACTTTAAGTTTCAACAACCAATTACCTGGATTTAACAAATAAGTAAATAGCAGATGATAGATAATCCAACGCAGTCTCAGGAAAGTGCGTATCAATACCACGAATGTTATTTCTCGTGGTATTTATGCTACGCACTGAAAATCCCTTGGGTAGGATTAGGGGGAAGGGGGGATGGGTGTGCGTGCGTATTACACGCCATAAAGTGCGTATCATATGCACGCGAAAACTGCGTATCATATACGCCAAAACTGATTTTGGCGTATAAATGCCACGAGAAATAACATTCGTGGTATTCATACGCACTTTCATGAGATCGGGCTGGATAATCATGAAACGGAGGACGCGCGAACTGAGCTCATCTCATAACCGAAACTCAGAGTATAAGGTACCCTACTTGCCTCAGACATGTGTACTTTTAAACAGAACAATTCAAAACGAAAGAAAACAGACTGCAGACTGCTCTCTGCTTATGTAATCTGAAATGTGCATTTCTCTCTGGCGCGTTCACGCTACTGCGAAGATCGCGAGTCAGCATCTCAACTTCATCTTTGCAGCCGACACAAAGAAAACACTTCTTTATTAATAAACAAATTAAAATATCCTTGCTATATTTTACATATTCATAATCATTACTTTTGCCGGTTCTTTGTGACAGATTTTTACACTGAAGTTTATAATTAGCCTACTATGTTTTTTGTTTTGTTTTTTTTTTGTCATATGTTTTAGTTTGTCAGTGCGTTTTGTGGTGTTAGGAATTGTTTTTCTGCGCATTTCCGCACTAACTCAAACGTGCGTACACCACCTCCTGAGCTGGCGTGGGATTTGAGCGTGCCGTACGCCAACGTCCATATTGATAAATCTCAAAGTCACCGTGGTTTTGGGTGTACGCCAGGTGTACGCTCGGAATTTGGTGTACGCACTTTTGATAAATGAGGGCCAGTATCTCTTAAAAGGCAGCTGCCTACATTTTAGGACAGACTTTAAGAAATCATTAGCATGCTTCAGATGCAATGTTGTCATTGATGTGACACTTTAGGAATTGCTTGAAAATGAGATGCTCTGTCTCATTATTTGCATTTAGGCATTACTTAATTTATTTAAAACATGTGAAAGTAATTTACTGCAAGTTGTTTGGTTAAGTATAAAGAGCTAATATATGTAATTATTTTCATTTTCTTTGTGTGACTGCTCAGGTAATGATGTGGGCAGAAGCTCTTATGGTGCCATGCAGGTGAAGGAGGCTTTTGACTATGCGTATATAATACTGGGTCACGCCGTCTCACCTCTTGCACGTTCTTACCCCAACAAAGACAGTGACAGGTACAGCTCTCATGGACATGTTCACCCTAATTCTTTAAAACTTTCAGTTTTGTTTAATATGTCATTTATCTTGTCCCCTCAGCACTTTGGGCCGCATTATTAAAGTCACCCAGGAGGTCATTGACTACAGGGAGTGGATCATAAAGAAGTGGGGTGGCAGACACAACTCCCGCTTGGAGAGGAATCCAGGTACGTCTCAATGTGAAGAATTTCTCACAATATATCTAATGACTGCAGATACTAGGTGAATTTCATCTGTTTGTTTTTGGTTGTACTTTATAATGACTCCTGGTGCAATAAGTTCTATATTATAAGTTCATTATAGATAGTCACTGATGTCCTGGGGTGGAGTGTGTTCCACAAGTTTTACAGCGTTGTAAAGATGCCTTTTAGGATATTGCAAGGTTTTTTGGTAGAAATTAGCAATGACCATAGATTAAAGTAACTAAAGTTGTTATTACAGTTTAAACCTTTAGAAGCCACACGTTTTATGAGCTGAATGTTCTTCAGGGATCCCCTTCTTTTTAATCAATGAATTTAGATTACTAAAGATTAGATTTAGGTACTGGATAAGGTTTTTAAAAAATTGTTTTTACTCAAATTTCTACTCAAAATATTATGTAGCTTCGCATGACTAGAAAAACATTTATTCCTAATGAAAGTGGCTAAGGCGTTTTAATAATTTGCATGACATTTCCAGGTCTAGAAATAAAAAAAATTAAGTTACCCAGGTTTTTCTAGATCGTGGTAATCCTGGTTCTTCAGAGCCAAAAAAAAAGGGAGTGAAATAAAATATGAAATATCTATTTTGGATTTTACTTCTTGTGTTGCCGTATTTTAAATCAAGTCGTTTTGAGGCCCCCTAGTGGAAGCCGCTGTCCTAGATGTTGGTCGAAGTAAGAAATTAATTATGAATCTATCAACAATTTTGATTTAAGACTATTTGGCCCAATAAAAGAATAACATTTCATTGGTCAATGAATGCCTATGTTAGAGTGCATTGCAGGAGTTCTGATTGCAGTGATGGAGTGTCACTTTGGCAAACCCTTTTATTTTGTCCTCTGTCCTTGCAATGCATTAATATAAATGGATTTGAAACATTTTCTGACGAAGCGTAGCTTTGTAGGTGCCCTAGAAAAGAGTGTCCTCAACAGCATTTTATCCCTTTCAGACATCTTATTCATGACTTTGACTGTGATTAATGTTATATTAAACTAAAGCTTGATATATCAATTATGGAATATGTGACCTTTTGAAATGCGTCCGTCTGAAAAAGTCCTCAGTGTTTTGACAGACGGATAGTTGCTCTGCAATGAATCTGCTTATTTCAATTCAGCCATGTTTCAAATGAAACCTGCTTTGATTTGGCTGATGTTTTGATGGCTTTTGCATGCAGGTTCATCTCATAAAGACTCCGTGGATCAGGTGGAGACGGTCACACTGCTGGGTGTAGGTGTGGAGGACCAGCAGCAGAGGGACTCTGTGTCCCCTCACAGCGTAGACTCACCCATGTCCCTGTCCAGCCCTCAACAGCACTCCTCTGCCTCTTCTGCATCCTCGCTGTCAGGCAGCGATATCGTAAGCATCATCCTTCAGCTGTGTCCGTACTTTAACTCTATAAAGCCTACTCAAGTGTTTCGTATTTATGCCAAATTATCCTTTAAATTATTATAACTTAAACCTGTTATACATAATCGACTACATCCCTTCTGTCATCTAATTGATAGTTTAAACCTTTTGGCAACTAAAAGGGCTTTAGTATAATTATAAAAATCAGTAATTCTTTCACGTAAAAATATACCGTAATTCCTCAAATAAAAACCGGTATTCAAATAAACGCCGGGCCTCTGATAGTGGCCGGGTACGTGGCCAACGCGGACAAATAAAGGCCGGTCTCAAATTAAGGCCGGGGGAAAATTAGTGTACACTCAAAGACGGACGCGTGCTGTGCTTGTCATATATCACAACTACTATTCAGTGTTTTTTAACCACGTTTATTTTAGGTTTCAGACATTTAAATAGATAAGATTTATAGCAAAACAATACATTTATAGTTTGTAAAATACACAATGGTGTCTATGGAAGCAGCAATAATCCATTCAAATATATTTGGCGACGTGTTTTATTCATATCAGATACACAGTGTAAGTATAAAGTTTACTCTATTCTTCTCCCAGTTCACCGGCCACTTACTTTCATGCATTTCGGGAGAAACTGAAGAATTCACGCGCTGTGTAACGTACAAATCCAACAGACAGGAATCTCTGAACTGCGGTGCCGATCTCACGTTACAGATCAGGATCAATTATAAAGGGTTTTAAACGACAAAACAAACTCACTTACACTGAATTGAGAGTCAGAATAGAAGATAGTTGATGACATGGTAAGCAAGTTTGTTAATATTTAGAAATAAAAGCGCTACATCTGTCATACAGCGCTATTTTGGCTGTGGTGAACAGTGCCAAGCATGACGCGTCACCATGGAAACTTGGCTGACGGGCGGGCGGGGATCGCGAATTAGAAATAAAGGCCTGCCTCTAATAAAAGCCTGCTTCAAATAAAAGCCGGCTACCATCTGCAGTTCAGGTAAATAAAGGCCCCGGTCTTTATTTGAGGAATTACGGTATCCACCTTAAAGTGTTAGTTCACCCCAAAATGGAAATTCTGTCAGTAATCACTCGCCCTCATGTTGTTCCAGCCCCGTAAGACCTTCGTTCATCTTCGGAACACAAATTAAAATATTTTTGATTAAATCTGAGAGCTGGATCACTCCTCCATAAGCTTCTAAGGGATTGAAACTTGACAGCCCCAAAAAGTCATTAAATACATTGTTAAAATAGTCCAAATGGCTACAGTGGCTCAATCTTAAGTTTATCAAGCGACGAGAATACTTTGAGTGCAAACAAACAAACAAAAATAACGACTTTATTCAAGTATTCATTCCTTCTCTGTGGCCCTCGAGATTTCACGTAGTATAATTGCGTAGAGCTTCTGTACGTCACACTTAGGCTCACTATTGACCGGCGCTGGTCATGTGTGTGATGCGTGTGACTTACAACCAGAAGCTCTACGCTGTTACACTACGTGAAATCTCGAGGCCGATAGAGAAGGAAATGAATACTTGAATAAAGTCGTTATATTGATAAACTTAAGATTGAGCCACTGTAGTCACTTGGACTTTTTGAACGATTTCTTTAACTTTTCGGGGCTGTCAAGTTTCAATCCCTTAGAAGCTTATGGAGGAGTGATCCAGCTCTCAGATTTAATCAAAAATATCTTAATTTGTGTTCTGAAGATGAATGAAGGTCTTACGGGGTTGGAACAACAAGAGGACGAGTAATTACTGACAGAATTTTCATTTTTGGGTGAACTATCCCTTTAAATTCGTTGTACACATGTCTTTTTTTTCCTAAGTAAATATAAGTATAACATTTATATTATAGTAATCTTATATTAAGATTATATGAACACTTACTGGACTGAAACAACTTAGTTTTACTTTACTTTTTATGTAATACTGAAATGTGAGTGTTAAATATAGGGCTGCACAATTCTTGTTAAATTGATGTGTGGTTGAACAGACTGTGAACAGACTGTCTGTGAAGATGTTTCATACATGACAACTGCTCTCTCTGGCTCAGCGGCAGTGCAAGCGCTGATTTGTGTGTTCCGCTCTAAACGTGTCAGGTTTAATAAACCTAGCTGATCCATTGTCATTTATGAATTAGATTGTGTGGGTGTTGGAATCGAAAAAGTGATCTTTTAACAATTAACCATGCAGCTCTAGTCAAATGTTACATCAGGCTGTTGAGAAACATTTATTTGTAAATCTCTCAATTGTATTGAAATGGATTGGACGTTTTGATCCCCCACAATTGAAACAACAGAGTTTTGATAGTAAGATGATAGATTTATTATTGGAAGATATAGTAAAAAATTATATGTATATGTATTTTATGTAAGTAGTCTGCTATACTGTTATAAGGTCTCATGTAAGATCTTATTGATTTACATTACAAGCTATCAGGATTTCATCTTACGCTTTGGCCATATAAATATCAGCGACTGCACCAAATGGCATATTTTTGCTCCGTTTGGGCCTCTGAATAAAATTGATGTGTGCTATGAGTAAACTGAGCTTCATATTCTTATACTATATTATATGAACCATAAAAGCCTAATCCATCATATGATACTCAACAAACATAGGTTCACCAAAAAAAGTTACATAAAAAAAAAAGATTTTCTTATGTCAGACTTTACAGGGCTAATATGCCTTCATTCCCTCTCACTAACTGACTTCTGCTCCTCCAGGACTCTGACTCCACACCGTATGTCACTCCACCTGTAGCCCCCTTCCCTCTCCAGATTCTGCCGCCGGGACCCCTGTCATCAGCGCTTCAGATGGGCACGGGCAAAGCCAGCATCACGGCAGCACTCACCATGCCTCAGGCCACCCAGGTGAGGGGCGATTTTGGTTTGGTAGTTAATTGTGAGGATTATGACAACACTGGCATGTTCTTGAATCCAACTTCCTCTCTCTCTCTCCGTTTCTCTAGGCGAGAGTGTCAATCCCAGGCAATCTTTCTCTCCACGCTCTACCTGGCAGACAGGTGTGTATGGCAGATGGACCACCCACATACCTCCACATGCCCCCCCCTGCAGTCCCCCCAGCTCCCCCCAGCCCTCTACCCAGTCCCCACCATCATCCAAAGGTAGGCTGTCCCACATGCGCTGTCCTCTACATGCTGTATCTTGACAGTGAGCCCGACTTTCCCTCTTTCATCTAGACTTCACAGACTAGTTTGATGACAAGATAGGATAAAATTATGAAATGTAATGCCCCCGTGGTGTTAATGTAATGTCCAATCAGGAGCATTCAATAAGACTGATGAAAGATTACTTAAAAATCTCAAAATACAATTTAATAACTTGTTTCTCTATTATTTATTATTATTCTATTATTCAATCGAAAGTTCAAAATAAAAGCATTTTGAAATAGACCTATTTTGTAACATTATCAATGCCTTGCTTGTCTTTACCATTCTATAGTTCAGCGTTTAAATAAGGTAGTGCATTTGTATTTTAAATTATGTATATTTAAATCCAGTTTTTATATGCTGTGCCGTTTTTTCAGATGCTAGCATGATTCTAAGTTCCCCTATCTTGTCTTATCTCCAGCAGACAGGTCCCAAGTTCCCTCTGAAGGGCTTCCACAATCCCGCCGTGGTGCACAGTCCCGTCCTTTCCAACCGAAGCCACATTCAGTACAACCGCAACACATGGCGCCGCAGGAAAAGGGACAGTCTGCCGGCTAGCGTCAGCAGATAAAGACGACGACGCTCCCCTATGGGCGCTCTCTCTCCACTTGCTTCCTCTTTCACCCCTCTGGTCCCATCTTAAAACGATGAGAACTCATTTAGCCCTCCTACTGATGGTGTGAGCACAGAAAGACCAGCGTTTGATACCCAGCTCCTCGTTCAGTAGTTGTGGTGATGGTGGTGCTAAGTAGTTCAGTCTGCCACTGAATCTGTGCATGTATATGTTGAGGTTTAGTTTTTTTGACCTGTGCAATCTTCCTGAGGAAGCTTCGAGAACAGGAAATGTTTTTTCGGTCGTCTACTCCACAACTTCCAGGTTGACAGGTGAAACGTTCCTTTTTTGTATGTGTTTCATGCTTCACATTTTTGGTCTAAAACATGACACCCTTCACTTGTGGGACGAACTAGATTCAGTGGATTTCAAGTGTTTGTTGTATCGGGTGAGGATGTGTTTCAAAGGTGGTGTGTGTATGTGTGTGTGTGGGTGTGTAACGCTGGCTTAAAATTCTGCACTCAAGATGCTTCCAGAGACCCCCACCGTATTGACTGTATACATCACGCAACCTTTACTTTTTTGTGCAATAACTTCTTAATTTCTGTATTTTCCTTCACTCTGGAAACATATTTAATTTCTTTTTTGTTTGTTTTTGTGTCCAGCCTTTTGTTTGTTTGTTTTGTAAAAATGTTTTTATTTTTGTAATGTTTTTAATTTTGTTCATCGTTTACAGATCCTGTCAGACAGGCTCCTTAAGGGAAAAAAAGTCTGTTTTAAAAGAGTTTTTTGAGAGTTTATATTCCCTCTTCCCCTTTTTCTCTGCATAAATTGCACCTGGACAAGAGCAAGTTAAAAGCAGCCTGTTTAGATCTCGCAGAACGACTTTCCACTTTACCAACAGGTGTCGCCATATCTCACTTTCTGTGTTCCCACAATGAGCTTCAGAATCTCAGCTGTTGCTTTTATTCGTCTCGTTCGTTTTGTCTTTAAGGTTGTAGTTGTGTGGCATGAGGCTGTAGGACTTGGGTTTATCAGATTGAGAATCGGAAAAAAAGCTTGAGCTCTTGGTCCTAATGCGCTTTCATTTATATGTGTGTCTGTCCTTTTTAAGTCGCTATAGGTAAGTGTGAGACGTGAATTATTTTAGGGAAGCTCTAATGAACGTGCGGGCGGACTCCAGATCAGTGCAGCTTTATGCAAGGTGCCCTAATCGGACCTAGTTCGACTTCTGAATGGGCACCCGAATCAGACTAACGGAGAAAGGGAATTTATTTTGATTCCTTTCTGGAATCTTGACGTGCATTTATTGCCAGGTACTTGCGCTAATATATGCCTTTTTGGTAATAACCTATTCCTGTACTGTATTGAATTGATTTTTTTTTTTGTGTTCTGTTTGTATATGGCACACTAAAACTGTATTGCTGTTGCTCAGAATGTCACAGGCATACAGGTTATTGTTACTATGCAAGTGGAGTTTTGAAAATCTATCTTCCTGTGTCCCTCATGATGGCCATTTGCTTGCAAATCTAGTCATGAAACTAAATCGGAGTGACCGTCAACGGACAAAGGCCTGAGATCTACGCACACGTGAACAGTTCCTGTATGCAAGTTCAGACTGTTTTAATGGTGGAAAAACACCTGGACGTCTTGTCTGGAGTTTTTGCAATGCAAATATTTCCTCCTGGAGATCAACCGGACTACATTTACTGCTGTTACAACGCTACAACAATGTCCTGCAGTCTGTATTGAATGACTTTGACTTGTGTGATGTGTTTTACAAAGTCATATCTGATACAGAAACTGTGGATTGTCCTTGTAACTTTTGACTCACCCGCCTATCAATGCAATAGGGCAAATGTAACTCTAATCGCAGTTTCTGCTTTTAGATAGAACCAGCATCTTTTGCAAAATGAGTCAGACATTGAGGCAACTCTCCCCATCCTTTCAAATAAGGACCTACTTTATCGGTGATTTGTCAAAATGAAAATGGCTCCGTTTTTCCTGAGTGAATCTGTAGATGTGTTGGAAAGGGGGAAGTATTTCACTCTGTAATGGTTTGACCTTTTGAGGTGATGTACTGCTTGATACAGTGTGACACTCCTCATTGAATATCAATGATGGATTTTAAATGTAACTTTTTTTTTTTTTTTTTTTTTTTTTTTCTGACGTCTGTTATGTCACAGTGGCCAAAAGCACTCCTGAACTTGTCAATCCTTATACTGAAAGCCCTCAATGTGGCCGCAAAGCATCTAAGAGGTCAGACGGAGGAATTGTTTTTGTTTTCCTTCAATATTTTTATGTAATTTTTTTTCTATTTTATTTTTTAAATAAACATCTTAAAACCAGGCATGCAGTTGCTTGCGGCTTATTTTTGCTCTAATTGATTGAAAAAATTCTAAAATGTTAAATCATTCTTTACAGCTTAGCACTGAGAAATGTTAGATTTGATAAACTGTTACTGGTGTTTTACCACTAGATGGTGAGTTTGCGCTTCAGAGATCTTCTGCTCATAAAACCCCAAAGAGAAAGTTGAAAAATTGCTATTAAGGACTACGACTAACACTGGATGTGAGTTTATGTAAGTCCGTGAATTGTAAAAAAAAAAAAAAAAAAAAAAAAAAAAAAAAAGGTTAAGACTTTGTTATAGTTAAACATTAATGTTTTAGGTATGACTGTGTATGTTGTAGAACAGTTATTTTAGTAGTATTTTGCATTTTTATATTTTCCATTTTAATTGTAAAGTTTTAGTGATTGTGTTTTTAAGTGTATAATATATTTATATATTTTGGTTAAATTAAATGAATAATTTTGCTGTAGCAACTAACTGAAATAAAATAAGTATATATTATAATTTCAGTTAATGGTAGTCAATTTATGAATTTTGTGTTTTAAGTTTCAGTTAACTATTGTAACCCAGGTAGAAAAAAATGTGAGTCAAGTAATAACTTTATTTTACGCATAAATTCAAAATACGTCTGATTTAGCATTGTAAGCGTAAAATTAACATTTTGTTGTATTTTTTTTTATTGCTTGAACATTACAAAACGTACCTCAATAAAAAAAAAGGTCTTAAATCCAAGTAGCAGCCAACCATAATTACTGAATATATAAATAAAAACGTAAAATAAATAAAACGCACGTCTGTGGATGAACGGTGAAAATGTTTCAGTTACTATTTTCTGAGACTTCGCACAGTAAATGGTTATAAGCGTAAGTGATAAAAGTGAATCAGTGAATCGTTCACTAAATCGATTCAATCGGTTTACCCTAAACTGAACATTGCTGGAGACGTGCAACGGTCCTGCTGTGGTGTCATTTGGAAGTGTTTTCGTCGACGGGACAAAAACGGACAAGGTAACTCAGAAATATTGGAATATATATATTGAAATGTATCTAAAAATGTAATTTACAATTGGATTGAATCTGAAAATGTGAGTAAATCTTTTTTTAATGTCTCGAAATCGAAATTACTGAATGTTAACTTACCGCGCCCAAAGATGATCGAGGCATCGTTGTAAGTAACTTAGGCCTGCCGCCTACTTAAAACCCCCTTAGCTAGCTGTTATAAATTCACTGTAAACCACGGCTTTACGGAGCTAATTGCTTTTATAAAACGTCCATTCCATAACGTTATGTTGGCAAAAATATGTATCAATGCAACTTTCATCTCTTTTCACGCATTTAAAGTCACCAAAAGCCTTCCTTCCGCTGGGAAAAAAAAATCCCTGACAACAGAGGTTACATGATGGCGGCAAAGACTGTATTTATGAGTGAGTGAGTCAGTGGCGAATAATTTTATATTGAAAAGACCGAAACTTGTGAACACTAAAGACCAATTTATACTTCTGCGTGGAACTTAAGGCCGATTTATACTTCTGCGTTGACCTACGCCGGAGCCTCTACGCTATAGGCGGATCTTTTGTGACGTCATTGTTTATGTTTGTCGCGTTGCATCATGGGAATCGTGTGGCAGGAAACACCGCTAGATACCTGCAATTTGATTGTTTTGCACGTTTGGAGGAGGATTTAGAGAAGAGGATGGTTCACTCTTGCTGTGTGGTCGATTGTACGGCTCGTTGGGGGCCTGATAAAAAGTTTTTTCGAATTCCCTCCGAAAAGGATCGCGAAAAACGAAAGAAATGGTTGCGTGCAATTAGGCGATTGAACCTGGACGCTCCGAAGAAAGCTTCTACTTTAAACATTAAAGCTGCTACATGTACTGCATGTTTCTCCAAGACTGGATTTTAAAGAAGGAGAAATGTGTAAGCTGTGATATACAATTTTTCACCATAGTACAGACGCCATTGAAAGTCTCACACTCAACACAATTGAATTTGTACAACAGTCACTACATTTTCAATAAATAAATAAATAAGAACACTGATTAATGAGGACTTCCCCGGCTTTGCAGTCGCAGTGAGCAGTGATTATTTCGCCGTTCTCTTTGGCGATCACCCACGGGAGATGCGAATCACGCTGTGACTCTGACCTGTGGCCAGGTCTAACCTCTGCTTTTAGCACGATCACTGCTTTCTGTTTGGCAGAAAAGATCGGCCCAACTTTTCGAGAAACAAAATAATCATAGGCCTCCAGACTTTTGAAAGCCTTTAATCTTTCATGAGTAAAGGGTCCAGGGGTTTCTATTTAATAAGGATAAATGTCTCCCCAGCAGATTGGTGGCCAAGACATGGGCGAGTTGGACCAACGTTTTTTCTCATCCCATATCTCATATGGGCTTTGAATAACTTAGATTTTGTCACCAATACAAATTTTGAGCTTCTCTCCAAACCTCCTCCGTTCTTCAGATGTTAAAGTGCTTATATATTGTGGATTTCGCCCGCTAACTGAAAGTGCTTGTCGCGTCTTTACAGCCCGTCATACTGTTTGTCGTCATACAACCACTCGCGCATGCCTACAAAGATGTCAACAAAGATCCTCCTATACACTAGGGCTGCAACTAACGACTATTTTAATAGTCGACTAGTCACCAACTATTGAAACGATTAGTCGACTAATCGAATAATTATTAAATTTTTCTAAAATTTAGCATGAGATTGCTTTAATTCTGTGAAAAATGATAGTAAACACAAGAAAGAAGGGGGTACTTCAATGAAAAATGCATATTTTATATATTTATTTATTTTTACCGAAAATACGCTTATAAAATGTACATCCAAAACAAAACGTATCGGCTTCCATATTATTTAAATCTTACCGAGGCGAGTCAAACTCTGTTTCATTCAACTGTCCGTGCTTTCTCTTTAAATGTTCGTGCATCATCGAGGTGCTGCCGTGATACGCAAGGACTGCTTTGCAAACCATGCAGTAGGGCTGCAGTACGATATTGGTAAAAAAAAATCACATTGCGATATTTTATTTTCCTGCGATATATATTGCGATATAAAAACAATTTCACCTGATGACTTAAATAGCTCTATTTGGAAAATGCATCATTCTAGAATGACTGGGGTGGATTTGTCACCGTACAGACAGGAGGAGAAGCTCGCAGGCAATCAGGGGGACGTCCCGTCAAGGGAGAAGCCCATAGATAATGAGTCCATAAAAGCAACGGGACAAAATACTCCTGCTCACTCACGCCAAAGAACTCTTTGCTCAAGTTCCCTGTCTCTGCAAGATTAACGTTGGCAATTTTCACGCACAGCTACTAGAAGATTTACGTCTGTCAGATAGGTTGCTCACGTCATCAAGCTTAGTTTGAGTCGGTTTGAGTCTGCTCGTCAGGAACGGAAGTGCTCAAAAATCGCTAAAAATGGGCTTCAACTGTCTCAACTGAGTTCCAATGAGACTATTGAAACGATTAGTCGACTAATTGGATAATTATTAAATTTTTCTAAATTTTGGCATGAGATTGCTTTAATTCTGTGGAAAATGATAGTAAACACAAGAAAGAAGGGGTTACTTCAATGAAAAATGCATATTTTATATTTTTTTTTTTTACTGAAAATACGCTTATAAAATGTACAATGTACATCCAAAACAAAACGTATTGGCTTCCATGTTATTTAAATCTTACCGAGGCGAGTCAAACTCCGTTTCATTCAGCTGTCCGACGTGCTTTCTCTTTAAATGTTCGTGCATCATCGAGGTGCTGCCGTGATACGCAAGGACTGCTTTGCAAACCATGCAGTAGGGCTGCAGTACGATATTGGTAAAAAAAATCACATTGCGATATTTTATTTTTCCTGCGATATAAATTGCGATATACAAACAATTACACCAGATGACTTAAATAGCTCTATTTGGAAAGAATGAATCATTCTAGAATGACTGGGGTGGTTTTGTCATGGAGTAAATCCACATAGTGGAAACTAATATTAACAAATGTTAACTAATGTAGTTAACTAGACTTTAATAAATGGAACCTTATTGTAAATTGTTTCCGATTTTTTTTCCGACGTTATTTGAGCACAATTCACAACCAGTGGTAGTTTGTTAAAAAAAAAAAAAAAACGTCGGTCTTTCGACCTTTGACCATTGTGCAATGAGAGAGAGAGAGAGAGAGAGATGCTGGATTCACCAGCATTGTTTAATTGTGGGCTGTGGGCTGTAAGTGTGAATGACAACTACTTTTCTTACCTTCTGCAGTTATGAACATGCTCACTGTGAACTTCTGCCTTTATGGGCGCGCGCCTCGTTCTCTCAGTTAAACAAGCGCAGCTGTCAGTCATCTACAATACATCACTCACCTGTCAAACTTTTGCGGGACAAACGCATTAGTAAGGCTGACAGAAAACAGCGCGCAAGTTCCAGTCTTCTTGCGCTTGATGTTTAAACTGACAGGACTCGCAAAATGATAAAAATCCGCGAATCACAAGCATTACTGGCCGGGGAGCTGCTGACTCGTAGCCTACTGATCATGAATCGCGCATCAACTGACATCGCACATACCCCCTTTACATTTGACATTTTAGCGATATGCCGCAGTTTCTTTGGAAGATATGGAGAAGGAAGATAAATGAAGGGGTTCTATCGGGAGAGACTAAATAACAATGCTAGCCAGCTTTATTCAGAGAAACTGCTTGTCAATAAACTGACAGCAGCAACAGCGAGCAAAGCATGATTTCAAAAGCAACACATTTCAGCACAGTTCGCCTTTTATATAACACAAACAAACGAAATTAATACTCTGTTATTCAACTAGAGTTGTTTCATTTGTTATTAGGGGTGTCACGATTCTCCAAATCCTCGATTCGATTACATTTTCGATTCTAAAGTCACGGTTCGATTCGATTCTCGATTTTTACATTTATTTTTTTAAACACAGTTTGCGATGCCATTTTTAGACTAGACTTTTATGTAATATAATATGACCTTTGTTCGCAATGTACCACACTACATTGTCAAATTTAAAACATTTATTAACCAAATAATGTTACAATAACTTATATCTTCAGTCAATTAGAAACTTAAGCAAAATAACCTGCCATGTAGTTTCTCTTTTGTAACTGCAGTCTTATTCACAGAACATGACATTCAAGTTCACAACAAAATAAACAAGGTTTAACAGATACATATATGTTTTCCTTGCTTTACCTCGGTCTTAAAGTACAAACATGACTGTGAAAAATATTAGTATTTAATGTAGAATTTAATTAAATGCATTTATGATGAAATTACAAAATTTTCGTGTCATGTTAATTTTGACCACGAACTGTGCGCTGTCGCTTTAACTCGGCGAGTGCAGCAAAAATAGACTAGGTGCGGAAATGAACGACACTTGTCTCATTCGTGGAGGTGGAGAATCAAGTTATTTGTGACATGCTAAATCTTTATTGTATAAAGATTTATACTGTTCTGAGTCTGCTGTTTTTGTCAATTTAAAGTTTTAATTTAAAAAGTGGAAGAATGGTACACGCACTGACGCACATACAGTAGCAGAGCTTGCAAAGTGTGGCTTTTTTTAAGCGCGAACTTTGAACGCGAATGTGAACGTTGTCAACATAACTCACTGGAAATCAGAAATACTCCCACTGTCCCACACCGGCGACTTTAGTGAAGGAGGAGGTCAGAAGTCCTGTCAATGGGTCTCCTGCATCTGCAGCCATGCTATCTTTTGACTGGCTGTAGCTGAGGTAGAGGACTCGCAGCACTTCAACGCTGTTTTTTTCCGCTTTGCAAACCGACTGGACGTGACATGGGGGCGTGGCAGTATCGACGATTCCATTTTTGAATTCGATTATCGAGATTGTGACTTAATTTCGATCGATTTCGATTTAAAATCGAAATCGTGACACCCCTATTTGTTATAGATATATCTGTACCGTGAAATGTTTTAAAAAGACACTTTTTTTAATGACGTACGATTCGCATTGACAGGGGAATGTCCGATCTGTTGCACGCCAGGTGCTAATGCACATATCTGATTCATATCAGATTTATTTCCACATATGAATAAGGCCTGAAACAAGTATGACTGAACTCTCGCAGTTTAACATTACAGGTTTGGGGGTTTCTAAGTCTTGCACCCAGCCACAGCAGAATTGTTCATAATCTTCTAATGACTTAAAGCTTCTGATTCTGAACCAGGGGCGGCTCTAGGTTATTTGGTGCCCAAGGCGAGAGTGCTTCACAAGCTCATCAGCTGGGAGATCAGGGAAGTTTGTGAGAACACTAAACTTGCTAGCAATGTCACCCATCATTTCTGTTCTCTCTCTTAGAGATGAAATGCACACATCAACAACTGCATTGAAAAAAGAAACTTCCATTCTCTTCAGTGCATCACTAAGCTGCTCATCGGGAGCCTCGTAGGAAAACTGCCTTTTGGTCACTCTGAGCCTCTTCTGCTTTAGGGCAGCAACTACATTCATCTCCTCACACAATTCTTTTGCAGAGGATTGTGCATCAGCAAAACCAGTGCTTCTGTAACTGGCAAGGGAGACCTCAGCTTTTTTCAGGAGGTCCACAGCAACATCCAAGTGCATGGTTGTAGACTGCAGCAGTTTATTGACATTATGGACTTTTACTAGAATGTCATACCAGACAACAGTGCAAATGCAGAAGCGGTATGAACCAACTTCTTCAGTTAGAGACTGTTCTTCTACTTTTATGACTGAGTCTGCTGTGCTGTCTCTCACCTCAATGAGGGCATCTCTAACTTTGGCAGCCTGAAACCTTACAGCCGCCACACTGTTAATTCGTCTCTCCCATCGTGTATCTGCCCAGGACTTCAGTGTTGTGTTTACATGCTTTTGGAGAATGGACCACCTTTTAGTGGAAGCAGAAAACAGAGTGAACAGTTTTTGCAGGTAGCCAAAGTAGCCAGTTGCATCTGCAGAGCTCTTTGCTGCATCTGAGACAACTAAATTAACAGTGTGTGCTCCGCATGGCACAAATAGTGCGCGGGGGTTTATTTGCTGTAGTCTTGCTTGAACACCTGCCGCCTTCCCCTTCATGTTTGCACTATTATCATATGACTGCCCCCTGCAGTCTTCAAATGGGATGCGTAACTCTTGAAGTCTCCCTAAAATTAGGGCTGAAAGGCCTTCTCCAGTTGTTTCTTCTGCCTCAAGGAACCCCAGGATGTGCTCTTTTATTTGTGGAATGCCTTCAATTGAAACAATTCTCAGAATCACTGACAGTGACAACTGCTCTTTGTGGCTCAAATCTGGAGTGCAGTCTAAAATTATTGAAAAATATTTTGACTGTATGATTTCAGACACAACGGACTCCACAATCCTTTCACTGATACAGTCAATGATTTCATTTTGGATATTTTTCCCGAGGTATAATGTGTGGTTCGCTCCTCCTTCCACCTTGGCAATGTGCTCCTTTAGGACAGGATCAAACTGAGCCATGAGCTCAACTTCCTTCAGGAAGTTGCCATTGTTAGGTGCATTTAATTTGTCAGCGGTCCCCCTGAGAGCAATGTTGCACTCAGCCAATGACTGGATGATGGCGACCAACCTGGTAAGCACTTCACGCCACCGTCTTCTTTCTGCATTTATCAGTGCCATTTCCACTTTGTCTATTGTTTGGGCTGTTCTTATGCGGCTCTCTAGCTCCTTCCACAATCCCATGTTCTTGGTGTGTTCTGGACTATTCTCATGCATTTTTAGAGTCTCACTACAGTTTTTCCAGTATTGAAACCCATCCCTACTTAATTGAAATGCTTTCTGGGAGAAGAGCTTGCAACAGAAACAGTATAAATGTCTCGGTTACGTATGTAACCCTAGTTCCCTGAGTAGGGAACGAGACGCTGCGTCATCGCTGTGGGAACGCCCCTGCGTTGTGCGTCCTGAAGCACGTATCGAATCAGCCCAATGGAGAGATGGAACGTCATAGGCGGGTGACGTCATCGACCAGGAAACTATAAAGCACCCCAAACAACACAAGCACATCAGCTTCTGATAAGCCTGAAGGAAGCGCTAACGGGAGTGCCGGGAGTATGGCAGAACGACGCAGCGTCTCGTTCCCTACTCAGGGAACTAGGGTTACATACGTAACCGAGACGTTCCCTTATCCTAGGGAACTCGAGCTGCGTCATCGCTGTGGGAACGCGAATACCCACGTCGCCATAGGAGCAAGTGACCGTCATGTGAGAACTAGCGCACAGAGGACGAGAGCACCTGTGCCCCAGGGGTAGAACTTAAGTCTAGATCGTAGAACTTAATAAAAGTATGTGGTGAGGACCATCCAGCCGCATCACAAACATCACTTTGGGAAACTCCTGACAATAGAGCTTTAGAAGCAGCCATACTCCTAGTAGAGTGCGCTCGTACAGCCAAAGGTGAAGGCTGACCAGCTGACTCATAAGCAAGTGAGATAGCCTCAACCACCCACTTGCTCATTCTCTGTTTAGACGCGGGACACCCTTTCCTGGGTGGCCCAAAACACACAAATAGTTGTTCTGATTTTCTCCACAGGGCAGCTCTGTGGACATAGGCATCTAACGCCCTAACAGGGCAGAGCAAATTAAGTTTCTCCTGGTCAGATGACTGAAATGGAGGAGGACAGAAAGCCTGCAGAACTGTAGGTCTAACAACATTAGTAGGGACCTTGGGAACGTAACCTGGTCTAGGATACAGAAAAGCCTTAACCATGCCAGGCGAAAATTCCAGGCACGAGGGTGAAACCGACAGAGCCTGCAAATCTCCGATTCTCTTTAGGGAGGAGATAGCAAGAAGAAAGACAGTTTTAAGAGTGAGAAACTTCTCAGGAACTTCTTCGATAGGTTCAAACGGAGCTAGGGAAAGACCTTCCAATACAATGGCCAGATCCCAGGAAGGCACCCTCGTGCGAACTGCTGGCCTAAGCCTCAAAGTGCCACGAAGGAAACGAGTTATAAGCGGGTGTCTCCCAAGAGAAACTCCACTGAAAGGGACATGGTAAGCAGCTAGTGCCGCCACGTACACCTTTAGTGTGGAGGGGGATAACCCTGCGGAGAAGCGCTCCTGCAAGAATTCCAGCACTGCACCCACTGGGCAGATAACTGGGTCCTGCAGGTGTTCTCCACACCAAGAAGTGAAGAGCTTCCACTTCAAGGCATAAAGCTTCCTCGTGGATGGAGCTCTGGAGTGAAGAATGGTCTCAACAACCTCGGTTGAGAGACCGGCATCTATGAGCTGGGCCCCCTCAGAGGCCAAGCCCACAACTTCCATAATTCTGGGCGGGGGTGAAATATCGAGCCGCCCGCCTGAGAGAGTAGGTCCCTCCTGACGGGGAGCTCCAAAGGAGAGCCGTCCAGGAGAGAGACCAGGTCTGCAAACCATACTCGGGCCGGCCAGAACGGGGCTACTAGTAGCAGACTGACCCCGTCCCGGCGAACCCTCTCCAGAACTCCCGGTAGCAGAGCAATCGGGGGAAAGGCGTACAGACGTGACCTCGGCCACGGCTGCACCATAGCGTCCAACCCCAGAGGGGCTGGATGACTGATGGAGAACCATAGATGACAATGCGTGGTCTCCTTGGAAGCGAATAGGTCCACCTCGGCGCGACCGAAACTCAACCAAAGGAGCTCCACCACCTCGGGGTGGAGTCTCCATTCCCCCGGCCTCGGCCCCTGCCTCGACAGGGAGTCCGCTACCATATTCAAATACCCAGGAAGATACATTGCTCTGAGTGACAGTAACCTCCCTTGGGACCACAGGAGGATCTGACGGGCCAACTTGTAAAGCCGGCGAGACCGCAGGCCCCCCTGATGATTTATATAAGAGACCACCGACGTGTTGTCTGACTGAACTAACACATGATGACCTCTCAGGTCTGCTAAGAAGTGTTTCAGAGCCTGAAACACAGCCAACATCTCTAGACAATTTATGTGCCATGTATAGATGATGGTCCTGCCACAGACCTTGGGCTGGGCGACCACTCATGACCGCCCCCCACCCTGTGAGGGAAGCATCCGTCGTTAGCGTTACGCGACGACAAAGAGCCCCCAACACAGGACCTTTGGATAGGAACCAAGTTTCTTTCCACATGACCAGAGCACGAAGGCAGCGCCGCGTGACTTTGATCGTGCGGAGCGGATTGCCCCTCGGGAGAACCCCTTGGTCCTGAGCCACCACTGTAGCGGTCTCATGTACAACAGGCCGCAAGGTATAACGTTGGACGCTGCTGCCATCAGACCCAACAGTCTTTGAAACTGCTTTACAGTGAGCAGCTGGCCTAGCTTTACTTGTTTCACAGCTGAGAGAATCGAAGCGATGCGGGTCGGAGAGAGTCGCGCCCGCATCGAAACCGAATCCCAAACGACCCCCAGAAAAGTGGTCTTCTGAGAAGGAGATAAAACACTCTTCTTCGCGTTCAGCCTCAACCCCAACTTCCTGATATGAGCGAGAACGACATCTCGATGCCGAACCGCCATCTGCTCTGACTGAGCTAAAATCAACCAATCGTCGATGTAATTGAGGATACAAATGCCCTGAAGCCTCAGAGGCACTAAGGCTGCATCCATGCATTTTGTGAAAGTGCGAGGAGATAAAGCTAGGCCAAATGGAAGAACCCTGTACTGGTACGCCTCGCCCCCGAAGGCGAACCTCAGGAACTTCCTGTGTTGTGGAAGGATGGAAATGTGGAAGTACGCGCCTTTTAGATCTATCGTGACAAACCAGTCCTCGGATCTGATTTGTGACACGATCTGCTTGATAGTGAGCATCTTGAATTTTAGCTTTGCTACCGAGCGATTCAACAGGCGCAGGTCTAAAATCGGACGCAACCCCCCATCCTTCTTTGGAACGATGAAATATCGGCTGTAATAACCTGACTCCAGACTGGGAGGAGGAACCCGTTCTATAGCCTCCTTTTGGAGGAGCGTTTTCACCTCCTGTTCCATTACCAGAGCCTGCTCGGGGCCCACCACTGTGGGCAGAACCCCTCTGAATTTTGGTGGACGACACCTGAATTGGATAGCATAACCGTTTTTTATTGTGTGCAGGACCCACTGAGATATTTTTGGAAGGCTTTTCCACTCTGCCAGAAATTCTACTAAGGGTACCAGTCTCTCGAGACCGGCCTCTGGTGTAATTTGAGCAGCAAACGCAGCGCCCTGTAACGGCGCACCGGCAGGGAACAACTGGCTTAACTGCTCTGAAACCCTCCTCAGAGGGAGCGAGCGTCCCTCGGGAAAGCGCTCGCTGGGACCGTCTGCGCCCCGGCATGAAGGCGGGGTTGGCAGAACGGGCCCCTGAGGGCACCGAGGAAGAATGGGCACCGTAAAAAGAGGTGAACACTTTCCCGCCTCTGCAGGGACCACCCTCAGTGTCCTGCACGCTGCAGCGTCAGGACTTCTTCTTAGCCGAAGCCTTTTTAGCCAATATAACTGTCCTCAGATCAGGTCTATTGCTAGAAGATTTCGGCTGAGAGTGCCGCGGCTGAGCCCACTGTCCAGCAGGGGGAGCACGAGACGCGACACTCTGCTTCTGCTGCGCCCTATGTGATGAGCTTGTATTCGGCCGGGGCTGCTCCCGCCCAGCAGCCCCAGGGACGTGAACTTTTAACGGGAGAAACTTTTTAAAAGCTGCTGTTTGCTTTTTCTCTTCCTGGAATTTATCAATGACAGAATTTACAGCATCACCAAATAAACCCAGAGGAGAGAGAGGAGCGTCTAAAAGGAAAGCTTTTTCTTTTTCTTTTATATTAGTTTGATTTAACCAAAGATGTCTTTCTGTGGCCACCAGAGCTGCCATAGATCGACCCACTAGTTTGGCCGATTCTCTGGTGGCACGCAGGGATAAATCAGCAGCCTGACGCAGTTCGCGAATTACGTTAGCACCGACCTCCTCACTCTCACTCACGTCCCTCAGCAGGTCAGCCTGGTATGCCTGCAATATAGACATAGTATGCAGACATGATGCAGCCTGACCTGCCGCCGAATATGCTTTACCCACCAAAGCCGAGGTATTTCTTAAAGGCTTGGTGGGTAACACCGGTGTTTTAAAGGAAGATGCAGCCTCGGAAGAGAGATGGCTCGCGAGTGTCTCTTCGACGCGAGGCATAGATCCATAACCACATAATTTAGCCCCCACTATATTCGAATATGTTGAAGTCTGGGGACTAAACACTCTATATGATACTGGCTTTTTCCATGATTTCGACACCTCAGTGTGGAGATCATGAAAGAAAGGCAGACACCTGCGAGGAGGCTGCACTCGTGACGGCAAAAATCTCTCATCTAGTTTCGATTTCGAAACGGACTCCTGTCTAGTCACTGGCCATTCAATACTGAGTTTTTCTACAGCTCTAGTTAAAACCTCCATAAGCTCATCATTCTCGGGAGTGCGAGGTGGCGAATCCTCCACATCTCCCATATCAATACTGACAACATCCAGCTCCTCAGAACTGGATAAATGTAATACTGGTGCCTCAGCCTGAGCGGAAGAAACCGCAATGCGTGCTTCCGAACCCAGGACTGAGACACTGGATCTCACAGGTGAAGGGAGAGAAAAGGCAGAGCCCGTCTCTAACCCCGCTGCGAGATCCATCTGCGAACCCCACGATAAGAGCTTCCGCCCAGCCTCGGCTAAAGCGGGACCCGAACCGCGGGGAGCGCGCACCGAACCACTCTCCTCAAAGAGTGCCCGGCGGGAGCGGAGCGTTCTCATGGGCAAACGCTCGCAATGCTCACAATCAGCTCCCTCGAGAGAAGATTGGGCATGCTGCACTCCCAAACAAACAACACAAAGATCGTGTGTATCCCCACTCGTTAAATAACGCGAGCAGGGAGGGACACACTTCCTAAGCTGCTGTTCGTTCGCCATATCTCTCATATATATATATATATATATATATATATATATATATATATATATATATAAATTGTTTGTGTGGGTGCACAGTATGTAAGGACAGACAATATTCACACAGGGACAGATTCACATATAGCGCGACTGAAGGCACAGAAGCTGATGTGCTTGTGTTGTTTGGGGTGCTTTATAGTTTCCTGGTCGATGACGTCACCCGCCTATGACGTTCCATCTCTCCATTGGGCTGATTCGATACGTGCTTCAGGACGCACAACGCAGGGGCGTTCCCACAGCGATGACGCAGCTCGAGTTCCCTAGGATAAGGGAACTATCCCTTTTGGGTGAATACATCAGCCACGTTCTCTTAATTTTCTCCCCATTCACTAACTGCCTGTGGACATAGTGGTCATGGAAACTTCTTCCATCCTCACTTTTAGGGAATGTGAAATCTGGTTTTACTTCATAAGGTCCTCGACTAACTAATTCAGTTCTCACTGCATCAGTCAACTGGTGTGGCCAGTCAGCAGGATCCACAGGGCCAGCAGTACAGGTTCACAGACATCTCTTGAAGCTGATGATGTGTCTTCAGGCTGTTGGATTGGAGCACTGAGTCTGCTGGTGCCGGGTCCTTCTTCTGTGAGAAAATTAAACACACAAACATAGAGCAACTTTAAGAATATCTGTAGATGCAATGGTGATGATTTTACTTCAAATACAAGACCCAGGTTTTCAGGTGTTCACTGTGTTCTATAATGAGTAAACTCAGTAGGGTTACATGGAAAATTTAACCCACAATAATGTCTTATTCAAGTAATAGAGTTGTAGTAGTTACTATGCCAAACTATTGATGAAAATGCCATTATGAATGCCAATGAATGTTAATTTAGTATGAACACACAAACTAATGTCCATAATGTTATGCAAATTTACAACATAATTTGACAATGAGAAGTTATTAGAAATATAACATCTTTAAGTAAGAAAACAATTTCAAATGTGTATGTTAGAGTGTCTTCAGAGTATTTAGCATTGATTGATTGTGTGAAAAACAAGTGTCTGGTGTGGATTTAGATAGATTAAGATGGCATATATCGATATATGTGATGTGATAATCCGTTTAATTTGAAAAAGACCGTTTCTACTGTAGGTTACAAATAGCCTAACAAGTAGCCGACTCACCTGGTTCTTGATGCTGAGATTGTAGCTCAGTAAATGTGCTGCTGCTTCATGATGGCTGGATAGATGCTGCAGCGTAAACAAGAAACAGAGACTGGCGTAAAATGTCATGCTGTGTGTTAGACAGTGTGATTCTTACTCCCCGATGTGTCGGATGAAGTCGAAATTTCGCTACACACCCACTTGTAACATACTAAAGATTTCACACCACGTATGCGTAACACGCCCGCTCCGCAACACTAGTTTCGGGGGATCTCTGCAGTACCTGCAGTACCATGGTGTGTTACCATCACATCACTTTTTTTGTAGAAAAATATTATAATGTATATTTTGTCAGAAACTAAGTCTACCATGGATAACTTTTCGAGTAATCCCAACATTTTTAGTGTAACAGAGAAAGAAAATACATGAGGGATTTGGACAGAAGGAAAGGGGAAGGGTGAGGTTAAGAGAAAAAAGTTGATAGAAATTGCTGCTTCCTCACAGAGATAGTGTTTGGAGAAGCTCTAGAGAGATAATGGAGTCAAACACAGGACTGAGGAATTGGACTCGGGCTGATAGGGAAGAGACTAATCAAAGTCTTCTCCAAATCTCCTCTAGCAGAAATGAACCCCTGCGAAACGAAGGTTCCTGAGCCATAAACTATGCGTTGCTATTTTGAGAGTCGTATTAGGAAATAATGCTGTATATGCAGATAGATTTGGCCTCCTTTCTGCACAGAACTTTGTTTAAAAATAGATTTGCTTACATACTTCGCCATATAAGCTGTAACAGCCTTTTTTCTTCAGATAGTATGAGAATTTCCAGTATTGGCATTGTCTCTTATCCTCATCAGTACAGAACTCAAAACCACAACTTCTTAAAAGGATGTGTCATCCAAAACATGATGCTTACGATAAGAATGGAAAGTGTGCACAAAGGATTTGAGGTGCTGAGGTGTCGTCAGTCATATGCAAAACTTCAGAAGCTAAAGATGAAGCCTCACTCATGCCAGGCAGGTTGTTCGACTGCTCCATTTTTCAGAGTACGCTGAAGCCTGCGGCTGGGAAACAATTTATACAACTTCATTAAAATGTCCTTTCTCATCCCCCTGCCATCATGTCTATTTTTTTTAACGGTGTCACACAAAGTGTAACCGCATTGATTATTGTTTGTGGCTGCACTTGCTTCTTTAGGAAAGAGAGCAGTTCCCTCTTTTGGAGTGAAATGAGTTCTGGTTGGACTCAATGTGCTCCTGTCACTTGTAATTCTTTCTCCTCTGACAGTGGACTTTGCTTAATGAACCGGACGATGATGAGAAGGAGACTTGCATGACAACTAGGCCAAATCTTCAAAGATTTATTGGAAAGCTCTTATCTATCAGTGCAGGTGCACAAAGATAAGTCTTTTCAAGCCTAGACATGATTGCTGTGACGTTTGTGTCATATTTTTGGCTGCAGCGATAAAACACAAAGGAGCTCCTAATTAACTGATGACACCTCAATTACATTTATTTGAATTCAACAAAACAACCGTCCAACTAGATAGCACTGTTGTCACTCAGTATCACTGACATAAGGTGAAAAGAGTCAGGAAAATTGCCTTGAGAGAATCCAATTAAGGAGATTTCGGGAAATTGCTGCTTTTGCTCCCTAATAAAAATTACTTTTTTGCTTGTTACAGGGATATTATAGTTAACTAAAATTATATAAAAAAATAATAATAAATGTTAACTGAAATAAAGTAAAATATAAGAATTTTAAGTACTGAAATAACTAAAATTATAAAAACTATAATAGTATCACAGTGGTATTAAAATTACACTGGCATGTTACCATTTGAGGAACATATTTTAACTTCAGCTTAATATGCATACTGCTATAATATATTTTTTTAAAGAGAAGGTTGGCCTTGTGGTCTTTGTATTGTTTATTATATTATATTATATTGTGATTTATAGCAGTGTCGTATCATGATCACCCTGTTTTGTAAAAATGTGTTGTGTTGACAGCAACTATTTCTATTTCTAAACATGCTAAACAATATCCATTAATATTTTGAATATTTGTAAAATATTTGTTTAATATTTTTTATAAAATATTTTTTGTCAAATATCTTCTTTAGTTTTTAAAAAATAATAATTTCTTACAACAAAACTCTGTTGTAAATAACTACATGCTGCCATATAAACAACCAGTAAACAACTTGGAAGTCTCAAGCCTAAACATCATGATAATGGTTCTCACTTAATTTCAAATCAAACATAACCGAAATTGACTCACTATTAACTGGGGAAGTCGGTTGAGAACTCAGTAATGATTCACTGGAGTCTGATTCAAGTTTCTAATTAACAAGCAGGTTTGTGAATTTCTGCAAATGATTCATTAAAATGAACCAGCTTATAAGAGGGATTTTTTTGGGTGAATCGGACATCGTGGCTTGTGCTGTGTCTCATGCAGGAAACACTGGCACTATACTCCACCTTGTAAGTTGGTATTTGATAAAACCACATAAACTTTACCAACTCTTGCCAATGGCAGCTAGATTTGTAATGATGTTTGCTTATTTTTTTACAATAGTCATATTCGTGACCATTTTAGTCACAGCCTGGAACCTTGTTATATTACATATTTAATTGAAAATTACATTGTTTTCCTCCCACTTTCTTTTAACATGTTGTTCATTTCTAAACATAAACACAAATGCATGACTCAAATTATCCAATTGCAAGAAACATCTTACATCAAAACATGATGGGAAATCAGGAGGAAACATCAACTGGAGCAAACTTAATGGTGTTAGGGGTTAGTGAGTGACCCAAGGAATGCAATTTGCTTCTATTAGCTAAATTCTGAAGCAGATGTGTTCGTCCGTGCATATATAGGCCTATTTTAAAGGAAGGTACAAAAGTTTGAGGTTGGTCAGATTTTAAATTAGTGCATCAGTGCATGTTGAGTTGTAATGGGCATTAGCATTACTAGTGTACAAACCCATGAGAAACAACCCGTGATGTTACTGACTTAAAGGGTACCTATCATGGAATTTTGAAAATTACCTTTCATGTAGTGTGTAACATAGATCTAAGTGAACAAAAACATCCTGCAAAGTTTTAAATATAAAAGTTCACCGTATACAAAGTTATTGTCTCTCAAAAGTAAGACTCGATTCTGAGTCGCTGATATGAATCGATAGACAAGCGATGCCTTCTCTCTAGCTTTCGTACGTCACTTGTACAAGTTATTTGAATTCGACACGCCCACTCAGTGCGCGCGCCGAGCAGACAGAGAAACCTGACAACATCATGTCGACGAGACTCTGTTCTGAAGTGCGAATCAAAAGCAAACTTTTTTTTTCACTGCCCAGGGACAAGCATGTGAAGACTCAGTGGCTAGAGTTTATATTTACAACTATACCACACAAGTATAACCACCTTGAGCTGTGTTCGCGTTATTTTAATGACGATCGCTTCACAAACACAAATGCTTTCACATGTGGATTCGCGAGTCGGCTGATACTGAAGGAACGTTCAATACCAAGTTTATTTGGATCAGCTTCCTCCTCCGAATCACAACCTGTAAGTACTATTAATAATTGTTGCTTTTATTGTGTGTGTGTGTGTGTGTGTGTGTGTGTGTGTGTGTGTGTGTGTGTGTGTGTGTGTGTGTGTGTGTGTGTGTGTGTGTGTGTGTGTGTGTGTGTGTGTGTGTGTGTGTGTGTGTGTGTGTGTGTGTGTGTGTGTGTGTGTGTGCGTGCGTGTGTGTGTGAGAGAGAGTGAGAGTTACGCTCAGCAGCTTCTAGGTCTCCAATGTCATTTTTTTTGTTTTTTGATATATGTGAAATTATGTGAAGCGTATTGTAGTACTGCAGTGCTTTATCAATATGTTTAAGCTTTGGGCTAACGCAAAATATAACTGACTGCGTCATCTGACCAATCACCGCCGATTAGCGTCACGCAAAGGCGGGGTTTGGACAAATGAGTCGTCAAACGAATCATTAGGGAGTCGGTGAGCAAATCAGCTAAAAATAAATGCATATTATAAGACAACAAAATGTTTTTTTTGTCATTGCATGCATGTAAAACTGTTGTTGGGGACTTCCAGAACATTATTAGGAACATTTTAAATGCCATAATAGGTACCCTTTAATCTACCATCCTGTGTATCTGCTGTATCAATACTTTGCAATGTGCTTACAACAGAATATGCATATATTAGAAGGCTAATATATTATCACACTCTGAGAGTTGTTTCTTTCTTCCCTGCTCCCATTCTGTCTTCTCCACCCAGCAGATGTTATGCATCACTTCACAGTTATAGGAAGAAAAGAAATAAACACTGGGAGATGTTCAAATTACCCAAGGTGTGTATAACAAACAAAAAAAATGTATCCCGACAAAATGGTCCGCAGTTAAAATTCCAGCTACCCGCCTCATTAACTCTATTCTGAATTCTCCCTCCTCATGTTGTCTTGATGGCCTGTTTAAGATCTATTTTTAGATCTTTGTTGAGAACTTTGGAGACACCTACCTCTTTTACTTACTTAATGTCCCAAACCCACCAATCAAATGGACAGATTGTTCCCAGTCCTTTTCAGCTTCTACAGTGGTCAGTTTAACAATGGCTTGACCTTTTTAGCTATGGAATTGGCCTTTTGACCTGTAGTTGACATTTGTATGGATCCTGAAAGATTGTCTGACTTCATTGACCTTTTAGCTTTCATGTGGGCTTTCTGTCCATATTGTGAAGATGCATCGTGCGGTGACTAGTAATGACCAGTAATGATTTGGGGGAATGTGAGATTACAGGCAAATTCTGGTTTGAGCATCTTGAGATTCCTGCAGTCTGTCCTTGCAGATAAGAGGCTCTTCAGGCAGATTATTACTGAGATGGAAGACTCGAGCAGGGAATGAAGTATTAAAGAACATGAGAAGTTAGACTTTCAAACCCACCAGAGATGGTGCTGTGACTCCCTGAATGATTTAAGCTGCTGCTTTCAAGAAATAGTTCACTCAAAATTTAACGTTCTGTCATCATTCTCACCCTCATGTCCTTCCAAACCTGTATGTTGATATTTTTGTATGTTGAAACACAGAAGGAACATTTTTCAAGAATATTTATGCAGTTCTTTACGATTACTGTTGACTATTATTTAAAAAATAAAAATAAAATACATACAAAAAAGAGTGCCATAAAAGTAGTCCATACTCCATATTACTTGTGCGCTAAATTCCATGTCTTCTGAGAAATAGAATTGAGTGAGGTGGGAAAAAATGGAATCAGTCATAATTCACTGATAATCTTTCATGCCAGGAAGCTGTTTAATCAAAAGCAGCTGTGACCGGTGTCAGTGAATTGAACTCGTGAAACAGATCAGGGAATAAATTGTCCTTTTGAGACGTTTTTTTAAAATAAACCACTTATTCTAGTTTACACATCATACTAAACAATTGGTTCATGAATTAGACTGCCTTCATTCTTCTCACTGTAATAATTACAGTGTACAGTAATAATTAAAGAAAGTAAGGAAGAAATATTTTATTCATCAATGCATTAAACTAATCAAAAGTGGCAGTAAAAACATTAATAAACATTTAACAGTTTCCACAAAAATATTAATCAGAACAGCTGTTAGCATTGATAATAAAACATGTTATTTTAAATTTTAATGATAAACTATTAAAAAGTTATTTTCACAATATTTCGCAATATTACTTTTTACTGAATGATCAAATAAATGCAGCCTATGTGAGCACAAGAGACTTCTTTCAAAATTTTACCAACCCTGAAAACTAGTGTACAGTACATTGATTAAAAGACACAAAATTCACATTTTTATTTTATGGGATCTTTGCGTTTCATGTGTTCTACCAAAATACAGTCGTGATACAGACCTGCCAATGCTCAGAAGGACACCAACTTGACTTGTAAGCTCTCCAATCGAAGTCTATTGATGATAATAATACCACACAACATGGCAACAACCAGCTCTCCGCAATTGAGACATGTCACCTCTATTACTGGAGCCTTGAGATTACTGATGATGCCTCAAGCACTTGAATGAGATGAGGTTCGCAGCGCCAAAAGAAGGTCATGCTTCAGGCTGCACTGGTTGGCTTTGTTCATTAAATTCAGCGCGTGTAAGTATTCTTGCATTTATGTGGCTGTGGAGCTCTTCAGATGTGCACATCTAATGAGATCATCAGCCCATTTCACTAGACAGACTCAGTGGAGTCAAAACTCACCAGAGTGCCACAGTCTCGTACAGCCATTACGCCAGGACCACTTTAATGGGGGCTGTCTAACGATGGTCTCTTGTGCCCATTTTGAACTGTGCAGTGCTTGGCGTGTGTTTCATATAAACAAAAAGACTCCATATGGATTCCAAGGTGCTGAAGCAGGCTTTTTAAAAAAGTGTAACTTCAACCACAGATTGTAACATCCATTCCATCTTAGTGCTTCGTGTCCTTAGTGCATGGCAATTTGGCTGACAACAACAAGCAGATGTTTTGGAGAACAATGCAAGCAAATAAGACTTCATTGTTTTACTGGCGCAAGGATGAGGATGTAAGAAGACACCGTTCAAAAGTTTGGGGTCGGTAAGGTTTTTTATTTATTCGTTTTGTTTATTTTTTTGAAGAAATTAATACTTTCATTCAGCAAAGATATACCAAATGTGACAGTAAAGACATTTATAATGTTACAAAAGTATATAAAAGGTAAAAAAAAAAGAATAATAAATAAATCATATAAATGCGTTTGAACTTTTTATTCATTGAAGAATCTTTAAACAAATGTATCCATAAAAATGTTAAGCAGCACAACTGTTTTCAACATTGATAATAATAATAAATGTTTCTTGGGCGCCAAATATTTGAATGGATCATGTGACATTGAAGGCTAAAAGTTTAGCTTTGCCATCACAGGAATACATTACATTTTAAAATATATTCAAATAGAAAGCAGTTATTTTTTAAATTGAAATAATAGTATTTAATAATAATATTTCACAATATTTACTTTACTTTATATTAAAAACACACACCAAATAAAAAAAACAGTAGAGTGTATCCAGAAAATCCTCCTGAAGCAAGGAACAAGGCTCAAATTTTGCATTAGTTTCCTGGTTATTCTCAATTATCTTTAGCCGCTACAGCACATCACTCTAATATGGATGATTTACATTGCAATATGGATGACATGAATTAAAATAGTTACTTTTTTATTATTATTATCTGATATGCTCAGAATATAATTTGCACTTGTTTTATTCCTGTAGGTTTGATGGGTTCTGACATTTAACTTCTGTTTTGGTGACGGACGGCACATTGACATTTCTGCAGTTTAGCACTTCTGGCCCACTCTGTTACCCTTATATCCATGGGTGCACATTGCTTTTTTGGTGTGGTTCTCAAGGAAGCACCTGGAGATTCTGCTTACTACTCACACTTTATGCGGCACACTTATCCGGAAAAATAAAGTCAGGGAAAAAAAGTTGTTTTTGGGAACTTCCATGCGGTTTAAGGTGCTCTAAGCGATGTTGGGATACGTCACTTCTTGTTGACATTTGAAGTATTGTCAAACAAAACGGAGGCTAGCTAGACTCTGGCGCATGTCACAGAAAGACATGTGCCAGTGTCACACAGACAGCGCGCCAGTATCGAGTTCTCTTTCGTGCTTGAACGAACAGTAACACACATTGCCAAAATGTCTGTTTTGTTGGGTATCCTCACAAGAACAGTCTTAAATTAGTTAAATTCTTAAATGGAAGTAAAGAGTAGTGATAGAATGAGATGAGTGAGATCCTGTCAGCAGTGGCAGATCTTAAAGGGACAGCAGCCACTAATTCTCTCTGTCAGTAGCCTAAAGTTAAAGTTTTTATTAAAGTCCCTGTAAAGTCAAAATTAAGTATGTGTTCTGAGTTTGTCACACCACACAGAAAAATGTGTTATTAGCCACCCAGCCAAATTTGAATGATAAAAAAGCCGGAAAGTACATAAAATAAGCTATCAAAATCTTGAAAAAAAAGAGCAGTAGTCTCTGCTCTCAAACGCTGGGGACGTGTCTCCTGGCTGCGCTGAAACCACGCCCACTCACAGGAAAGCTGCAGTCGAGTTACTGTGAACTACCTACTATAATTATAACATAAGCACACAAGGCAATTTACACTCATTGGTGGGCACGCACTGCAGATGATGGCACCAGTTGTCGGTGCGACGGGAGGATGAAGGCCAAGGCAGGAGATAGTCGGTTCGGCCCCATTCACCAGTAACAGCGAATTATCAGTGAATCCCAGTCGTCTTGTCTCTGACGAAAGTTTATAAAACTATCCCGTGTAAAATTATCACTACAGAGGCGGGTTTTGGTGGTGATCCTCATCTCTCCATCAAGGTGGCTCTTTACAAAATTAATCCACCTCTTCTTGATTTTTGGAAATTTAAATAAGGACACCGATCTGTTTTGTACGTGATCGCATCCAGGTAGTACACATTTCTGTTACGAAGGCATAGCTAGCTAGCAAACTGTAAGCTGTAGTAACTAATAGTACTGACAGTAACTCGCAATTGAGCGGCAAACTGATGTGAATGTGCTCTATTTATATTGTTAGGGGAGGGGCCAGCCTCAGTAGCTCTAGTACGTCATCAAGTAGGGGTGTGTCCAGGACCTCGGGGGCTCCAGTGCATCATCGAGCCCCAGTTTTAGCCACGCCAAAAAAATCCGGAAAATAGCAATGGTGAAAAACTGTTTTAATGGTCTCCATTAACTCCACAATTCAGTACTTCACAGTTCACAGTCTTTGTAATATGTTTTAGCAATACATTTCTAACATTTATAATGTGTTTAGAATTGTTTTTTAGAATTGCCTTTACAGGGACTTTAACATTAATGACTTAGACAACAGCAGGGATATTAGGCTGCTGTCACTTTAAAGACCGAAATTTGCCCGGACCAAATATACTGACACACATCCAGTTTCTTTCTCAACTGTTCTCTTATGACATACACTGTAACCCAGAGAATGCTTGCCGAGATGGGTATTTTGCTATCTTACCAGAGATGGAGGAAAAATCCTACTCCAGTAAGTAAACGTGTCCCTGTCCCCAAAAATGTTGGTACTAAAAAGTGCTTCCCTCTACGCATCGTTTATTTTTACCACGCCTGTGCACCAGTTATGTGCACCCCTGCTTATACCCCCCCCCCCCCCCTTTTTTTGTTTTGGGGTGGAAAATGAGTGCATGCAATATAGTCCTGTATTCATTTAATTCTGAATTATTCTCTTCAGCTTTCTCCAGTAATCATTGATCGCCATGATTTTCCCCACAAGTGCACTCTTACCTTAAGTGTCTCTTGTAACAGTGTTGGTGGGCAGCTATAATGACTTGCTTGTTTTAGTGAAGAGATGACGTTTCATTCATGTTCCTGCTATTTAAACGCTCTTTCTTTAGCAAGTGTGGCATCGACTTAAAGATGGCATTAAGAACTGGTGACCGGTGCGGCTGCTGACTCAACTGAAGCAGATAATTTATTGTCTAATTACCTCTCAAGTGTAATGTGACTGTGTAATCACAGTCACCTCCTGCAGCTTCAAAAGACTTTCTGGAATACAGCACGATTACTTAGTAATAAAAGAGCGTCTTCTAAGAGACTTGCAGGTAAAAGAGAAACAGCTGGCGACAGTGATTTTAACCACTACGATGTGTTCATGGATCTTTTGTTGGTCCCAGAACAAAAGTCATGTCAAGTCCTAACCCTATCCCTTATCCCATTAGCTACTCCTAAAATCAGAAGGAAATGATAGGCTGTGTGGCAGGGAGAGCAAAAACAGCTTAACTATAAAGCTAAACCTTGATTGGAATGTTATTCCAGAACAAACAAGGATCTTGGATCCTGTCCTTCTTGGTGACAGTAGCTATAAGGAAACGTTTTATTGTGTTTCCTATTTCCTTTTCTTTCTTCTCAAGCTGTCTGTTGTCTTTGGTTTTTCATTCATTAATGTTTTTATTGTTCTTTTTGTTAGTCTCTCCCCATAGGAATTTAATAGAGATCTCTTTAATACCTCCATTGTTTCTCCTAGACTGCATTGAGATTAGAGTGCAAATGAAGACTGTGGCTTAAAGGAGTAGTTCACTTTTAAAAAAACTTTTGCTGATAATTTACTCACCCCCATGTCATCCAAGATGTCCATGTCTTTCTTTCTTCAGTCGAAAAGAAATTGAGGTTTTTGATGAAACATTCCAGGATTTTCTCCATATAATGGACTTCATTGGGAACCAAACGGTTCAAGATCCAAATGAGAGTTTCAGTGCAGCTTCAAATGGCTTTAAATGATACCAGACGATGAATAAGGGTCTTATCTAGGACCCTTCAAGTCATGACTCGAAAAAAGATTTGTTAATTTTGATGAACGAGTTCGAACAGGAGAGTCACGAACGCTCATCACAGGACAGAGCAAGGCAAGCATTTGTGCTTATAAAACTTAAACTTTGTTATTTCTTTTTTAAATGACCAATCGTTTCGCTAGATAAGACTCTTATTCATCGTCTGGTATCGTTTAAAGCCCTTTGAAGCTGCTCTGAAACTGTCATTTGGACCTTGAACCGTTTGGTTCCCAATGAAGTCCATTATATGGAGAAAATCCTGGAATGTTTTCATCAAAAACCTTAATTTCTTTTCGACTGAAGAAAGAAAGACGTGGACATCTTGGATGACATGGGGGTGAGTAAATTATCAGCAAAAGTTTTTTTTTAAAGTGAACTACTCCTTTAAGGCTGCTGCTTCTAAGATTTTACTTCTGCGAAAAAGACCACATTGATATTAAATGTCTCGAGCTGTGCTCGGATTTGCCAAGATTCTCAAAAGTCTGAAATCAGACGAGAAATCAGAGATATCAGTATGAAGTAAAACATTTTCTTAAAAAAAATTCCAAGACCAATTAAAGCTGCAAGCAGCGATGGGCGGGCCCTCGCACATGTAGCTCGTCGGGGAGTGATGCGGCCGCATATTCTGTTGCATATTCTGGAGCTCTACCAGTGCGGCTGTGAATTTGCTACGCTTTTCAGACACTGCATGAAGGTGTTATACGTCACTTCCTGTTGCCAGCAGGTGGCGCTATGACTGTGGGTGAATGTGGGCATGTACATGAGTTCAGGGCGGGACTCTTATCCTACATGTAAAGTTTGGTGCAGCTGTGAGCATGTACACTGAAGTTACAACCACTTCCTGTGTCGTGGCGAAGACTTGATGTTTGACGCCATGCCACGGACACGCCGATTGACGAAAGCTCACAGATAGCACAACTTTTCATCCTCAATGCCTTTAGAAGGCACAGCAGAAATTTGAAGTCGATCTGATTAAATCCCTAGGAGGAGTTCAGAGTACAGAGTGTATAAATCAGCCAAAATTTGACGAAAAATTCAAAATGGACGACTTCCTGTTGGGTTTAGGGCATCGCTCCAAGAGGCTTTTTTGTGCGTCTGGACATGGTTGATGTGCCACAGAAATTTCGTACATGTAGGTCAAACGTGCGGCGGGGGCTGCTTCTTTAAAGGTCACTTCCTGTTGCCAGCAGGTGGCGCTATGACTGGGGGTGAATGTCGGCATGTACATGTGTTCAGGGCGGGACTCTTGTCAAGCGTGCAAAATTTGGTGCAGATCTGAGCATGTACAGCAAAGTTACTCCAACTTCCTGTTTCATGGCGAATCATCGATGCCACGGACACGCCCATTGACGAAAACGCGCAGAGAGCACAACTTTTCATCGTCAATGCCTTTAGAAGGCACAGCAGAAATTTGAAGTCGATCCGACTAAATCCCTAGGAGGAGTTCGTCAAAGTACGGAGTGTGTAAATCGTCCCAAAATGGCAGCCAAATTCAAAATGGCGGACTTCCTGTCGAGTTTAGGGTATTGGTTCTTGAGGCTTTTTTGTGCGTCTTGATATGATACACGTCCCCACCAAATTTCGTGCATGTAGGTCGAACGTGGACGAGGGGCTAATTTTTTTCAATTTTCTAGGTGGCGCTAGCGAGCCATTTTGCCACGCCCATCCACGAAACCCACAAAATACAAAATTTTTCACCAGTCCTGACAGGTGTGCAAAATTTGGTGACTTTTCGAGCATGTTGCGGCCTCGAAAATGGGGCTTACTTTGCAGAAAAAAAAAAAAGAAAAAAAAAATTAATCCTAACAGTTTCAAGAGGGACCTCGCACCTTAGTGCTCGGGCCCTAAATATCTGAGCTATGCTAACCACTTAATAAATAACATAAAATCAGAAAACACATTCTCTTCTGGGTGTCTAATTAGTCAACACCATTAAACTCATATCACTGAACCTGCCACACGCTGCATTGGAGACATTACTGCGCCTGCTGGATCTCTGTCAAGCACACCACTCCCTTTCCTCTCTCCTCCCTTTTCCTCTCTCCTCCCTTTTCCTCTTCGCTTCCCTCCACATTCTTTTGAAGACTTTCTCTTCCTCTCTCCAACACACACTCCACGAAGTCACTTCTGAGAACTCGCGCTCTGCCTCGCTGTCAAACAAACACTGGTGTTCTACCGTGCTCTCTCTCTCTCTCTCCGTATCTCTCTCTCTCTCTCTCCTCCTCCTCTCACACGCTCTCTCGTGCATGCCTCAGTCGCTCTCCGCTGCTCAGTTCATCATGTTGGCTGGAGAATGCTGCGTGCGGCAGCGCTCTCTCTCCTGCCCTGGCGCGGGACACATCTGTCCCACCCGTCGCATCTGAGCACTCTTACAGAAGAGGACGAGCCAGAACGGCAGCAGCAGGAGGAAGAGGACGAAGACGAAGTCTCGGGGGTGAGTGCCGGGGTCCAGGCAGACCACATGTTCCAGCAGACAGTTTACCTGCTGGACGGTCCGGAGGACATGGTGTCATCCGGGGGGCTGAAGTCTCCAGACTGGGTGTACGAGTCCTACTACCGTATGAGCCAGCAGCATCCGCTCATCGTGTTCCTGTTGCTCATCGTCATGGGAGCGTGTCTGGCTCTGCTCGCCGTGTTTTTTGCCTCTGGACTGGTAAGACTCTGTTCTTTATCCACCTACTACTCTTTTTGTACTTTTCTGTCTTGAATTGGTAGATGCACAATGCTCCTTGTATCTTAAGTCAATGGTTCCTCAACTGGTTTCACTTCAGGACTTTCATTGGACATCATGTTGTGACCCAACAATTGAATCCAAAACCTGAATTTTTGTGCTACCAAAATGCTTTTCTTTAACGTAGTTCCTTTCATGGTTTACAGGATGAGGGTATGCTGTGCAACCCGTCCATGTTGGCGTCTAATTTGGCTAGCTTACAGATGAATTTGTGCCAAAATATCATAGAGTTTGTTTAGACACTTACTTTCGATAACAAAAAACAACAACATGAGAAGGACGTTGTCTTCCCTCTTAAAAGTTGATAAGCCGGGTTATTTTGCTTATTTAACTATACACAATTATGTGGTTGTTTGCATTTACCATGAAACACAAGACATTGACAGAAGGAGTTCTGGTCACACTTTTTCCTTTAATTACAATAAATGTGTACTGAGGCCTTCAAGCTTCAAAAAGACAAAAGTACCATAAAAGTGTTCCTTGACTTTTGTAGTTATACCACAGCTTTCTGTGAGTAACAAAATACAAGTCAGTATTTAAGAAAAGTCGATATGCCCAATTTCTGAACAAATTGTTCGTTTGAGTTCTTTTTAGTGTATTATTTGATCCAGTTCACCAAACTGTCTGAATGATTTATTCATGAATCAGAAAAACACGATTCACAAATTACATTTTCTAACTGTTAACAGTATTCATCTGTCATATGACTTTAGTTTACTTGGAATATTAGTCCTAAAAACCACTTGGATAATAATACATTTTATTTATAGGCGCCTTTCATGGCACTCAAGGACATTTTACAAAATCCATAATGTAATTACATTAAACAATAAAACCAGTACATCAACAAACATTAAATCACATAAAAGACTGCCTAAACAGATATGTTTTAAGACGAGATTTAAAGACCGAAAGTCTAGAACTGTTGCGAACTTCTACAGGAAAACATAGAAGTCGTCCGAGTGCGTGGAAGAACAAGTGTAAGTGCAGAAGCCGATCTTAAAATGCGGGAAGGAATATGAACAATATCTAGAAGATATGAAGGAGCCAAGTTGTTAAGTGCTTTGTAAGTTAAAAGTAATTTAACTGGGAGCCTAAATTTTGTAAAACAGGAGAAATATGTTACATTTATGTCAGTTTTGAAGCTTGAAAGCTTCAGTTCCCATCCATTGTAATTGTGTGGAGACTCAGACCAGTACATTTTTCAGAATTTCTTCTTGGGCATTCTTCAGGTTGCAATGACATGAGAGCGAGTAAACAATGACTGAAAGGTCATTTTTAGGTAAACTGTCCCTTTAAGATGTTTTTGTTTTGAGCCTATTTTGAAAGGCTATTCATCTTCCTCCCTCGTCCCACAGTTGCGGTTGTGGTAACGCTGTATAAATGGGGTTTTGGTCTATGAGAGAGTGTTTTACTTGCGTGTGGGGAGTGCAGCACTCTTTCTGTGTCTGTGTGTGTCTCCTTTTCTCTCTGTGGCAGATTGTGTCAATCTCTGGTAAGAGAGCTGTTTCTGTGAGCTGCACTTCTGCAACCCTCATTTTCACCTGCTGTTTCACTCGTTCTCTCTCTCTGACTCTCGTTCTCTCTCACCAGATGCTCAGTTGTCTGTGTTTATGTGTAATGGGTTTGTAGATTATTGCAGTCGGTGCATTTGAACTGTAACGGTGCAGCGCTACAACGTTGCCTCAAAGTAATAAAGTAATCTCAGTCTGTACATAATTAAATATGGTGAACTTGACCATTTAATTTAAATAGTAAGAAGACTGTACTCTGTTTTGGAATTAAAACTTCTATTGATTTTAAATTATTTACACATCACTCCTCATCAGAGATGGGAAAACTATATTTCAAAATCGACTTGTCATTTGTCAGCTGGACAACTAGTTAACTAACAGGCTTAAGAAAGCCTTGTGTAATTAGGGTTTTTGGTTCACCTGACCCTAAAAGATCCATTTGTTAGAGGGTTACTGTTCCTCAGTTACTGCTCTTTTTGTTTTAGGAAAAGAATACTTATAATCAGCAAGGATGCAGTAAATTGACCAAAAGTGACAGTAAAGAAATGTATAATGTTTCAAATGCTGTTCTTCTTAACTTACCATCAAAGAATACAGAAAAAACATATCACTTTTTCCACAAAATATAAAGCAGCACAACTGTTTTCAGCATTGATAATAATAAGAATTGTTTCTTGAGCAGAAAATCTGCATATTAGAATGATTTCTGAAGTATCATGTGACACTGCTGAAAATTCAGCTTTAACATCACAGGAATAAAATTAAATTTTAAAATATATTATAGAAAGTACAAATTGTAATATTTCACAATATTACTGTTTCTTTCTGCTGTATTATTGTTCAAATAACTGCAGCCTTGGTGAGCACAAAAATCTCACCAACCCCAAACTTTTGTCAGGTTGTGAAAGAGTTGAAAAAAATTAACAGAGTGCAATGGGATGGGATATGCCTTTTTAAATGTTTAACTTGATACAGTGTCTTGTTATGTATAAATGTTGGTACATCTATAGTTTTGGTAGTGTTAAACATCAGCAATAGTTTTATATTTGGTTGCATTTTATTTAGTGATTTCAGGTTAGAGAAATGAAGCACAACCCGAATTGAGTGAACCCTACTGTTTCATGATCAATCCCCTTAAAGCACAGTCCATCGTAGATTTTTTGGATTGCTGGAATCAAAAGCATAGACTAAAGTCCAGCAAATTGTCAGCATGCTAATTAAAGCATGGACACAAAAACGGAACAAATCTCAGTTGATCGACCTCGACTTAGTCAGCCACTGGACGGCAGGTCAACTGTCTTGAACATCCCAACCATTTTTCAGACGGTCACATTTACTGCTCAATGCTCAGTGACCACATCCTTCGTTTACGCAGAGCCTGTGTGTGGTGACATCAGTCTCCTGTGGTTTAACTGTGGGTATGTTGTTTTGAATGCGCTGAGGGGCTTATCTTGGAAACAGCAGTCTGTTTTTACACAGACTGGTTAATGGGGCCGGAAAATGTCACGAAACACAAACTTTGCTTTATCGTTGTTTCTCCGTCCGTCGTGCCTTTTTGTTTCAGTTTTGGGCAGGAAGTTCTGCATTCTCCTCTCTGAATGCTTATCTTGTTTTTTCACAGCAAAATCTGTCTAAAGATTGTGTTGCTGCTGCACTGTCCTGAGAGATTAAAGATTGATGGAGTTAACAGCTGAAAACAAGAACAAAAGTTCAAAAATTCACTCGATTAGAAAGACACATTAACCCGTTTAATCCCACCGGTCACAATTGTGACCGCAACTTTTTTCTTATTTCTGGAAGCTCTAAAAATGTTGTTATTGGCTTTGGGCATGAAATTCAACTTTTATATGAAAAAATAGATGATCTTGATTAAAATCCATTAATGTCATGTGACTAGTGTGAAAGGTCACATGACCAGATCAGTTTACTTCTTGCTTGCACATCTGGAAGTAGATGTCTTCCTCTGACTACTACAAAAAGTACTATGTAAAACATCTTAATTAACAGATAGAACTATCATATTTTGTACATATATTCTTTAAAGGGTCTACTACTGATATGTTTTAAGAATTATACTCCTGCATATATATTTTGTTCGTAAGACGTGTAAATTTGTTAACGGTCACAATTGTGACCGGTAGTATAACACAGTGACAGTACTTCAATTGAAAACACAGGTTTTGGCTTTTAATCCTTCACTGAACGAATGCCACACCTGTAAGGTGGATGGATTATCTCTTCAAAGGAGAAGTGCTCACTAACACTTGTTTAGACAGATTTGTGAACAATATTTTTGAGAAATAGGCCTTTTGTGTACATAGAAAAAGTCTTAGATCTTTGAGTTCAGCTCATGAAAAATGGGGGCAAAAACAAAAGTGTTGTGTTTATAATTTTGTTCAGTGTAGTTATCAGTATCCCAGAAACTATCAATGTGTTGGACTTTCTAGCGATATGTGACAAACCCCCAACCCCCCCATCCCCCACCCAAATTGAAAGTGACTGTGATAGTGAGGGCTCAGATAGGGAGTACCAGGGTGAAATGGCCCATTTGCCAGGTATTGAATGGCGATGCAGAGGTGAAATATTTGGAGGATTAGGCAGATGTTCATGAGAACCAATTGGTGTGCCCCACACATGACCCCAAACAACCCAACAACCCTTTCTACAACGTACGACCCATCTTCAGTGCACTGAATGAACACACATCTCCCTGAAACTGGCCTAGGACAGGGCCCAAGTGTAGTCATGGTCGAGCCCATAGGGGTCTAGCCGAACAAGCAGAAGTTCCTCCAGGGTGTAACTTTGTACATGACAACCTTCTCATCTCACTAAGCCTCCTTCATGAAATGAAAAAACGAGATATTGGATGTCTTGGAATGTATTGTGTAAATAGGTCTAATTGAAGAATTTGTATTAATTCTGACTATGGCGTTTCCCACCGGTCACTATTGTGACCGAGTATAAAACCTATTTTTTCACTAACTTAACCAACATAAAATCAAAAAGGGCATAATGTTTGAGTGTTAGGGAGGTCTAAGGAGTAAAATGCATGTACTCAAATTGCAAGAAAAAATTTGGGATTAAACGGGTTAATCAGGTGCAAGCGACGAGCACTGGTTAATGAAAGTAGTTTTCCTTTAAAAAAAAAGGAAAACATTTATATTTTTCTTATGGCCATTGCACACATTTTCAATATCTTGCGATGTCGATACCTTTCACTTAACACAACTTTAGTTATATGGAATTGAATTGTAAACAGTTGTGGACTGTGTACTCAAACCAAGCTCTTGAGTTCAGATTTCCTAACAAAATATTATTTCTGTAAAAGTATTCGTAATCCTTTTTAATTATTTTAATTTGTAATCCAAGTAATACTTGCACAAACATGGCGGTTCGGTACGTAACTCGGTACTGAAGTCACGGTTTGGTACGGGTTAGGTACCGCAAGGGGGAGAAAACTAAACAAAAAATTGCCTCTTTTTTTTATTAAACTTCTTCTTTCTTTTTTTTCTTCTTTTTTTTTTTACAAATGTGTATAAATATATTATATATATAATTAATATTTTCTAAAGGATACAAAAATCTTAGCTAAATGCTGTAAACTATATGTGGATCCCTCAATTACACATTACTATAATACTAAAGGTTACAATTAACAACAGAGCCCAAATTATGAAATTCAGTTGCTATTTATTTTTAGACATATATTAGTCAACACTTAAATAAAATAAAAAACATGTACTGTACATTGCACATAAGGCAGGTTTTGCATTAACTTATAAATCTAATTATTTCAAGTTTTTTTTAAATATAATCATTAACACTATGACTGACATAACTTGTTTTTTTATGACAAATTTATTTAAACACATATTAAATAATCAAGACATTACTAACGGGTTAAGTAAGGGTTAATGCCCGACGAGGTGTCCGTTGTAAGGTTTTAATGGACGATGGCGAGGTGTAAACCGGCCGACGCGCAGCGGAGCCTTCGGCGGAGGCTTTTAATTGCCTCCGCCGAAGTCCATTAAAACCTTACAACGGACACCTCGAAGGGCATTAACCCGCTTATACCATGGTCACTTGCCAAATAAAACATTTTTAAAACATTAGTTTATATTTTAATTAGGCTAAATCTAGTTTTTACAAATAATAACTTGCCTGACGGTTTATTTAGCAACCGGAGATATTTATAGTCCGCTCAGCTTGTAGAACCCTTCAGGTTCAAAAATGCATTTTTAGTTCATGAAACACAAAGGCATAGTTATTTTTTTTTATTACACATAAAACACTATGTGTTACACTTGTCTACACTAATGTCTGTGACAGGCCATCGATCTGAGAGCAGTCTGCGGGCTTACTGGGCTCCGTCAGTCCGTGAGAGCAGTGTGAGAGACTGAAGATGAAATAACGAAGTCGCTCATTGTTGTATTAGTATTAGCCCCAGAACAGCCGATTGCATCATCGCGCAACCCAGGACTCTGAACGAGCGCGCGCCCTGTGTGGACTGCCTGTTGCTATGGTTACTCACAGCTTTTGTAGGCAGCGGATTTATTTATTAATTTCGAATGGTAAACAGGCAGTTTCACCAGAACTACTTTACTAGGTGTCCTCTATCACTTTTTAACGGACACCCTGCAGCCAATCAGAATCGAGTATTCACCCAGACCATGGTATAAGTAAATATAATGAATATGCTAATATAGTGTATATACGAAATGCTTCTCTAGAGTTCATTTCTTTAGCGTACTAACCTGCTGTTGACACTAAATGCCTGTCTTTTTTCGCAGTTGAAACAAGAGATGTAAACACATCAATCGATCGTCGCTTCTTCTGTGCTTTTTACTGTTAGTAAACAGCATTGCATTACCGCACTGAATGTATTTGTCATGCGACTGCATGCACTAGGGCTGGGTATCGATTCAGATGTTTCAATTCGATTAGATTTTGATTCGCAAGCTCTCAATGAATATAGATTTAATACATATCCTATATTTATAACAAAAAAAAGAACAGTGAACATAAGTTTACAAGCGGTTAAAGGTGGGGTATGTGATTTGCAAAACGGCCGGCAGATTTTGAAAATACACAACTCATAAGGTCCTACCTTCTCTTCTCCAACGCTGGCCCTGACTCCACCCATTCGAAAAACATGGACGCGCAATCAAGCACGAGCGAAAACTCAGATGCGCTCTCTCTCTCTCTCTCTCTCTCTCTCTCTCTCTCTCTCTCTCTGTACCGGGGCGACTTGCACTTTCTGTGACTGGGTCACGAGCTTTGAGTATGCGCACGAACAGGACACGCGTGCGAGGGGGGAGGGGGGCATGGTACAACCGTTTGAGTGACGCATTTTCTGTCCAATGATTCTAGACGGTCTTGAAATTGATTGGCTGGAGTTTTTCGAGTCCTGCCCGTTCCACAGATGATTAAATTGCTTAATTTTCATTTCAGTGCTTCTAATTTACAGCCAGTAAGTGGGTTAGGAATAGGATTTCAAGTGATTTTGAAAAAAATGGTCAAAAAAGAAAATCACATACCCTACATTTAATTAATAAAAAGAAATTAAGAGCCACAAACCTGTATATTTAACTCTTTTTATTTTAGGTACAACTCTATATTTCAAATGCACAATGAATAGACAGGATTTTGATGCAAGATGAAAAATTGATGCTGAAAATTGGACAAGTCAGAACATTTGCATCATGCCTTGATCAAACAGGTTAAGATTAAACAAACATAAATAAAAATCAATTCGTGGCCTTTGAGAATCGATTTTGAATCGACCACGTTTTAAAAAACGATTAATCGTAAAAAATTATTTTTGCCCAGCCCTAGGCATGCACCAAACCGTGACGTTTGTACCGTACGGTTTGGGACGAATACATGTACATTTATACCCCTAATATATATATAAATTGTGTGTGGATGACTTTGTTCGTCAGCCACCACCGAAGACCATTTTTGAGCCAGGAAAAACCCTGATTATGTTTAGTTATTTTCACTTGTTTGCAGACTTGAATGCAGGCTTCGAGGATCTCCTAGTTCTTGCCAATTTTTTTGTCAGTGAATTGTTAACTAAAGTTTCACTCTGACTGGATCATTGAAACAGCTGACTCGATGAGTTGCTGACTCTAAAACAGCTGCAAGTCCAGTTCACAAATTAATCATTCAGTGTGATTTGCAGTACTATTTAGCTGTACAATATAATGCTTTATACAACATTATGCTTTGGAATGTAATGAAGTAAAAGTTTCCCAAAATAAAAATACTCTGATAAAGTACAGATATTTGAAATGTGTACTGAAGTAGCCTGACTTCCTCATACTCATATTCTAGTCAGAATGTGAGTCTGATTCTGCTCCATAGGGCTTTGATTATGAGACGTGTCTTAAGCGAGCCAGGAAAAAAAAAACTCTGCACTCAATTGGATAGACCTACAACCAATCAGAGCAGCGCAGTAAGTGACGCATTGAGCGACACATGGTTGTCAACAGAACTCAACTGCACACACTCTGGAAAAAGTATTAAAAAATAATGAGTGTTAACAATCTTTGCCGTTGTTGCAAAAATAATTTAAGGATTCGCAGAGTACTTGCAAACACGAAAAGCATTTTTGAAATAAATAGAAAAGGTGAATGTATATACGAACAAGTTCTCAGTTTAGGATTTGACTAATTTTAACAAACGGAGAGACGACGAAAGAGACCAGGCTGAAGAAACGCGTTCGTCTGAGTCTTCAGAGAAAAGAGATCGGGACTTCGGGAGCCTACCCCTTCCAGAACGCCCAGGGCTCTGAAGCGTCTGTCCATCTGTCCATCATCGTATAAAGCCCGCCCTGGCAATTTGATTGGCCTGACGATTTCTGAACCGATCATAATTACTCCTCAATGGATCGAGTCCAGACCGAACCTCCCGACCAAAAAATGTTGTGTGCGGGGTTCGGGCTGGCATCCAGGCTACTGAAGTACAGTAATGAAGTCAAAATACTTTGCTACTGTCACAGATTGTAACTAAACATTTGATGTTCTGAAGGATGAGTGTATGGTGATGGCAGTTTTAAACAGATTTTAGATGTAATTTTATCCATTTATTTGCTTAGATTTATTTATTTAATATAGATTTTGATTTATACAATTAGATTTGTAAAAGAATTCAAGAAATTTTGATTGGTACTTGGCTGTGCAAAACCAGTGTTGTCATACACTTATAAAGATGAGTTTTTGTTTTGTGCACGTTTTATGATCTGCCAAGTGAAAATCGTAAGTCTGATCATAAAAGAAAGTAATAGCATATCTCTCCTGCTTTGAGGTGTCATTCACGTTTGTTGCAAATCTGTACTGCTAACACAAGTCAATCACAACATAATCCCGCACTTCTAGAATTGTGCTGAACATTAGAACTGAACATTAGTTTAATCTGGTTCGTTACTTAGGATTGAAAAACATCTTCTGATTGGCAAATTGGTAACTTGAACAAATAATAGCTAATCATTTCCATTAGGCTATGCTGTATGCAACACACTTGATACCATCTTTATAAATAATGGTGAGACAAAATGGACACCTTTTCCCTCACATCCTGATGATAAGACTGTTATCAAGATTTAATTTCTAATGGCTTCCCATTCTAACCTCTTTAAATTACACTGAGAGCCAAATCTTGGAACAGACTATTTGAACAAGAGCCACAGAACCGCATCGTCTAGATGCCTCAATGACAACAGCAAACACAAACAAGCCCATGCACACATTCCTGATCAACAGTCAATTTTCCATTTAGTTGATCCGTAAAGAAAATCTTTCTACTCGGTTACAGTTCAAAATCATTTATGCGAGGTGTTATTGTGAATTTGGATGGAGGTTTTGAATGAGATCAGGGCGGGGCAGCATTGACCCATTGAACACATTATAAAGCTGATGCCAACACAGCAGAAATTATATTGCGGAGTGGGATGAAGCGAACATGCAGGTTGATCAATTAGATGAGTTATGGAGATGACTGCGTCACACTGAGCCGATCTTAGCAGCTCATGCGATCATTCGCTAATAGTGCCTATATCGAATTTAGTCACTGACAGTCTGCTTGGCTTATTTGATTAGAAATGTAGTGTAAGATGAGCACATCATTTGTACTAGCACTATGGTTTAATGTACGCTTATTTACAATCCAAATAGATTTGAAAGAGATGCAATATGTCACAGTCACCCTGTGTATTGGAAATCTAAAGGGCCAGATTATGAGGTTATTATGTGACATTTATTAGGATAGCAAACAGGAATCTTAATTGATGCCCCAAACTATTAGTACACGTAAGTCACTCTTAAAGGGCCCTATTTTAACGATCTAAGCGCATGGTCTAAAACGCAGGGTGCAAGTGCACTTAGGGCGTGTCCAAATCCACTTTTGCTAGTTTAATGATGGGAAAAATGATTGGTGTGCGTGGCGCATGGTCTAAAGGGGGTTTCCCTATTCTCTTAATAAGTAATGGGTGAAAATGATAACTACTTCGGGCTAAAACTAGCAAAACACACTTGCGTCGCGTTTGGCGCTGCATTGTGTCGCATTGCACCAAGGGTATGATAGGGCCCAAAATGTTTGAATGTCATTGCATTAGAAACATCATATGACAAGTAGCATCTGCAAACAAATTATGCTTTTCGTAGACATTTTTGCCATTGCTTATAGGTCCTACGGTCATTTTAAATAATGTGCTGCTTCAACTAAGACAACCAGAACGTGTTGAGTTCATGTTGGGCTTTCATACCATTTTCAAGAAAAGTTTGAATTGAATGCATCAAGCAAAATAACATTTTTCTTACACCTTGAATATATGTGACAGTACACATTTTAATTATTGTTTTCAAAAAATACCTGTACATTTATTTCAAAGGTATTGTTTATTTACAAATATCATCAATTAATTATTCTTACAATTTTGGGGAGGCTTGTACCACATGGCATTCCACATTTTACTAAAGTAACCTTGCCTAAGGTATAAAAATTCATACAGGAACAACATGAGGGTGAGTAAATGCCTATGACCTATACTTGACTAATACAGACAGAAAAGTCGAAGTGTATTTGGCCTATACTTGTACTCAATTTTACATTTACATATAATTTAGCACATTAGTCTGTGAGTATAGATGTAGGGGTGCAGAGCCAGTGGATGTTCTGTAGGCAAGCATCAGTGCCTTGAATTTAATGGGAGTGGCAATTGGCAACCAGTGCAAGTTTATGAGGATAGGTGTGACGTGTGCTCTCTTCAGCTCGATAAAGACCACTCTTGTTGCAGCATCCTGGATCAGTTGCAGAGGTTTGACAGTGCAAGCTGGAAGGCCTGCCAAGAGAAAATTACAATAGTCCAGTCTGGATAGGACAAGAGCTTGGACAAGGAGTTGTGTAGCATGCAGGATAGGAAGGTCCTGATCTTTCTAATGTTTCATAAGGCAAATCTGCAGGATCGGGCAGTTCTAGCAATGTGGTCTGTGAAGTTTAACTGTTCGTCAATCAAAACTTCAAGGTTCGTGGCTGTCCTGGATGGAGTTATGTTACGTTGTGTAATCTTTTGATCAAGATACTTAAAAGTATAATTAAGTATTCTAAGTATACTTGGATCGTAGTTGTTTACTCTTTTTTTTTGTTGAGTTGCCAATTAAATACATTTTTTCACTTAGTTTTACATACCGTCTTATAAACTTGCATGTGTTTTGGCATTCATTGCAATATACTTGTTTGAAAATATTAATTTATTAAGAAAACACAGATGTTCCTAATTCTGAGTATGTTAATTTTTGTGACGGAAATGTACGTTAATCCATGTTTCCGCTATTGCGCATCTTCTGAAAGAGTACAGAATTTCCCGTTCAAAACACAGCTGAAGAAAATGCAGAAACAAGCAATAAAATTCAATTCAATTCAATTCAAGTTTATTTGTATAGCGCTTTTCACAATACACATTGTCTCAAAGCAGCTTTACAGAAAGTGCATTTCAGAAATGGACAAAGAAAAATACAGTTAGTTAATCATGTATAAATTTAGGCATAACATATCGCCGGTGTTTAGTCGTCTCTTCACAGGCGTCGAGTCGTCTCTCCACAGGCGTTTAGTCGTCTCATCACAGGTGTTGGGGCATCTGAAGTCTTCGTGAGAGGCTGGATACAAACTTGGAGCTGACGAACGCTATTTACCTCGGGACTAGCGTCCCGAGATAACAGCAGAAAGACAGATGGGAAATAATTAGCATAGCTGATGTTCATAATATTAATGCATTCGAACTGATTCAGAAGTAGTTTAAAAGGTAAGCATTAAGTGAATGCTTGGTTAAAGAGATGCATCTTTAATCTAGTTTTAAACTGGGACAGCGAGTCTGAGTCTCAAACAATATCAGGAAGGCTATTCCAGAGTTTAGGAGCTAAATGTGAGAACGCCCTCCCTCCTTTAGTAGACTTAGATATCCTAGAAATGACCAGAAGCCTCGAATTTTGTGATCTTAAAGAGCGCGATGGATTGTAGGGCGATAGAAGTTCTGTTAAATACACAGGAGCTAAACCATTTAGAGCTTTATAAGTCAATAGTAATACTTTGTAATTGATACGGAACTTAATAGGTAACCAGTGTAGAGATGATAAAATTGGTGTTATATGATCATATTTTCTTGATCTAGTAAGAACTCTAGCGGCTGCATTTTGCACTAACTGTAGCTTGTTTATTGAGGATGCAGGACAACCAGCTAATAAAGCATTACAGTAATCTAGTCTCGAGGTCATGAATGCATGAACTAACTTTTCTGCATCTGAAACAGATAGCATGTTACGTAGCTTAGCAATGTTTCTAAGGTGGAAAAAGGCTGTTCTTGTAACATATGAAATATGATTTTCGAAAGCATTGCTTATACCCACATGTAATCTAATGCGATTATATAACGCAAAAATGAAGCAGCATATAAATCAAAAACATTACCAAATGAAGAGGTTAAGACTGTGTGAGCTTTAGGGGTGTTGATGGACTCGATCTACTCTATGTTTTGACAAAAACACAATTTTCTCAGCTTTTTGTTCAAAATGTTGCTTTTTGATGATATGTTACCACATTTATTTTAAACCATAAGCTCTGTTCTTTCTTTTGATATATTGTATGTTCAGATATTCATACAACAAATATTCTGAGGACCATGAATCCATTTAGATATTTACTGACATACCACTTGAGACTTACTGAAATAATTCAACTTTATTTGGAGTACTTATTTATTGCACAATGCACATTTCTTAATATTAAGCCTTAAAATGTGTTTAATATCATTATTAATAAGGATAGTATCATCTTTGTATAATATCAGTCTTTAAATGCAAGATATTTTAAGTGTACCTAAAGTATAGCCAACTTGCAATATTTCCACTTTAGCACAATCAAATATACTTAAGTATATCTTTGAACTTCAGTACTAATTCTGGACATATATAAATGTATTTGTAGTATATTTAGCATAAAATAAATCTATTTCAAATAAATTTAATCTATTTATTTTTCACTAGGGAATATAGTAGCTTTCATACATTTTTAAATGTGGCAGTGTATTCAAATATTTTTCAAATATACTTTATCTTTCTTTTATTTGAAAGCTGTGGAACACAGAACTGATGAGCCAGCTAATATATGCTTGTGTGTCAATGCTTTAGAGTATAAAAAAATGCATGACTCAATACTCTTCCAAAAAATACAGGTGCATAGCGGTGGAATTATGTACACACATTGTAAAATGTATTACAATAATCGATTATTTTTTCTTCTGCATTTATATATTTTATTTTTGCACTGCTATCATGAGATAATGAAAGTGTAGCTCATGTATTGGGAGTTAAAAGACATGAGTATGAGGGTACAATGTAAGTTTGCATTCTGCTGACGGTCAGTGGCATGTTTCGCATTTTTGTATCATCAGCAAGTCTGCAGGGCTGTGAAACCACAGAAAGCACACACAAACCATCCCTAACTCACATTAAACTGAAACACTCAGACAAATGGACAGGGAGTGGCTGTGGAAGGGATAGTGCTCTAACAAAATAACGCCCATGTGTGTGTCTCGTTGCCTTTGTGGCCCCTGCAAAATGGAGTTGGTCTTAAATGGGCTCAAATACACAATCAGCTGGCTATATGAGCTCTGGCCCTTCATAACGTGAATAAAAGAGACTGATGGGAGCCAAGTCTGATTTATGCTGTGAGGTATGAAAGAGTGATGAGAGTAGAGGGGCTTGTGGGAATGGGCTTAAAAATAAGGATTTTAAGAATAATCATGTTTGCAGTGAATCAGTACCTTGATGTAGACTTTTAATTATAATTGTCCTGGAAAAAGGAAGGAGAATGTCAGATGGGTACACATTGTTGGTGGTGTTTGATAAGGCAAGCAATTGTATTGCATATTGGAGGGTTAGGGATTTAAACAAACCCTAAATATTAACCCTTGGAGTGTAACTTGCTCAAGATTAAATGAATAACGATTCTGGATAACAAAAATGAACATAGATTATGAGGTTTTTTTTATACTATACTTTTGGCCCTGGGGACTTGACTTCATAGACTAAAATTGTCCTCTCTGTAATTGTCCTTTTGTTTGTCTTTGCTTTGCTTTGTTTTTAAAAATCTTGAACATTTCCACCACATCTCAAATTATATTCTGTGATGTAAAGATGATTGTGGACATGATATGTTGATTAATAAATAATACAAATAATTTGTTTATAATAGTTTAACTTTATAAAAATCAACACTTGGGATATAAGAGTGTAAGTCGAAGAAACATGCTGCAGTTATGATGTATTTTTAGGTTAGGTCAACTTTATTATGCCCAAGGGGCAATTTGTTTCACAGCTAGCAGTAAACCATACAATCAGCAAGAACAAACACATAACACCACAACACACAAAAAGAAAGGAAGAAAAAAAAGGTTTGTTCATCGTGATAGTATTCACAATTGAAAACAACTTATATGAATTTTGAAGCCTAAACACAATCGCCAGAAGTAGGCCTAAAAAGCTGAACATGAACAAACAATGCCACGGTCACATGACTATAGCTTTTTCAGTCTTTAGTTAAAAACATTTTCCCTGAATTTTAAGTTATAGTTTGCAAGAGCATGGTGATGTTGTAGAAGTGGACTAGTGAGTGGATGAGTTTACCTGATCAGAGTGATGGTGTTTCACCACATTTAGCGAATTTATTTATTTATTTAATAAAAAAGTATAAAAATTTGACTAAATCATACATTACGAGTTGCCCAATTCGTATCAATTCATTCTGGGCACTGTATGCAATACCTGCTCATCCTCTTTCATCTCCATCTCCTTCTATCTTGACCTGTATATCTTCCCTTCCCAAAGCTGAGCTTTGATTGATACAATCTTTGCAACTGATTATTTTTCTGTCAGTTGCTTAAAACTTAAAAAATCTTAAAACAGCTGTTTTGCCTCTTATCTCACACTATATGTCTGTTATCTGAAGCGTGAAGCGCGTCGCACTAGAATTCGCGCTCGACTCACGCTTCTGTGAACATAAAGCCCTGAAGCCTGTGATTTGATTGGTCTTCTGGTCACTCGGTGTTTGAGTGCTGAAGCAGCTCAGATGAGAAGGTCGGTTATCGTTGCGATGTGCGAGTCATTGCCGCCCGCACCACATTAGAGTTAATATTAGGCAATTATTTCACAACCTTCATTATAGCCTACACAGAACAATTACAGAGGTCCGGACCTCGGGGACCTCAATGGTGGGTACGGCCCCAATGGCACTAATACGCGGGGAGAGAATACACACAATAATCTGTACTTTCACACAACAATTTGGTTCTCACCCATATCTTTTCAACATTTAAAAAAGCTTCTGACCTCTCCAAATCATATCACAGGAGGAAATTCCATGAATAATTTACATTTCTACATTTAGCAGACATTAGTTAATGTGTAACTTTCGTTCACCACATTTAGCTTAGAACAAAATGTTGGTTTAACTTTACCTTAGCTTAGGTGTATCTAATCTTTCTCAATTTCCTCAGAGAAAACGCTTCCACAACATCATCAAAATCCAGTTCCCTTACAAGATCGCATTCAAAGGCCATTAAAGAATTGAGACGTCCTTGACACATTTTGCTTCTTAGTTCGTTTTTCAGTTGTGCTTGCGCCATCTTAACTTGAAGCAGCAGAAACATTGTTGTGAGCATCAGCAGTGTTTGCATTTTTAAAAGATTGTTGGTAGATTTTGACGCAATTGAGCCTCTCTTGCTTCTTTGTCCTTTTTTGCTTTCTTTTCATTGATCCACTTGGTTGTGGTTTTAAACTGTTTTGTTTTTCGAGTTAACCATCTTCTACGCGTGACTTTATATTACCCAATGATTTTCACTCGCCTCTAAATATGCCTCTCAACAACAGCGCAGAAATACATTAAAATTATTATTTGATTTATTTACCAGTTAATAGTTTGCAGCTCCAAAAAATAATCACATTATTCCACAATATTCAACACAATTTATTCCTAAATAAATAATAATTATTAGAAAATTATTATTAAAGGGGGGGTGAAATGCTGTTTCATGCATAGTGAGTTTTTTACACTGTTAAAGAGTTGGATTACCATGGTAAACATGGACAAAGTTTCAAAAATGAAGTTGTAAGTTTGATGGAGTATTTCTGTTCCAAAAATACTCCTTCCGGTTTGTCACAAGTTTCGGAAAGTTTTTTTTCGAATACGGGACTACGTGACTGTCAGGGTTGCTGCAGGTAGCTGAAGACGAGGACACCGTGGCTGAGGTTTAGAAGATTTATTTACAAAATTAAACTTCCAAAAATAAACAGAAACAAAAGAACAAAACTCCAGGGCTTCAGAAAAGACACAACCATACATTGACGACGATCGACAAACACTCAGGGAAAACACAGGGCTTAAATATACAAGGAATAATAGGATAATTAACTGAACACAGGTGATAAAACTGAACACAAACGAGGAGCGGGAAAACTTAACAGGACTAAACCAAAAACCACAAAGACAGGGGGAAACAAGATCTCAAAACATAACTAAATACATAAAAACGTGACAGTACCTCCCCCCTCCCCGAAGGCGCGTCCTCGCGCCGTATAACATCCAAAGGGGTGGGAGGGTGGGCGCCCTGGAGGCTGACGAGGGCATGGTGCAGGTCCGGGAAGCCTCCAGGGCGGAGCAGGCTGTGGGCGTGGCCAGGGCGGAGCAGGCTGTGGGCGTGGCCAGGGCGGAGCAGGCTGTGGGCGTGGCCAGGGCGGAGCAGGCTGTGGGCGTGGCCACGGCGGAGCAGGCTGTGGGCGTGGCCAGGGCGGAGCAGGCTGTGGGCGTGGCCACGATGGTGCAGGCGTGGGCGTGGCCACGGCGGTGCAGGCTGTGGGCGTGGCCACGGCGGTGCAGGCTGTGGGCGTGGCCATGGTGGAGCTGCGGGACCCTCGGGCATCCAGGGCGGAGCTGTGGGACCCTCGGGCGTCCAGGGCGGAGCTGTGGGACCCTCGGGCGTCCAGGGCGGAGCAGTGGGACCCTCGGGCGTCCGGGGCGGAGCTGTGGGACCCTCGGGCGTCCAGGGCGGTGCTGTGGGACCCTCGGGTGGCCATGGCGGTGCAGGCTCTTCAGGTGGCCACGGCGGTGAAGACCCTTCAGGTGGCCGTGGTGGTGAAGACCCTTCAGGTGGCCATGGCGGTGAGGACCCTTCGGGTGGCCATGGCGGTGAGGACCCTTCGGGTGGCCATGGCGGTGAGGACCCTTCGGGTGGCCATGGCGGTGAGGATCCTTCGGGTGGCCATGGCGGTGAGGACCCTTCGGGTGGCCATGGCGGTGAGGACCCTTCGGGTGGCCATGGCGGTGAGGACCCTTCGGGTGGCCATGGCGGTGAGGACCCTTCGGGTGGCCATGGCGGTGAGGACCCTTCGGGTGGCCATGGCGGTGAGGACCCTTCGGGTGGCCATGGCGGTGAGGACCCTTCGGGTGGCCATGGCGGTGTTATTTTTCCAGGCCTCCGTGGATCTTTGGCCGGCCTCCGTGGATCTTTGCCCGGCCACGGACGAAGGCGTATAGCGCCCCCCCAAAATTTTCTTGGGGAGGACAGGCTCAGGATCGGGAACTGACTTGACATCAACGGGCGCTGGGTCAACGGGGTCTGGGTCAACGGGCTCTGGGTCTGGGTCAACGAGCTCTGGCGCTGGGTCAACGGGCTCTGGCGCTGGGTCAACGGGCTCTGGCTCTGGCGCTGGGTCAACGGGCTCTGGCTCTGGCGCTGGGTCAACGGGCTCTGGCTCTGGCGCTGGGTCAACGGGCTCTGGCTCTGGGTCAAAGGGCTCTGGCGCTTCATGGGACTCGGAACTGGACGGGGCCAGCACATCAGGGGACTCGGAACTGGACGGGGCCAGCACATCAGGGGACTCGGAACTGGACGGGGCCAGCACATCAGGGGACTCGGAACTGGACGGGGCCAGCACATCAGGGGACTCGGAACTGGACGGGGCCAGCACATCAGGGGACTCGGAACTGGACGGGGCCAGCACATCAGGGGACTCGGAACTGGACGGGGCCAGCACATCAGGGGACTCGGAACTGGACGGGGCCAGCACATCATGGGACTCGGAACTGGGTTCATTCTCTGGCTGGACGGTCTCTGGCTGGACGGTCTCTGGCTGGACGGTCTCTGGCTGGACGGTCTTTGGCTGGATGTGGCTGACTTGAACCCCAGCCTCGGCAGCCATCTTTTTGGCCAATCGCACCGATATCAGTGGGGGATCAGTCATACCGGATATCAGCCGGGGAAGTCCAGGGACTGATCTGGCGGCAGGGCTGATGCGGTGTGCAGGCTCTGGCGGGCAGGCGATGGGCTCAGGTGCTGGTGTGCAGGTGATGGGCTCAGGGGCTGGCGTGCAGGTGATGGGCTCAGGGGCTGGCGTGCAGGTGATGGGCTCAGGGGCTGGCGGGCAGGCGACGGGCTCTGATTCTGGACTGGGAGCGGGCTGGAGTGGGAGATCTTCCACGACATAGTTGGATCCACACGCCCACAGCGTGTGATCCACGAACTCCAGGAAGGATAGATTGAGGTCCTTCACCAAAATTATCTGGGCAAGCGGGTCCTTCAGTCCACCCCAGAAACTCCTTGTCAGTTCCTCTTCCTCCAACGTCACATCATCATAAAGACCTAAATAGAGCCCTGCATACTCCTCGAGTGAGCGTTCCTCTTGGAAGAGGATTGGGGTTTCAAAGGGTCTCACCACCTTGCTTTTCCTCCTTCGGCCCATTTTTCAGTTCTTGTTTTCTTTTTTAGGGTCGATCGTTCTGTCAGGGTTGCTGCAGGTAGCTGAAGACGAGGACACCGTGGCTGAGGTTTAGAAGATTTATTTACAAAATTAAACTTCCAAAAATAAACAGAAACAAAAGAACAAAACTCCAGGGCTTCAGAAAAGACACAACCATACATTGACGACGATCGACAAACACTCAGGGAAAACACAGGGCTTAAATATACAAGGAATAATAGGATAATTAACTGAACACAGGTGATAAAACTGAACACAAACGAGGAGCGGGAAAACTTAACAGGACTAAACCAAAAACCACAAAGACAGAGGGAAACAAGATCTCAAAACATAACTAAATACATAAAAACGTGACAGTGACGTCAGAGTGGGCGGAATTTCCTTATACGGGTCTTAAGGCACTTCTCCCGGAAGGACACGCAGCTGTAGCCTAGAGCGTACTGTCAGGGTTGCGGTGCAGGTAGCCGAAGACGAGGACACGGAAACTGCAGTTTAGAAGATTTATTCACAAAATTAAACTTCCAAAAACAAACAGAAACAAAAGAACAAAACTCCAGGACTTCAAAATACACAACCATACGAGGACGACGACCAACAAACACTGAGGGAAAACACAGGGCTTAAATGAACTGAACCAAACGAGATAATTAACTGAAAACAGGTGAAGAAACTGAACACAAACGAGGAGTGGGACAACTAACAGGACTAAACCAAAATCACAAAAGACAGGGGAAAACAAGATCACAAAACAGAACTAAACACATCAAAACGTGACACGTACGAGAGCGTCCATCAGAGCGCTGGGCTCTGCTGCGCTGCAATCAAAAAAATGGCACCAAAAAGTGTGTTTTTGGTTGCCAGGGCAAGACAACACTGCACAAATTTCCAAAGAACCCAGAGTTAAGGGACCTGTGGATGGATTTCGTTTTTTCCAGAGCAGCAACGGAGTTGCGCAAGTGTTCTTATTTGTTCCCTTCATTTCGGCGGTAGCTGCTAATAGTTTTATAAACAAGGCACAGTTCAACGATTTGCAGATCGCCTAATACTTAAAGATGGAGCAGTCCCAACGATAAAGGTTCACGGAACCGCAGGCGGTGAGTAAAACTGCTTCAAATGTCTGTGTGTTGTTAACTATCGGCGTGTAAGCTAAGCACAGCAAGTAAACAACATGATCACGTACAGTTAATGTATCGATGGAGCATGCGATGTATGGTGTGTGTTCGTATGTTTAAATACAGTTGTTTAGCTGGCCACTGTAGGTGTCAGTTTGTTTATTGTAAAACTAAATCATGTCCTCATAAACCACGAGTCTGTCTGTTTACAACACACGCAAAAGCTTCGCGCGCTCCCGCCCACACGGCACGCCTCCACCCGCTCGGGTTTTTCCGGAAAGACTCGGTACAGCCTATCTTTCTTTTATAAATATAATAAAACTAAAGACTTTTTGGAGATATGAAGGATGCAATACTACTCTATAGGTCATGGGTCACCAATCTCAGTCCTGGAGGGCCGGTGTCCTGCAGAGTTTAGCTCCAACCCCAATTAAACACACCTGAACCAGCTAATCAAGGTCTCACTAGGCATAATAAAACTTTCAGGCAGGTGTGTTGGACCTGGTTGGAGCTAAACTCTGCAGGACATCGGCCCTCCAGGACCGAGATTGGTGACCACTGCTATAGGTACTCAAGATTAACATGAGATTGAGTGAAACTGAGTATTTCACCCCCCCCCCCCCCCCTTAATTATTTTTTCAGTTTCAAAATCAAGTTATAATGTTATGTTATTTCAGTTCATGAAAAATTAAAGCAGGTGTGGGCACTTCTCTGTCTGTCTGTCTGTGGTTAATGGAAACAGAAAGGGTGTGTTCCCCGAGAGTTCATTGAGATTCGATCTGCGTGCCAGAGTTCCCTTGAATTTGTAGTACTCCCTGGGGTGTCTCCTCTAATGGCTGGTGAGTCATACTGTGGTACAGGCATTATATTACAGCGAGTTTGCCAGCTCAATGCTCTCTCATCATTCACAAAACACACACACAGTCATCCGAACTGATGGTGTAACACCATATTACTGACATCTACAGTACCAGTTTGAGCCACACACACACACACAACTGAATTGAATTTTTTTTAAAAATTGTAGAATAGTTTTAATGATGACTAGAGGACGAAGTCAATAAAAAAGGAAATAAAACCTCAATGGCATATGTCATTAGACATCTCCAATAAATCTGCATAGATAATGTAGCTATTATGTAGTTATTAAAATTCTCCCCTTTGACTGTATCCTTCTGCCACAGCTCTGTCTATTTCTGTCTCTGTCTGCTGTTGATGAACAGTCTGTAAGTGTGGTCCTTTGAGCTGCACAGAAAACTACTGAATGGTGACGAGAGCTACAGGTAGAAAAATATTTAATGATAGGTTGTGGTGAAGTGCATATAATTTATACAGGTTTCTTCAAAGTCAGCATGAAATTAAATTGACCATATATACTTTTATAAAAATTAACATTTTGTCATCATTTATTTACCCTCATGCCACGTTGTTATTGTTAACTAAAACTAATCTTTCCAGGTACTTAAAATAAGGCTGAAATAAAATATATATACTACATGAAAAAACTTAAATGAAAACATAATCATTGGCAGACGACAGTACATGACATTACACTTAGAGCGTCTGTGAGTATAAAAGGGCACCTGAGTTACACGATAACAACTCCTTTGTCTGAAGATGACGCACAGGCAAGCCTGATGTGTATGACAACGAGACGCAGCGACTTTTCGAAATGGAACTTTGATACTGCGTCTTGGTATTAACCAATACTCACTTCGCAATACTGATGGAATGCCAGTCTCACTACTCACTAGACTGTGAATATGTGCAACATAGTGAGCATAGCATAAATGAACTCTACGGATTACTCAGCCGAGAAAAACCGTGTCAACCCCATGGGCGCATCCCATGTGCTTATATGGTGGTGCTACTCCTTAGCCAACGCACCATGCTACTAGGAAAGATCTACAAGCTTCTATGCTCTACAGAAAGGGAAGTCCCGGCTGTTACCCTCCCTTGCAGACCTCAGCCCTATATGGCCCCAAGAGCAGAGCTCTAAAGGGAAAATAACCAATATAGCCTCAGCCATGCCAGGCACATCGTACCAGTATTCTGACAAGGCTCTTAGGGAGCTGCCTACCGTAAAGAGCATTTCCAACTACACCCTTCGGTACTACCCTACGCAGGGGAGCATCTACTCCATTTTAATGACCTTAAAGTAATTAGGTGAGAACAGCTCGTATCCTGACTTGAGAAAAGGCACTTCTCCAGGACTCACTATAGTTAATGGCTGACTATAGAATGCTACAATAACAATAAGGAAAAGCATCGGCAATCCACCACTACTCATCAGTTGTAACACTGATCATCTGGGGAGACCTGTAGAAGCACTTATATTCCTGCCCAGGCTACAACCTTTGGTATTGCCACTCATCCGAGGTGGAGCATACATCCTTGTCCTTACTCAGAAAAGGGAGGCAAACGAGAGCAGGACACAATGCTGTTTGCCTAATAGCTCACCCAGCCTCTAAACCCTAAGGAAGCCTCAGTGAAGCTTAGACCCTACTTACAGGCCCATGAATTGAGAAATCAAATTGTCAATGATCTTTTGACATGTAAGAGGTCATTGTGCTATTAAAACATCCTGTAAGTTTCAGAACTCAAAACTTCCTTGTTAGTCCAAAACAGCTTTTATTGAAACCAAGCTCCGAAAATTTAGATTTAGCCGTTTAGAATTTGGTCACATTATGACAATAGTGCGACGAAAGACTGCCTCTGTAGAATCATATCAATGCCTACTTTTACATCATTGCATCCTTGGTCCCACTCACTGGCGCATTAGTGAGATGAGGAGAGAAGAGAGATACAAGATACAGGATTACTGGACTAATAATAAAATTATCTTCCATATGGTCATAATGCTAGTAAAGTGTTTTGTTGTTTTTTTTTCAACTATGCGAATGTTTCAGTAGAGCATTATGTGTTTGTTCAGTATGTTTCACTGTGGATTCTTTGGTAAATCGGTCGCTATTTCGGCATAGGCTTTGTAAACAGACTTTTGCTGCAATAAATGGACTCGACAGTAATGCCACAACATTTAAGATTCACAACATTTATAATTAACCGTGTTAATTATAAGGCCATCTGTTATGAGTGATTTTTGATATTTAATGATTCATGTAACCTGCAGTCAGACATTCTTTATCTCAAAATCTTTTATAATCACTGGCGCTGTCAATCACACAGTGTGAGTTTAACAGTGACTGAGTTCTGCACTCTCATCAAAACTTGCATTATAATCAATGACGCTGTCTACACTGCACAATGAATCTCTTTATTTACATCATGTTTGTACTGTTAGTTGATTGAAAGCATTCGTGAGTTTGCGGAAATCAAGTTGCAATGATGAGATAACTGCATTCATGTCTATAATTGGTTACAATATGCAAATAGTTTGACTACATAGACAATACAGGTCAAATACAAGTTCCTCCTTCACACCTGAATGTGGAAATATAGAAGGAATAAAAGGATCACAAACTTATATGAGACAGCAGAGGAGAAAATCAAGCAACTTTCTTGATGCAAATGCAACGTAATGATCTCATCCAGCTCCCTCGGGAGTCGAACGCGCTCCAGCTGACTCTTACCTTATACAAAGAAAAGCGGCTCCTGAAGACAGAAAAGGCTCAGGCACCCTTTTATACTCACTGCTCCCAGAGACAATTTATATAGAGACATGCCACTTCCTAAATCCTCAATACAACTATATAGGGGAAACCGTAACACCAAAGATGGCGGTTGTATGCACATGTCCCGCCCCTCCCGCTGGAAAGCCAATCGTCTGCTTTTAACAGTCAAGCCAAGAAACATTTAAGCCTATCGTCTGGTTCCACTGACGCAGGCGCACAGTTGATGTTTGTGACAGCGGAGACGAGAACCCTTGTGCATGCGTAGTAAAAGTATAACCTGTGGGAAAAAGGGCGTTTTAAACCTTATTTTGGGGCAAAGTCATCAAACTTTTTCAGCGATTTTTTTTTACTGCTGTTTCTATACATGCAGTTTTTATGTCTCGGTGACCAGTGAAACTGCAGTTCTGACTCTCTGCCCATTCATTTAGATAGGAGCCTGGTCTTGTTAGTTAACGCCCGGAGGCGTTTCCAGGATGGCGGCCTAGTGGCAGGATTTGCCTAAAAGGACTTTGCTGCTGCTCTGCGTGTGACATCATGAACATCATCGTGCCTCAGACACCATTCCCTAGCGTCAATACCAAGACGCAGCGTTTAGGTTCCACTTTGAAAGGGAACAAGAAATGTAGCCTTGCCTAATAAATTGAAATAGATACATTTAAGTTTAAATACAAAAATGACTACAACTGAAATATAAATTAAAGCTATATAGAAACTATTTTATTTTAAAAAAGACCATAAAAGTGGTATATACTGAAATAGTTTTCATTTAAACGAATCAGTCTATCTGGTTCACAAAATCCGTCTGAATGATTATTCAAGTTGGGCTGAACTGATTCTCAAGTTAAACTCAATCTGGTTTCAGCTCACTGGAGGGAGCTTGACCACTACTTGCCCTAAATGCCCCCTTAATATAAAAACCAACCCTGAGTTGTTAAAATCAATTCCTGCCAAAAATATTTAATTGCATGTCCTATTTTTCTCAAAAATATGCACATGGCACATTATGGAAGTGAAATGGTTTGCAAATGTTGTATTTAATGTGCATTCATTATTTGATTACATTTTATGAGCAAAAACCTATTTTCAAATAACCATATTCCGATAGCAGTTTGAGTGCAAACATTTTTTCAAATGTTAATTGTCCATATTAATTAATAATTCAACAGTAAAAACACTACTATCACACTCTGACAGAACCATTAGGTTAATGGAAAAGTTTGGGCAAACATAAGAGGTCGAGAGCCTACGGTTAGGATCACAGTTAGTCTGTTTCACTATTTTGCTATTGAATCAGAAAAATCTTTCAGTTCTTTAATTGAATCCTGCTGTAAATGTACGAGTGGACTGTACCTGTCTTTTTTTAATCTGTTCTTTTTCAGCATATCTCAATCAAATGTTCTCTTCTTTATCAGCTAATGAATGCATGAGTGAATGAGCCATGAACTGTCATTATGTTTCCACAGAAAATGGAGGACCACATGGCCTTCATCATGACCGTGCCCACAACTCTGGCCATTTTTCTCGCCATCTTCATCCTTGTCTGCATCGAGTCAGTCTTCAAAAAGCTTCTCCGCCTTTTTTCCCTGCTCATCTGGGGCTGTCTGGTTGCCATGGGTTACCTCTTTATGTTCTATGGTGGGATCATCTGTCCATGGGACCAGGTGAGACTTGAGTGACAACACTTTCATAGCTCTCCATTTCAGTCTCCAGTCATTTTAGTCATTGTTCTTCAGTGTCTGCCTTTGACCTCTATGGCTATCACTCCTAATTTACATTTTATCATGCTGAAGCGCCCAGAATTCAGTATTCGCTATGCATAAAACACAACTTGCGTCAGTACGATATATATGTAGATGTGCAAGTAAATTGCTTGGATGGAAAGCGCTCTACAATCATGCAGATATTCACTAACATGGTGTCATTTTCTTTTAGTCATTTGCACAGTAATTCATGAATTTTAGTGTGTGAGCTGTTCTGCGCACTGAATCATTCATTAGTTCATTGAACACCACTTAACACATGAGTCTGGCTAATGACCGTGACAAAATCTTAACATAAATGCATGTCTTAGAGTAATTGTGACAATCGGCACTATTTTTGTCTGCCTTTGCATCCATGAAATTAATCGGCTATTAAATATTGTTTGCCTTGTTCGAACACTTGGCTTTTTTCCCCTTTTTTCTCTCGCTCTGCTCTGTTAGTGAGAAAGAGGTGCAATCAGCTTAGCCACCACTCAACAAGATGTCAAAAACATGTACAGTTTGGTTGTCTTTTATAAACAGCTCTTGAGTTATGGTGTTACTGTGGCTGTAAGATTAGAGATCGGCTGTTCGGTGCAGGAGTAAATGTACCTCGCCATGAGTCACCCGGGCTGTTTGCTTGACAGGACTTAATAACTTGGATAGGCTCAGTGATCTGGAAATGATGAGATATGCATGTATGACACAAACTGGCTCTGGATTAAAGGATGGCAACATTTCACCCTGAGCTACTTCAGTAAGAGCTGGGTGGCACCTTCATGACATCCATTTTAAGCTGTCGGTCATAAATTATGCCCACTGCCCTGGAGAGATGTCATCAGAAGTGAGGTTATGGATACCAATAGTCTATTAATGAGTGACCCAAAGCTGTAGTTGTGTTATCTGATTGTGCTTTCTTAATAGCTGTTTTGTTTTTGTTTTGTTTTGCTTTGCTTTGCTTTACTTTTTCTTTATTTTTTGCTTTGCTATTGTGTTTTTTGTTTTGTTTTGACCCAATTGGTTCCCTCGAGTCGTAAATACCATGTGACCAGGAGCATTGCTAGACATGTACTGAAGATCTGGAATACATATCTTTTTCTAGATAGCCCTTAATGGTTTACACTCACAAGGGTAAAGGTATATTCCCTTTGACTCTGTTGTTCATGGGTCATTTAAAGACAAGCCACAATTCTGGTAATGCAACCACCATCAGCGCCTGAGCGAGTAGATCCTGTGGCTCTGCCTCAGGCCTCTAATCACCTCGCTCCTTCTCGGCCCGTCGACCTGTCGGTTTCGTCTTAGCTCCTCCCTCCTTCGGCTCCACCAGAAGCCCTCGGCCTTACGGCTCCACCGGGTTCCCTCATCCCACCGGCTCCCCCTTGGTCAGTCGTCACACCACCTCCACCACAGATTTGCCATGCTGTTCAAGGCTGGTTTGTGTTGTGTCGGTACTGGTGTAGACTATAGATCACTGTAGCCGTGCTAAGCAGTGCCAACTGCTGAAACTGTTGAACCTTAGTTATGTTAAGAATCTAGCGGCATCCAGAACCCTATTGTGATGAGCAGATACACAGGTATTTTTATCAGGGCACTGCCATATAAATTACCCCCTAAGGTTGGTGTAGTCTGGGCCAACATTGTGTGACTGAAGGTTTAGCTCTAAAGGGCACCAGACGTCTAATGGAGGAAACTCAAAAAAAGCCTACTAATAAGACTCCACATACGTGACGGGAAGAACTAGTCGGGTTCAGGCGAACTGAATAAGCTACCACCTAATTAGGACTCAAAGTACTAATTAGCATAGAGTCTAAGTATAAATGAATAGCACAGTAGTTACGTCTACAGTAGTTGAAGACTTAAATAGCTCTATTAGGTATATATCCTATTTAATTTCCTGTTTTTGAATGTAGCCTTTTAAGCTACACACTATTCCGCTCTCTGGTTATGCTCTTTGAGGTGAAACATCACTACTGTAGTCACACAGCCACATTGCTTGAGTGGTGTTTTGCAACACTTGTTAGGAAAAACTGTGGAGTCCCGGACATTGTCACCAGCATGGGTTGAGGTACTATTGCAGATGAAAAGCCCTCACTGTTCCTCACAGAGGTCTGTAATGCAGGCATCATTAACCCACAGCAGCAGTTCTCCATTAGAGCCTCCCATTAAAAGCCAACAGCCTTTTTATGTTGTACAGAAGAGAGAACATAATTGAGGTCAGAGCCAGCAGAGAAACAAAAGGCAGCCATACTCATTTTAGGCCAACCTTGCGCAAACTCTGAGAAAAGACCACTGAATACACGGACAGCCCCGCAAACTCCCATTTTTCACAGTTTGGTGTTGACAGAGGTGCCGATTAAATGCATTATATGAAGGATGTAAAGGAATGATGGGGAACTAAGGAAGTGATGAGAGAGAAGGAGGCAGACTTTGAGTCAGTTTTTTAATACTTTTTAAGGAGAAGGGCAAAAGGAAAGTTCCTCCTTCAGATAAGCTGGCAGAGTAAAATCTGTAAATCAGTGGCAATTGCTCCTAAGATGGCGCAGGATGCATGTTGTGAGACATGAGAAGCAGCATTGCAGACTATCACTATGATACAAAATGTATGTGAATACACAATCTTTGCTATTGACAGGTGTGCATCCCTACATTTGAAAAGGACCAGCTGCCACTGCTGTCTGTCAAGAATGGATGTGGTAAAGTTACTGCATTGAGTAATGTGTTGAATTCTGGTTGTAAATTTTAGTTGTAGTGCTCGAAATTAGACAAATAAATTACTCATTATAATTGAATATTTATATTGGTTCAGAGGTGCTCTTCTGCATGCCTTGGTTAGATTCTGAGTACAATTTTTGTTGCAGGTCCAAATGACCCTAATGTACCAATTCATGAAAAACCACACTATAGCCCCTTTCACACAGCACTTTGAACCCGGCAAATTGCCGGCAAATTGCCAGAGTGCCTTCTGTGTGAACGCAAACACGACCCGGGATTGATGCCGGGATCGATCCCGGGTTGGGGACCTAGTAACATTGCCGTGTTCATACCCGGAACGCGCGCTGTGTGAACAAAAGCCAGAACCAATGCCGTAAGGGGTGTGTCATATGATGACGCATGTGCCATCGCGCGACTCTGTTACTCTTAGAAGAAAGTTTGTGTTCGTCATCAACAAAGAAAGAACGAAAAAATGTCTGCAACCTGGAATGAAGCAGAGACAGGAGCTCCTCACAATCCGCGCTGAAGCTGCGATCGTTCGCCAGCTCTGTGGAAAGGTGCGCGCGTGCACATGTTTTCGACGCGTACGCGTCTCATCCTGACGTCACGCGGCTTTCCGGGACATTAACGGGTTGTGTATGAATGCACTCACATATCCCGGCAATCACTGGCAGTGTGAATGAACCGAAATCAAACAATCCCGGGACAAATGCCGGGTCACATTATCCGTGTATTTTCCGGAATCTCTGTGTGAAAGGGGCTTATGAAAAACAAAAACATCAGGTAAAACAAAATGACCCACAACATTATACAAGAGATAGCTACCTGGTTTTAAATAGCAAATATAAACATTTTTACATTTAATATTCTTGTACATTGTGTTAAGAACAGTATTTTAAGTGATCATATGGTTATTTTTAACGATAGGAAAATAGAATATTAATTATTATTAATAATAAATATTTTTAGTTAAGTAAAACTTTTTTTATTCTTTGCATTTCACATAAACAAATCTATGTTAAATCTGTCAAATAATGTGAATATGTTCAGTACAGTAGTAAGTCATGGAGAAACAAGCACAGCTTTCTTAGAATGACCTAGTTAGCACTGCCACTACTGTCACTGATATCTCAAATTTGCAGTTTTATTCGGTTATATAAAGTTGCTGCATTGTCACACCAATTGTTTAATAATTTAAATGCTGGATAACACTTTCTTTTGATGGCCCCTTTTAGACATTCTGTTGTTTACTATAAGTAACATTGCAATGTTATTATAGTCCACAGAATATCTAATGGGGACCATCAAAATAAAGTTTAACCAAATGTTGTGTGGTAATTACCACCATTTCATCCCATTTATTTCAGTTCTTCCTGAGTCCTTGAAATGTGTTTGGGTCTGTATTTGATGACAGCGCAACTTCTTATGTTATATGTTCTATAATCATTATTTTAATGGAAGGCTTTCAGATTATCAGATTATTTCCATTTGCTTTTCTAATACAAAAGCAGTGCAGACTGGTTAACCGGACATTAAGATCCCTGTAGACCACATAATCTTATTCACTATGAAAAAAGCGAACCTTCTAAGTGTATCTACCTTCTGTTTCCTTAGCAACCCTTGAACAATATGCTTTGCATATGTTATTATTACATTTTATGTGATGATCTTATAGCAATGATATACGAACACAATATACCAGATCAATATAGCAATAACATCATGATATAAGATAACTGATCTCCACTGTATATAAAGTCTGAAAAGACAATTTAAGGTAATGTGATCACTGAGATATTATTTTAGTTTTTATTTAAGTTATGGCAGGCAATTTTTCCTAAAAACTTATTGTTATATTGGTTGAAGCTCTCTTCACATCCTGATAGCGAATAATAATAGAAGTTGTCTAAACTTTAAAAAAAATTATGTATATCTTCTGTGGAAATTGCAGGACTGATTGTCAACCTATGTATTTGCATACCTCCACACACTCTACTCATAGAGTCTATATAGACTTTATATAGACAATGAACTCCTCGAAATTTGGCTTTATTTGTATATTATCTGTTTTTATTTTAATTTTAATTTAAATTTTAGTCATTTTGTTTTGTGTTTTTGTCATTTTATTAGTTTTTTTGTATAGATCTTAATTTTTATTTCAGCTTTAGCGTTAGTTATTTTAGTACATCAAGTTAAACTAAATGAAAGTTTTTTTTTTTTTTTTCAGTTAAAGTTTATTGTATTTCAAGTGACACTTTTTTGGTTTTAGATTCAGTTTAATAACCCTGATCCAGGAATAGTTTAGCTGAAAATGTATTTAAAGAATCAGACACGCTGGATGATTATAAAATCTTTTATCAACTCAAATAATTCTACAGGGACACATTAATAATGAGCTAAATTATAATTAGACTTGTTAATATTTTAAAATATCATCAGATTGGATTGATGATATTTGGATTCTTGGCTTTGAGTCGGGCAGCTGAACATTTTTACCATCTAGTGCAAATGGGAAATCAGTGATGCGCAGTCAAAACCTATGCAAATCGAATTGGCAGGTACTGCATGTTTGTGATAATTCGTAACTCATTAATACGAGCAAACCACTCCAAATGAGATCTGAGAGTTTCACAGAGCTCAACCCAGCTGTGACTGTATTTGCTCTCAGCCAAACAAGTCATGATCACTAAGACTGGCTAGAAGAAAAAGACCTTCGCCATATGGAAAGATACAGTGGCATCCAAAAGTCAAAGTCTGAGTCCACAATGAAAATATGGGATTCAGAATCTAATTTCATATAATTTTGATATTGTATAATGCTTGATTTCTGTCATCGAGGCACAACTTTTCATTATGCTTGATGCCATGTTCCTGACTCTAGTTCCCAGACATGTGCTGGGACGAGGAGTGAATATTTGGGATTCAGCTCTAAAACCTGGGTTGATGTATTATAAAACAACTGAATTGAACTGCCAGTCTTAATCATGCCATTTGAGCAGATAGACCATAAGCCTAAGCAGGCATGGAACTGGCAAGCAATCAGTTAACCTTACCCTTGCCAAGTCTTGAGGCTGAACTCCGACACTTCAAAACTTCAGCAAAAACTATCCGAGCAATCCGAGGTTAAAGTGTGAGACGCCCCGGCCCGAGAGCCCATCAGAGCATTCTGTCTGCTAGGGGATTCTCTATCCTTCAAAAGCCAAATGTAACCATTTCTGACAGCTTCTCTGATCCTCATGTGTAGCGGACAGAGTGGAAATGGCGATCGATAAGGCTCAAGACATGTTTTGTCTGAAAAAATCACTTCCCTGCAATCTGTTTGTTTTTTGGCAGTGTGTGTGTGTGTGTGGTCTGTGAGAGTGACCAAGCCAGAAATCCATTAGGCTTTGCTGCCGTCCAGTGCCCTATCTACCACTCCTCCGGTGCTATATTGGGCCCTCACTCACAAAAAATAGCACTTAGTGTAAGAAAATGTAAAACATAAGCTTTAGAATATTTATGAGTTTATAACATCCTTCAAGCGTTAAAAATGTGAGGAAATGTGGAGTTTGGCACTAACTTAAAGACTACGGATCATTTAAAGGGGACATGCATGCAAAGCAGGATTTTTCTTGTTCTTTTTAAACAAGAAATATTTACATTTATCCATTTAGCATAGGCTTTTATCCAGAGACCTTCAAATGAGGCAGTGCTATACAACGATTCTGAAATCGTTCAGAATAGTATAAGCATATACAGTGTAAAGCTCACTTTTTACACTCTACCTCGTAGATTTATAGAAAATTAAGCAGCAAAAACATGAGCACATATTGGCATATTACTGTCCACATTTACTTTTGACTGTTTTTGGTGCAAGACATGTAGACTAACATTATATATATATATAGATAATAGAATTTATAATAATTTATAATATAATATATAAAGAAATAAAGCATATTACCCATTTTCGCTTCATATATCATTTTCGGTAACACTTTACAATGAGGTTCCATTTGTTAACATAGGTTAATTGCATTAGTTAACATGAACTAACAATTAAAAATACTAATACATTAGTAAAATCAAAAGTTGTATCTGTTAATATTATTTAATGGACTTGCTAGCATGAACTAACAAAGAATATATAATATAAATATATGTTAACTAATGTTAACTAATAGTAATAAATCATATAACAAATGTATTGTTCATTTTTAATTATATTAATTAATGCATTAACTAACGTTGACTAATTTAACTTTATCTTAGTGTTTTTTCAGATTTTCCTTTTTCTTTTGAAATATGCAAATGTTGGTATTGCAAAGCTCACTTTCCAGTCTACCTCAATTTATGGAAACTAAGCTGCAAAAACATGTTATTCATATGTCATCATGATGTCAAAGACACAGTAACAACGACAGCCAGTAGTCAGAAAGAGGATGGAAAATTATAAGGAAAAACTTTTTGTGCAATAAATCTTTTCACTTTCTTTCAAGGGCAAAGAATGCTATATCTCTTGTAAACTCTGCAAATCATTATTTTTATATTTAATATTTTATGTTCTTTAATATAAAAGAGCATGATGTACACTTAAAACACACTGAAACTTTCAGAACTTTAATCTTTCTTTTCAGTCAAAAAAGTACATTTACTAAACTGAATTTAGGCAACTTTCTGATGATAAATGCATCAACACATGAGCTCCCACGTTTTTCCCACTGATTTACGCCAATGAGGCCTATTGGGTGAGGTAATTGTCAGGGTTGGTGCAGGATGACCGAAGACGAGGACACGGAATTTCCAAGACAATAGATTTTAATAACAAAAATGAAAACTTCCAAACTCAAACAAGAACAAACTCCAGAAAATCAGGAAACACACAACCATTCAAAGACGACGATCGACAAACACTCAGGGAAAACACAGGGCTTAAATACACTGAACCAAATGAGATAATTAACAGAACACAGGTGAGAAAACTGAACACTAACGAGGAGCGGGAAAACTTAACAGGGCTAAACCAAAAACCACAAAGACAGGGGAAACCAAGATACAAGGAAAACAGAACTCAAACACATTGAATAGTCACAGTACCTCCCCCCTCCCCGAAGGCGCGATCTCGCGCCGTATAATATCCAAAGGGGTGGGAGGGTGGGCGCCCTGGAGGCTGACGAGGGCATAGTGCAGGTCCAGGAAGCCTCCAGGGCGCAGCAGGCTGTGGGCGTGGCCACGACGGTGCAGGCTGTGGGCGTGGCCACGATGGTGCAGGCTGAGGGCGTGGCCAGGGTGGAGCAGGCTGTGGGCGTGGCCACGATGGTGCAGGCTGAGGGCGTGGCCAGGGTGGAGCAGGCTGTGGGCGTGGCCACGATGATGCAGGCTGTGGGCGTGGCCAGGGCGGTGCAGGCTGTGGGCGTGGCCACGACGGTGCAGGCTGTGGGCGTGGCCACGACGGTGCAGGCTGAGGGCGTGGCCAGGGCGGAGCAGGCTGAGGGCGTGGCCAGGGCGGAGCAGGCTGTGGGCGTGGCCACGATGATGCAGGCTGTGGGCGTGGCCAGGGCGGTGCGACCCCTTCGGGTGGCCATGGCGGTGAGACCCCTTCGGGTGGCCATGGCGGTGAGACCCCTTCGGGCGGCCATGGCGGTGAGACCCCTTCGGGCGGCCATGGCGGTGAGACCCCTTCGGGCGGCCATGGCGGTGAGACCCCTTCGGGTGGCCATGGCGGTGAGACCTCTTCGGGTGGCCATGGCGGTGAGACCCCTTCGGGCGGCCATGGCGGTGAGACCCCTTCGGGTGGCCATGGCGGTGAGACCTCTTCGGGTGGCCATGGCGGTGAGACCCCTTCGGGTGGCCATGGCGGTGAGACCTCTTCGGGTGGCCATGGCGGTGAGACCCCTTCGGGCGGCCATGGCGGTGAGACCCCTTCGGGTGGCCATGGCGGTGAGACCTCTTCGGGTGGCCATGGCGGTGAGACCCCTTCGGGTGGCCATGGCGGTGAGACCTCTTCGGGTGGCCATGGCGGTGAGACCCCTTCGGGCGGCCATGGCGGTGAGACCCCTTCGGGTGGCCATGGCGGTGAGACCCCTTCGGGCGGCCGTGGGCCCCCCCCCAAAAAATTAATGGGGAGAGTGACTGGAAAAGGGACAGGCTCTGGGACAGGCTGGGCATACGTGACGTGACAGACGTGGACCAGCGGTGAGGGCTCGGCAGGGCTGGACGGGACCAGCGGTGAGGGCTCGGCAGGGCTGGACGGGACCAGCGGTGAGGGCTCGGCAGGGCTGGACGGGACCAGCGGTGAGGGCTCGGCAGGGCTGGACGGGACCAGCGGGGAAGAAGTCTCTGGCTGGACGGGCTCTGGCTCTGGGTCAACGGGCTCTGGCTCTGGGTCAACGGGCTCTGGCTCTGGGTCAACGGGCTCTGGCTCTGGGTCAACGGGCTCTGGCTCTGGGTCAACGGGCTCTGGCTCTGGGTCAACGGGCTCTGGCTCTGGGTCAACGGGCTCTGGCTCTGGGTCAACGGGCTCTGGCTCTGGGTCAACGGGCTCTGGCTCTGGGTCAACGGGCTCTGGCTCTGGGTCAACGGGCTCTGGCTCTGGGTCAACGGGCTCTGGCTCTGGGTCAACGGGCTCTGTGTTTGGAGTGGGGCTGGTAAGATCAACAACGGTGAAAGATGATCCACAGGATACCAGCACCCACTCCACATAGCCCTGGAAGTTCCCCCGAGGCCCATCCCCGGGCAGGCGTGCTCTGGTCTCTGGGTTGAGACCTGCCCGGAAGAACACACAGAGGCTGGTGTCATCATAATGCACATGGGGTACCAAGTCCAAATACCTCTGTGTGTGTGCCTCGAGGGACTGGTTCTCCTGGGAGAGAAGGAGGATCTCCACTGCTGCAAAATCCATTTTGGGGTCGATCGTTCTGTCAGGGTTGGTGCAGGATGACCGAAGACGAGGACACGGAATTTCCAAGACAATAGATTTTAATAACAAAAATGAAAACTTCCAAACTCAAACAAGAACAAACTCCAGAAAATCAGGAAACACACAACCATTCAAAGACGACGATCGACAAACACTCAGGGAAAACACAGGGCTTAAATACACTGAACCAAATGAGATAATTAACAGAACACAGGTGAGAAAACTGAACACTAACGAGGAGCGGGAAAACTTAACAGGGCTAAACCAAAAACCACAAAGACAGGGGAAACCAAGATACAAGGAAAACAGAACTCAAACACATTGAATAGTCACAGTAATAAGATGAAAGCAGGATGTATACTATTTTTCATAAACATCATATAAAGTAATGATAAGAGTAAAATGTGGAAAAGTTTGCCAAATATTGTGCTGCTTCTAGCTGTGTGTAGCTTTATATCATTCTGAAGGAATGGGAGTGTTAGGAAAAAAATGGAAAAGGTGTATTTTTAACAGTGTCCCTGATCATTTCAGAATGAACAGTTTGAGCAGCACATTTTGTGCAGCAAGATTGGCGTTTGTGAACATGCTGTTACGACAGGTTGCAGGTTAAAAATGTTGTTATATAAAAATCTTTTACAAAATGCATACTGTATTGGACAGCCGAGCCAGAGCATTAATAAATTATACACTTATAATATGTTAGCGCAAAATGCAATACACACAGAGATAATTTAGAATTGTTGAGTCTGTTATTGATTTTAACTCAAATATGTAAGTGGTTGATTGGTTAAATGATGGTTGGTATTTGCAAGACTTACAGTGTCAAATTGAGCTCCAGTCTTCCTCACTATGAATCTTGAAACTTTCCTGTAATAAAGGCATTTGCACACAAACATGTCAAATTGTCATCATTGATTGAGAGCCTGTCATATTGCGTCTGGTTAGGACATGGTGTAACAGAATGTTTTCAAAATTATTAAATGGAGTGTTTCCTTAACGTTCGCATAACCAAGAAAAGACAATTGTGTGCCCCTATTATACTATTTTAAAGGTTCCTGATTTTGTTTTGGAGTCTCCTACAACAGGTTTACATGCATCAACGGTGAAAAAACACTTGAATTTTCTCATAATATACATTACACGTTTCAATGCATTTTTTCAATGTTTCTCAAACAATCTCTAAATCCCTCTTTTCTGAGAGCCTGCTCTGCACTGATTGGCCAGATGGCCCAGTCTCTTGTGATTGGTCTACCGCTTACAGCGCCTTTCGGAAGCTAAACGCCCATTATCATAACTGAACATCAGTTCTGTCCGGAGGCTTCCTCAGTCCTCAGCGATTGTACACACTGTAAAGACAGTAGCGATGACCTCGATTTAACCATATCAATCCGAGCGCGAGTCCGATGATGAAACATGGGAAGAACTAGTTATTCAACCCGAAAACTTCATTGCAAGGACGACTTGAGCAGGACGTTTCATTATGAGATGTTCCAACTGTAATTCCTCAAGATCAGCATCAACAACAAGTGTATGTCCATCAACAAACCAATGTGTATATTTTTAATTTATTGCTGTGCACATGTGGGAACTGTATCAATAATGGTCAATGTAGGCTATAAACAACCCGCACCCGACCGACGTTTTCAACTAACCCGCCCGCAACTCGGACAGCAAAAAAAAGAGAGAAAAAAAAAAAAATTTTTTTTATATATATATATATATATATATATATTGTACCCGACCCGCATTTTTTAGTAATTCTATACAAGATTGTCTACTAGCCTATATTTGCTTCTTATTTATTAATACAGTCCATTTGTTGATGAAACATTGATTAAAATGAAGATACAAATCTTAATCATTCCCTTCTGAATCTTGCAGAGACGGAGAGCGTGAGTAGGAGCTGTCCATGAGCTCGCAGCAGGAGCAACTTTATGACTCTCTATGTGATTCTCCCTTGACTTTATGCCTCCACGTCCCCCGATTGCCCGCGAGCTTCTCCTCCTGTCTATACGGTCATTTCTCTTATGTGCGACAGAGAGTCGCGGGGTTATGACGCAGTCGTTAGCCTATATTTACAAAAACGGCTTCTAAATCGGCCATAATGTAAGATACACAGTAATGGAGCCTTTTATACACTGTCGTGTTTTTTTAGAAATAAATAATGGACAAATGGAGTCTTTGGACGTCTCCGATGTAAAGTTATTCGCTGTCAAAGTGACGCCAAAATGAATGGGAGTCAATGGAATGCTAACAGCAGGTGATAGTCAGCTACAATGGCGGCGCCCGGAGAGGCTTCAGTTTCCAGTTGATGGATTACCCCCTTGTGATGAAGGCGTCTGTTCAGGGCATTACCTCATGACCCTCGATTGTGAGTGACGTCACTTCCCAACACAAACACACCCTATAGCATAACCCCACCCTCGAGACTGATTGACAGGTTTCCGTGTAGGCATCGGAAATGCAAATGCTAAGGGAATTGCGATTCCATTTGAGTTTTGGCTGGCTACATACGCGACACTGAGAAAGTGAAAAAGCAGACGTGGTAATTGAAATTGCTATTTAAATATGACAGGGCCAAAACTCGTAAGATATGCAGTTGCAGTTGCAAACAGACTTTGCTTTTCCATTTGAAATTTGGCAGTCAGTGTGCGTTCGCTTAAACGAAAATGCAAACGGTAATGCGCGATTTGCAATTGCGTTTGGATTATGTCACATTTTATGCGTCCACAAATTGAAAACGCAATTGCAAATACAATTTGCAATTCCTTTTGAATAATGTCCGGAATATCATTCCATAGTTTTAGGTAATGGCCCACATTTGCAGTAAGACAGTAATAACATGAGTTAGCCGGTTAGCCAGAGACATACACACTATAAAACACAAAACTAGGAATTTTGAACACCCGGTAGAAAATATACATCAATAATTATTCATTCTTACAGGTTGTGATTCTGAGGAGCAAACTGGTCCAAATATACTGGGTACTGACCCATCTTTAAGACAGAGCAAGTGTTTTGCAAATCTCGCGTTAAACCCGCGTGTTTGTGGGCAGGTCAAGTTGTTCACGGCGGACAACATACAACATAGCATTATGCAAATGTCTTATAGTGACGCAGAACTATAACGCAGTGGGATTCTAATTACAGATGACTCGTTTAGGCGGTTCAGAGTTGATTCTTTCTTTTGGGAGACGATGGCCTTGTCCCAAATGGCCACACACTCAATTGTTTCATTCGGTCTTGTGGACTTACAATAGCCACAGCGTGCATATGTCTGTTAAGTTCATGAGACCGGGTGTCCCATTTGTTTTAGGTTTCAGAAGGGTGCTCGCGAGCACCCCCTTTGCAGCCGATATACACCCTCGATACACACTTTTGCCGAGCCCGCACTGAAGCAAGCAGCAGACTTCTACCCGGGCATTACGTCCCATTAAGGGCCAATAACTTTATTTATTGTGCACTTTGTAGAACGTTTATATTCACAAACAGCTATATTACACACTGCATGAAAGAGAATATTCTAAAAACCATAAGAGGGGCACTTTAAACATTCAGAGAACATTCAAAATAACATTTTGTTTATAGGGAACATTAGCAAAAAAAATGTTAGAACATTTGTTTTTGTTTTTTTAGTGTTTATCTAGTGTTTGCAGTGTTTATCCTGAACTGATCTCTGTCCTGTATTTCTGAACTGTAGATGTTAAATGGCAGTCTAATGCTCTGTTAACTCTGTTTGCAGGTGTCATTTTTCCTGTTTATTGTGTTTGTGGTGTACACCATGCTGCCATTCTCCATGAGGGATGCCGTCATCGCTAGTGTCCTCACTTCAACCTCCCACACACTAGTGCTCAGCATCTGCCTCTCGAACACTACCGACCACATGGAGGCCCTCGTTTGGCAGGTAACTGTGTGTGTGTGTGTGTGTGTGTGTGTGTGTGTGTGTGTGTGTGTGTGTGTGTGTGTGTGTGTGTGTGTGTGTGTGTGTGTGTGTGTGTGTGTGTGTGTGTGTGTGTGTGTGGCATTCCAGTTGATTTGGTTCACTGAAATTGTGTGGGCTGAGAAAGGAACAGCTAGTATCTAAGAATAAACGGCGACAGTCTTTTAGCATCAGAATGACACAAAAAGAATCTTTAAAAAGTTGTCTGAAACACGAGAATATGTTAGAGAATGAGAGTCAGAGAGAGAGAAGGAGGATGTAGTAAAAGGATGTTTCCACTCTGTTTCCTGTAGGGGTGGTCAGGGGTGATGGCGTTTCACCATGACCTACCGTATATGGCTTTGATGACATGGTAGAGCACACTTCCCAGAATCCTCTAGCCTGGTTGTTTGTCATCATATGGCCTCCTGACTTTACAAACTGGTAAAGTTTGTCCATCCGGTGCAATTCCACATGGTCAGCTTTTTCAGATGTGTGTCATTTGGTCTTGATCTTCTTCTCTTTAAAGCTTGAGATATTAAATAATAGTCTATTTTATTGAGCTTTTAGACCAAAAAAATGCAATGCATTAGAACGATGATTGAGATGTACAAATAAACGTACCTTAAAAGCCTGATATATCATATACTAACATAAAAAATGATTTCTGTATAATCAAGTCAATTTAATTTGCCTCAGTCCAGTAATTGTTCATCTTGATGTTTTACTAACAATTAGTTATCCCTACATTGACTAAAAATCAGTAAAGATTTCATAGTAAAAAGACAACAGAAGGCATATACCAGTTTGTGTCAGCAAAATTTGACATGTTGACAATTTAGAGGCCTTAGAAATATACGTATCAAATATAATGGAGGCTTTATAGGGTTAAACACTTTAGCATGGGCAGAGAATATATCCTGAATATTTTATTTATTTATTTATTTATTTTTTACCAGTTTGGCAAACCTAAATGTAGTGAATTTATGTAGAATGAGTATAAGTGGAGAAATAAAATGTCAGAACAAGCAGTCGAGTGAGATGGAAAAATGATGCATTTTTTATGAAGCTGCAGTAGTTAGCAAACAAACTTAATGCCTCCATGCCACTAGGTGTCACGTGTCAGTATAAAATCTAACATCAGTGGGCAAAGAAGAACCAGCAAAACACAAACAAAAACTTGCTGGACCTGTCCCAATACCCACATTGCGGTCTTGGCCACTTGAGAGCGCATGCACATGACAGGAAGTAAGTGTGCAAGACTGTCCCAGATCTGATTAATGCCAAAGCTCAGTGCCATTAATGCATTAACGTTTCAGACCGTTATTTGAGAAAAGCTCATCCCCTCGTCCTAAGCACGTGTCTCAGGTTTCAATGATGCAATGACTTTACCAATCAGCAATTGGCTCTTTTACTTAGAAGGTGAGACTTATTCCACCATATTGCGCATTGCAGTTTCTCCCATTCATAACTTAAATCTTTTAAGTAGATAAAGATGCATTTAATTATTTGCATTTGCATATTATATATTGATACTTTTATATTTTGTAGCAACTAACCCATCCTACACTAAAACTTCCCACTTGTCAATATAAAACAGGTTTCAGGCAAATATAATACTAATGTATAATATAAGGTCAAGTGCAAAGACTGCAAATGTAAGGGTGGTTTCACTACAGTGGTTCAGGCTACAGAATTGCCAAATGACTAAAGAAACGTTATCAGTATGATGGTGTAAAACTGTACATTTCTTGTCTATTACCACCACCCACTGCTACTTATACCAATGACGTAAATAAGTGCCTTTATATTAGCAAAATATGTGGGAGAGTGTTGACAATAGTGTGACAATATTGTATTGCAATAGGTAGCACTTTAAAGTTAATACCAAATCAAAACTGGTAAGCACATCATTTGTAATTGAAAGGGTTTAATGAGATGATAAAATCATAGACCATTAATTGTACCTAATGTTTGTAAAATGTTACCTGAGGGATAGAAAGAGAGAGAGAGTAGAGAGAAAGAGAGATGGAAGGCAGAGCTCAGGTAGAGAGGAAGAGCAAAGAGCAAAGCCCCCAAGAAGAAAAGACAAAGAAAAGAGGAGGCAAGGAAACTGTACGTTCACACCGCCGCCGGCAAGAGCGGCAAAAAACGCTCTCGCCGCCCTGCCAGCGACGCCGTGGAAAGATTCGTGGACACTCTGATGCTCTGACGTAGATCGAACGCGTGGTCTTTTTTACAACTGTATTTAAAGGGGCCACAAAGCAAACAAGCACGTCGATCGTTATTTTTGCAGAAAATTGATCGATGGAGAGAACTTAACAATTATAGTGACATGTTTGCTAATGAAATAAACAAATGAAAAGCCATTTGTGTGGTGTGGCTTTTGTGTTCATGGTTAAGTGCATTCCCGCTGAAAAACAAGCGTTCTAGCGCAAAGATATTGCCTATAAATAGTGTTGCGCGCCTTCTTATCAAATTCAAATGATCAACCTCCTCTATTTTGCTTGGGAACTAATGTGGTCGGAACCAAAGTTTACAGGACTGCGTTCTCTGGACTCCTCTCAAACGGAGCACTTCTATATTCCGATTGGTTGCCGCCGGTTGCCGCCGAACCGTGTCATTGCTTATTACCATAAAGTTGACCTGACTTCAACTCTCCTCGCCGCTCTCACCGTCCAAGACGCGCCGCGCCGCTCTTGCCGGAGCTCGCCGCCGGCTCTCATTGAAAATGAATGACTTCCGGCCACTTTGACGCTCTCGCCGGCGGCGGTGTGAACGCACAGAAAGAGTGTCCCAAAAAAGGGACCCAGACGAAAAGAAGAGACAGAGCAACCGTTGCAATCTTCTTTTATCCCTCCCTTGACCAGGTGTCTAAAACCAAAATCAGAGACATTTAAACTGACCAGTCAACAGATACAACTCCCATCACCGTATTAACAGGCAGATTTACTTTGCTCCAGCGCAAACCCACTTTTGGTGTTAAAAAACTACTGTCAGGATTTACTGAAGACACGCAGTGAAAATTTAGAGCGGAAAAGCCGTGGACACAGGCGTGGTTATTTTTGCGGCTGACCTTACTGCATTGTAGGAATTTCCCTTTCAGACGCAAAATTTATGGGAGGAAACTAAGTATTTAAAAGAATCATGTTAATTGTTTTCTTTGTTCATTTTGAACCCTAAGTGTGGAAACTAAAATTCAAATATCACCATATATTTATTTTAGACCTTTTTCGTTATTAAATTAAATTAGATTTTAATGCAGGCTTGTTGGGGCAAGTTGTCACATTAAATTTAATTTATTAGTTACCAAATCTGCTGGCCAAAACGCTATTTTGATTTTTTTAAAAAATTACTTTAGCCTTTAACATTTTAGCTGTTTCACATATTAATTTAAGTTTCATAATTATTATACTTTTTTAATTTAGCTGAAATTCCACTAAATATCAACTTTTTTTTATATTTCGTATTTAAAAAGAAAATCCAGTTCAATAAACAGCAGGTTCCCACTCTGACACTCTGACAACTTGCCTCGTGTAACATGCTGACACAACATGTCCTGCCATAAGAACAAGATCCTTTGCATGTTGTCATAAAAGGTCAGTGTGTGTTGATTAATTGTACCTTATTTCCTGGGCAAAAACAGTGAAAATAGCCAGGACTCTAACGTATGTGTCTATGCAGAAGATGACCTTTAAACATGAAACATTCCTGAGAAAATTAAACTGGAGTAAAAGGTGTGACAACTTGCCCCAATATTCCCAATATATACTCTCACTATATATCTTTGTAGCGTTATAAATACACATAGTTGATATGTACCCTGATTGAACCTCCCTCCGTACTAAAGAGTCTTATGTAACTCTTAAATAATAATTCATGCCTACCTTTCAATCGATTTTCCAGAACCTTTATTTTTCCTAAGCAGATCTCAAGCAGAAATGTATTTCAGACCAGACCTAAACACAGTGCATGTTACCAAGGCAACACTCTAGTCACATGGTCCACAGAAACACAAAAATACTGGCTGTCATCGTGTTGTGTTCAAGAGACAGGAGCATTACATTCAAGAATCGAGTAGCGGAAGAACGTAGGATGTTGTTTTAAACTTGTTATCCAATCCAATTTAAAAACCTTAAAAATAATCCTACTAGATCGGTAAACACTTAGACCGCAGTCAGTCCTCCACACTGTTCTCCAACAGTAGAAGAGCTTCATTAAAAAACAACCTTTACAACCCTTCACATTCAGCACTAACAGTTAATCAAGCTTCCGCCGCTCTCATTAGAACCTTTTTATGTTCGGTGCTCTCAAGAGCTCCAGGTCATACCTTGTTTGTTAGAGCCCTTAAAGGCTTTGTACGTCACTTTCGGGACATTTACTGCTGACGTACTTAAAAGAAGGTCTCGAGTTAATCAGAGACTGAAAAAATAACAAACAGGGTCACATCTGTCTGGGTCACAGACACAGTTGTAGAGATGATGTCACATGCCAGTGTTTTGTAATTAAGCTATGGTTCCCCACAGACCCGGCACTGTGTTCGTTTACTTGCCTGCCCTCTTCCTCTTGTTCAGTGATTACAGCCAGAAGTCTGCTCTCAAAGGATCTGTCCTATAAAACTCTCCCAGTGAGATACAGGTGTGTCTCATGGCAGGTGGACCAGGCCTGAAATAGCACACGCTGAGAGAGAGAGAGAGAGAGAGAGAGAGAGAGAGAGAGAGAGAGAGAGAGGAGAGAGAGAGAGAGAGAGAGAGGACATGCCCGTCATGTGGTCTTTGGTTAATATCACTTATATTATTTAAATGTATGTGTTTTGAATACATAAAATGCTGTTAAAATGATACTTTCATCACAGCATGCTATTTAACATAATACAACTTTTGTAATTTTTAATTTATAATAAATAAATTTATAATAAATCATTTTTTTTATTAAAATGTTGCTTATTTAAATTATTTTATTTAAATAATTAAAACTGTTAGTAATTAGCTTATTAATGTTTTAATTTAAAATTATTAATTATTTGTTATTTTTAACTAAATTCAAAATCAAGCTGATTAAAAATATAATGTTAGATGGAAAACTAAGAAATTAGTACTAAGTACTAAAATGATGAAAACTAAAATGAATAAAATAATAAAAAACGTAATAAATATATAAAAAACGACGACAAAAGTATGTAACAAAATTACTAAAACTTAAAATAAAATTAAGATGAAATTTGAAAATATAAAAATAAAGTTCTAAATATGAAATATGTGAGAATTTGGGGGGGAATTTGTCTTTATGTAAAATGTCATTTAATTTTGTTTGTTTGGTTTTTTTTTTTTTTTTTTTTGATTAATTGTAACTTGGATGAAATTATCCCTAGTCAGACAAAAAAGTCAGTTTATTATTACTAAAATGTTAAAATTCATAAAGTTAATTTCCATCACCCAATGCTATTATACAAAATACATTATTTGAGATGCTGTGGAAATTATACTGTGGTGAAAATGTACTTTAAGAGAAATTTTTTTTAAACTTTTGGGCTTGGTTGGACAATGTCCAACATACACTGTTGGACATTAAAAACCACCCATATTTCCTATGAGCAACACACATTGGTCTGGAACATTATGTGAGTGGAGTGGAGTAGAGTGACAGCAGTTTATGATAATCACTTCATTGCAGATATGTAATGCTAAATGATATTGTCTTGGAATCCTGTTTGAAAGCAGGGTCCTGTTTCTGTTGAAGTCACTGACTGATAACATCACAGCTGCTTTCAGTATAGACACAGCCAGAGAGAGTTTCAAGGCAAATGTGGTTGTCCTGTAGTATGTCAAGTTAATGTTCGATTAGTCAAGATCAATTTCTGGAAGCCAAACAATGTACCCTCAGATGGCGGGAGGTTGTTAAGAAGCTTTTTGTTAACTGTGTTCCTCCTAATTGATGAAGAGTGTTGTGTAATTGCCAGAAGTGGATTATGTTTAATCTGCTACAAATGTCAGTGAGTGATATTAACTGGAGGTTGTCGACTAATTAAAATGACTTTTGTGCAGTCTGGGGTGAACCTTAAAGGGATAGTTCACCCAAAAATGAAAATTAGCCCATGATTTACTCACCCTCATGTCATCCTAGGTGTATATGACATTCTTCTTTCAGACGAATACAATCAGAGTTATATTAAAAAATGTCCTGGCTCTTCCAAGCTTTATAATGGAAGTGAATGGCCGTTTCTGTTTTGAAGTCCATAAAAGTGTATATCTATCCATCATAAAAGTGCTCCACACTGCTCTAGGGGGTTAATAAAGGCCTTCTGAAGTAAATCCATGCGTTTGTGTAAGAAAAATATCCATATTTAAAACTTAATAAAGTAAAATAATTAGCTCCCGGCCAAACGAACATAAGGATTCATCTTAACTGTAAAGCACAACTTAAGCGAGCAATGCGACATCCTGCTGATATTTACGGTATGCCATGACGCACTGCGCTACTTCTGACATCATAAGTTGCGTATGTTGCGCTTTAAGCGTAAGTAGACTGCGTATGGCCATTTGGCCGGAAGCTAGAATTTTACTATGAATATTTTTCTTGCACAAATGCATGGCTTCGCTACAGAAGGCCTTTATTAACCCCCCAGAGCTGTGTGGAGCACTTTTATGATGGATAGATGCACTTTTATAGATTTCAAAACAGAAACGGCCATTCACTGCCATTATAAAGCTTGGAGGAGCCAGGACATTTTATTTATATAACTCCGATTTTTTTCGTTTGAAAGAAGAATGTCATATAACTTAAGAGTAGGGGTGTCACGATTCTCCAAATCCTCGATTCGATTACATTTTCGATTCTAAGGTCACGGTTCGATTCGATTCTCGATTTTTACATTTATTTTTTTTTAAGCACAGTTTGCGATGCCATTTTTAGACTGGACTTTTATGTAATATAATATATGACCTTTGTTTGCAATGTACCACACTACATTGTCAAATTTAAAACATTTATTAACAAAATAATGTTACAATAACTTATATCTTCAGTCAATTAGAAACTTAAGCAAAATAACCTGCCATGTAGTTTCTCTTTTGTAGCTGCAGTCTTATTCACAGAAGATGACATTCAAGTTCACAACAAAACAAACACGTGTTAACAGAAACATCTATGTTTTCCTTGCTTTACCTCGGTCTTAAAGTACAAACATGGCTGTGAAAAATATTGGTATTTAATGTAGAATTTAATTAAATGCATTTATGATGAAATTACAACATTTTCGTGTCATGTTCATTTTGACAACGAACTGTGCGCTGTCGCTTTAACTCGGCGCGTGCAGCAAAAATAGACTAGGTGCGGAAATGAACGACACTTGTCTCATTCGTGGAGGTGGAGAATCAAGTTATTTGTGACATGCTAGATTTATTGTATAAAGATTTATACTGTTCTGAGTCTGCTGTTTTTGTCAATTTAAAGTTTTAATTTAAAAAGTGGAAGAATGGTACACGCACTGACGCACATACAGTAGCAGAGCTTGCAAAGTGTGGCTTTTTTGAAGCGCGAACTTTGAACGCGAATGTGAACGTTGTCAACATAACTCACTGGAAATCAGAAATACTCCCACTGTCCCACACCGGCGACTTTAGTGAAAGAGGAGGTCAGAAGTCCTGTCGATGGGTCTCCTGCGTCTGCAGCCATGCTATCTTTTGACTGGCTGTAACTGAGGTAGAGGACTCGCAGCACTTCAACGCTGTTTTTTTCCGCTTTGCAAACCGACTGGACGTGACATGGGGGCGTGGCAGTATCGACGATTCCATTTTTGAATTCGATTATCGAGATTGTGACTTAATTTCGATCGATTTCGATTTAAAATCGAAATCGTGACACCCCTACTTAAGAGTGAGTAAATCATGGGCGAATTTTCATTTTTGGGTGAACTATCCCTTTAACAACCTCTTCTGTTCTTACTCTAACACTAAAGCCCTGTGCTGATCTCAAATGCGTGTACGGAGGTTGCCATGGAGAAGTTGCAAATTTGATGCGTCTAAAAGAGTCTCAGACTAGATTGACCTCAAAAATGGGGCAAATTAAAGTAATGTGCCAAGGCTCAATGCCAATTAAGCTTTATTGTGACTGCATTTCTGGTATTGTGTCAATTACCACAGAAAATTATTTTGACTCATCCCTCATTTCCCTTTGTAAATAAAAAAAATGCAATTACAGTAATACGTAGTAAACGTAGTACAGTAATACTGGAGGCAAGTGTAGATGAGAACCCAAGTGCAGTTTATTTATGATAACCTGAACAAACATAAAACAAAAGCATGGCGTGGCATGAACTTAAACATAAAACATAAACATGGACATAAAGCTTAACGTACAGTGGTACAGTGGAACAAAACTTGACCAAGACATAGCAAACATGAGGGCTAAAATACACACAAGACTAATGACAAGACAAGAAACACCTGTGAACAATGAACCAATGACAACATGACACATCAGACAGGGGAACACATGGCAGGATCACATGACTTTACCAGGGGATCACATGACAGACGTAAAACAGGAACATGAAACATAACCAAATCGTGACACACGCCCTGCTCTTTTGTTAAAGATAACAGCACCATATTCAGTACTGCACTGATATGTGTTCACTCTGACATTAAGCAAGAGGCCGTTGAAAGCTTTTTGTGGGCTGAACTAAATTCACTTTTCCTGAAGATCAATATCTTTCGAATCAATATAGAGACACATCACTCTCTAGATCCTTATACTGATTATATCTTTCGCTAATGCGCTTACCTCTGCCATTTGAAACTCAAAAGCCATTTGGTTGCTGTGCATATTTTCTTAAAGTGTCTGTGGTCTGGCAGTAATGTGCCCCTGTACCTATGAGGCAATTTACTGCATTCATTACTTGTTTTATACTGTAATGCCAATGCCGTATTGAGTACACACTGAGTCTCCACATTAATTCAATGCTAAATATTTAACATATCCATTACCGGATTGATAATTTATATTCACTTGTGTGGATTAAGGTTTTCTGAGAACTCTCTCTCTCTCTCTCTCTCTCTCTCTCTCTCTCTCTCTCTCTCTCTCTCTCTCTCTCTCTCTCTCTCTCTCTCTCTCTCTCTCTCAATATATTTGACAATATACAAGAAATTATATTTTGCTTAAAGAAAATGATGAAGCCTTTAAGATTTTAGGGCCATTCATATTTAATGCATTGTGGCATTTTTTCATAATGATTACTGTAATTTAAAAGAAAAATTATTTAAGATATTTATTTTAACATATTAGACAAGTTAAGATCAGAGTTCACATTATGTCAGTATTTTGCAAAGAAATGGTGTGTGTGTGTGTGTGTGTGTGTGTGTGTGTGTGTGTGTGTGTGTGTGTGTGTGTGTGTGTGTGTGTGTGTGTGTGTGTGTGTGTGTGTGTGTGTGTGTGTGTGTGTGTGTGTGTGTGTGTGTGTGTGTGTGTGTGGTTGGTTGGTTGGTTTATGTGATTTATGAGGACACAAATTTGTATTATGACATGTGTATTACACTGGTATTACAACTTATGGGTGGTTTATGAAGACATTTCATAAGTCCTCATAAATCAAATGGCTTAAAAAACAATGTTTTATTAAAAAATTTAAAAAGCAGCATGTCTCCTGTGATGGGTAGGTTTAGGGACAGGGGCAGTGTAGGGGGATAGAATATACAGTTTGTCCAGTATAAAAACCATTACGCCTATGGAGAGTCCTCATAATAACAGAATAATAACAGAACTTTATTATAATAAATATGAATCACCTTTACACCAATCACACATTTAGCACCCTATACAAAATTCACACTCAATAAAATTTCTTCACCTCTACAAAATCCACACGCCGTACCAAAAATCGCCACATCTTCTATACAAAATTCACACCCTATACAAATCCCACAGCTGTACAAATTTCACACCCTATACTAAATTTAGTATAAACAGCCTATTTGCTGTAGTTAGAGCACCTGATTTTGAATTTTTTTTATGAATATAATATAAAATATTTTTACTTTTTAAAATGTGATTGTGTAAAGGTGTTCACGAGATACCAACCTTTCGTAAACAAAACCTTTCTCTGCACCAAATAGGCCAAGCTTCCATGCTTCCAGGGATGATCTCATTTTAATGGAGACAGACGCGGTGTGCACGGAGGGAAGGGGCTATGCGTGTGTGGTGTCCGTGCGTGCGTGCGTGTGTGTGAGAGAGAGAGAGAGAGAGAGAGAGAGACGTGTGACGTTCTGTGGCGGACCGCTACAAATTAGTCTATGTGTGGGAAACACAGGATATAAATGGCCTATTTATCAATCTGTCAATATATATAGATATATCATTATTGTTTATAGATAGATAGATGATACTGTTACTGATTATACTGAAATGTATAATTACACTGTAACACAGACACCTTAAAATAAAGTGTGTAACCTTTCTTTTTTTAAGAAAAATGTCTGTAACATCCAGAGTACAGATCATGCAGTATCTCTATTATACCCCTGACTAAAGCTGTTTGTGTGTCTGTGTAGATCCTTGCTAATATCATCATCTTCATCTGTGGAAATGTGGCGGGAGCCTATCACAAACACCTGATGGATTTGGCTCTTAAACAGACGTACCACGACACCTGCAACTGCATCAAGTCTCCCATCAAACTGGAATCTGAGAAGCATCAGCAGGTACGACTAGAGGGATGAACAGATTGCCTGTACCACTTTTTTTTTTTCAAAGAATAGATAAACAGTGCTGAACTGCGTGGTGCCCGGTCCTTCAGGGAACAGGAAGTTAATGTAGGCCTCGATTGGGGAGGTATCGGATAGGTTTGAGCATGAGTCATTCCTGCAGCTGTATTGAAGAGATCATTATATCACCACAATGGGTGACTAATATTCAAAGGCGGAGGGGGCCGGGAGTTAAATTTGTCGTCCCCCCCCCCCCCCCCCCCAGCACTCTGTTTCCTGTTGGATACGAGTGGGGCGGAAGTCTGAACAAGGCACCCCTCTTGCCTCGGTTAGTTTTGCTTATTGTTATTTGTTGTCACATTGTTGTGTGAAATAATGAGAAAGTGTTTCTCCGTGGCGATGGCTGAGTGAGTGAAAAATGAGCAGCGAGATAAAGGCAGATCGCTGGCGGCATTTCTGCTCCATCAGGAATGATCACTCTCACTCTGTGAAATATCAGCCTGTTGAGCACATGCCCCCAGCTTTATTATTCTATGAATGTTTTCGGAGATGTGTTTTAGGCTTTCTTGGCGATTTACAGAGCGCAAGGCAAAGGCAATGTTTCACTCACTCACTCAATGCGCAACATGATTGAATCTTGTATGTATGTTCTGTGTACTGTGAGAATGGAGCTCTTCAGTCAATTCATCATTAACTGTCGGTTCCTTGTGCCATATTGTAAAACATACCTCCTGCAGGGCTGCTCACTGGTTGGTCATTTCAATCACAACATTAGTAGAGCACAGACCATCAGTCTAATTACAGATATGCCTCATTTTACATTTCAAGGGTGAATAAAACATTATCTTTGAAATATATTTTGTCATTAGAAGAGTTCAGGTTTGAAAAAGCAAAGCACAATATTTGCAAACCCCTAATCTTACTCATGAATAATACCTTAAATTAAGTTTTATTACGAATATATATATATATAATATATATATATATAATATATATTTAAAAATAATTATCAACATATTTAATTGAAATCTTAAGTGAACATGTAAACTTTGAAGGCCCTAAAATACATTTTAGAACATCTTTTTTCTTTTTTTGTCTCAATTGTTTTGTGGTTTAAAAAAACACTGAATCAGAATTCATAAAATCTTAGACTTGATGGTGGACACTTTTGACTTGGGCCAGGAGCAACCACCTAGCAACACCCTGAAAATCACACTGGGCCCCTAAGGAAGCCCACAGAAACACTCCACAATATTCATATGCACATTTTCTTCAAACTAAAAATCTCTAAGTGATATTCTAAATATGTAATATTGAGATGATAGGATGTCCAAAAACAATTTTGCTAATTAATATTTCTGCACTTTCTGCACAGAAATCATATTCATTTATACGGTAGAGAAAGAACCACAATGGATTAATGACATCATTTCCTTTAGCAATCACTCCCCCAGACCGGAGGACATGCAGTACTTAAACCCATTAGTGTAGACAACCTGCTTTGATTTCCCTTTTTTTTTATAATAGTACATTAATGGATTTCACCTTTTTCCCTGCTGTCACAATCAGCACATGGCACACACCCCATTATAATTATTTTTTTTATTTGACCTTCATTAAGCAGTATGTCCTCTGAAGAGAGGAAAAAACAGAAAACAGGGAAGAGTGACTGGGTAATAAAAAGATAAATGAATGGACTTTCCATATTTCCCATTGTTCATAGTTTTCTTTATTTTATTTATTCACTGTAACCCTGTTAACCTTAACCTCTTTTAAGTGTGAATAATTGCTTAACCCAGGGTCAAAAATTGACTTAAATAGTGGTTTACCAATATGCCCAATGTCAATATGCTATCTAAAGAACAGTTTGGCTGACATAAAAAAAATTATATCCTAATAATAAATGTACAATAAAATAGAACAGCATCTGAGCAAACAAAGTCTAAATGTTCTTTTAAATTCTTTTACAATCAGGGTAGTTCATTAGTGGCAGGAGACATCTGTTACACTGAGGTGGATGAACTGATTGAATCAGAGCGGTTTTAATTTTTCTCTAATTTTCTCTCTCACTCCACCAGCCAAACAAAAATGAATTAATTAATTAATAATAAAAAATAAAAAGTGCTAAAAGATTAGGGCTTTGTTCTAAATAACATACTACCATACTACTTGTACTTGTATGTATGTAGCATTTATAGTGTGAAAAAATGCACATTTTCTGTATGAACAATATCTGGATGACGTTGTACAAAAAAGAGAACAGAGCAGACTGTTCTAAGAAATGCAGTGCGTCAAACTTAATCTTCTTTCTTTGGTTAATAATTATTTTAATTTTTTTAAAGAACAGAATTTATTTGAAATTGATTTTTCTTGTAACATTATAAATATCTTTACTGTCACTTTTGATCAATTTAAAGTATTAATTTCTTTTTTCTTTTGAATGGTAGTGTATCACGTTTTCCACAAAAATATTAAGCAGCATAACTCTATTCAGTATTTATGATGAGAAGAAATGTTTCTTGAGCAGCAAATCAGCATATTAGAATGATTTCTAAATGTGACACTGAAGGCTGGCGTAATTGGTGCTGAAAATTCAGTCTTGACATCAATGAATAAATTACATTTTAAAATATTTAAAATAGAAAATTTTAATTATATTTTAAATGTTAAATATAATAATAAATCTTAATTTAATCTTTTGCCCAGTATATCATAATTAGATTTGAATTAATTTACAAACATAGCCTTGGAAACCTTTCAAAGGAATGGCAATAACTATCTTCCTTTCTTACGACCAATGGAGCGCTCTTGCTGTCCCTGCTCCACGCCCACATTGCGAGAGTGATGAGGCAGAGATCATTCAGAGGCTGAAGGTCCTAACTTTGGCCATGCCGAAAACACCAACAACTTCCACAACCTCTATGTACAGGACACACCAATGTAAGGTAGGACTTATGACACACATACTAGAGTATCTGTGCACTCAGCTGATTTATTTTAGGCCGCTATATATTATATTTCCTAGACACTGCACTGCTCTCCACTGAGCTGTCCTACCCTCAATAGATCCTGTCAAACATCTGCCCCTTTCAGTCTGACACAAAAAACAAGCTATTCATCAACCAAGATACTCTATCTAAAAGAGTCTAGACACTTTTCTATGCTTCTATTAAAAATTAAAAGCAAACACAATCTTCTGCTATACAGGCAAACTGTTGAAGTTAATTGCTTTAAAGGACAAGTAGTGCTTTGCTGCTTTAAAGCAATACTGCTATCTGCTTCAAAGCGGTCTCCTTCCCCTTAATATGCCTTTCAGTAACTCTTTCTGAATGGTACATTGATACGTTAACAAGTTAATGACTTTATGAGTGAGTCATTTAATAATTTACTTGAACCGATTTGTTTACCAAACAAGTAACTTGAATCATTACTCAACGATTAACTCAAAAAACTGATTTTTTGAGGGAATGCAGCAAGTTACTTTCTTTATGAATAAGTCATAGAATAATTTACTTATCCAATTTATAAAAAAAAAAAACATTATTCAGGGGCTAATTAAGTGACTCTTTATGAGTGAGTCATTGAATCGCTCACTCAGGTCATTAATAAATCAGCTCAGAGATGTAACAGTTTGATTCTTGAAAAAAGACAACAACTGCTAAAATTGTATCTTAAATGTACGTTTCTCAGTATAATTTCAGTTTTGTTTTTTGTATAAGAGCAGTATCACACAATCATGCTGTTGGTTTAAATATCAGCACAACAGTGCGTTTAAGGACGTTCAGATATTTGTACACAAGACAAATGCTTATTAAGAAAAGAATAATTTGCAAGTTGTGTATTATTTCCAGTACAAAAAAAATAAATTCATGCTCTTTAACAGTTTGCATAAGTCTCCTTTTGAGTTTTCTCGAACATTTTCCACAGCATTCTGTATGCAGACATTGTTGGATTCACGCGTCTGGCCAGTGACTGTTCACCTGGAGAACTAGTCTACATGCTCAATGAGCTCTTCGGCAAATTTGACCAGATAGCCAAGGTATCAGAAGTCCTAACAGGCATAGGGGACACCAGAACTGGTTGTCATACATACATACATAGTACAGTAGTGGCCAAAAGTGATGTCGGCCTAGGAAAATCTTCACCCTTTATTCAAATTATGAAACATGTGTTAAACTTTGTAAGCATATTGCGTAGTTGTGCTTTGTCAATTCTTTTATTTGTAATAATTAAATTAAACATGCTAAATTGTGCAGACATCATTTTTGGCCAGGCTGTCATACAAAGAAATTATGAACACATGCAAAAACAAAGAGAACTAACACAATATTAATAACTGATTATGTTGTAGTCAATGTATGTTTTTTCCTGAGCTTTTTTTTTTTCTGTACAGAATGTAATGTCTTTTACACTGTTGTCTAATTTGGTTTGATGCAGGACAACGACTGCATGCGGATCAAGATTCTGGGCGACTGCTATTACTGTGTGTCAGGGCTTCCAGATCCTTTGACCGACCATGCCAATAACTGTGTGAAGATGGGGCTGGACATGTGTGAAGCCATCAAGTAAAAGCCATCAAGCACACATAATTATTACACAGCTCTCTGAAATACAAAATGGACCAATATACCGCTAAATGGACTAATTGACCTTTGTTTCAGGGAGATTCAGCTGTGCTATTTTAATGTCTGTGCAAACACAGTGTAAAATTCAGTCTTAATAGGCAAATTTAACCAAAATTTGGTAAGGCTTACAATGCCTGAGGTTGTTAGCCTGTGGGTCATTTTTCGGGGTGTCCCATAAGCCAGTGCCTTTCAGGGTTTATTTTGAGATGCATATTATCCCTTACATATTTTTCCATTTCTTCATTAGAACATAAAGACCCTTTGAATTGTGTCTGCTACAAAGTCCTAAAACCACACTACACATGAGCTTTTTGTCACATTATGCTCTTTCATCATCTTCCAGGGACCACTTCTGTGTCTTTTTTTTCCCATGGTGTCTGTCTTTTCAAGCACTGCTCTCTGAGGCTGAAATAACCTGCATACTCAAGACGCTCAGATGTGTGATATTGTTGAAACCCACACATTCTCCTTTCCCTCTCTTTTTCCATCTCAAAGTGCAGCCCCTTTTTCCAGTCCCTTTCACGATTCCTCACCAATTCTTCATTCTTCCGCTCTTCTGCTACACATTCACTCTCCGTTATGTTACTGAAATTTTTGTTGCACACACACACACACACACACACACACACACACACACACACACACACACACACACACACACACACACACACACACACACACACACACACACACACACACACACACACACATCCATTTGAGGAGGTAATTAAGGACCCTCCAGTGTATTTTCCAACATGGCGTAGCTCAGGCTGAGGGGCTCTTAGAAATAAGAATGGTGTGTGACAGGCACACTGAAATGATATGTCAGCAACATACCTCCAGTGGTGCCATGCAAATTTATTTATTTTACACACACACACACACACACACACACAGATGCCGTGCACCTTTTTATTTATTCTGTATTTGTTTTGGAGGGAGCACCAGTTGCTGTTTTTTGTTTCGTTTCGTTTCGTTTTGTTTCTTCGTCAACAAGTTTCACCAGCAAGGTCATGGATTTTATACCACAAACTAGACCAGAAAAAACAAGCATAATCCAGTCTGCATTAATATTCACGCTGGCCTAAAGTGTTCTTTCCAGCTGGGAAATCGTAATATTCAAGCTGCCTTATCTAAAACACAAGATGTTCTGTGTGCTGAATGAATGTATACACAGGCACCAGACACACTCCCTCAGACACCAACGCGTACCGCCACAATCCTGGCACCTTCTGATATTTAATTTGCTATAAATATTTCTGGTGTTAAGTTATGTCACTGTAATATGGTACTGTTTCAGTCATTTCAAAGGATGGAGGGAGAGACTGAATTGTGTATGTGCTATAAAAAAATCTTCATGACACTGGGAGAAAACTTGGTTTATTGACATATAATATTAGTGAGTAAATCAGTCAAGAGTGTCCAGTATTATGTTTATTATGATTTTAGTATTATGTTTATCATAACCTTTTTATCTAAAGATTTATGCTTAAAGTTAGTTTAGTTAGTAGACAAATTTGAGTTGTGCCTTCACATACATTTCTTTAAAAAAAATTATTATTTTTAGACTATTTCAATAATGACTGTTAATCGATTAAAAATGTATATCGAAATTATGACATAACATGCCATTAATTAATCAAATTGATCACAAACACAACACAGAAAAGCTCTAACACTAATGTTGCAGATGTGTAAATAAACAAGTTTTCTTTATAATAGTAAAGAATGAGCAGGTGTCTCCAAACCTTTAATACTTTTCCTGTTATTTCAGGAAGGTGAGAGATGCCACTGGGGTTGACATTAACATGCGTGTTGGAGTTCACTCTGGGAATGTTCTCTGCGGTGTGATTGGCCTCCAGAAATGGCAGTATGATGTTTGGTCACATGACGTCACCCTGGCCAATCACATGGAGGCAGGGGGTGTACCTGGGTAAGATCAGCAAATGACTTTTGTTTTTCCCCATTTCAGAATTTTCACATATTTGGTACAAGTGCTATTATGCTCATGGAGGGTTCTTGACGTTAATAGAAATACTCTTTTGAAAGCACAATGAATGTGCTTTTGTGCTACTAATGAATGTTCCGTTGAATAACCCAAAAAATAACAGAAATGCAAAGGGGTACATTCATTTTTCATATCTTAACTCTATTGTCTCTGCAGGCTTTGGAACATTTGTGAAATACTCATATAATGCACCTGTTTTTGTGAAGTGCCCCCTTTCATTTGCCAGCCTGTAATAGTTTGTGCGCTCCTCTCCAGACGGGTTCACATCTCTTCTGTAACACTGGAACATTTGAAAGGGGCATATAAAGTCGAGCCAGGCAACGGACTAAGCAGAGATTGTTACCTGAAAGAGCACGGCGTCATCACGTACCTAGTCATCAACCCGAAGGTAAAAAAATCACACATGCAATCCAGCTTTCACATGGTTATAAATAACTAGCCATTTACATTTTCTGAGGAAAATAATGGTGGCAGAGTGATCTTGGCCCAAGTGATTTTAAGGGTTTAGAGCAAATTCATTATTTTAACTTTTTTTTTTTCAGCTATAATAATAATTGTGGCAACAACAAAAAAAATCATCTATTTTCATAAATAAAATTATGAATAACAAAAACAATCCATTTATTACTCAGAAAATGAGTTAAACAAAAGCATTAACAATAGCCAAACAAACCTTCTGTGTGATATTTAATGAATCATATCACAATATGTCTAGTTATGCAACTACTTTGCTAATTAGCATTGCATTCAATTCACCTTGAGCGCTAATTAGCATAATTACACAATTTACACTTTGCAGTTACACAAATGTGACTTTGTGGTCATATGTGACAACCTTGGAAAGACTGTTTATCAGAACTCAAGTTTAATGGAAGGGGCATCAAGACCCAGAAGATTCCAGAATATCCGTCCATTGAGATGTGTGTGGGCTTTTCAGCCCACAGATATCATAATGCCTGGTATAATTTATTTAAATAACAATGGCTATTGTTTTATTTATGCAGTACTTTATTTACTTTTCAACAATGCATTTGCTTTGCCCGAGGTAACAAAAGCAGCAAATCTTTTTCATAAGAGACTCGTACATTTATTTCTGTTCGGTTTGTGGCTCTTGGCCCTCTTTATCATAACAACCCACTGCACACCCACTCCCTTCACATTCCCAATTTTATGACTGAATTTGAGTTTGGATTGAATTGGGCTTTTGCTTGTTTGTTTAGTTGTTCTCTTTTCTTTTTTCACCTGTTGTTTAGTTGATGCCTGTAAGCTTTTTTTCTTTTTTTTCTGTTGAACCATGGCCATCGTGTTAAGTTGGTGTAAAGTAGACTGTACATATTGGCTCTGTTATCTTAAATACTATAGCAAGGGTTTTCTACCTTTTGGTGTCAAGTACCCTCAAATATGACAGAAGAGAATACATATTCCTAAAATACATATTCATTTATGTACGTATATAGCCCCCTCTTCCCATTTTAAGACCCCATTTATACTGGGTGATATTGTGTGATGACAACATGATGTTTTCAAAATTAATGAATTGCCTTTTATATTGTCAATGCACTAAAGCCAAAGGCAATTATTAAAATATTATCTGGAAAATATTTACTTTGTAGAACCATCATTTCATCTTAAAACGAGACACTACAGGCAAAAACTGTTTTTTCATGCAGTTTTCTCCTGTACTGAGGCAGAAATCTCCACTTCAGCAGCACTTACACAACACCAAACTTTACAGGTTTATTCCTATCTATATTCTGAAGGTTTTTACTGAGGGGTTTATATAGTTTGCCTGATTTTATACATTTCCTTTCTAGATTTTTTTTTTGAAAATGTGTTTTTTCTGTCTGTTGACAGTATTTTCTGCCAATAAAGAGATAAAAAGAGATATCTAAAATTCCCTCTGTAAAAACGTTTGACTCTAATATGTTGTTCTAGAAATATATGCAAATGAGTGCATATTCATTTAGATAATGTCTCATTTGCATATTTAAACATAACATTTAAAAAAAAACTTGTAATGCAAAAAATGTTTGCAATTCTTAATGTAATCAATCAACTGAGGGAGTATTGTGATGTCTATTCAGGGTTTTTTTACCCTATGGGGTGTTTTGCGTCTTCTCATAGGATAAGGACACACAGTCTCATGAATAATTATCAGAGACAGATTAGTCATCGATGTATTATAGTACAAGAAAACATCACATCTTGTGATGTTAACATGAAGACGCATTTAATCCAGGAAGTTGAAAATAGTTGAAAATCTGCTTACTATCAAAAGGTCCCAGTTGTATGACCTTATTTGTATCTTAGCCGATTTTTGGAATGTTCATATTTGATTCCATTTGATTCCAAAACTTAATAATAATTTAAACTTTTTTTTTGCTTCAGGACCCAGATTTTACATTAGACATCAAGTACCAAAATTTATTTAGCATCCAAAAGAAACACAGAAATGTCCTGACAATAAGTATCAGATCATGTAATACATTTGATTAAAATTTGTATTACAAAACACACCTGTGACCCACCACTTCAGTATATTCTTATCCGATTTTGGGATTTCTGTGTTCTAACTCCTCTAGCCTGTAACACATCCATTTAAACTTGTACTTCATGTTATGGTGTTACTTAGGCCGAAAAACGGAGTCCCCTGCTTCCTTCTTGTCTTCGCACTACTCTGGATGGAGTCAAGATGAGGGCGTCTGTCCGTATGACACAGTACCTTGAGTCCTGGGGAGCAGCCAAACCTTTTGCTAACCTCCACCATCGAGACAGCATGACCAATGAGAACGGCAAGATCAACACACACGTGAGTCAACCTGAGCATGTGGAAAGAAAACAGTCATTCTGATTCAAGATTTTAATGATGCTCAGTCAACAGGACTATCTTGAACTTAAAGCACTTAATAGTGCTCTTTTAATTACAATTTGTTTCATTTTTTCTTACAGGACGTGCCGTTAGGGCAAATCAACTTTCAGCAAAGGTCCGAAAGGTCTGGGGTTTTTTTTCTACTGTTTATTGCTTTATAACAAAAAAAGAGCAAAAATGTAAATTCAAGTAAATAACCTTTCAGAACATACACTGACCTCTTCTGCATTTCTATAGTTGTTTGAAGTCCCTCCTTTTTCCTCTCCAATCCCTTTCAGAACAAAATCGCAGAAGAAGAGATTTGAAGAAGAGTTGAATGAAAGAATCATTCGCACTATTGATGGCATCAACTCACAGAAGTGAGTGTCCATAATGCTCTGCTTTTATCCATATGGAGGAACTCATGAATTCTCTGCAAAATATGAGAAGAAATATTGATAATAAGGGTCAAATCTGAGCCCACAGTGAAAGTGTCCAATTTATACCTGGAATTTTTATATATATATATATATAATATAATATATATATATATATATATATATATATATATATAATATATATATATATATGTATATATAAAGTATATATATATATATATATATATATATATATATATAAAATAAGAAATTCCAAAATAGAAGGATTTTCATTAGTAGTCTCAGATTTTGTATAACAGTATAACAATTCTTTGTCAATTACAATTCACTTTCAGAACATTTCCTGCAACAGTGCCACCAAAAAAGCTATTATAATAGTGATTCACCTTGACAATGAGAATTTAATTGGTATAAATTACTTTATTTATGCTTTATTTCCACCAGACAATGGCTGAAGTCAGAGGACATTCAAAGGATATCTCTATTCTTTCACAATAAGACACTCGAAAAAGAGGTACATCCCTTCTTGAGGTGTGGTATGTGCCATTGAATGACTAACACTGTAAGTGCTTCATTGTGAACAGAAAAACCCATCAGAATCAGAGCTAAGACAATCAAAGCAAAGACGTATAGGAACGTAAGAGCTGAGATATTGAACTTTTTTCTTTTTTCTTCTAACAGTACAGGGCCACGACTCTGCCGGCCTTCAAGTACTACGTCACCTGTGCTTGTCTGATTTTCTTCTGCATCTTTATAGTGCAGGTTTTGGTCTTGCCCAAGTAAGTACCATCTCCACGACATCTTTCAAGGATGTCATTGTCTTTCACAACGCAATTACGCAGACAGCCACTGTCTCCCACAGCACTTAGACCTACTGACACGTAATAATATTACAACATCTACACAATTGAAAGAACATTAGTGCACCGATAAATAATGGCATGATGGGGACATCAGTGCCTGTCTGAAAAAGACTGCCCCGGAGCAGATAGTTATAGATTTTTTTTTAATCAGAGGTCAGTCTGGTTTGGAAATTATGTCTCCTTTTGTATGAATTCAGAAAAATCAATGCAAGACGTCACCCTAATTTACTGCTTCTCATTTACTGCACATTCACAAGAGCCAGAAGCACACCGGTTTTCTCAATATGTGTTCTCACGTTCTGACATTGATTTTATATCACATTAAACACAATTGGTGATGTTTGGCACCGCAAAGACTGGAGCTAAATGTTTATGTTCCTATATTCAAAAACCCATTGAATTAGTGATGCCTGCTTAGGCTATTCAAATGTAAGTTCTAACCCTAAACTTAGGCATCATATTTGTCCACACTTTTTGTTACTGTATATGGACATGAATGCTATTTAATCATGCGGCTTAATGAGAAGAGATGGTCTATTATTCTTCTAAGCAATTAGACTTAATTAAACCTAGCAGACAATGAAACAGTTGAAAAATCCCAAAGATATCCACCTTTTTCTGCTCTAAACAATGCGCGCCGCCATGACGACGAGTCCGGTTGCCTACTTCCGGTTTGCACTGTATAAGCAGTGAGAGAATGAGTTCAGGCTATGTGCTGCTGTTGGTTGATTTTACAATTCAAAGAAGATAAAAAAAAAAAAAAAAACTTTAGAAACTGGGTGCTTTGAGCATAAGATTAAAAGGAGAGAATGCCTATGTCCGGTTCGGATCAGCTACATTCAGTGCCAGAGAGTAGACGTTTTTGGTTAGCTGCGCTAAAACTGAAGCATCCAACGAAAAAGGTGTAATACGTTACCAGTATGGATGGGCATTTCAAGCAAAAATAATATTCGAAGATCGCTGGGTATTATTCAATTATTATTCGAAAATAGCACCCCTCCATCACATCACGCACACATAGCCTACATATTTTTATATTTAGCCTACATAGCCTAAATATATTTTTTTTAAAAACTAAACATACTTTTTATATTTAAGTTTCACAATATAATGTTTTTTATTTATTTGTTTATTTATTTAATCTATGTTGATTATATGAAAAGGTAACCGCATGAGATGAGTCAGATATGATCATAATGCCCAATATATCGGAAAACATTTGGAATGGCTCAGACATGATTTTGACCACTTATTAAGTTTTGTTTTGTAGAAAGCCTTTCTGTAAAGTGAATTTCGTTTAGTAAAAATTGTATCTTCATTTGTATCAATGTTTTATCCACAAATTGCCTAGAATAATAAATATGACATATGACAAATATAGCGCGTCTTATTAGGCCTAATAAACGAAACTCAGCGTTTAAGTTAGGCTACTTGCCTCACATACATGAGAAGTATATAGAAAGCTTGAAATGTGTACTTTTAAACAAAATAATTAAAAACGAGCAGAAATGGGCTGCTCTCTGCTTATGTAGGTTAATTCGTATGAAGTGTGCATTTCTCTCTAGGCGCGTTCACTACTGCGAAGATGGCGAGTCAGCATCATCAAATTTATCTTTGCAGTCGATACTTACAGAAAACACTAGTTATTAATAAACAATTCAAATGTTTAATGCATAATCATTACTTTTGCCGTTTTTTTATTGTGGCAAGCTTATGCGTGCGTTGTGATGCAGAATAGGCAATATTACGAAAACGCTCATTATGGTTTAGTATTCTCTCCCATATAGTATACATAACTTCCAACCGAACTTCAGTCGTGCACGGGCAGGGGCAGCCCTACTTATTTATTTCACATATTTTCTAATCAGCACATCACTGCGGCGTTCTGAGCAAGCGGCGCAATCTTCATAAAGCTTAGAACCGGAAAAGGACAACCGGATTCCGGTTCAAACCCGCTATGAATCATGGGTAAATTCGCTAACCAGGAAAAAGGTGGATACGTTGAAGCAGGCATCTGAGCCAGTGTTGTTATTGTAAACTATTGAAAATGGTTGTTGGAAATTGAAATAAAACTTAAATAAAATAAAATATGAATAGATGAAAGGCTTCAGCTTAAAAATCTTAAATAAACATTTGAAATGATGCCATAGCAATTAACTGAAATAAGTTTAAGTAATAAAATGACTACTAAATAAAACTAAAATAACATCTGGGCCATATCTCGAGAGCAAAAAGTGTTTTCAATCTCTCGAGATATGTCCCAGATCCGTGTTATTTTCATATTATTTATATTCTATTGTAGTATTTAAGTTGTGGTAAGTCTGTTATGTGCTTTTGTCATTTTGTTTTATTTTTATATATATCTATTTCTGTATAGCTTTAATCTATTTTATTTACTAGTCATTTTTGTACTTAAACTTATTTCAGTTAATTGCTAAGGCATCATTTTTAAAAGTCTTGATGTTGTATTTTAAGGTGGTCTCTTTTTACCTGGAACAGGTAGCAATCAATAAACAATGACTTTAAACACCCTAGCAATGGCATAGCAATGCACTAAAAACAACTTAGAACACCTTATTAACCTCGTACCAACCGCATCACGTTTTGCACAGGCAAGCACTTCCAAAAATCCTGTTACATATAAAAAATCTAGCATTGTTCAAGCATGGCGAGCAACAGTTCTTATCTCTATATGTGGCTTTTCATCTATCCTTCTCTTTTCATGTCAGAGTGAGAATGAATAAAGATTGGATGTTCGTGTGTGACTTGCTTTAGAGTATCGCTTATGATTTTGTCTCTCACAGAACCACCGTCCTTGGAGTATCATTCGGAATGGCTTTCCTTTTGCTCGCCTTGATCCTCGGCATATGTTTTGCTGGTCACATACTGGTAAGTGGTAAATATAGAAGTAAATAAAGTAGCTTTCTGTGAGAGTGAATTAAGCAGATTGGCTTGTTTCGTTCATTCTATTCAGATGTAGACGCTACAAGTCTTTTTTCCATGGAGGAAACTGTATACTGAAATGTCATTTAATAAGTCGAGCTTCCCTCACATTTGAGACCCTCATCTTGTTAGAGAAAATGTCATACCGGGAGGAAAAAACACCATATCAAAACAAGATTGAAATTTTCCTTGTTTTAGCCGGAGGAACAACACTCTTTTTCTGCTCTTAGAGAGCGTTGTCTATAATCAAATTACGAGCTACTTTGGACCTGCAGAACATAAGTGGCTTAAGCAAAAATCACCTGCATATCTCTCTATTTTCTTTCTCCTGCTCTTTCTTCCTTAATATATTATAAAAGCTTTGAATGAAATGGCTTATTCAACATTCATTTTGTGGTCATATTCCACCCCAAACTAAAAAGAAATTAACAAGAAATTGTTTTCTTAAAGATAATTAAGCCTGTTTCTATGACCATTAAGGTGTATTATATTTTAAGTAAATGATTGTATTTATACTTTTATTTATAAAAATAGCCTTTGTTTTCTTAATGCAAAATGTAATTTCTTTTTTTGGGTGGGGGGGGGGGGGGGGGTGGGGTTCTTATGCGATTCTTCTCTTGTGAGATTCAACCTCATTCCATGGATTTCCAACTATAATTGAAGTAACCTGTATTAGGGCATCCAAGTTATATTTTTGGAAGGCATGACCTTCCAAAGTACTTGAAGGGTTTGCATGCCGTTCACCCACCAGCACGACTTGATTTGTCCCCAGTTCATTAATTAATTCAATTCAATTCAATTCAATTCAAGTTTATTTGTATAGCGCTTTTCACAATACACATTGTCTCAAAGCAGCTTTACAGAAAGTGCATTTCAGAAATGTACAAAGAAAAATACAGTTAGTTAATCATGTATAAATTTAGGCATAACATATCGCCGGTGTTTAGTCGTCTCTTCACAGGCGTCGAGTCGTCTCTCCACAGGCGTTTAGTCGTCTCTCCACCGGCGTTTAGTCGTCTCATCACAGGTGTTGGGGCATCTGAAGTCTTCGTGAGAGGCTGGATACAAACTGGAGCTGACGAACGCTATTTACCTCGGGACTAGCGTCCCGAGATAACAGCAGAAAGACAGATGGGAAATAATTAGCATAGCTGATGTTCATAATATTAATGCATTCGAACTGATTCAGAAGTAGTATAAAAGGTAAGCATTAAGTGAATGCTTGGTTAAAGAGATGCGTCTTTAATCTAGTTTTAAACTGGGACAGCGAGTCTGAGTCTCGAACAATATCAGGAAGGCTATTCCAGAGTTTCGGAGATAAATGTGAGAACGCCCTCCCTCCTTTAGTAGACTTAGATATCCTAGGAACGACCAGAAGCCTCGAATTTAGTGATCTTAAAGAGCGCGATGGATTGTAGGGCGATAGAAGGTCTGTTAAATACACAGGAGCTAAACCATTTAGAGCTTTATAAGTCAATAGTAATACTTTGTAATTGATACGGAACTTAATAGGTAACCAGTGTAGAGATGATAAAATTGGTGTTATATGATCATATTTTCTTGATCTAGTAAGAACTCTAGCGGCTGCATTTTGCACTAACTGTAGCTTGTTTATTGAGGATGCAGGACAACCAGCTAATAAAGCATTACAGTAATCTAGTCTCGAGGTCATGAATGCATGAACTAACTTTTCTGCATCTGAAACAGATAACATGTTACGTAGCTTAGCAATGTTTCTAAGGTGGAAAAAGGCTGTTCTTGTAACATATGAAATATGATTTTCGAAAGTCAAGTTGCGGTCTAGCATAACACCCAGGTCCTTTACTGTAGTGGATAAAGTAACAGGACATCCTTCTAAATTAAAGTTGTATTGTAAGGGATTTTGTGGGTAGTTTTTTGGACCAATAAGTAATACCTCCGTTTTATCTGAATTTAATAGCAGGAAATTACACGTCATCCAGCATTTTATATCTTTTAGACACTCTGTCAAGTTAGATAAGTTAGTGTTTTCATCTGGTCGTGATGAGATATATAATTGAGTGTCATCAGCATAACAGTGAAAATTAATTCCATGTTTTCTTATAATATTACCAAGTGGCAGCATATATATTGAGAATAGCAGAGGGCCTAGGACAGATCCTTGCGGCACTCCATAGTCTACTGATGTTATCTTTGATTTTTCCCCATTTAAACAGACGAAATGGTAACGGTCTGATAAGTACGATCTAAACCAGCTTAATGCCTGTCCCTGAACACCAGTGTAGTTTTGTAGTCGATCTAAGAGTATTTTATGATCTATAGTGTCGAACGCAGCACTAAGATCAAGTAGAACTAGTATTGAGATACAGCCTTGGTCAGAGGCTAAGAGTAAATCATTTGTAATTTTAACTAGCGCAGTTTCTGTGCTATGATGCGGTCTGAATCCCGACTGAAATTTTTCGTAGATATCATTTTCTTGCAAGAAAGAGTATAATTGAGCGGACACAATTTTTTCTAGTATTTTAGACATAAATGGAAGATTTGAGATGGGTCTGTAATTTGCTAGGTTATTTGGATCTAATTGCGGTTTCTTAATGAGAGGTTTTATTACTGCCAGCTTGAATATTTTTGGAACGTGACCTAAAAATAAAGACGAGTTAATAATATTGAGAAGAGGCTCTTCCACTACAGGTAACACTTCTTTAAGTAGTTTAGTGGGTATTGGATCTAATAAACATGTTGTTGGTTTAGATGCAATGATTAGTTTATTTAGTTCTTCCTGTCCTATAGTTGTCACGATTGTCATATTTTCAATGTGTTTAGTTCTGTTTTGAGATCTTGTTTCCCCCGTCTTTTGTGACTTTTGGTTCAGTCCTGTTAGTTTTCCCGCCATGTCTGATTAGAAATTCCCTGCACCTGTTTTCTGTTAATCATCCCATTAGTCCCTGTTCATTTAAGCCCTGTGTTTTCCCTCAGTGTTTGTTGGTCGTCGTCCACGTATGGTTGTATGTTTTGAAGTCCTGGAGTTCCCTTTCCTTTGTTCATGTCTGTTTTTTTGGAAATTAAGTTTGTAAATAAATACTTATATCGCCATTCCGTGTCCTCGTCTTCAGCACCTGCAGCAACCCTGACAGAACGACCAACCATAACAAAAAAAAAAAATGGAGAGCTGGAAGCAGGCCTTCGTAGGCACCCGGATGGCCATATTTCGTGGGACCCGTGGAGGTCGTAGTAGGGGATGTGACCGAGTTCAGGTGATCCCGAGTCCAGTATGGCCTGAGCCCATTACATGCACGCCAGAGCCTGACCCGTTTGCCGACCTTCCTGAGCTTCTTCCCCCAGAGCCTTCACCGCTGGTCCCGTCCAGCCCAGTCAAGCCTTCGCCGCTGGTCCCGTCCAGCCCAGTTGAGCCTTTGACCGTCACCTGCCCGCCAGAGCCTGAGCCCGTCGCCTGCCCGCCAGAGCCTGAGCCCGTCGCCTGCCCGCCAGAACCTGAGCCCAGCCCCAAGCTCCCCGAAATGCTGGTTCCGTCCAGTTCCGAGTCCCCTGATGTGCTGGTCCCGTCCAGTTCCGAGTCCCCCGATGTGCTGGCCCCGTCCAGTTCCGAGTCCCATGAAGCGGCAGAGCCAGAGCCAGAGCCCGTTGACCCAGAGCCAGAGCCAGAGCCCGTTGACCCAGCGCCAGACCCAGAGCCCGTTGACCCAGACCCAGAGCCCGTTGACCCAGAGCCAGAGCCAGAGCCCGTTGACCCAGCGCCAGACCCAGAGCCCGTTGAGCCAGAGCCCGTTGACCAGAGCCAGAGCCCGTTGACCCAGAGCCAGAGCCCGTTGACCCAGAGCCAGAGCCCGTTGACCCAGAGCCAGAGCCCGTTGACCCAGAGCCAGAGCCCGTTGACCCAGAGCCAGAGCCCGTTGACCCAGACCCAGAGCCAGAGCCCGTTGACCCAGAGCCAGAGCCCGTTGACCCAGAGCCAGAGCCAGAGCCAGAGCCCGTTGACCCAGCGCCAGAGCCAGAGCCCGTTGACCCAGCGCCAGAGCCAGAGCCCGTTGACCCAGCGCCAGACCCAGAGCCCGTTGACCCAGACCCAGAGCCCGTTGACCCAGAACCCGTTGACCCAGCGCCCGTTGATGTCAAGTCAGTTCCCGATCATGAGCCTGTCCTCCCCAAGAAAATTTTGGGGGGGCGCTATACGCCTTCGCCGTGGCCGGCCAAAGATCCACGGAGGCCTGGAAAAATTACACCGCCGTGGCCACCTGATGGATCTTCACCGCCGTGGCCACCTGAAGGGTCTGCACCGCCATGGCCACCTGAAGGGTCTGCACCGCCATGGCCACCTGAGGGGTCTGCACCGCCATGGCCACCCGAAGGGTCCTCACCGCCATGGCCACCCGAGGGTCCCACAGCACCGCCCTGGACGCCCGAGGGTCCCACAGCTCCGCCCTGGACGCCCGAGGGTCCCACAGCTCCGCCCTGGACGCCCGAGGGTCCCACAGCTCCACCGTGGCCACGCCCACAGCCTGCTCCACCGTGGCCACGTCCACAGCCTGCACCATCGTGGCCACGCCCACAGCCTGCACCGTCGTGGCCACGCCCACAGCCTGCTCCACCGTGGCCACGCCCACAGCCTGCACCGTCGTGGCCACGCCCACAGCCTGCACCGTCGTGGCCACGCCCACAGCCTGCTCCGCCGTGGCCACGCCCACAGCCTGCTCCGCCCTGGAGGCTTCCTGGACCTGCACCATGCCCTCGTCAGCCTCCAGGGCGCCCACCCTCCCACCCCTTTGGATGTTGTACGGCGCGAGGTCGCGCCTTCGGAGAGGGGGGGGTACTGTCACGATTGTCATATTTTCAATGTGTTTAGTTCTGTTTTGAGATCTTGTTTCCCCCGTCTTTTGTGACTTTTGGTTCAGTCCTGTTAGTTTTCCCGCCATGTCTGATTAGAAATTCCCTGCACCTGTTTTCTGTTAATCATCCCATTAGTCCCTGTTCATTTAAGCCCTGTGTTTTCCCTCAGTGTTTGTTGGTCGTCGTCCACGTATGGTTGTATGTTTTGAAGTCCTGGAGTTCCCTTTCCTTTGTTCATGTCTGTTTTTTGGAAATTAAGTTTGTAAATAAATACTTATATCGCCATTCCGTGTCCTCGTCTTCAGCACCTGCAGCAACCCTGACAATAGTTGTAAAGCGGTTTAGTTGTTCTAGAGGGGCCATAATTGAGGCTGAGTCATAAGACACCATAGAGGATTGTACATTTACAATTGTGTTTCGGATGCTTTCTATTTTCTCATTGAAGTAATTCATAAAATCATTACTACTATATTGTAACGGAATATTTTGCTCTGGAGATGTCTGATTATTTGTTAGTCTAGCCACGGTGTTAAATAAAAACCTTGGATTATTTTGGTTATTTTCAATTAGTTTGCGGATATGCTCAGCCCTGGCTGATTTTAGAGCCCTTTTATAACGTGACATACTGTCTTTCCACGCGATTCTGAAGACCTCTAAATTAGTTCGTTTCCATTTACGCTCTAAGTTACGAGTTTCTCTCTTGATAGCATGCGTAGCACTGTTGTACCATGGTGTTTTAGTTTTCTCTCTAACCTTTTTTAATCTAATTGGTGCAACAATATCTAGTGTACTAGAGAAAATGTTGCTCATACTGCTAGTCATTTCCTCTAGTTCATCTGTTTGTTTGGGTTCACTGAGCAGCTGAGATAGATCAGGTAAGCTATTTGAGAATCTATCTATAGTGGTTGGAAGGATTGTTCTGCCTGGTCTATAACGTGGTGCAACATGACAAATTTCAGCAGTGCGTATTATGCAAGTTACCATGTAATGATCAGTGAGATCGTCACTTTGCGGTATAATATCTATATCGGTTGGATCGGTTCCATATGAAATAATTAAATCTAGTGTATGATTTAGACGATGAGTGGGACCACTGACGTTTTGCTTCACCCCAAAAGAGTTTAATAGATCTGTAAACGCAGCCCCTAACGCATCATTTGTATTATCTACGTGTATGTTAAAGTCGCCAACAATTATTGCTTTATCGACATTGACCAATAGGTCTGAGAGAAAGTCTGCAAAATCTTTTAGGAAATCAGCATATGGCCCTGGAGGTCTATATACGGTAGCCATGGCTAGAGATAATAAGGATTTCTTTCTTACATCTAAGAGCGTAACATTTAGCACAAGTACTTCAAACGAATTAAACCTATGACAAGTTTTCTGAGTAACATTAAGAATATCTCTATAGATTGTTGCAACACCGCCGCCACGACCGATCAGACGGGGCTCATGCTTATAACAGTATCCTGGTGGAGTAGACTCATTTAGACCGAAATAATCATTTGGTTTAAGCCAGGTTTCAGTAAGGCACAGAACATCGAAATTATTATCTGTGACCATTTCATTTACAACAACCGCCTTAGGTGTGAGCGATCTAATGTTTAGAAGACCTAGCTTTAGAAATTGTTTTTGTTCACTGATATTTAGATTTTCTGGTTTAATTACAATAATATTCTTGCTAGATCTTACAGTAGATTTGTTGTTTGGCTTCACTAAGCGAGGAATAGACACAGTTTCTATATAATGTTCTACATTGGTACTTATATCAATTAAGTTGGGACAGCAAAGACTATGATTTGGACTTTGACTTACTAGTCAGATGGTGTGTAGCGTCTTGGAGATGTTGTCCGACAGAACAGCCGCTCCGACTCTGCTGGGGTGCAGACCATCAGGACGGAAGAGCCTAGGTCGCTCCCAAAACAGATTCCAATTATTTACAAAGAGCAGTTTCTGTTCATTACACCATGACATTAACCATTCATTTAAAGCAAATAATCTACTAAACCTTTCTTGTCCAAGTCGGTACGTGGGAAGCGGTCCAGACACGACGATCGTTGCTCTAGGCGATGTGCTGCGTACCGTCTCGATCAGGCTCCTGTAGTCCTTCTTCAGAACCTCCGTCTGCCGCAGCCTGATGTCATTCGTCCCCGCGTGCAGCACGACAGCTCCGACGCGCTCGTCACCGTTCAGGATCTCGGGAACCTGCGCAGCGACATCAAGAACACGAGCACCAGGAAAGCAGTGAGTGCGCACCTTACCTTTACCCGAGGTAGCACGGACATGGCGGACCATGGAAGTGCCGATGATCACGGCGTCGTCGCGTTCCGACTCGCGAAGAGGGGAGAAGCGGTTCCGGGTGGAGATCTCGAAGACCGGGAGGGGGGGAGAGGTTCTTGCTCTGGTCCTGGCTCGTGTCGTGACCCAGGGTGCAGGAGTGATTGAAGGCAGAGATGATCGCGTCCTCCTGGGCAGAGAAACGCACGGAGTAGACGAAGTCGGAGTCAAAGTCACAAAGTTACTAACCACTGACTTGTGAGCATCGGCGCGTGATGTTTCAAGCGCTGATCGCCGATCTCGCAGCTCGGCTTGCTTCTCCAGCAGAACACGAATCTGCTTCTCCACCGACTCCAGCTCCAATCGTACCGAAATCAGCTCGAATGTGTCCTCACCTGCACTCAGAGGTAACGTTAGACACACATCCGATATGTTCGCCATTATAACAGATGAACAGTAAATTAGTAGTAATAGTAATAAGTAAAGCAATCCGATTGTTTTTTTTTTTTTTTTTTTATAAGGAATAGTATCGAGGATAAGTTCACATGATATAAAAATAGAAAGTGCCTGTTTACAATTGAGTGGTAAAGAAGAAAATCAAGGATTAATGAATCAATTCGATGGAGCTCCAAACACAAACACAGACCGCACGCGCATGTGCTTATGCCCCGTTGATGCAGGCTCTAAGCACAATCAACGTGTGTCTGTACTTTCAGAGAAGCTTTCAGAGAAACGGGTCTAAAGTGAGACGCTCGAGGCCACGCGTGAAATGCTAGCGGGCTAAAGGCTAGTAGCCGAGATTCGGAAAGTTGGATCTAAGTAGCGATATCAAAGCAATCCGATTGTTTTTTATAAGGAATAGTATCGAGGATAAGATCACATGCTATAAAAATAGAAAGTGCCTGTTTATAATTGAGTGGTAAAGAAGAAAATCAAGGATTAATGAATCAAATCGACGGAGCTCCAAACACAAACACAGACCGCACGCGCATGCGCAGCAAATTAACCAAGAATTTATGATGATAAAAGTAGGCCACATTGAATAGAAACCTTGTACTATACTATACCAACTCATCCCCGCCCCCTCCTCTTTTTTTTCTTCTTTTTCTTTCTTTTTTTTTTGTGTGTCAAGAGAAAAGCAACTTGAGTGATGATAATTTGACTGAGTTGTTTGTCATCTATTTTTCTTACTGGATTGCAATAAAGTCAAGTCCCCACAGGTTTGGGGATTGTGGGTATAAGAGATCATTTTATGAAGCTCTGTGTCACCCATGTTGTGTGTTCCTTTTATAGTAGGGCTCTCTTTTGGTTTCACAAACAGCAGTCAGTGTCATGAGTGTCTAGATTTTTTCTCAGTTTGTTTTCTATTTATCTGATGTGAGATTTCGCACAGTCCTACATTCAGCCCACAGATTCACAAATACGAAAAAGGGGTTAAGGTTATCTTATAGTAGTGCTGTGTTTAAATATACAAAGCCATTTAAAAAAAAATTGGTGATGTATAGGTGATGTTACTAACAAATGATTGACTGGCGAGAGGGTTTTTTTTGTTTAGCTCCTATTTTCTCCTTTTAGTTTCAAGTCTGAAGTCTTGGTTAAGTGTTTTGTAAAGTGATGTACAAGGTCAGTTTTACAAACATATCTCATTATTTACTCAGCCTCATGTCTGTCCAAAACCTGTATACAGTTTTATATGTGCTAAACAAGCATATTGGTCACATTTAGCCTTAACGTCTGTTTCAAAAGCCCCCAAAGTGAGTAAATCCTATCCTCTCGTTATAGCTAATCGAAAAGTTTAACCAGTTCGCAGCAGTGGTGGACGAAGTACACAAATCTATTACTTGAGTAAAAGTACAGATGCCCTAATAAAATATTACTTCCGTAAAATTTTAAGTACTCCTTTCCTTTACTCCTTTACTCCTTGAGTAAAAGTACAAAAGTACTTGCTTTTTAATGAACTTAAGTATTAAAAGTAAAAAAGCTATGATCGACGAATCTTTGTTTTGTAATTTTATATTATATATTTTATATTATCCTTATCCTCAAAATACCTGGGGGAAGGGGAATTGCTGGGTCTAACTAGCAGTATGCAAAGCAGTAAGCTCACTAACCGAAGACTAATTGAAAACACAAACAAAGGGAAAAGTTGCAATAGCCAATATAATTGCTATTGGGTCCGAGGGGGTTCGTACTCTGCAGGGGCATAGGATCTACACCAACAATGTTTCAGCCTCATTTTTAGGGAAATTGTGGAAGTAAAATGGAATGTGAATGGTGTTTCATGTTGGCTTCTACTCAAAGTAGAAGTATTATTATATTCACTCACTATGAAGTTATGTTTATTAATGTGTCTCTGACTTGTGGGGCACAATCATAACCTTGAGCATTTGGAATAGAAGCAGATATGCTAATGACATTGGTGGGAGTTAAAGCTTGTTTTTGTTTTTTGTTGTTTTTTCTTGTTGCCGTAGCAATGGGGCAAAGCAGCTTCCTGCACAATGCCCAGGCTCCCCAGCTCCTCTAAAGTCATCACCAACAAGCCCTGGATACGACTTGCACTCACCATGGCAACCACTGCACTTATCCTAGTCATGGCCGTATTTAACATGGTGAGCATCACAACTGCCCAATAACTGGTCTATCAGCAACATTGATCTGCTTTTAAAAATGACATTTATTATATTCACATATAATTCATTATTGTTCATGACCATGTTCAATAAGAGTAATAGTCTCTGCTTGCTTGTCAATATTAGCCTGCAAGCTGTATGGCTTGGTAGTTTAGTGAACTCTTTAGAAATAATGGTAATATTAAAAATCTTGCCTAGGATTTCAAACCTCTTGTGACCTATAAGACATACATTTTCCCACATTGAAAAAAACATGTATATACTACGCAATTGAAGCTCTGCTATAGGTAGCAGTTTTGGTTATATAGAAAACGTCTCTGGTTACTTGCGTAACCTATGTTCTCTGAATAGTGAACGAGACGCTGCGGAAAGTGCAGTGGGATATCCTCTGGATGTGCCGATTGCCTGAAGCCCTATAGAATCATGCCAATTCATTGGCTGATGGTGCTCACGCAAAGCTGGCTCCGCCTCGACGCTCTTACGTCGTGTCATGATAAATGCGCACGCGCCATCCTCTCCTCAGATTTCTCTGCCGAAAAGAAAAACTGTCGGCAGCGCGAGGAACTTGGCAGCGAAAGCAGCGTCTCGTTCCCTATTCAGAGAACATAGGTTACGCAAGTAACCAGAGACGTTCTCTTTCATAGGTTCACTCAACACTGCAGAAGGCGCAGTGGCAACGAAATGCCAAACTCGCCAAGCTAAGCGCTGCCATAACTGGTAACAGACCAAATAATAATAACCATGATCGGTTCAAGCAGATAGAACCTGGGAACCTGGAGTCATGTCAAGATCTAAATTATAGAACCTCACAAAGGTGTGCACCAACCTTGCCGCTACACAAATGTCTTCCAAGAGGGCCCCTCTAAAGAGAGCTTAAGAGGAAGCCACACTTCTGGTGGAATGTGCTCTGATGCTAAGAGGTGAGAGCAAACCACGCACCTCGTAAGCCAGCGAAATAGCGTCCATTACCCAGTGGGAAATCCTCTGCTTTGATGCTGCAAGCCTACGGCGGCCAGCACCAAAACATACCAAGAGCTGGTTTGATTTCCTCCAACCACCTGAGCGATCTACATACAACTTCAAAGAACGGACCGGGCAGATCAAGTTAAGTTTCCTTTCTTCCTCAGAGGTTAAGGTTAACAACCTGAAAGCGGAATGCCGTGGATAGAACCTTGGGTACTTACCCCGACCTCGGCCTCAAGGTTACCTTAACCAGGCCAGGAGCGAAGTCCAAGCATGACTCACTAATAGAGATAGCCTGCAAATCCCCTATCCGCTTTAGTGAAGATAAAGCCAACAAAAGAGCAACCTTAAGAGTCAGAATCCGCTCAGGGGCTGACTCCAAGAGCTCGAAGGGAGCCTTTGTCAAACCCTCCAGGACTACTGACAGGTCCCACGAGGGAACACTAGGGGGGCGAGCCGGTTTCAGGCACCTAACCCCACGCATGAAGGCCGAAACTAACCTCAGTTTCCCCAAGGGAATCTCATCTGATTCTCTATGAGCGGCAATAGCTATGAGCTCATAGACATAAACTCTGAGAGTGGTAGCAGCCGCTCAGGAAGCAAACTTTTCCTGCAGGAATTCCAGCACTGAGCCTACTGGGCAGCTAACTGGGTTCCTATCATGTGCTAAGCACCATGCCTCGAACACCCTCCACTTGGAGGAATACAGCCTCCTCGTAGAAGGGGCTCTAGCACTCGCAATGGTCTCCTGAACGTCGGTTGCGAGATCAAAGCTTAAAGCTAACGGCCTCTGATAGGCCAAACGTACAGCTTCCAAATGTCGGGCGAGGATGCCATATCCTGCCCTGAAGTTGGGAAAGCAGGTCCTCCCTGACTGGGATCTCCCAGGGGGAGGATTCCAACAGAGGGATCAGCTCCGAAAACCATGGCTAGGACGGCCAAAATGGGGCTACTAGAAGGAGGCGGACTCCGCTCTCCCTCACTCTGGATAGAACCGCCTGGATTAGCTTTATTGGCGGGAAGGCATAGAGTTTCTGCATCGGCCAAGGGTGGGCGAATGCATCTATCCCCCACGGAGCTGGAGGGCTCAGGGAGAACCAAAGCGGGCATTGGAAAGCGGACTCTTGAGATGCAAAGAGGTGCACTTCCGCCATCCCGAACATCTCCCAGATCAGGGCCACCGTCTGGCGGTTCAACATCCATTTCCCAGACCTGAGCTTCTGCCTCGACAGGAAATTTGCTGCGAGGTTCAGAATCCCTGGAACATGAACTGCTCTCAGAGAGAGGAACTTGTCCTGGGACCACAGGAGAAGGTGATGCGCATGCCTGTCTAGGGTGCGCGATCGTGAACCCCCTTGTCGGTTTACATGGGACACTACTGCCATATTGTCCATTCTGACAATGACATGGTGTCCTTCGAGGAAAGGGAGAAAGTGGCAAAGAGCCAGGACGACAGCCCTCAGTTCCAAGCTGTTTATGTGCCACGAGAGGGTCTCGCCAGTCCAAAGCCAGGTCTGGCCTGCCCTCGAAAACCGCTCCCCAGCCGGTCAGAGAGGCATCGCATAAGAACGGAGTCCATGCGTACCCCCAAGAAAACCGTGCTCTGAGCTGGAGTAAGAACGCTCTTCTCCGTATTCAACCTCAAACAGAGAAACTGAATATGACGGAGGACAATGTCCCTGTGGTGGGTCACCAACTATCTGGAGTGGGCTTAAAGGAGCCAATCGTCCAGGTAGTTGAGTATATGGATGCCCTGGAGCCGCAGCGGGGCCAGAGCAGCATCCATACACTTTTTGAACATCCTTGGTGCTAGAGCAAGGCCAAAGGGGAGGACCCTGTTTTCTGGTACCGCTTCTTTCTCCAAATGATATATATAAGAGATATGAATGGCCTTCAGCGTCAACATTTTGAATTTTCCTTTGTAAAGAGAGAAATTCAACCGGCAAAGATCCAGTATCAGCCACAGGCCGCCTCCCTTCTTCGGGACCAGGAAGTAACGGCTGTAGAAGCCCTGTTCGACTTCCCCCGAAGGAATCTCTTCTATCGTCCCCTTCAGCAGAAGGGATGAAATCTCCTGCTGTAGTACAGAAGCCTGAGCGGCGCTGTCGACTACAGTAGGAAAGACCCCGTTGAAGCAGCGACAAAACTGAACCGTGTAGCCGAGCCGAACTGTGCGAAGGATCCAAGGCGATACCCTGGTAAACGCTCCAATTCTTGAACAAAATGGGATAGAGGGAGAGGAGTTTTGCAGTGCAAGGGACATACCTGAGGTAGGGTGTCGCACTGGTTCCCATGGGGAGGCGTGGTTGACCGTGGAGGAGAGCGCTTGGCGTCCTGACACGTACTGGGGGGTACCACCACCTGGATAGAAGTAACTGGGTCCACCTGCTCCAGAGGAAAACGATCTGTGCCGCCGAGGAAGCGATTGGCGGGTGTAACGTGCACCGGGAGCGAGGGGAGAAAGCAAGACGCGTCTCCTTCCTCCTACGCCGGACTGGGTGAAGAGAGTGAAACAGGACCTGCACTTCAAAACACACTGGGTGACGAAGGTGACAGGGTTGGAGGAGGAGAGCCGGTTGAAGGAGGGCAGAAACGCTTGCGCGGTCTGTCCCAACATCGTAGATCTGGTGAGACTATCATCCTTCTGACCTGCGGGTCAGGAACGGATTGAGGAGGCTGGAGTGGCCGATTTGTTGGACCGCTTCAGCTGAAGGCGCTTGTAAGGGCAATGGCGGGGAAACGGACGACCTCGGGCTCCCCAGACCGTAGTTGGTGGGGGGTGAGCCGGGTCACTCCTTCTAGTAGGGAATTCAGCCCTATGAGCAGAGCGTTCTCGGGATTGAGAAGGGGGAGGGTTGGAGTCTCTTGGCTCTCTAACCCTCCTGGGCATAAACTGCCTGAACGCAGCCGACTGAGACTTAGCGGCACGGAACTTCTCAACCACCGTGTTGACCGCCTCCCCGAAAAGACCTGAGTGGGAGATAGGGGCGTCCAGGAGAAAACTCTTATCTTTGTCTCGGATCTCCGTGAGATTCAACCAGAGGCCTTTGACCACTTCGGCCGTCAGTAGGGCTGAAACGATTCCTCGAGTTACTCGAGTAACTCGATTGCAAAAAATTATCGAGGCAAATTCCTCTGCCTCGAAGCCTCTTTTATTTAATTTTAATCACCCAAAAAGCGGAAGCAGACGTAAGGAGTTATCTGTGTTATATTGAGATGAAAACAAAATAAACAGTTTTGTTAAAAAAAAAATAAAAAAAAAAGGTTGCGGTGTTTTGATTTGAGAGCGCAGTCGCGTGGTTCAAAATGGAAGGGAGCGGTAACAATGGCAATGAGCAAAGAGAAGAATCAAACAAGAGAAAACGACAGAAAATGTCCAAGGTTTGGGATCATTTCAAATTGAAAAGTAAAGAGAACGCCGTGGTGTGTGTACATTGCAAGATCGAGCTAGCATACCACAACAGCACGTCGTCCATGCTGCAGCATCTGAACAGAAAGCATCCACTCTACTCAGAGACCGGAGGACCGCCACCCGAGACAAGGTAAATTCAATGTGCGTTAAAATCAATGTAATTGCTAGTCGAGATGAAGGCTGTTAAATAATGTACGTTAGTTATGCAAGCAATAAACCACGACGGCCAGTGCAATTCAATGAAAATATACTGCACAACGTTGTGATGTGTGATGCGCGGTCACGACGCGCCGCGGAGGTGCAGTATATTTTCATAGAATTGCACTGGCCGTCGTGGTTTATCCCTTACATAATTAACATACATTATTTAACAGCTTATACCACGGCAAATTACCAAAGGAATTAATTTACTGTCAAAAAAAGTTGTGAATGGCTTTACTAGATACAGCAGGTGTATTAATTTTAGTTCGATTGCAATGAATAGGGTTTATAAATGCACAGCCATGAACTTACTGTGTATGGTAATGATATTTTGCCTTAGTAAAAAAAAAAAATTCACCTCTTTTTCAGTAAATCACAACTTCGTAGGGACAGATATGTGCGGCCAGCTTCATCATGTTCCACTGAGCAAGCAGCTGAGTTTTCAGACAGCATTTTAAACATGATTGTCACAGACATGCGCCCACTGTCCATGGTGGAGGATGATGGCTTTAAAACGATGATTCCCACTTTCAATCCCAAGTACGAGCTTCCTTCAAGACCCTTTTTCATGAAAAAGATGGAAAAAAAGTATGAAAGCATCAAAGGCAAGTTGAAGAAAGCCCTGCAGGAGACTGAGAGCATTGCACTCACAACTGATATTTGGACGAGCGTTGCAACAGAGGCTTATCTAGGGGTGACGTGTCACTCTTTTGGGGAGGAGTGGGAAATTATGTCCCACTGCCTGACAACGATGCCCCTTGAAGAGAGACACACCGCTGCAAATATTGCAGAGTGGATTGAGGATGTAACTGCCAAATTCGACATTCCACCAGAGAAAATCAAGGCTGTTGTTCATGACAATGGTGCTAATGTCGTAGCGGCAGCAAAGATTTTACAAGAAAGGCATGGATCGGCATCAGTGCGATGTGCAGGGCACACCCTCAACTTGGTTGTACAAAGCTCTCTAAAGATCCACCAAGCTATCTCCAAGTGTGTGGCTGCTGTGAGATGCCTTGTTGAACATTTTAAGAAGAGTGAACTAGCATGCACCAAGTTGAAGGAGAAGCAGAAGAAAATGGGCACTGAGACAAACATGCTGGTGCAAGATGTATGTACACGGTGGAACAGCACCTATCATATGTTGTCCAGGCTGCTAGAACAAAGATGGCCGGTGACTGCTACACTCTCTGACCCAGCAGTGACTCAGAGAGGGAAACACTACCTTGATCTCAAGCCTGAACAGTGGATCCTGATTGAGGAGCTGAGCCAGGTCCTTGAGCCCTTTGAAGCAGCTACAGTGTTTCTGAGCGGACAGCAATATGCTACACTCTCTGCACTTCCACAGCTAGTGCACAAACTCAAGAACAACATACAGAGTCCAGATATTGAGACTGCACCAGTGAGGTCATTCCAGGCTCATGCGACACAACAGATCACAGCAAGATGGCAAGGACTGACGGAGTTTACACCTGAATCTCTAAACATCACCCTGCTTGCTGCTGCTCTGGATCCCAGGTTTCGAAAACTGAAGTTCTTGCCTGCTGACCAAGTATTCAAGGTCCAAAGCACAGTACAAACCATGGCACTTGCTATTGTTGCGAAAAAGCAAGCGAGGCAGCCCACTGCAAGTGAAAATGGAGCATCCAGCACGGCACACAACTCCACAGAATCGCCTGTCAAGAGGGTCACATCGGTCCTCGACATACTGGGATCAGACTCCAGCAGCAGTGATGAAGAAGAAGAAGAGGAGGAGCAGCATCTAAACCAAGCTGTGCAGAGGGAGGTAGGTTTTTTTGGTCCTCTTTAACAATTTCCACAATAAGGCATTACACATAATAGAAAAATTGTAATGCAGAAACCGAAAATGACTGTTTTGCAAAAGAAAAATAAAGAAAAAACATTTTTAATGATTTCGTTGTCACAACTATTCCGCAGATGTTGATGTATTTCGGAGAACATCCCCTGTCTAAGAAGGAGAATCCACTATCATGGTGGAAAGAAAATGCAGCACGCTATCCAACACTGGCAAAGCTGGCAAAGACCTTGCTGTGTATTCCGGCCACATCCACGCCATCAGAGCGTCTGTTTTCAGCAGCAGGAAACATTGCTTCAAAGCGCAGGGCAAGCCTCAGTTCTGAGCATGTTGACATGCTTACATTTCTTCATTGCAATCACATGCTCCTTTAAAGTCTTGCACAAACACACGTCGAGAAAGAGACATTTTAAGGAGGTTTAGCCTATTCTCATGAATGTATTGGCTTAAAGCACTCAGAACAAAAATGTGTGAAACTCCAATGCATGCATGGACTCTTGTTCCAAGTTCATGTCCACACGTTTTTGCCTTCTAATTGCCACAAAGCATCCCAAGAAGAAGACTGTAAAGGTTTATGTTATGCCTGAGCTGTACATTTTGAAACTTTTAGTTCTGAAAGTTAAGTTGCACGACTTAAAGGCAGTGTTTTTGTATTTTGTATTTGTTTTATTTGTTTTTGCATCTCAGAAAATGTTTTTTTTTTAAACCCAGAATATATATCACTTAAATACACTTAATTCATCTCAGTGAACTTTGTCATTGTTCACAGTACAAAACAAGTAAAGACAGAAACAATGGGTAATAATAACTAAATGTTTATTTTTGCTAGAAAAGACTGTTGTATGCATTGCATACTATGCATTCAAATAATAAAAATGTTGATTTTTCTATCAAAGGAAACCTATTAGTTGTTCATTTTAAGAGACCTGTCTTATTTTATTTTGTATATTTACCATTGCTCTTTAATTAAGCAAAATTATGTTTTATCCGATTACTCGATTAATCGATGGAATTTTCGGTAGAATACTCGATTACTAAAATATTCGATAGCTACAGCCCTAGCCGTCAGTCCCTCTCTTTCATCCATGTCCATTAAGACGTCCGCTTGGTAGGCTTGAAGGATGGCCATGGTATGCAGGGCCATGCCTGCTTGACCAGCCGCCATGTAAGACTTCCCAATAAGGGAGGAAGTAGTCCTACAAGCCTTGGAAGGAAGGAGGGGGCGCGACTTCCAGGACAGTGCAGACGACGGGGCGAGGTGTTTAGCCAGCGTGTCCTCGACCGTTGGAATAGCGGAATAACCCTGCCCCACAAAACCCACAAGGTTGGTGAAGTCAGTGGCTGCCGCATTAGTTAAGCGTACAGAGAAAGGCTGCTTCCAGGATCTGAAGATCTCGTGATGAACCTCTCGTAGGAACCTCTCGTCAAGTTTGGACGATTGAGACTCGCGGGGCTCATCAGGCCAGTCTATAGAGAGCTTCTCTGTAGCGCGCGACAGCACGTCAATAAGCTCAGTGTAGGCCGGAATAGGCTGCGCGTCCTGGCCGCTAGACGGGATAACGTCATCAGTCAAAGCAGGCCCGAAATCCTCGGATTTGGAAGCTGCAGTGTACATCACGTCATCCAGACCGAAAGAAACCGATTTGCGGGCTCCCGGGATGGGGCATAAATAATCATGCGCGAATTCAACCGCGCCACATGCATGATCGGGAGAGGGAGGGAGAGAAAGGGCGAAGCCCGTCTGCTCGTACTCAATATCCTCGAGCTCAACATCCGAGCCCCAGGCTGCGGATCCATGAGAGGCCTTAGCAGTCTTGGGAGCGCGACGGGGGGAACGAATGACTCCTTCTCAAAAACCGCGAGTCTAGAGCGGAGGGTTTTGAGAAGGAGATTGTCACAAAATTTACATTTTGACAATGCTAATACAGCCTCACGCGCATGCGAAAAACCCATACATTTAACACACTTACTTTCCGCAGCGTTGAGTGAACCTATGAAAGAGAACAGGAAGTGACCAAGCATTGAACCCTGAGGAACCCTGCATGCAATTGATGTGATTACCTTCAAGATAATCTGAAAACTCTTTGTGTGTGGTCCTGCTCTTATCATGTCAACCTTTGAGAGGGTAGATCAGGTGATCTAACTGCAACATATGGACCAGCGATATAAAGACCATTTACATTCTTGGTTAAATGGTATGCAATTTTCATTCCTTGGGTACAAATTCTTGTTTGTATACATATTCATAATTTAAGTGAAAATAGTTGAGAAAGAAAACATGTGTGTAACAGTATAATAGATCTGTGTGTCAGGTCTTAAAGTGAGAGCAGTCTAATTATAAGATAATATTTAAAATATATATATGGCAATAGTTTTTCCACATGGTGTCGACATCAAAATTGTGGCCAGTAAAAATGCTGAGTGGCTAGTAACTTTGGGAAACCGGTAGCCACAGTGACTGGTGAGCAAAAACGTTAATGTCAAGCCCTGTACATGACGCATTCATTTAGATAGTTGGTTGATAAATCACTAACCAGTTTTTGAACCAGTTGGAGGGTTTTAGCTATGAAATCAGCACAGGCAGGGTAGATTTAGCATCATCTCTCTGTATGGCTTCATCATTGTAGTTAGCATGATCGTACTAGGGCTCAGGTCCAGTATGGATCTAATGATGTTATCCATGAGCTCAAGTGGCTGGTTATCAGTGGGAAAAGAAACCCAAGAGCATGTGACTGAATTCTTGTTTTTTTTTTTCAAGTTAATGTCAATTGGTTTCACACATCTAAGATAAAATGTTAAGCTGCTCAGCTGGGATAATTAGAAAATTGATATTTAGTTATCTAGCAGTGACATTCAACAAAAACGTTTTGGGGCACATCTTTTATATATCTATTTATATATATATAATAACTGAATCTAAGTATTTATTAGTCACATACACCACAGATAAGCAAGCATCTTTTCAATTAAATCCTGCACCAACTGGACAAAAAGTTGGCAACTGGTCATCTTCTCTGCTTTTCCCATCTGCTTGCAGCTCATTGGTTTTTGTTGAATTTTTCTCTTGTGTAAAAAAAGGTATTATAAAGTTCTATGAAACATATTTGTTACAAAAAGCAACAGATGTGTTTAGCTAGGAAGGGTGGTGTCTTTCTGCTGTAATGCTCTAAATTTTGTTTTCTCCATCTGTTTTAAGTTCTTCTTAGTTGAAGATAGAATGATAGCATCAACTCCACTCAACATTTCCAACAGCAGTATGGATGGTCCATATGGTCAGACCACTAACTCCTCAAACAACAAGTTCTACTTGCCAGTAAGTTGCAACAAATCTTATCTCATGCCTCGGTAATTTGCTTCTCAGAAAAAAACTGTGTGAACTGAAAAACCTTTTATCTATGAAACATTTTACCACATGAAAACATATTGTAAATCATTTGTCGAGATGTGGGTTTCAAAATAAAAAAGTTCTCAGTGTCTTTAACAGAACATACTTGTGATGAATCATGAGTGTCATGAGAAGCCAATTTGTCTCACTATTGCGTCACTATATAATAAGTTACTTTATACTGTGCGTTAATATGTATGGCCACTCTGTAATGATATTTCACAGCTGAAAAATATACTGGAAAATATAGTTATGCACTGAGAGCTTTGTAGTGCTTATATGAAATTAAATTTTTACAGATATCAAGATGCTGGACAAAAGCATCCTCGAGCATTTTCCTAGAATGTTACATTGGTTAGGAAATAAGAATCTTGGTGTTTATGGTGCTTATTTTCTAAGGATCACCCATTTTGTAATATTTCAGGAGACTGTTTATAAAAATATAAATAGCAATAATTGAACTTTATAAATTAATCCTTAATCAGTTATTATTCATTTAAATTTGATGGAATTTTACTATGCATTAAATTGCATAAATCAAAAATAAAACTGTCAAAAATTTTTTTGAGTGTATTAAATGCTTAGCATTTAAATATTGAAAGTTCAAAGTTCTCTTTTCTGTGAGACTGCATGGCACTGACGAATTTACAGATGTGAATCTAACTGGCTGTCTCTGCCCCGGCAGTATTTTATCTACAGCTGCATTCTGGGATTGATCTCATGCTCCGTGTTCCTGAGGATCAACTATGAGCTGAAGATGATAATTATGCTTGCTGCTGTAGTGGGTTATAATATCATCATCCTCCAGACACACGCCTCCATACTGGATGATTACAGCACCGCCCTCTACAGAGCCCAGCGACCTGTACCTGTACCTAACCGGTACTGGAGTCCCATATACTCCCATATACAGTCACCCCAAAAAGTTGTCTCAAATCTCTAGCGTCATTTATTTGTAGATTTGGTTTACTATTTTATCCATGCAGTGACATTCAAGAATTTTGGAAGTGTCTTTTAAAAGGATAGTTCACCCAAAAATGAAAATCTTAATGTACTCACCCTGTTATGACCCTGTATGAACTATGAACAATCCCTTTAAGTGTTCATTTACTTTTAGGAGGCACTGCTCACACATAGTATTAAGGAATGAGGAATTGTACGGTGGCATTTTTTTTCCCAGAAGGTCTCTCAATATCCCCAGGCAATATGAGTGGCAGGTGCTTTTGCTGATATGACAGGCTTTGTGTGGATTAGTCTTTTTTGGATGACTGAAGGATGAGAAAATATTTTTTTAAAGAAAACCTATTGTATTTCTCTCATGTTTAATGTCCTTTCTTTGTTTCTTTTATTGATCTTTCCTTTTCATGCCTTCATTAGGCATTTATGAATGGAGTAAAATTAAGTAATTGGTCAAATAAGCCAACTGCAACTGCCTATACAACATTGACATTGTGAATCTGAATAGTGAACAGTGTTGCTGAGAAGTCCGTGTCCTACTCTACACACAATAGTTTAGCCTTTTTTGTGTCATCTTTGACCTTTAAGTTTTAAATTTATTTTTGTTCCCCCTCAGGCCGGGTGTTCTGAAAGATTTGAAGACCATGGGCTCTGTGTCATTGTTCATTTTCTTCGTCACTTTGCTTGTGCTGGCGAGGCAGGTGAGTCTCTCAATCTGAAATATACAAAAAGATGTGCTTTAACTGCTATCATACTTGCTCTTTTTTTGAGAGAGAGAGAGAGAGAGACAGAGAAGTTTATCTAAAGAAGTAAGATCCACGTATAATAATATAATTTAAGACTGTTTAAGCCTCCAGAACGCTGTGTTCCATAGACTTCCATTGTAAGTGCATCGTTAATTGAGCTTAATCTAATCGTTAATGAGCTAAACGTGTACAGTATGTAACACAGAACTTTCCTTTAATTAATTAAGGTCATTAAATTGTGAAAGATGCCTGAATGTTAATCCAATGACAACAGAGGTTAGCCTAATCTTGAAACAGTCACTCGTCAGCTATTTTATGATTAAGCTCAAAGTATTGTGGCAGTACAAGTGTGTTCCCAGTTTCCAAGGCTTCAGTTACTATCAGCTCTCATCAGCCTCTGGCAATAGCTTCCCTTCAAATAGGTTTTAATAATACCACTAATAAGAAAAAAATAAATAAATCATAGTACAATCATGAAAGTATTGTATGTTTTTCAGTCTGTATTGATGATTTTTCACAATCAGTCAGACTTTCCTTTTTTCAGTGTGCTTTTAATTTCGAGAGACTGTTTATCTTTAGGTACTAGGTCTATCTGTGCAGTTAGGCGAATTCAATCAATTCATCAATTCAAGCAATGCAGAGTTCGGGTTGATCGGGTGATAGGTTAGCCGGGAACATATTTTTCTCCAAAGCAATGAAAAATAAGCAAGAGCAAATAGGTGAGAATGACAGTGCATAGGCTACTTAATGCCTTTCAAGGTGTCACTTCCACTGAAATCTTTTCTGTGATGAATGTCTGCTGGAACAGAAGACTGCAACTCAGGGAAAATTGAAGCAATTTTTCATGATAGCAGCCCTTTGTGCAAGAAAAATCCATAAATATATAAGATGAAATGTCCTTGTGTGCATATGATTATGCTTTCTTTGTCATCTTGAAAACCAAATACGGTGATCAGATGTGTACCATCTCTTTACCTCTGTGTCCTCTTGTAACAGAATGAATATTACTGTAGGTTAGACTTCCTCTGGAGGAACAAGTTTAAGAAGGAGTGTGAGGAGATTGAGACCATGGAGAACCTGAACCGGGTGCTTTTGGAGAACGTTCTACCAGCCCATGTGGCGGAACATTTCCTGGGTCGGAACTGGAAGAATGAGGTGAGAGGCGTTCATATGTATTAGAACACTAGTGAAAAAAATTCTATTGTGAATTTCCCATTAACTTTTTTTATTTTTTTTTATTAATTATATTATCAGCATTACAATTTCAGTGAAAAGTTGAATTAAACTTCTTTTTTTCACATTATATTTCTTCTTCTATTTCTTATTTAATATAATGTCATATAATATAATTAATCAAAAATCCGTTGGTCCTGTCTAGTTTATTAGTCATTTTCATCACCAGATATATTTGTATTTGCTGTATTTCTGATAGGACCTCTACCATCAGTCGTACGATCTGGTGTGTGTGATGTTCGCGTCCATCCCAGACTTCAAGGAATTTTACACAGAATCTGATGTTAATAAGGAGGGGTTGGAGTGTCTGAGGCTCCTCAATGAGATTATTGCAGATTTTGATGAGGTACACTCACAGGCACATCCATATTTTGATTTTATTTTTATAGGCACTGTGCAAAGTTAAACTTAAAGGGACAGTTCACCTAAAAATGTCAATTTTTTATTTTAATTTCAATTCTTTGTCAATTTCCTCTCCTTCAAGTTGTTCCAAACCTGTATGAGTTTCTTGTGTGAATTTAGCAGTTTTGTTCAAAATTTTCTGTAGAGACACTGTCGCATTATATGATGAATAAATTGTATTTAGGCTTTTATTCACATGTAAACATTCATCAAAGATTCATCAGTTATGGTAAATGGACGCTCAAGCATGTTCGCTTGATGTGTGAGAACCAATGAGGTTAATTCTCGTGTTACACAGAACGTTTGAGCTTCAGCAAGAACCAATGAGGTTCATTCTCATGTAACGCAGCACGTTTGAGCGTCCAAAAGAGGTTTGTTCTTGCAGGTTAAGCAGGTTTGGTTGCTTGAGCTGGTTGTTTATGTTCGCGGATCAATGTTTATTGATGAATAAAAGCCTAAATTCAATCTGTTCATCATATGAAGCGATTGAGTCTCTTCAGAAAATTTGCACTAAACCGCTCAATTAATATGGATTAGTTCTATGACCTCTTTATAAACTTTTTGAAGTGTCAAAGTTTCAATTGCGTAGCTGTCAATGGTGGGACAGAAAGCTCTCAGATTGCATCAAAAAGATCTTAATTTCTGTTCTGAAAGTCTTACAGGTTTGGAAAGACATGAGGGTGAGTAAATAAAGACAGACATTTTCATTTTTAGGTGAACTAACCCTTTTGATGTTCGCCAGTACCAAATGCATTAACATCATCATATCCATTAATATGCTAAAACTTTTCCAAGAGATGTCATGAATGAAATGTATATTTTTCTTCTCCAATTATTTTTCCCCTAAAACTTTGACTCTAAACTTAATGATTTTTTTTTCAACAGTTGCTGTCAAAACCCAAATTTAGTGGAGTGGAAAAGATCAAAACTATTGGTAGCACATACATGGCTGCTACGGGGCTGAATGTGACCCCTGGACCAGAATACGCACAGGTACAATGTTAAGCTCTTCTAAACTAATCTTTTTGTAACTCTAATACGCTTGATTTGGGCTTGAGGTGTGTTGCTTAGCGTCTCAGGGTGTAGTCAATATTGAATTTCAAAGTGCAATGCTGGTTTCCTGTTCTTTTTCTGAAGGAACATGACCGGCAGTACATGCACATTGGAACAATGGTGGAGTTTGCGTTTGCTTTAGTGGGAAAGCTGGATGTCATCAACAAACATTCCTTTAATGACTTTAAACTGCGAGTGGGTAAGCAGGGACTATCAGTGCTTTCACACCCAACAACATTTTGTTTGCCTTTGGCAGTCTCAAAATGTAGACTTCATTACACATTCAGGGCGTTTTAAATGTTTCCGGCCTCTCTCTCTCTCAAGGAATCAACCACGGTCCAGTGATTGCAGGAGTAATTGGAGCACAGAAACCACAGTACGATATCTGGGGGAACACTGTAAATGTAGCCAGTAGGATGGACAGCACAGGCGTGCTTGGAAAAATACAGGTAGAGTCTTGTTCTGACCTACTTTGCATGTCATTTGCATGCCTGGTGAATTATTAATGGTTTTCAGAGGATCACATCTAGCTTGCTTCCTTCCTCAGGTCACTGAGGAGACAAGTCGGATCTTACAGACGTTGGGTTATATGTGTTCCTGTCGTGGGATCATCAACGTGAAGGGCAAGGGGGATCTCAAAACCTTCTTTGTTCACACTGAGATGACACGATCTTTATCACAAGGCAATGTAATGCCTTGAACCTCAGTCGCACACCAGTCAGTCGTTGACTTGGTAAAGATTAAAAACATGTACAGTTTAATATAACATTGGCCTATTATAGTGGAGCTCTACAGCATTCTGTTTGCACCACATACACTAGATTATTTGCATTGCTTTATAAGTAATGGATGGCTAAGAGGCTCTATGTAACCGAGACTTGTAATTGTGTGTTGCTCAATCCATAATTTAAAGCAGCGGACGTTTTTGTAAAATAAAGACAATATAAAGGTGGCCATGTTTTGATGCTATCATTTTGTTATCCATTAAAATTTATATATAACGTCAAAGTGTCTGTCTATGAATTTTTGACAGGTTTCTTGGGAAATGTGTTAAAGTCACAAAAAGAAACGAACAGAAACAAGTCAAAGAAAAAATGGATGTTGATGTATTTTGCAAATGAAAGAAAAAGAAAAGAAAGAAAATTAAGCATTTTAGGGCATTTACTACATTTTTCATTGTGACATTTTTTTCATAATAATTACTGTTCACATTATAGAAATGGGGGGGGGGGTTATGTTTAAAGTGATATTATATTAATAGGCTTCATTTTAATATAGAAAACGAAGCATTTTAGGACTTAAGCATGACTTGAGCATGTGTTTGACAATTTCTTTAATTCACCCAATAGCATCAAAAGCATGTTTAACACGTATACTGTATAAATGTTAGTAACAATCTGCTGTGCATGTAGCAGACATACAGTAAATGCACTGACGTCTGTTTTGACATTAAGTGTAATGTGCGCTCAAAGATGTGACCATAAGTAAGAGACAAGTTTAGACAGGTGTCACAGATCCATAGCCTTCCTCCACTGTCCAGGTGATTCCATTCTTGCTGTAGAAATCAGAACGAATGTGAGCAACACGAGCAAAGCTCCCCCCTGAGCCGGACTGTAGTGCAGAATATTGGCCATACTCTGATGACGACAGAACGGGTGCTGGTCTAGATGATTCCTAAAATAGGAGGATGAGCGATTAACTCTAGAATGGGTTCCTCTAGTTAGCATTGTTTAAAAAAAAAATAACAACAGACAATGCATGAACTGCTGAGCCTTCACGGATGGATCACCGGGAGTTAAGGAGAACACACCTCACTGAAGATGTCCAGGCCCCGGGATTTGGCGTGCTCTCTGTCATCTCGGTGGAGTTTGTTATCATAGCCCTCAGTGCTCTGATGTAAACAGTCATATAGAGACCTCTCTGGGGCCTGTAGTACGAGGAAATTGACAAAATCAGTTTTTGAAAATGTTATTTTGAAAATAAATGTACAGAATCAACTTGGTACAATAATATCAGATGGTAATACAATGGTACTTTGATGTAGCTATTTAGATATCTGAGAGATGAACTTACAAAAGCAAGAATATCATTGCTTAGATCAGGGGTTTTCAAAGGCAAGGGAGTGCTAGGGTGTATATGGAAAAGTCTAAAGAAAAACTATAAAAAATAAGACTAAATTAAAAGAAATTGAATAATACACATAAAATATATTAAAATAAATTCGAATTGATTATAAATAAATAAATAATAAATTATAGCCTATCTACAGTACAGCAGAGCAATATAGTGAGTACAAAAAAGTAATAATGTAACTTATTAAAAACAAAATATTTTACAAATACTATTTTATGCATTTTTTTACACTATAAGTTACATTTGGTCTTTATACATAAAAATTTATAGCTGCCTTCTAAATTTTAGGATGACGTCTAAAAGATTAAAAACATCTGCATGATTATAACAAAACCTAAAGCCATTTAAAGAATGATCTTGATAAAATACGTTATTAAAGTATAGGAACCATATTTTTTTTACCAGATAAATGCTACCAAAATATTTATTGTTCCAGCATCATTTATTTGCAAATGTCACGTGGCGTGATATTTTAGCAGCGCGATACGTGGCAGCGATATTCAAATGGGGTTGTTGCTTTAAAAAAAAAAAGAGCGCCTAAATGAGCAATGCATCTTACCCTGGGGCTGCAGTTGAAATAACGCATTTCTTTGCGCTCTGTCCTTCTGGCTGGTATAAAGCTGTATACAGACAGAGAGGAAAGTGGTTTAGACTTCGCTTCGGATAAAACGTCCATTACAACAGTCGCACTTTTATCACTGGAGATACAGGTACAATTTCTACACACAACTCTGCGTCTGCGGTTGCTAGGAAACCTCAGGGAAACTTAACGACAACACTAGCAATTTTTCAAAACATTTTAAAATGTGCATCTAAATTTGACTTAAATTAAACCGTTTTAAATGTGTCAATTTATTTTTCAATTTAAAGTGATTTATTATTTTATTTACCTACATTTAAAAACATTAAAAGATTCAATTTTAAATGTGTCTGTTAATCATTTTGCTCTTTTTTTAAAGGCATTGTTCACCCAAAAATGAAAATTGACTTCCATAGTATGAAAAAAGTACCATGGAAGTCAATGGGACCCATGAACTGTCAATCATCAACCAACATCCTTCAAAATATCTTTTGTGCTCAGCAGAAGAAAGAAATTCATAAAAGTTTAAAACAACTTGAAGGTGAGTAAATGATGACAGAATTTTAATTTTAAGGTGAATTACACCCCTTCCAACTTCACATCTCATCTGAAGTCTGAGTATTTGTAAAATACGATTGCTCTTTGTTAATATATTGTTGTCTGAAAGGTGTCATCCTTAAATATGTTATATATTATTGTAACAAAGATTTCATCCAGTTTTATTTATTTCATATATCTACATCTAGGAGGAGACAGTGGCCTCTTGCTAAACTGGAGAAAGACAAAGAGAATTAAAGCTGCTAGCAGCATTTATCGGTGTTCAAGCAATTAAGGCAGTTAAGGCAGTTAAGCTCAAAAGCATCAAAGGACATCAAGTTTTATGTAGCAAGCATTTAAACACTGACATCTTAGATAGAATAGACCATTTTTAGCATGATTTACCATGATATACCACATTTCAGTGTGATTTTTCATGATTTACCATGTTCCAGTATGATTTACCATGAATCTAGCATGATTTACCATAGTTTAACATGATATACCAAGTTCTAGTATGATTCGCCATGATTTTCCCTGTTATAGCATGGTTTACCACAATTTAACACATTCTAGAATGATTTACCAGGATTCTAGCATATTTACTATGATTTACCATGTTTCTAGCATTATTCAACATGATTTACCACGTTGCTAGCAATTATGTGAAGCATAAGAACAAATGAAGTGATAAACTCTGACAAAATCTGATTGTGTTGTTATATAAGGGATTTTTAAGAGTCTAAATATATGAATGCACATGTGAAAAGACTGTTAATAAGTAGAATGGCCAGCAGAGGGCAGTAGAAGACCACTTATTGGCTCACTTTCATTTTGAACTACTTGGTTTCACCAGTATTCACTAAAGCAAACCAGTTTTTCCATGTTAACTCCATTATGCATGCTTACACAGACACAGACACACACACACACACACACTGTACAGGCAATTTACCATTAGATATATATTGTTTTAAAGCTTTTTAACAGTTATAGCGTCACCTATGGTCCGATCTCCATGAAACTGCATGTCCCCATATTTGAGGCCTACCATCTGGGCGAGTTTCAAGTTTCAAGTCTTGATTTGCCTTTTTGTAGGATTTATAGGCTTTTGACCGTATTTTGCCACGGTCCATTTTCAAAATGGCCCTGTTACAGCCAACCAAATGCAAAATTTCAACTTTTTTTTCGATAATTATTGATAGCTGGATTCAAAGTCAAACGGTCTAGGAGAATTATTATTTATTGATATATATATATATATATATATATATATATATATATATATATATATATATATATATATATATATATATATATATATATATATATATATCGATAATTATTGATATTCAGACTCCAGAGAACATTTCTGCACTGGTCTGGTTCCGATTGGGCAAAAAACCAGGGACTAGTTCGCAAAAGTAGGTTTTGGACAAAATTGGCTATAACAAATTTTATTTAGCTCCAAATCGAAATCCGAGATATACATCTTGTTCGTCTTGAGCCAGGGATCACAGTGGTGACCCCAACGGTCTAGGAGTTATGAGCAATTTAGTACTTTTGGTTGCTGTAGCGCCACCTATGGGCCAAACGGGGTCATACTCTGATAGGTTGTCCCCATATTTGAGGCCTACCATCTGGGCGAGTTTCAAGTCTCTAGGCCTTACGGTTTGGGCTGCACGATGCGTTTTAGGTTTTTTTTTTTTCAAATAGCAATTACAATAGGTTTTCAGCACTAAAGTGCTTGAACACCTAATAACAATGAGACCTTTTTGACGATTATAGCGCCACCTTTTGTCCAATCTCCATGAAACTCTGCATGCTCCTTCAGCATGGTATGACACATATGCTCATCGATTTTGGTGAAGTTCTGACTTTTTTTGTAGGATTTATAGGCTTTTGACCGTATTTGGTCACGGACCATTTCCTAAATGACCATGTTATGGCCAAGCAAATGCAGAATTTCAACATTTTTTCGATAATTATTGATAATCAGACTCCAGAGAACATTTCTGCACTGGTCTGGTTCCGATTGGTCAAAAAACCAGGGACTAGTTCGCAAAAGTAGGTTTTGGACAAAATTGGCTATAACAAATTTTTTTTTGCTCCAAATCGAAATCCGAGATATACATCTTGTTCGTCTTGAGCCAGGGATGACAGTGGTGTAAAAAGCTAGCTTCTAGCCCCAACTGTCGAGGAGTTATGAGCGATTTAGTACTTTTGGTTGCTGTAGCGCCACCTATGGGCCAAACGGGGTCATACTCTGATAGGTTGTCCCCATATTTGAGGCCTACCATCTGGGAGAGTTTCAAGTCTCTAGGCCTTACGGTTTGGGCTGCACGATGCGTTTTAGGTTTTTTTTTTTTTTTCAAATAGCAATTACAATAGGTTTTCAGCACTAAAGTGCTTGAACACCTAATAACAATGAGACCTTTTTGACGATTATAGCGCCACCTTTTGTCCAATCTCCATGAAACTCTGCATGCTCCTTCAGCATGGTATGACACATATGCTCATCGATTTTGGTGAAGTTCTGACTTTTTTTGTAGGATTTATAGGCTTTTGACCGTATTTGGTCACGGACCATTTCCTAAATGACCATGTTATGGCCAAGCAAATGCAGAATTTCAACATTTTTTCGATAATTATTGATAATCAGACTCCAGAGAACATTTCTGCACTGGTCTGGTTCCGATTGGTCAAAAAACCAGGGACTAGTTCGCAAAAGTAGGTTTTGGACAAAATTGGCTATAACAAATTTTTTTTGCTCCAAATCGAAATCCGAGATATACATCTTGTTCGTCTTGAGCCAGGGATTACGCTGGTGTGAAAAGCTTGATTCTAGGACAAACGGTCGAGGAGTTATGGCCAATTTAGTACTTTTGGTTGCTGTAGCGCCACCTATGGGCCAAACGGGGTCATACTCTGATAGGTTGTCCCCATATTTGAGGCCTACCATCTGGGAGAGTTTCAAGTCTCTAGGCCTTACGGTTTGGGCTGCACGATGCGTTTTAGGTTTTTTTTTTTTTTCAAATAGCAATTACAATAGGTTTTCAGCACTAAAGTGCTTGAACACCTAATCAGTACAATTACAATAGGGTTTCAGCACTTCGTGCTTGAACCCCTAATTAAAGCTGCTAGCAGCATTTAGCGGTGTTCAAGCAATTAAGGCAGTTAAGATTTTTAAGCACACAAGCATCAAAAGACATTAAGTTTTATGTAGCAAGCATTTAACCATTGACATCATAGATGGAATAGACCATGTTTTAGCATGATTTACCCTGATTTACCACATTTAGAATGATTTTTCATGATTTACCATGTTCCAGTATGATTTACCAATGAATCTAGCATGATTTACCATAGTTTACCATGATATACCACATTCTAGAATGATTTACCAGGATTCTAGCATTATTTACCTTATTTACTATGATTTACCATGTTTCTAGCTTTATTTACCATGATTTACCACGTGGCTAGCCATTATGTGAAGCATCAGAACAAATTAAGTGATAAACTCTGACAAAATATGATTGTGTTATAATAGTAATAGTTATATAAGGGATTTTTAAAAGTCTAAATATATGAATGCACATGTGAAAAGACTGTTAATAAGTAGAATGGCCAGCAGAGGGCAGTAAAAGACCACTTATTGGCTCACTTTCATTTTGAACTACTTGGTTTCTCCAGTATTCTTCACTAAAGCAAACCAGTGATATACCAAGTTCTAGTATGATTCACCTTGATTTACCCTGTTCTAGCATGGTTTACCACAATTGAACACATTTGAGTATGATTTGCCATGTTATAGGATGATTTACCATGATATACCACATTCTAGAATGATTTATCAGGATGTAGCATGATTTACCATGATTCATCACATTTCTAGCATGATTTGCCATGATACACCATGTAATAGTATTTTTTGCTATGATTTACCATGTTTCTATCATGATTTTCCATGATTTACCACATTGCTGCATTGATGTGAAGTGTCAATAAAAATGAAGTGATCAACTCTGACAAAAAAATGTATTGTATTACAATAGTTAACATGGAAAAACTGGTTTGCTTTAGTACATAATACTGATGAATCCAAGTAGTTCAAAATGAAAGTAAGCCAATAAGTGGTCTTCTACTGCCCTCTGCTGGCCATTCTGCTTATTAATAAAGTGTTTTCACATGTGATTTTGCACTCATATGTAGACATTTCTCCACACACACACACACACACACACACACACACACACACACACACACACACACACACACACACACACACACACACACACAACACACACACACACACACACACACACACACACACACACACACACACACACACACAAAGACAAATGTTGTTGTTGGTTTTTTTCAATGCTATTGGGATGTCATTATGAAAATATACTTTAATGGTCTATAAGCATTTCACAATGTCTTTGTAAACTATGAATCAGATTATTCAGCATTTATCCAGAAATCTACAACTACACACACATATTCTGTTGTACATACAGACATTTGAACTATGTGATGGTAAAACAACATATTTACTGCAAGCCTCCTTCAGGATTTTTCAATGTGCTACAATAGTCAGTATACTTCAATAGATTAATTTTGACTAAATGTGAGTGTAAATGTTAAAATAGTGATTTTCTAAAGTCTAAATAAGAATTATAGAATAATATTAGTTAGTAGCATGACAAAATGACTATTTTAAACAGCAGGGGGCAGTAAAACACCACTTATTGGCTTAATATTCAATTATGTTCTTAGAATTTTCACCTTTTTAACTGTTATAGAGGCATTAATTCTTATCTTATTTAGAGTCACATGTTCTGACATGTTTTTAAGAAGATCTGAGCAGTCATTGACGAGATATAGGCTTTCGGGGACACATAAGGCTACATATTGAAGTGACCCTATTATAGCCATCCAAATGAATAAGTTATACTTTTTCCTGATAATCATTAATCTAGAGAGTCCAGAGAATTGTACTGCACTGATTTTGAGCATTATGATATAAAGAATATATTACAGCCATTTACACCATTCACAGCCAATACAGGCAATTTACCATAGGAAATACATGGTTTTAAAGCTTTTCAACAGTTATAGCGCCACCTATTGTCCGATCTCCATGAAACTTTGCATGCTTCTTCACCATGGTATGACTCATATGCTCACCAATTTTTGTGAAGTTCTGAGTTTTTATTTATGATTTATAGGCTTTTGAGTGTATTTTGACACGCCCATTTTATAAATGACCCTGTTTTAGTGAACCAAAGGGCAAATTTCAACTTTTTTTCGATAATTATTGATCTAGAGAGTCCAGAGATATGTCCTAGACTGGTCTGGTTCCGATCGTGCGAAAAACCAGGGACTAGTTCGCAAAAGTAGGTTTTTAACATATTTGTGAATATTTAATGAACGATTTGATTGACAGATATGGTTCTAGAGGCAAAGTTGTTCAGCATTAGGAGATCTATCGACTGATATGCATATTATAGGGATTTGTGCAAACACCACGTGATTACAGAGCCGTAAAACTCGTTAGCGCCAACTAGTGGCCGATTTCTTTCAAAACTCTTACAGACCTCTTTGGCCATGAGTCGAACATGCCCATCGAGTTTCGTTCTGATCAGCCTCCGTTAACCTTGTCTCATAGGTGCTCAAACTTCATTGGTCGATGGCGGCCATGTTTTTTGAGATACGCCAATATCCTTTTACACATACATGGCACCTTGGACCAAGACCCTGCATACCAATTTTCAAGTCAATCGGACTAACGGTCAGGTGGTCATAGCTCTTTTTATGTTTTTTTAATGTTATAGCGCCACCATGTGGCCAATCGACGCAATTTTTTTACTGTGACCTCAGAATGAACTCATTCACACGTGTACCGAGTTTGGTGGAGATATCTCTTTTACTTCTTGAGTTATAGCCATTTTAGTAAAATAGGCTCCGCCCACAAAGTTCATTTTGCGCCCCCTAGCGACCCTGAATCAAAATATCAACTTTTTTTCGATAATTATTGATAATCAGACTCCAAAGAAAGATTCTGCACTGGTTTGGTTCCGATCGGGTGAAAAACCAGGGACTAGTTCGCAAAAGTAGGTTTTGAACAAAATCCAAGATGGCGGAAGATTTTTCCAGGCGCAAATAAAATCGGAGATATACGTTTTGTCCGTCTTGAGCCAAGGATTACAGGGATATAAGACACTTGATTCTAGGATAAATGGTCTAGGAGTTATTCACGATTTCCTACTTTTGCTTGCTATAGCGCCACCTATGGGCCAATTGGGCTCATACTTTGATAACCTCTCCTCGATTTTTGTACTACCATCTGGCAAAGTTTCAGAGCTCTAGCACTTACGGTTTGGGCTGCACGATGCGTTTTAGCGGAGAAGAAAAATAATAAAAATCGGTACAATTACAATAGGTTTTCAGCACTTCGTGCTTGAACACCTAAAAATGAAAAAATGGCCAAATGCATTTTCCAAACACTTCTATCTTTATGGAAAAGTTTCTGTACTCTTCAGGAGAGGCAGGCTCTCTATATAATAAGGTGAAAGTTATACTTGTACTCAAAAAACATCTAAGAAGAGAGGTTAAGTATTTCACATACGTTACAATTCTAAACAAAGCTATGTTATGCTTATATGCTCCACTTTGGTAGCCTGGGTTTCCCCATACTGCCTTCCCGCAGCGCGATTCAATTCACGCTGAAAGGCAGTCTGGATTAACCTGACTCCGCCAGATGGATTTGCTCCGCATATCCATCTGGAAACCTTCCGTTGAAGTAGTTTTGGTAAGGGGCGAAAATACTGGTTAGCTGATTGGCCTATGTTGGTGATAGACGGGCCAAATCAACCAATCAGATCAACGAAGCATATGAGAGCGACGACGAAAACACAACCACAAGCCAGGCTACTCTTGCTGCTGCAGGTAAAGGCTCGTTAGCTCTGTAATTCCGTAATAACTCTGTAATTCCGATAAAACTTGCTCGATAGCCACACTGATGCTAGTTTCATCCGCTGAAGCCGCCATGTTCTTAAGACTGAACTGTCGCGCTTCTCGTTGCGTCACACCTCAACCCGCCTCAAAGCCAACGCTGATTGGACGTTCGTTTGGTGAACTGCTCCCAAATTTTCTTTAACGGAAAGTATCCAGACTGATCTGCGAGTGAAACCTTGAAAGCTCGCGAGATCAGGATGGTCTCACGAGGCTAAGTCTGGATACCATGGCCAGATTTTTCGCCTCATTTAGGGAACCAATCACAGAACGGGGAGGGAGCAGCTAGACGATGACGACATCTATGCGACACACGGAAACAGTTTGTTTATATCGATTTAACATGGCTGAAGACGCGAAGCTGCTCTTTGATAAAAAACTTAACGTCATTGTTTACAAAAAAGATCTTTCCCATCGTCTTCTTCCTGGTCTAATTTCTGTCGCTCTACATACGTCATCTGGTATAATCGAAACGATTGGCTATGAGCTACGTACAGGCATATTTGATAGACATTCTTAGCACCCAATAAACTGCGACGGGCATTCTGAAACCACGCCTCAAATACGAGAAATTGCGCATGTGGTTCCCAGACCCAATTCTCAACGAGATTGGGTCTGGTGTTAGCCAGGCTACCACTTTGGTGCAATGCGTAACTAATCTATAGTAGGCTATAAATTTAAATTTGTATATGTTAAGCAATTATATTTTATACTTGCATAATGTAGGATTTAAACAAATTTTCCACTTGACCAGACATGTCACCAAATGACATCTTAAAGGGGTCATATAATGCCATTTTTGTACAAGCTAATATGATTATTTAGGGTCTAAATTAAACGTTTGTAAATATAATTTATTAAAAAATTATCATTAGTATTGTAAGAAAACACTCATTTTACCTGCTCAAAAGCAGCGCGCCGTTTCAGCACGTCGTTTCAGTGCATGTGCCTTTAAATGATAATGAGCTTTGCTCACCCCGCCCCTCTGTCCTGTGCATGCACAGTTTGTAACACAATAACCATAACGCGTTTTTCATTCTAAATGTGGGATTATGAATTATATTGAGAACGTCGTACATAGAAAATATGCCGTAATGTTCCCTGAGTGTAAACCTTAGCCGCATTCATCGTGAAGCTAGCTATTTGCAAAGATTAATTTTCACGCGCCTGAACTGCAGCTCGTCTCATACATGAACCTAAACTCAGCATAGCCTTCTTGCCTCACAGACCTGCGATTTCAACTTTTAAACATAACAATTCAAAACGAAAGAAAACGATGTAATCCGTATGAAATGTGTATTTCTCTCCGGCGCGTTCACTATGAAGATCGCGAGTCAACATCGTCAACTGGTGACACACACACACACACACACACACACACTTGTCAGATTCTGTGAGCTATAAAGCTTGTCTATGCGGGGTTGTTAGATCTCAGGAGTAATTACACAACTATCATAGGTACAATAATCCACTATTTTCGTCCGGTAGTTCTGTAATCCGGTATAATATTGGCGAACATTCACTTCAGACACAACCCACTGTTCACCAAAACAAGACACTGGTGAAAACTAACATGATTTATGAGGTGTTTGCCCTGTCGATCGTGAGACCGATTACAGCAGTTTGCAAGCAATACTGAACCATTTTCCTTAAAATAACCTAAATTAAACCTAAATGACCAGTACATCTACTTCCGTACCGTGATTCCCACAATGCATTGCGACGTGAGGGAACGATCCTGAGCTCTATAAGACCTTATGTAGCCCCGCCCCTTTTCAGCGCTGCGCTCGTTAGCTGTGTCCCAATGTGAAGGCTGCATCCTCCGAAGACCGCATTTGAAGGCCGATTGCGTCACAGCGGCGCGACGAAGGCTGTCCCAATTCAAAGGCTGCATCTTTGAAGGCCGCATTTGAAGGCCGATTGCGTCACCGCGGAGTTATGAAGGCTGTCCCAATTCAATTCAGCATCCTTCGAAGGCCGTATTGGAAGGCCGGTTGCGTCATCGCGGCACGACGAAGGCTACCCTGATTCAAAAGCGACGCCAAATGCACCCTTCGTTTCCCCGTGAAAGGAAGGATACATAAATGGATCCTTAGCGGCCTATCCTACCCTGATCTACCCCATAATTCATTGCGCACCGGTGACAACAGCATTTTTAGTGCAGCATTTGGTGTGTAGCCTACAGTTCAAATTCAAATGTTGGCGTTCAACTTTGCATTTTAAAAATACAAAAAAATTGAAAAAAAAATTAAAAACGAATGGATGCAAATTTACATGGATTATCAAACTAAAGATAGTAGTTATCACTATTTTAGTGATAGTTTTTAGATTAAAGTATTTGATTTTACTAGTATTTTGATTGACAATCAAACTTTTCTCCAAATACATTATTTGAAATATTTAATAATAGGCTATATAATTGCTTCCATTCGTTTTTCTTTTTTTAACCGCTAATTGAAAAACTAAAAATGAACGATTGTTGTATTTTTAAAAGGCAAAGTTGAACACCAACATTTGAACTTTAGGCTACACAAATGCTGCAAAAAAAAAAAAAAAAACCTTTTGCCCCTTTATTAAACATTTAAAATATTCACAAATTACTATGGAAAAAATGTCGATTAGACAGGCCAGATTAGAACCTGTAAATTATATTTTTTTCCGCAGTGCTGAATGAGAAGAGCCATGTCTCTGGAACCATGATTTATGATAATAAATGTGTCTGAATTAATAACGTGGCATTTTAATTGTTCGTTTATGTGATAATTTCAAGCTTTAGGCTAGGTATATTTTGTTTAAATTCATTTTTGAGACGCGCTTGAGTTCACGGAGATCATGAAAGCGTGATTGATTGTTTTATTTTATTTTACAAAAGGACAACGTTTTCTTGTTATGTGAATTTGGACAAATAAAAGTAGTTGCGAATGATGTAGGCTATTATTCTTTTCTGTATGACCAGAAATGATAGAGTAGGCCTATTTTTCAAGTTGTTTCCACTGTTTATAATGCAAGTGTCCGCGGCCGCTCCTTCATGCCATGCAGTGCACGCTCACACTCCCACACACTTGCGTCAAAATCTTGTTTTTATTTGTGATAATTTTAGCCCTGTATTATGACTGACATTTGACGAATTTCTTTGTTCCTTTTTTTGAAAAAAAAAAAAGCGCATTCTAAATATGTAGCCTATGTAGGCTAATAATATTATTATCATTTGCGTTGAGTTCACTGAAGACAGTAGGCTGATATGTTAATCATAAAATAATGTATGAATGTTTTATTTTTATATAACCTAATCTTGTGTTTGTGTTATATATTTATTTTTTAAATGTGAAGTCTTTTTTTGCTTAGGCTTATTCTATTATACTGAGCTTTTTCCTCCTATAAAATTTGACTTTAAAGACAAGTGGCCTAAATGTCGTTTTTTAGAAAATTCAAGAAATATTAAGTTTAAACATAATGAAATGCATCCCGCATAAACAGGAGGCCAGGTTGGCACAGACGAGGCCACAAATCCGTGAGTTTACAAACCTTTGGGAACGGATTGGAAAACCCGAGTAGGCCTACTGTAAATAAATTCACCATGGTCCATTTATGTACATAAAAAAAAAGAATAGCCAATAGCCTTGAACCTTTTATATATAGGCCTATATATATATATATATATATATATATATATTATATATATATATATATATATATATATATATATATATATATATATATATATATATATATATATATATGCCTAATGTGTTTTCTTATCTTTTCATGTATTTCATTAGGCTACATTATTTACGTAAATTAACGCCCAATATTTGAACAGTTTAATCCGGCAATTCAGTCAGTAGGCTACGCAGCCTCTGAATTCGACGCAGTAAACCAGCTCTGGCCACTGTTTTGGCTAAACCGAAAACACATGAGTCAAACATCCTCACATGTCCTCCAGTAAAATATAAAACATAAAAATGACAATAGCCAATTCAGGCTCCATAGCTGTTTACTCAATTATAACAAATTAATGATCAGGAGGGCAGCTGTCTCTCGCACTGTTGCTATAGGCGCCAGGAGCGGTAATCGGGAACACCTGGATGCGCAATTAGGAAATCCTACGAAGGCTACATGGTGCGTCCTTCGAAGGCCGAATAGGCTGCATCCTCCGAAGTCCGCGGCCTTCGGAGGATGCAGCCTTCACATTGGGACACAGCTGTTGTCTTTTGACTTCCGGTCTGTATTTTCACAGCGATCTTGCATAGGTATGAATGAACTGCTCGTAAAAAAATTCCCGGTCGACATTTGTTAAGACATATGCTTTGGAATGCTTATGATAAACATTACAATGCTCATGATAACGTAAGTTATGACCATAACTATGGATCTATGAGACCGAACGATGACCGTCACCACGGTCTCTTGAATGACGCCATTCTTCCGCCTATCCTCGAGACCTAATATCAACAATTTCAGGTGACTGACCTTAGGGGTTGGCTATATAACATCCAGGTGAACCAACCACTTCCTCTTGCCTGGAACGCCCAGTTCGTCCCGAGTGACAAGGGATGGTGACGGTCATCGTTCGGTCTCATAGATCCATAGTTATGGTCATAACTTACGATCTATTTCGACCTCACTCAGACCGTCACCACGGTCTTACCTTGGATGACTTATACCACCAGGGTCACGAGGGACTCATTTAGTCACAGATAATACAGCAGACCCCAAAGAATTCGGATTTGCCACATTAATTCTATAAAATCTAGTGAACGTGTATGGGCTGCTCCAAGAGGCTGCTGCACAGATGTCTGAGAGCGCTACCCCCTTGAGTGCCGCCCAGGAAGTAGCCATGCCCCTGGTAGAGTGAGCCACCAGATCACCAGGGATAGGTAGATTTTGGTTGACATAAGCTTGTGAAATTGTATCCACTACCCAATGAGACAATCGTTGCTTAGACACAGGTTTGCCTGCACACCTCTTGTCAAAGCAAATGAATAGTTGCATGTGTGACTGCCGTAATTGATGAGTACGCTCAATGTATGTGTGCAATGCTCTAATAGGACATAGAGAATAATTATCTAACCCAGCACCCGAACAAAGGGGATCTGGACGGAAAGCATCAAGCTCAATCACTTGATTTATTGTACTAGGTTTAAGGACCTTGGGCAGAAATGACGGGTTTGGCCAAAGAAAAACCCCCGTTTTTTCCGCCTTCCATCTCAAGCATTCTTCACTGACTGATAAAGAGTGTAATTCACCAACTCTCTTGGCTGAACATATCGCCAGCAGGAAGACTGTCTTCCATGTCAAGAACTTGAGATCGGCTTGCTCCAGAGGTTCAAAAGGTGCTTTGGTCAGTGAGTGTAAAACAATAGAAAGGTCCCAAGCAGGTGCTCTCATACTTCTCCTTGGATGTAAACGGTGTGCACCCTTAAGGAATTGAGACACCAAAGGGTGTTTGCCAATATTTGCACCATCCACTGACACATGAAAGTGGGAGATGGCTGCAATGTAGACCTTTATGGTATTAACTGACTTCCCCGAATCCAACAATGATTGAAGAAAACGAAGAACCAAACTGGTGTCACATTTGGCTGGATCTAGTTGTTGTTCTTGACACCACGTTGAGAATATCCCCCACTTGCTAGAATAGTTACTCCACGTAGATGGTGCCTTAGAACTATTTATTGTCCTCAATACAGCTTCGTCTAAGTCTTTAGAGAGGGGCTGAGCAAGGGCCATACCCACAGTTGTAGTATCTCTGGTTTTGGGTGCCAGATTTGGCCCTCCGCTTGGGAGAGAAGATCGACTCTCTTTGGTAACTGCCAAGGTTGACCTTGGACCAAACGTACAAGGTTCGGAAACCAATGCTTTTTTGGCCACCTGGGGGCCACAAGTAAAACCTTGTGATGACCCAACGCCACCCTGTTGAGCACCAGGTGAATCAGAGGTAGGGGAGGAAAAGCGTACAACAATTCCTCCGGCCATTCTTGAGATAGTGCATCTATCCCCAAGGGACCTCCCTGGTTGTTCAGGGAATACCATAGATCGCAATGAGTTGTCTCTGTAGTCGCAAACAGATCGACCCTCGCCATTCCGAACTGACTCCATATGATTTTTACCACTTCGGGATGGAGACGCCACTCTCCCGGGAGAGGTCCAGTTCGAGACAGCAGGTCTGCTGCTCTGTTTGCTACTCCCGGTATGTATACTGCTCTGAGTGATGAGAGCTTCAGAAATGCCCAAGAAAGTAGTTCCTTTGTCACCTGGAGACATCGCGCTGATCTGGTGCCGCCTTGGTGATTGATGTGGTACACTGCAGACATGTTGTCTGTTCTCACCAAAACATGTTTGTTCTGCAACAACGGGAGAAAAGCCCTCAAGGAGAGATGGACTGCCTTGAGTTCCAGCACATTGATGTGCTCCGAGGTCCAAGGGGATTCCCAGAGTCCCCTGATGGACCTGCCTTCCCAAACTGCTCCCCACCCCGTTAGGGAAGCATCTGTCGTTATCACAGATCGCCTTGCTGGGATGTTGCCTAGAGGAACCCCTTGTGATGGTAACGTCCTCGTATTCCAAGGGCGTAACACTTGGATACATCTTCGTGTAACCTTTATCTTCACATGCCTTTGTAATTTGGGATGCAAGTGGAAGTTGTTCAACCAACGTTGTAGTGGACGGGCTCTGAGAAGGCCGAGTGGGACCACAGTCACTGCCGCTGCAATCATGCCCAATAATCGCTGAAATTGAATTAACTTCATTCTCTTGTTCAGACGAAATGACTGAGCTAGACTGACCAACTGTTCCACCCTCTGGGGTGACAAAGATGCAGTCATCAGTTGGGAATCCAGCGAAATCCCCACAAACACTGTCTGTTGTCTGGGACTTAGATTGCTCTTTTCCCAGTTCACCTTGAAACCCAGTGATTGTACATGTTGAAGGACCATTTCTGTGTCCTTCAGTACTTGGCTGCGAGAAGGAGCACAAATTAGCCAGTCGTCCAGGTATGATAGGATTTTCAAACCTGCACATTGAAGAGGACGAAGGGCTGCAGAAACCACTCTGGTGAAGACCCTTGGAGACAGAGACAGGCCAAATGGAAGGACCCTGAACTGGTAGACCCGATCTTGAAAAGCAAAGCGCAGAAACGGGCAATGATCCTGACAGATGGGTATGTGGAAATATGCATCCTTTAAGTCTATGGAAGTGAACCATTCTCCCGGTTCTATGGATTCCAGAATTTGAACTGTAGTCAGCATTTTGAAAGGCAATACTTTTACGAATCGGTTCAGCTGTCGTAAGTCCAGAATGGGTCGAAGTCCCCGTCTTTCTTTGGTACTAGGAAATACTTCGAATAGAACCCAGTGAGCTGTTTGCTGGTACTTATCTGAACAATTGCTTTTTTCTGTACTAAGACTGTGATTTCGTTGGCCAAAATTTGTGCCTGGACTGGGTTTCTGACTATGGTCATTTGAACCCCTGAAAAAGTAGGAGGGCGCCGCCGGAACTGTATCCTGTATCCTGTCTTGATGGTATCTAGAACCCAAGGATCTGATGTTACCTTCTCCCAACTGTCCAGGCATAGTTGGGAGCATTCTCCGGCGACTCCAAGACCGCTATGCGTGGCCTCCCCGGGGTTTGAAACCCCTGGTAGCACGCCTCTTAAATGACCCTCCCCTGACTGGAGTATGAGACTGGTCAGTTTGGGGAGCCTGGTAAAATGGTCTGGTGCCTCTATCATGGAATTGGTAACCCCTGGTTCGCCTTCTGTCATACCCCCAAGTTTCTGAACGAGGAAAGTGTGGGGGCTGAAAGGAATGGCCTGCTCTATGGCCATATTTGGTAAGTCCACCAAATGTCTGCTGAACTGATTCCCTTCTGCGTCTTGCTTGATCAGCAGTGTCCAGCAGAGACTGTGAATCAGTGTGAAATATCCGACCTGGAACCACTGGCATATTAGTCAGGTCCTTCCTAATAGCGTCAGGCAAAGATGTCTGCGCCAACCAGATTTGTCTTCTGGCTAAGATAGCTGAAGACATGGATGCTCCAATATCCCTAGTAAGCTGTGAGTGTGTGATGAGTGCTGTGTCAATTAAACTCATCATATCATGCTCTTCTTTATTAACAACCTTCCTCAAAGCAGCCAGAACTATTGCTAAAGCATTTCCTGATCGAGCTGCTCGGGTAGCTGCATTATACGCTTGACTCATTAACCGATCGGTCTTTTGGCACTCTTTACCAGGACAACGAGGGTTTTCTGTAACCTTATCAGGTCCCAAAGTGGTTAAGGCTGCGATCTCTCGCTCCACTGATGGCATGTTCCCCATACCACTCTCAGGGGGATAATCTAATTTAACAAACCGCCTGCAACCTGCATTGAACTGGGGTGCAGCCTTTGGATTATTCCAGGCTTTCCTCAGCATCTGGGAGTAATCCTCAGCCACAGGAATGGACACAGTAGGCTGTGCAGGGGAAATACTCGTCCATACACCTTGTGTGGGGGTTGGAGCTGTAGCTACTTCCTGAGCACCAAGGCCCAGGATCTTTGCTGCACTTAAAATGCGTGAAAGAATGTCAGAATGCAGGCTTCCTTCTGAAACTTCGGACCTGGATTCATCTTCCTCATTTTCACCAATATCTTCCTCACTACCATAAAGGGAATTATTTGCATGCAGTGACACAGCATCCATAGAATCATACCTCTCTTCCTGATGTGATGTTAACTCATCTCCAGGAGAGGGTGCAATAGGGACTGCAGATGGCTGCGTGCTTATTGAAGTGTTACGTGTTTCAAGCTTACCAGCTAGGTCACGTAATGCTGCCAATATTTGTAACTGAGTATCATCCTTGGGCTCTTGCACTACCGTGGCCCTCTCCCGTTTATCTTGAGGCATGTCAGAACTTGGAGACCTGATCAATTCATCAGGCCTCTTGCGTTTGTGAGAAGAAGTACTGGGAATCATTTCTTTGCCACCAGTTAAACGTTTGGCTCTCTGCACTCTTTCCTGCAAAGTTAGCTCTATTGCAGCTGCACATGGGTTTTCGATATCATCTAAGAGATGTTGCATACCCAAACAGGAGGGACATTCACGGTGCCCATCTCTTGACTGTATGCCAGTTTGGCAAAACCGACATCTTGAGTGACTCATAACAACAAGCCAGGGGTCAAGTCACTCATATAATAACGGTCTATAAGAAAACTAAGAAAATAGACACATTAACTGTAACGAATCACAGTATTTTAATTAATTCTTGGAGTTGAACTGCAAGATTTTAAAATAAACTACCGGCATTTAGTTGAAAAACACAAGTGACAATGCCATTAACATAGATAGTGACGAATCACCATTCATTAATCAAATCAAATACTTCCTTAAACTGCAGGTATTAGTTAAACACAGTTAACCAGATATCCTAAATATATAGATTGTGACGAATCACTTCATACTCAGCTTTCAAAACAAGTCTGCGAACAGAACTCCTTGAAAATCATATAATCTATTAGAAAATAATATATCCATCACTCTACGTGCGCACACGCAGTAAACAAGATGGAAAAACTCTCTCCTGCTGCGAACAGCGGACTCAAGAACCAATAATAAACACCTGTAATCAAGCTGAAAAAAAAATAATAATAATAAAGAAACACTCACCGACGTGCGTTCCGACGACGCGCCGAGAAATTTAAATGAGGAGAAAACCACCTCAATCCTCAGGGACGTGAAGCACCTGCACGAAAATGTGACGGATTGGAACTATAGTTTTTCCTGTAATCAATAATTCGCTCTACCGCGATGGTCTCAGATGAGGCGAGAAAGGCAAGAGGAAGTGGTTGGTTCACCTGGATGTTATATAGCCAACCCCTAAGGTCAGTCACCTGACATTGTTGATATTAGGTCTCGAGGATAGGCGGAAGAATGGCGTCATTCAAGAGACCGTGGTGACGGTCTGAGTGAGGTCGAAATAGATCTTTTGTTAACTCTACAATAAGTAAATCCACTTCACCAGCTAATTACTCCTCGGCAGCGATGCCATAGAGATACACAGAGCGCCCGCAAAAACGGAAGTTCAAAGACAATATTCTAAAGATGGCGGCGCCCTCGTTTCTCTGGTGCATAAGGTCTATAAAGCAGTCTGGTGTGTGAAATGATTCGCGCAAACATGAAAGCATTGACGTTGATCTTGGGGAATATTCCCTTCGAAAACAAACTCAGCCACTGCGTCTTCAGCGGTTCGGATTTAGGAACATTAAAATGACTGTTGTGTTCCTTATCGCACCCAAGAGCAGAACACCACTTCGCTTAGACTCCATTCTGACAGTGCTCCAGCGAACTTTTCAGCACAACACCGGTCCGCGCGCACTATGATTGACAGCTCACTCACGAGCGAGGGCGGGTCTGTGTTGAAACGCTGCTGTCAATCAACAATCGTGGGAGGGGCGTCCGAGCGTGTGACGTCACACGGTCGAACGGCTCGGTTTGAGGCAGGGGGAAAACATATAAGGAGATTAAAACAAAATCACTGGATGGATTTTTATCATTATCTGATGGTTGTGTACAGGCACTGCCAACACACATTTCAGTACAATCAACTTGTAAAGTGCATGTACCATTATATGACCCCTTTAACACATTTTTGAATGGCTGTTCTCATAGGCGGAGCGTGTGCTTGCCACGGACTTGAGACTGGCAATATATAATTGCAAAAACGCTGCAAACATGTTATATATAAAAACTCTGGCCTGTAAATCGTTTCTATTTTGTTTCAGTTGTTCTTGTTGCTTTTCTGCAACAGATGAATACAAATGTATTAGATTTTATATGTTTTATTCGTAGATATTTCTAGTTTGCGGGAGTCCCGCGATTTGTACAGCAGGTTCAAACCCCTCCAGCTCCAGTCCACCACAGTCCAGCACCAGGTCACAGAGTGGGCGTGAACTGAGAGTGAGTTTACTGCCAAATCTCAAACATTACTCTCACTGCTGTCCATGCTTGACATTTCATGTCAACTATAACGATTCATCTTTTAACAGACGACATTCTGAGCCGGTTTGAAATCGGCAGAATAATTGGTGAGGGAGGATAAGGCTCTGTTTATGAAGGGAAACGCTTGGAGGATGGCCTTGAGGTATAGTCATTTTCTTTCAAGATTTAGCAAATTCTTTTGTCTCACTATATCAATTTCGTCATTTTATTGTATATTATGTTCACTGTGTAGTGGAATTGACATGCTGTTAAATGTAATTGTAATGGGCTAAATGTTTTGTTTTTTTGATCAGGTGGCAGTGAAATTTGTCAAAAAGTCAGAGAGCATGGAATACATCAACATTGTAAGTAGGCGACACTCACTGTGTTTTGACTGTTTTTAATTTAGAACATGAAAACATAATTTTTTTTTACAAAACTGGACAAAAATTCTTATTCCAAAATATTATAAAAATCCTCCAACTAACAAGTATCTTTCTTCCAGCCTGGTCATCCCGCACCCCTTCCATTAGAGGTCGGCCTGTTAACCCTTGTTAATAGAGGCCCCAAAGTTCAAGAGATCATTGAACTGCTGGACTGGCAGGACCAGCCTGACCAATATATCATGATCTTGGAGCGTCCCTCACCCTACAAAGATGTGTTTGATTTTGACATTTGGAATAACTGAGGGACCCCGTGTGGAGAGACGGCATGCAAAGACACTGCATCTCTAGTACAGACAGAAAGGCACAGGGGGGGGCCAGACATACTGAACAAATGATGAGTGTATAGATGAGTGTATAGTCATTGCAATGACTGTAATGTAATGTGTATGATTTTTATTTACACATTACAGTCATTCTGAAGTAGACTGCTTGCTTTTTTAAAAATAAATTAAATATAGTCGCTTTTATTGCCAATATAAGCTCAGTTTTTTATCTTTTCATAAAGAGCCTAAATTAACTATTTTAAGATAATAAATTTACACAAAAGATGGAACCAAGCATTTTTACAGTGTATTTGCAACAAAATGTGATATTTTATGAGAATGTAATTAAATTTGAAGAATTTTTCTCTCACAATGATCTAAAAAAAATCCTGATTAAAATTGCCTTGATACTTGGTAGCTTGATTTCTAAAACATTGTGTTGTGTAACCACCCCATCTACTGGACAAACGTAGATTCGTAGACATGCAGAAAATTCAACGTACCAAAATAAAAGTCCCTCGTAAAAAGTCTCTCCGCTATCTTAAAACGAATGATTGTATTAATGTATTTATTGTAATTATAGTATACTGTTTAAAATAAAATGATAAAACTATTAATAATAACTCATCCCATCAAAACGGGGAAGTTTTCATTATTGTTGTCCTATCAGGAAATAATATGCATGACCTGTAGAGAGCGCTCTTCGAGTACAATCGTGGCATTTTTAAACACCTGTTAAAATCAGAAATTAATCACGAACTCAGAGCCTTCCGAAATTCATATATAATAAAATATGATAGTATAGTAATACAATTTACAAAAACAAAAATGTAATTTTTATTGTTCAAGGAGAGGCGCCATTTACTGTTAACCAGCTGTTCTGTATGTGTGCCCCTTTGTAAAATTGTACCATGGTAACCCTGGTTTACGCCCAATAATAACTACAATTGTAGTTACTTCTGTAAAACAATCAGATATATTTTACCCTCTTCAAACAGTACTAGAAGCTTACAGAACCCACATGTAAATGTGTTAATTAAATCTCAATGGCATGTGTGGTGGCGTACTACAGCGTTGCTGTAGTAATATCTGTAGCAACTGTGGTATTTTGACGTCAACTATAGTTACCATGTTGAACCCATAACATAAAAGCTTGTGTCATTGTGCTATTCGACTTTTCAAGTATGTAGGGAGGGCAAGTCCAGACTGAACTATGGGTGTGACAAAAAGAAAATAGGCGTTGCTTTTGTCATTTAGGAGTAAAAAAGAAAAAAAGGCGTTACTTTTGTCATTCAGGAGTAAAATGCAGAGGACAAGCAAGACGAGATTTTGACGGCTAGTTACACGAAGAAAGCTGTCTCGCTTCGGATCCAATTGTGTGTCTGTCATACGGACTCCAGTTGAAAGACGAACTGACTCCGAATCTTTTGGATATAAAAAGACCAGCTGTACATGGACTTGTCATGACAAGACGAGAAACGGATTCATCGTAAGGTATGTTTGACATATGTGAACCGTCAAGTAGTGCTCAGATGTCACGTTTTGTTTGTTTACACGCATCGCTAAAGACACGACGCGGCAATCTGTAGCTCTCCTGTTAAAATAAACGATTTCGCGCGTTTGCAGTGTAAAGATTTGTTGATTGTAATGGGAGCTTTCTGATTTGTCGTGTCGCGTCTTTCATGCAACGCTAGTCATGAGCGTCTCGAGTCTTACTTGTCGTGAGTTGATTAGTTTGTTACATGTAAAGCAGAACTTTGGTTATATTTTAACCATTAAACTGGGTTAACAGACTGAGTCGTTTTTAACAATAAACACTGCAACTCTGATGCAAAACTTTGCGAATGTTTTACGAGATTTTGTGCTAAATTATATACTTGTAATTGTTTTTTTTTAAGTAAGAAAGCAATTATAGTACACATTGCTGTATTATTTATATGTTACTGCACATTATTACCTAGTACCACAGTATTAATGTATTACATTTTTATCTATTATCTATCTATCTATCTATCTATCTATCTATCTATCTATCTATCTATCTATCTATCTGTCTATCTATCTATCTATCTATCATCTATCTATCTATCTATCTATCTCATTCTGTCATTCTATCTATGAGCTGAGTAGATGTTTGTAAAGTTCTTATAGAATAGATAGACAGATAGATAGTGATAAACTGAATAGATTTATTCTTACATTTAATTGAATATTTTTGTCCATTCTGTTTGTTCTATCTTTAGGCCTCTGGCATTCTCTCTATCTTCCTTTCATTCTTTCTTTTAAAATCCAGCATAATGATGCGTAAGTACAGTTCAGTGGGTGCGTTGTTGGAGCTGGACTACTTGCCCTGGGGACAAGTGGATAGAGATGGGACCCCGGGCACCTCGGATGATGATGATGCGGTTGGGGCCTCAGCATCATATCCTTGCACCCCAGATGCAGTGTCGGGAAGTGATAGAAAGGGGGAGCTTAACAGAGATCACAGCATTAGTGTGGAAAACCTGGTCGGCTTGGAGAAGGAATCTGGTTTACTCAGAGTTACGAACCTGAATGAGAGCTTTAAAGCTTACAGTGACAGCCAGCTCGCTGCTAATGCCAAAGGCAGCTTTGAGAGTATGGGGAAGTGTGATGCCATGCACTCTTCGTCATCCTCACTGAAATCTAACCATATGTCCAACTCCCCAAAACCTCCTCATTATCACCGACAGCAAGCTCGGGCCAAACTGGCTGCTGCTAAAATACACCTTAAAACTTTGTTTGGACAGGTAAGTCGAGTGTTTATTTAGTTTTGTTGATGAAGTTGTTCACATAAAAATCTTTAATGTGATTACTTTCAGCTGACATATTGATAAATTGATTTTATCAGGACTTTACTCTAAAGATTTTTGTTCTGATCCAGTCAACATGTTTACTGGCATCACCAGTCTCTCCCCCCAAAAATTAAAAAATATATTAATTTACTCAATATAATGCTTCTTTGATTACTAAAAGTATTAAAAAAAATTAAACAATTTGTTTCAAAATTCAAACGCAAGGAACTTAAATCAAAACTACAATGAACTATTTACAAACAGATTCCATGAAAACAGACCATATTAAAATAAAAGTATTAATTTCTTTTAAAAAAATCTTAATGACTGCAAACTTATGAACTTGTGTATTTTCAATTTTTTTTTACGCACATTTTTTTGTTTAAATATATTTACAACAAATCATTAATGTTTTATTTTAATACCTGTATATATGCAATAATACCTGTAATCTAGTTAAAACATCACAGAAAACAAAAAAGTAGAAGATCATATAGGCTAACAATGTAAGCACTGGGCCGATATGGCAAAAAACAGATCCGACAACTAGCCTGAAGCTTCTCCCACTGAGCCTGGGCCATCGAGCCATCTTTATTGTTGAGTCTTGTTTATGTTTTGTACATTTAAATATGTATTTCGCATACATCCGGAGCAGCAGGGTTTCAGCTCCAGCATACAATACAGTTTATTCAGAATTTACAAGCCAAGTGTGATGAAGTGAAAAGTCAGGAGTGCTTTTGTATTACACAATTAGTTAGGTTCAGTTTGAATCAGTGCTACCCCTTGAGATATAATGTTGCTTTGTCCAAACAGTGAAAGAAGAAGCAAACTCTGAAAAGGGAACTGAATGTTCTCCAAGGCAATCACACTATTGATGCAAAATATATATATATTTTTTTTTAATCTACAATATTGTGGCAAGAAATCCCAACAGACACTGTGGAACAAAAACTTTCATTCTCTAGAATAGTTTGCCATTTTATAAATCGGGCATTGTCAGAATGTTTTCCGTGACGTAACGCCTTCATGACATTTAAGTCATGGAACATTTGTGTAAATTACACTTCCTTAAAGTTTCAAATCAAGTCAGTTATCTTCATGGTAGTGTTATGCATATCAGTGACCTCTTATTTTTTCACACAAGGGTTCACCGCACTCATCGCATTCAAATTTGACAAGTGCAGAGCACAGAGAGAACATATCCAGGTAAAATCAGTCATCTCAGCAAACAATCAAGGCACATATTTCCTCAATCTCATGTGGATTTTCTCCACTTTCTATTTTGCTTTTGGCCTATTCTCTGTCCGCCACTTGCAAAACAACCCCTCCCCAGCACCTTATTTTGGCCCACTTTTACTGATTCCACACTTTTTTATTGTTGTTGCAGGATATCTTTGTCACATATCCTTAAACCCTCTTTGTTTCTCTCAGTTCTAAAGAGAGGCGCTCTCGAAAGCCTTTCCTCAGGCAGTGGAGTCAGGTGGGCCACGCCAAAGCTCAACTCAGCAGGAAGGAGATGGAAAATTGGGCCACGTCCCTTGATGCTTTGCTGGACAGTAGAGGTGAGCGCTCAGTCATTTGTTTTTAAACTGCTTGACTCGCCAGGCAGCTGGTCAAAGGACGCTTGCGAGACATCATAGCGTCACATGGAAAAGGAAAGCTGTTGTTCTACTAACTTTGACCTGGAACGCTGTTCTTGGAAATCGAGATATTTGTGGCCAACTGCCCGTCCATGCTTGAAACGTTGTTTTAATGAAAATAAGTGCAGACAGAGCGGACCATATACTGTCTGTCTGATATCATGTACTTTTTTAATATACACTACTGTTAAAAAGTTTTAGGTTAGTAAGTTTTTTTTTTTTTAGCAAGGATGCATTAAATTGATAAAGTTACATTTACAGTGTTACAAAAGATTTACTTTTCAAATAAATGCTTTTGAACCTTCTATTCATCAAAGAATAAGAATTCATCAACATTGATATTAATAAGAAATTAGCATATGGAATAATTACACTAAAGACTGAGCCGCTTTGCCATCACGTGTTAGAGGCCGTTCACACACAGAATGTGTTTTTTCCGTTCCACTGCACTGCTTTTCCAGTATTTTTCTATGTAAAACTGACGCGTTTGACCGCTCGCATCTTGCGTCTTTTTCAGCGTTTCTCGCATGACACGGCATTCTAAAAATGCCGTGTCATGCGAGTTCCATTTTTTTTTTTGTTCCACTGACCTGCGTCTTGCATTTTTATCAGCAAAAACGAACTGATGTGACGTCATTTCGAACAAAATCAGGCTAAAATGAACTTCATTTTGAAATGAAGCGAAGTTTCCGGAAAAGTTCTCAATTTTGTTGTGTTCATTTTGTTATTGAGAGGAAAGTGCGCTGCACATATTCATCTAAATGTCGCTCTCAGCAGTGTGGTTGGCATCGGATGTTCTCTAACAGTATATTGCTGGTAACCTATTTCGAATCCTATATCCCTAAGCAAAGAACGAAAAAGTACTTTTCTGTGAGTATATTGGGGCCTTTATACTGTGTTTTTGGTGTAAATGCAACTTTTAGCAGTAATGTAGGTTAGCTTGGTGTGTGCTCAGTAGAATTCTGTGGTTCTGTAGTGAAACTCATCTATTACATCATTGAAACACCCTTGAAACTGCTTCCTCTTAACATTGACGAACCACTTTCCTGTGTAGCTTCAGGCATGGGTTTCCGGAGAATTCCCTGACGACATAAAACGATATGAAGCAACGAGATAACGGAATAATGGGCTTTTACCCTAGAGGTTGAGAGCCCTGACGTACAATTTAACTCATTAAACCACCTAGATTTTTACATTTTCAGAAGGAGATGTGAGTGGTCCTTGCCTATGAAAAGTTTACAGCATGATGGCAGGATTTTGTGAGTGGTTGTAAAAAAAAATTAGACCAACCACAAGGACTCTTGATATGATGCAAGTCCCTTGAGTGAAAGTGTAGGTAAACATTGTTAGTCAGATCTCTTAGAAAAGTAGTAGCACTCCTCTTCTTGGCAAACCACATAATTTGAAGTATGATTCATGTTCTTAGAACAAAGTGTGGATGTTTAGTACTGTATATGGTTAGGGACAATAATATTTTCCATAGAAAGCACCACTAATAAATATAGCTGACCTCGATTGTGAGAATGACATGGCCAAACAGTAAAATACAACTTGAAAAAAACGTACATTATTAGTACACCTTGTGATGTATAAACAGTGGACTAATAATGGACACTGTTACGCTTGTCTTGACACCAGACGTCATGTTTCCAGTGATTTGTTTTATTATTGTAATTAAAAGGACTTTATGATTAACAGCATCTTTGTTGGTATTACACGCTTTGTTGCCATTTTTTTATTTCTGTTCTCACCCATAACCGGAAGCAATTGACCGTTCGCAAAAGCCACGCCCCCTAGTTATTGTTGCTACGCCCGTCAAACAAATGGTCAAACACGACCAGCGCCACAGATTGCCATGACGGGAAGAGGTATACCCGTGCGTGTCAGTGACCCTTTTTTGGAGCAATACCTTCGCGATATCCTCCAGATCGAGGCACAAGGGGTTACAGTATACAGTGGAGGGATATATTCAAAATATAAAAATACGCAATGAAGGAGACACGACTACTATCGAGGCTAACGTTAATGCTTACCGGTCTCAAGCGAAATCTGAGAAACCCGACCTGTAACGTTACCTCAAATGCAACCAGCACAGCCTTGAAGAAGATTTTATAAGCTGGTTCAGTGGGTAATTGTTTGGAGTTAGAAATATATAACTCACGCTGCATATTTAGTAATTTTGCCTCAGATACAGGATTATACATTCGCTTTAACGAGCGGCTTGTTCATTACCACGGCAACCACTTGCGTGTCATGCTGAATACGATTTTTGTGTTTAAAAAGTAACTATACATAAGAGACGGAAAGATGCAGATAATCATACATTATTTAAGGTTATTTCTTTTCGTTACGATATTGATATGTGAACTGATGTTGTCAAGTAAGCTTCATGCGTTCCCCGTTGCGAGCGTGCACTCCTCTAAACTGTACAGGTCCTGCACTGCTAGTGACTGCTGCTCATTTCCCCCTGAAAATATCATGTTAACAACAACCCTTTAGAAAACGTACTTCCTTTGTGGATCCTCTTGACCTGCTTTCTCCATGTTTCTTTGACTAATCTCAGTGTGTCAGTCTCACGCACGCGAGTTAACCATGTTCGACACAGTGCCGTCCACACTGTTTTATCCATTGTAGGCACCGCTCACGTCGTGTTTTCGGCTTTGGGAATGGAAAGAACACAACTCCTCCAGACAATCTCTCGGGGTATCTAGTGTCTGATTTACAAACGCTGTGGGTGCACCGCTTCACCAGCTTGCTTGGAGTCAATGTTTGACGGACCTGCTCACATAGTAACGGTTGCTATGATGTGTGATTGGACAATGGCCGTTTTGGGGGAGGGGCCTGCGAACGGTCAATTGATTAGTGTGACAGACCTCATAAAATCTAATAATACACTGATACACACGTAGCACATTTTGCAGTTACTGTGAAGACTGTTTGGACAAAGGATAACATGTAGTTAGGAATTCGATCCATTCTGTCACTGCTATAGCTAATTTGGAAACTAATTCTCTCCATACACACTTAATAGGTATGTGCTTAATAGATAATATAAATCCCATATTCTTCAGAGAGGGAACTTTTAGATTATAAATTATACAGTATCATAATTTTGACAATTTGTTAAATTCATATTCAATTTATTGTGTAAGATTATTATTAACCTATTTTAATTATCAAAACCATAATATTTTAATCTGTTAAAATAAACTGACCTTGCTATCGCATGTATTTCCCGCATTACAAAAAAGCAACATTTTTTAAAATTGTGACACCAAATATGTAACATCCTTTAGACTGTTTCTACAACACGATGGAAAGAGAAATAAACAAAAATCGCATTCCATTTTGCAATCTTAAAGGGATACTCCACTTTTTTTGGAAATAGGCTCATTTTACAACTCCCCCAGAGTTAAACAGAGTTTAACCGTTTTTGAATCAGTTTCTGGTCTCATTGACTCCCATAGTATATTTTTTTTCCTACTATGAGACCAGAAACTGTCTGGTTACTGATATTCTTCTAAATATCAGAAAATCGGCTGAATGGATTCGAAAACGGTAAAAATTAACTGTTTAACTCTGGGGGAGTTGTAAAATGAGCCTATTTCCAAAAAAAGTGGAGTATCTCTTTAACACAAATTATAGTGTAATTTATTGAAAATAAGTTTAGCGGTTACTAAGATTAGACTTTTTAAAGCTTCTTAGCATTTTAAGTTCAATATTTGTGCCATATTTTTTTTATGCAAGCGCATAGGGTCATGATAGTGTGGATTATACAGCATTTAATTTAGCATTTAAAGTTTTTTTTGAATTGTGTGTTGGGTTTGTTTTGGTGTCTGGAATCAATGGTTATGTTGGAATGCCAGTATGTTGTAACAACAGAGCCCTGTCCCCGTCCTACTTCTATTTTCTCACTTCAGAGTGTCGCAACCCTGCGCAGTTCATGGGTTTTGAGAAAATCAGAGGGTAGGAAGGTATGTGGTGTGTGAGAAACCCTCAAGATTTCAACGTCCAAAGCTTTTCCTTCTCTTATTTTTGTTGCAAGTGCTACTGTATGTGACGTGTGTGGGTGTATGGCAGAACATGCATGTGAACGTGTCATCTGAGCCTCTACCCCTCCCATTTGTAAACAGAAATGGCTGTTTTTTTCAAATGTTCGTAAAGGTCCTTTCTCCTTCTCTCATCTCACGTATCCTTTAGTGGGAGTCACAGTCTTTGAAGCATTTCTGCGATCCGAGTTCAGTGATGAAAACCTGCAGTTCTACTCGGCCTGTGAGCAGTACAGGCAGTCGTCCAACAAATTCAGCCTGCATAGGAGGGCAAAAATGATTTCTGAGACTTACATCCAGCCAGGTGCTCCCAGAGAGGTAGATTTATCTAAATTTAGCTGTCTGTTTACTGTGTAAACAAATATTTCACCCAACATGCCCAAGCTGCTCTTTCTCATACAATGTATTGTAAATAAATGGGGACTGGGGCTTCTGAACTCCAAAATGACAAAAAAAAAAAAACACTATAAAAGTACCATAGAAATAGTCAATATGACACGTACATTATATTCCAAGTCTTCTAAAGTCTGAAAATTTTGTCAGGTTTTATGTGTGCCAAATTTGAATTAAACTGTCTATCATGGACCGATTTTCAACTTCATTATTTTTTGCAAATTCCACGAATTCAGCAAAAAATTCAAACTTCACCTTGAAATTTCAGTCCTTTCCTCGCAAAAAAAGATGACTTCAGATGAAATCTGAAGACTTAAAGAAAGATAGCAAATATTTTGTATTTGTATTCAATTAAAAAACTTTTTTTTTTGTTGTCATTTTTGGAGCTTGACAGTCCTTGTGCCTATTAAAGTATAGAACACTTTGGACTTCCTCCAGAATGTCATTTTTGATTGAACTACTATTTATTAGCTGTTTTTTGTGAATATTTGTGAATTACATTTTTTTTCCCCACCACTTTTAGGTGAATCTGGACAGTAAGACAAGAGAACTGACCATAGAGCTCCTCAAAGCCCCCTCTCACACTTCCCTCACACATGCCCAAAAGCGCATCTACTGCCTCCTGGAAATGGACTCTTACCCTCGTTTCCTCCAGTCGGAGATCTACTTCACATTACTGAGGGATTCGTACTAGAACAAGATTGGGCGGAGTGTCCGATAAGAGCGAGGTCGTCCTAAAACTGTACAGACATCATGCCTGGACTGTAAGACAGGAGACAGCAAGACATATCTCTGTGAGAACTTTTGATGGAAAAAAATAATCGTAACTAACTACTGAAGACCATTTTAGTTAAATAAAAAGGGAAACGGATAAGCAGGGTTGATGCGATTGACTTGAACTTAAATGCGTCTAAAGGGTATTACAATGGGGATTGAGGTGCTAACATTTTACAAGTTTGATTTGGGCTTTTCTCAATTGCTAGACTGAAAACATTACAGGCTGATAAGGACGACTAAATGGCGTGTTGACAGGCAACAAAGGGAAAACACGTCTGGCAAGAATGGGCTGTTCAGTGAAAGGCCCAAGCACTCATTATGGGTGACATCGGGTCAAACCATTTTCTGACTTATCTCTAGAATTTACTTTCCTGTAAATATTTTTCTTATATAGTTAAATACATATTTAAACAAAATGTCAAAATCCCACTGACAAAATTAAAATAGGCAGTTATAAATAAGCCATATGAACAGTACTTTGGGTACTTTAAATGAAAAAAAGATGGCCAGTTCTTTATTGGTTTGTGTTTAAAATTAGATTTTAAACCATGTGCATACGCATAGTGGTGTATTTTCTTTTTTTTACTTTATGGTTACAGATTGCACATTTAAGCTATACACATTCATTCATTTGAAGAAAATGTGACTAGAAATTGAAATCAAAGGTCTGCCACTGAGTTTGACACAATGATTTTTGTTTTTGTTAATGTGACTTTTTTTGTTTTGTTGTTGTTAACTGTAGAAGTGTGTGAATGTCACACATACGTAAGTTAGGAAATGTGACCTGTTGACAGTTTTAAAATGTGGAACCTGCTTAAGCAGGAATGGATGCCAGCACTTAAACCATTCCCGTAAGCACACATGCATTTCTATGGCATCAGATGAAGAGGAAATGATCCGAAAAGCACTGTATTCTTATTACTGTGCACAAACACCATAGACACTTTCAAAATCACGTCATTAAAATGTCTGCTTGAACATGAAGAGGGAACTTTTTTGAAATGGATATTCCAGATGAACACTCATATTGAAAGATGTCTGGCATATGTGTCTAGCTTGTCCGCTTCAGATTGAAAAGATGTGAGGTTCTGTATGTACTATATACCCCTTTTTTTAGTGTTTGTTGATGATGTCTACTGTGACTGAGACATTTAGACGGTACATGTATCATAACTTTAGTGCATGCAGCTCCTAATATCACGTCTAATGTCCTTGGTCAAATATTTCCAAGGGTTTAATCTGTTTGTTTATAAGTATATTTCCACAAGGGTTTGAGGTAATTATATGATCATTATATAAGAATGAGCATCAGCTTTACTGTAAAAGTATTTATGTTGTTTGAGAGCAGCGATCTAAATTAATCTAACAGAACAAATTTCAACAATTTCATTTCATTTTCCATGAAACAAAACTACTTTTGCATAGACTTGTTTTGAAAAACATTATAAATTATCAGTTTATAAAATTGTGATTAAAAAAGCACAAGCCATACAATTAATCACTGATGTTTTTATAAATAGGACTGATAAAAATTGTAAAAAAAAAAAAAAAAAGTCTTACAAGCACAAATCTAATGGAGTTACAAATAGCTGCTGCATGTTATTTTCATTAAAGGTCTTTTTCACTTTTGTGGTTTATTAAAAAAAGTCATTTGCCCCCATTACTGTTCTTACTTCTATCCTAGCTTCTTTTGCAATGTCCAATGGTTCATTTCTACAAATATTCCTGCTTCAATGGCGTCCTGTCACCAGGGTCGCGTGCTGCGATACTCTTGTTTCTGCCGGACCCACTGCGCCGTACAGCGGCTCTCCCCAACAGTCCAAGACCATCCGCCACTCGAGATCTCGGCCGCTCCACCTTTCCTCCGGTCCTCTTCTCTGTTCAGTGACACTTTGGCCTTCAGGTCGCTGCATCGCTCTCCATTGCGTTCTAAGGGTGCTATGGAGGTCTGCTCCTTGGGGGCAGCAAGTGTAGGAAGGGCAACAACCTGGCCTTGAAGATGCGGTCTGGAAAAGAAGATAAAAATCAATTAAAGCTGGAGAGCAAGAAAGGAAAATCAGCAGCAGAGAAGATGATTTCAGGACAATGAAATACAAGGTCATGGCTGAGTAAAAACAAATGAAATTTGTATCAGAAATTAATGTATCAGAAAAGAAAATGATAAAAGTAGGAACATGCACATACTCCATTTCCTGTCACTGAGTCATCATAACTAGGTCGACACAGAACACGCACACACACTCCTCCCTCACCCACCAAACATTTACTGTACTGAATGTAAATTAAATATGTCAAATAGCCACACTTTAGATACAATACACATGGTAAACTGATCTGAGAGTACTAGACTCTTAGTGGCAGGTGAGAGTATTATCATATTTGACAAAAAATATTGAACACCAGATTTTTACATTTTCTGAAGAAAAAAAAAACATTAAAACTCACTGCCACAATCCTAGTTTGTATTCTAGTATCTAGATCCCTTCTTCAATGGAAATCAATAGAATTTTTCACCCTTTTTTGTTCATCCACCAAGGTAAACAAAGCAAAAAACATGACATTTTATGCAAACAAATCTATACAAAAATAGAACAAATATATAGCTTGAGAAACTTTATTAAGAATGGTTTCCCTTGTAAAAAAGAAGTATTAGCATACTTTTGAAAATAATGCATTTATGGGAATAATAATACTTAAGTGCAAACTAAACGTATTGTTTTCGACAGTTAACCAGACATCAAAATGTATTATAGTTTAAAGATTATATTAAATGCACTTGAGGGTGATTTTTGACCAACTTATATTTTGATATATAATTTCATAATTATGTCTTTAAAAAATGGTTAAAGTGTCCTGCCGAATGTACTTACAAGTATTTATACAGTAGTTAACTAAAATATACTTTAATGTTATTTCTATTGAAACTTGTATGTCATTTGTAATTCGATTTGTAATTAAGATGTTATTTAGTACATTTAAAATTATTTTAAAATGAAATTTTGAATATCACACTACAGTTCAAATTATAAAGTAATTCACATATGCTTTAGTATGTTAGTCAACACATCAAAATGAGTGTTCTTTAAAGCACAACAAAGATCAAAACAATGATTTACAATGTACTTCATAACTTTTAATTTGACATTATTACAAAGAGCACTTTTTAAAAGTGTACTTTAGTGTGTAGAAACGTGAGCATACTCTCTTTAAGTACACTTGAGTGGCCGTTTAATTAATTAATATCTGCAAGTACAGATTTTAAAAAAGTATATACTTTAAATATTTGAAGTGCACAATTAAGCACACTTCTTTTTCGCAAGGGTTGGTCGGTGGAAATTCAGGAAATTTTGATCTGCAAAAAAAATGATTCCATAAACAAGCATGATAGTATGAGACGATGCAGCAAATCTGAATACTCAGGGTTAAAAGTTTGTTCAAATCTTCACAGTTTTGAACTGTAATAACAGTGATGCTTAGCTGAGCAAACCTCATTAACAAACGTATACACAAACAAGTTCACCAGTGCTTTCTGTGGAATTCTGTAGGCGTTGATTCTGTGGAGGCCTAGTCATTACCTCAATATGAATCCCTGGTGTTTTCTTCAGTAATCGCTTCAAATTACACATGTACATAATACAAAGAGCAGCACCAGAAGAAACTGGCTCTCACAAAGGTTATGTGAGAAAAGTCCGACCTTTCTGAAGTGTGTTTGTGTTCCACTGCATCTGCCTTTGCCCCTGAGTCACACACTCTCTCACAGAGCACTGCTTTCAGCCCTGAGGAAGCACACACGACAGCTACTAATGGTTTACTAATGTGGTTTCTTGCGGACCATCGTAACTTTTCACGTTGCACCATGGTAAATGGTTGATTGCGGTTCAAATGGTACATTACCTGGAAGCTTCAAGGGGTTCTGCCGTTCCGCCAATAAGTGCCCAACGTCTCGACTGTTGATATGACGACTGTAGAGGTTGCTCCTGGCAACCAGACCCTTGTGGCTACAGGATATGAGGAAATGGACAAACAACGGCGATGGAGGGACGGGACGGAGGGCCGAGGAGAATACAGAAAGGAGGGTAGGGGAGTGAAAACAGATAAATAAAGAAAAACAAACACAGAAAGAAAAAGAAACAAATGTGAAAGAAAAAAGGGGGACAAATTAAAACTTAATTAAACAAATGCAAACGTAAATTCAAAACTCAAGTATTGTATAAAAACAAAATCCAGTGAAAGAGGACACAGGCAATGATTGTGTAATGTAATGGTGGCTTTTTAATCTCAGAACAGACTAACGAATATGTTGTAATGTTGCAAATTATCATCAGATTTTGTTTTGGACATCAGAGCTGCAGTCAAAGCTATTTTGAGACATTGCATAACTATAATTTTGATTGATTGCCGAATTATGGAAGATTGTTTTCACCACAGAAGAAAAAATAAAACCTTTTTTTTAAGTCTATAAAAAGTCAGAATTGTGTGATATAAAGTCGCAATTGCAAGTTATAAATTCAGAATGGCAAGATATAAACCAGCAATTGTGAGAAAAAAACCTCAGAATTCTGAGATATATAGATATATATAAATAATACACTAATAATGAACAACCACTGGTCAAGAGCAGCACCGTGAGGCCAAGAAAAATGTCTGGTTTAAAACACAAGTGAAACCAAGGACCTGAGGAGCTTCAGACCATTGAGTGTACAATCTAAAACATGTCAAATCCTTTACAGCGTTACAATAATTCATTGACTGAATTAAATAAATAAATAAGAATACCTATAATTTTTTCAACTGCTTTTATTACTTGCTACTCAGGACAGAGGATTTTGACAGCTGAGGGTTAACACTATGGTAAACTGATCTCTAAAAACTTTATCTATATTCTAAAACACTCCTTGGTGTAAAGGGTACGGAAAAGACCAAAAGAGATTCCAGTTTAATTACAAATGTGTATTATCAAATCATTTTACAGGAAATCGTATTAATTATTCATACACTCACAACAAGGAAGAAAGCAAAATCATCCAATTCACCCAACATTGAAAATTCTGTCATTACGTTTTTAAACCATAGGCTGTTTCTTTTTTTTTTCTTTGGAACACAAAACGAATTCTAAAGAATCTTCAAGTTTCTGCAGGATTCTCATTTGAGTTCCAGAGAAAACTTAACAAAAGTATAAGTAAATAATGACAGGAGTTTTCATGTGTGGGTGAACTATTCATTTAATTGAAACTAGCTAAGAAGTTTAAGACAATGACGTTCAAAACTGAGGGTCAATGAAAGCTGAGCCTAGATCTATTTAGAGAGCTAGCATGGAATGAGAGAACGGGGAAAAGAGAGATCAAATGTGTGGTTGAAAAGAAAAGAAAAGTTCAAACTCATCAAATGAACGAGATACAAGTGAGGGGTTCGACAACACGTGTCATAATTCGGGGAAGGCGATGTTTAAAATGAGCATGTCATAATCAGAGATGAAAGGAAGAAGAGAAGAAAGAGAGAGAGGAGAGAAATGTTTAGCGCTTCTCCAAAAGAAAACGGTCAAGGCCGCTTACGTGTTAGAAGAATAAACAGCCAGTGTATCTGATCTTTATCCGATACACTAATGATGCACTAATGAGCTGAATTCACATTCTTGCCGCTAAGTCGACCATGCACTCAACTAACACAGGAAGTGGCTCATAGTGAACATTAACGACCTCAGTGTCTCTTCACTTTCATTCCCACAGAGCCAGTGCTCTCATCCCCCAAAATAAGCACCAGATGGAAAAAGCGAAGAGGATGCAATGTAAATATTTGCAAGAAAATCGCTGGATTTAGAATCAAGTATGTTGTAACTGGCCGTGAGGTGTCGTTGAGATGTACCTGGTGCGTTTCGTCCTGCAGCTGTCGTTGAGTTGAGAGGAAGGGGTCTGACCCTGCAGGAGCCCCAGGGCCACGACGGGACGTTGGGGGGCCCGGCTGGGGGAGGATCCCACACTGAGCGAACGGGATTGCGGAGATGACGGAAGCAGAGGGGGAGAGTGGCGGGAGACCTGCAGGGCGAACGAAAGGCCAGGGAAGAGCCCTCTGCTCCTCCCGTACCACTGTGGAACAAACGGAAGTGATGTCAACAATAGGGATCATGGGAAATCTTAATGAATTTATCGATTCGGGTTCTGATTCCTTAAAAGTTTCATGATTATTAATTCAATAAAAATAGCTGGCTCATAAGAATCATTCATTCGGAAATCGGACTACACTGGTAAACGTAGTCTGTTTTATTCATTAAAAAGAACTGACTCATCAGAATCATTTGTTAGAGAACCAGACTTCACTGAATGTACTGTATGTTTCTGATTCAGAACTGGTGCATTCATTCAGCAATCGGACTACAATGTAGGGCTGTGAAACGATTAATCGCATCCAAAATAAAAGTTTGTGTTTACATGATATAAGTACATGTACTTAATAAGGGTGTACTATAATTATTTTGTATATATAAAATACACACACATGAAAGTATATATTTAAGAAATATTTACATGTACAGTATATACTGTATATATTTATATAGAATTTATAAATATAAATTTTTATATATATTTTTTATATTTTTTTTATAAATTTTATATACAAATAACACATTTTCTTAAATATATATAATATATATTATATATATGCACGTACAATAATACAAAATAATTATACACAGTACACACACATATATTATGTATAAAAACTTTTATTTAATCGTTTCACAACCCTACTACAATGAATGTTCTTTATGTTTTTGATTCACTAAAAAGAACCAGCACATTAGAGTCATTTGTTTAGTATTGGACTACAAATATCGTTGCTGTCTATTCAATAGTGATACAACTAAAAATTAGCACAGGACGACTTTGTTCGCTTCGATGTGAAGCGTTAACGCAACCAAAAGCCATTCCATTCCAGTATTTTAAAGAATGGCACTGGCTCTGAATAAGAACAGGTTTTTGATACACAACTCTAGTATATTTGATTTACAAGTGACTGGATTTGTACATGCATTAAGATTCTCAAAGTATTAACTAGGTTTTTTAATTTTTTTAAGTAATTGTGAGAGTCCTTCCCACTGCTGAAAATAACTTTTCAAAGGGCTCTAAAGTAACTAATAGACCGAATCAAGACATTTAATGAATAACAGGAGGCCTGTTTCCAGCTGAAACTATTTACTACAGCATCTGGATGATGTCAGTATTCAGCTAGTAGGTGTAAATGTCAGCTATTAGGGATCTGTATGTGCCAACTGGTTAAATATACGACATGGAGCCTATGAGTAACCCACCTTCTCTTTCCATTAGTGAATATGGTTTGATCTCTCCCTCTGGCTTTTTTGGGGGAACTTTTCTCAATTGGACCGCTGTAAAAAGACCATGGTGGTCAGAAAGAGCCAACAGGAACAAACGGTATGACTGAAAATAAGTCTGGAGTACTGCAGGCAGTTAAACAGCACACACTACACTCTTCACAGATATTCATAGAAATAAATATCCATGGCCATAATGCATATATCGATTATCATTACACTGCACTTTAGGGAAAACATATAGCACTTATCTATAATTGAATTTTAAAAGGGAACAGCAAAGGATATTGTAAGGGAGTGAGTTCATAAGAGACTGATTGATGTTGTGGGCAGACATTATGGGGGTCCGGTTGAGTGCAAAGGAAGAGGATAGTGAGTAGACTATTATGGAGCGAATTATGTGCCATAATTAAACAAACAAATCCAGCATTTTGCAAACAAACTCGATCTGCTTTGCAAAGGAAAACTCGACTCGCAAACAAACAGAAAGCTATTTCACAGATAAATACCATTCTACAAATTGCATGTAACCTTTGAACAAATACCAAATCTATTGCATACAAATGTATATCTGTCTGTTACGATTGTGAGATCTCTCGGCTCGATTTTCTCACAAATGTGTCCAGGCAGATTTTCTCACAAATGCAGTTGAGTAACTTCCTCTTCTAAAACAGTAGATAGCGCTAAAATAAGGGATTCACTGATTTGAAACGCGCTTGCATTTGCCTACAGCTGAGGAAAAGGTCTTTGTCTTACTTTATTTATACTAAACATCTTGAGTTTTTCCTTTGCTAAATGTTACATATCTAGACAGAAATCCAAACTAGCACTTAACACTTCTCTCCAGGGCCGGCGCCAAGGGCATTCGCGGACCATGCCCCCCGTACCCTATAATTTATTATTTAATGTACTTTTAACATTTAAAAACAGACATTTTCAAATTCCAAAGCTTGTAGAAGGTTACAATTGGTAAGACTGACTTACTACAGGTGAAATTGTGTCAATGCATCCCTTCATGTATTTACAGTACACAATTGATTTTTATATTTTTATAAAGGGTTTTTGGTGACCTACTACAGGTGAGATTTTGCCTTATTCACCTGTAGTAAGTCAAGCCTGCTTAGGAACGTACTACAAGCATGGCTGTAGCCAGCTGAGGTCACGAGGTCTGGTGTGTAGGCTATAATAAAGGTTGTGAAATTATTGCCTAATATAGTATTAACTCAACTTTAGTGCTGCAAGGATATTCCACAGCATCAAGATAATTTGTTAATGGTCATAAAGTGTGAGATAAGATGCAAGTACCAGCTAAACATTTCATAATTGACAGCTGTTTTAAGACAGAAATGTTAAATGACCCACAAAAATAATCAGGCAAACTAATAAACTTTTGACTAATTTCACAATTTTTAATTGAAAATAGGTCAATGCAATTTACGTTCTACATTGGACGGGTGCGAAATGACTAAATTGGTGATTATGTCTAAACTGAACGAGTCTATTTCTGTCGTTCTCATATGTTGTCTCATATCTGTGTAAAATCACAGATCTAATTACCTTTTTTTCATGTGGCATTTTGTCCTCAACAATGTTAAAGGTCCAGTGGCCTTATAATAAACATTTTGCAAAAGAAAACCTCAAGATGTTTAGTATAAATAAAGTAAGACAAAGACCTTTTCCTCAGCTGTAGGCAAATGCAAGCGCGTTTCAAATCAGTGCTTCTCCCGGGAGACTAGCGCTAAATGAATCCCCTATTTTAGCGACATCTACTGTTTTAGAAGAGGAAGTTAGTCAACTGCATTTGTGAGAAAATCTGCCTGGACACATTTGCGAGAAAATCGAGCCGAGATCGAGAGATCTCACAATCGTAACAGACAGATATGCATTTGTATGCTCTAGATTTGCTATTTGTTCAAAGGTTACATGCAAATTTGTTGGATGGTTTGTATTTATTTGTGAAATAGCCTATTATCTAGGCTCATTTTTTATATTTGTAAAACACAATATTGGTTATTACACTGCATTTTCGCTCAAATTGACATTTGTTTTTGCAAATTGCTTTCTGTTTGTTTGCGAGTCGAGTTTTCCTTTGCAAAGCAGATCAAGTTGAGTTTTCCTTTGCAAAGCCGATCGAGTTTGTTTGCAAAAATTCTGGATTTGTTTTATTAATTATGGCACATTATTCGCTCCATAGACTCTTTCTTAAACCATGGGGATACAATAAGGGATTACTAAAAGTATGGTGTAAGCAGGGTGACGGTAGGGGAGGGGAGGGGAACAGCAGAAATTCAATGTCCTTACAAAAATCCATACATCCCCTGATCCGTCAGAGGGGAGGAAGGTGTTCCTGGGAGAGTTTCATGAGACAAAAGTGCTTGAACAATGAATGTTTTAAGTTGCTTGCACATGTTAAACCTGATCTAGGGCGACTACCACCTATAAACAGCACGATCTGGGCTTGATGAGCCTTATACACAAAATAATAATACTGAAAACGGTTGCCCAAATACGAAGATGCCATTTAACAGAAAACAAAATAACAAACTGTGGTTTAAATCAGGAAATAGACTTGCCTCAAATATAGATGCACTAAAAATCTAAAACAATAAAATAACCAAAAGAGAGCTGTGGGCATTATGGACTAGCACAACAAAGGCTTATCTTAAATTAATTGTGGAATCTGCTAAAATGCCATTTGGAAAATGAAATTGCTGTCTCAAAGGTTCACAATCAAATTAAATTTGCATTTTTTTTTTAAAGGAAATTGCAGCGCTTGCAAGGCAGCAAAAGAATAGTGTTAAAGTTTTAGGTTTTGGGCTTTTTTATTTATTTTTTATTAAAAATTTTAAATTTAAATTTAAAAATTAAATTTAATCTTCCACCAGGCTGTTAATTATAAGGAACATGACATGTAAGTCTATTTGTAAGAAGGTCTATTCATCTAACCCTAAATGATGTAAGTGAACTCAGCGACTTGTCAACTGTCTGAAAAATACAATAAATTGTTAATTGATTTTTACCTTAACTAGAACCAAAGCCATCAAAATGAAGAAAATTTGAATTAATGAATGAATGAATGAAAAATAAATAAATAAAGTCTTGACACTTGCAGCTAGACTATTTTTATATGAAGTTACAACTAGTGTTGTCACCAATTTGCAGTGAATAACAACTAAATAATGCCACTGTCATATGATATAAATATTGAAAATGTTTTTAATTAAACTTCGTGTTTCAGTTTTATTTATATACTATAACGGATTTATTTATACTTTGAAATAGTTTTTTTTTATTTTTATATTTCCAGTTTTCATTTTCATTGTAATGCAAGTAATTTTGTGGTTTAGTCATTTTTATTCGTTTTTTAATAATTCTATTTAGCTTTAGTTTACTTTTATTTTCAATAATTTTAGTTAGATTTTCAGTTAGTTGACAAGGCAGCGCTTCTAATTTTTGGGATTTATCTAATATTTACATATATACAACATTTTATTAGTTTTAGTTAGCATTAACAACACTTAATAAAATAATGCAAAATACATTTTAATCGCCACAAAAGATATTTAAGGCCCCACTGTCAGGTGTAGCAGCAAAAAGTTAATACTAAAAAAACTAATGCTCAAAAAAGCAATAGATCAATACCTAACTTGAAATGATCCATAAAACAAAGTTTGATTGGACTCTGTATGTTAAGCGGTTCAGGCTAAATTACTTGCAGGAAAAAAGAGAAAGGAATTTCAATACAATGCTGCCTTGCACATACTGTAATGAAGAGAAGGAGGGTTGTTGTCCCTAGAGAACAAGTCACTGAACACGGGCACAGATCCAGAACAACATTCCAAACCCACATAATCAAAGAACAGTGATTTAGTCAGGCATTACCTGATCTACTCTGGAAGAAGCCATCAAAAACCACAAAGTTATTCACCTGATAGGAGCAAGTGTGACAGGAGATGAAATTAAGACGTTAGACAAAGAATTACATCATAACATTCAAGCAACAGGCCATATAAACACCTTCAGATTTTTTGAAGAAAAAACTATTGTATGAAGTCTGTATTGTGTGCAAATGAACACGCTCACGTCATGAACTTAATCCATATCAGGATTTATATTCATGACATACATGTAATGTCTGATGAAGTTGTTTTCAGTGATGGTATCATTATGTTCAATTATAAACTGGATTTCTGAGAAGAGTAACACCATGTCCTCCTAACCAAGTGTGACACATTAAAGTGTCAATGAATAAAAATTTTTACGGAATATTACTGGTCCAAAAATCTCACTCCACATAACATCAAACATGATCTGATTGGCTGTGACCGATTTGTGTCATTCAGCAATTTCAGGTGACTCTTACCTGCGGCACGCTGTTTTTGAGGTCAAAGTGCTTTTCTAGAAATGACAGGAATTTAGGAGAAGGTCTATCGTACGCCATCTGCTCAGGCTCCACCCGTTTGTGCTGTTTAATCAGAGCATATGAAATTTGAGTCGCAAAAATTATTAACAGAGCTCTTTGCAAATAAATACAAATGGGTCTTAACACTGACCTCTCTACTGGACAAAATAAAAAAGGGCAGTTCACCAAAAGATGAAAATTCTGTCATCATTTACTCACTCTAATGTAACCTATATGAATTTCTTTTTAGGGTGAAATCACAAAAGTAGATATTAGGAAGAATCTACATGCTGCTCTGTTTTTCACACAAGCTTCAAAAATGCCAAATAAACAGCATAAAAGCTGTCCATATGACTAATGTGATACATTCCATGTGTATTCTCTGAGAATTAAAATAATATTTACTGAGAACACACAAAGTGTTATTAACCAAAATCTTAGCCTTCACCATAGCTATTATATCTTATTTACACTTCTGCTTATTCAACCTTGCCATGTAGCATTCAGGAAGTTTGAAAAACACATAAAAACCAATTACGTTTTCGTCATTGATGTAAAAAAATGTTTGAATATGCGTATGTGCAAAAGATATTTGACAGCTATGGTGAAGGGGGAAATTATCTGGGAATAAAGAATTCAATTTCAGTTTGTTTAAATTGTTTAATATAGGCCTGGTTTCAGAGACAGGGTTTAGATAAAGCCAGGATTAGGCCTTTGTTCAATTAGGACATTTAAGTAGCTTGCCTTAGAAAAAAACATTACTGGTGTGCATTTTGAGACAAAACAATAGCACTGACTTATTTTAAGATATGTCTGTGCAAGTTGCTTTCAGTTAAAACAGCTTAAACATGCATTTTAGTCTGGAACGAGGTTTAAGCCTTGTCTGTGAAACCGGGGGATAGTGAATTAATTAAATGGAACACTTTAATGGTGCTTTTTGTTGCTTTGCACTTGTATGTTTTTGTTGTATGGAAAAGATAGCATGAACATTCTTCAAAAAAGAATTGTGTTTCATGCAAGACAGAAAGTCACACGGACACAGTTGGGAATGATATCAGGAAATGATAAATAAACTAGTCTTTTAATAGATCAGACCGCTGACAGACACTCACTTTCAGCATGAAGTCAAAGAGTTCAAGCCCGTAGCCATGTCTCTGCATGGTCTCTGTCACATAGAAATCCAGCACACACAATGGCTCGGTCTCCAAATGCGCCCCCCGTTGGTTCTAGAGGCAATGACAACATACTGTGTGTTGATGCATCTACTTTAAAAAGTGTGGCTCAGGCATCTCGCATTAGGCGAGATTTAATTACCGAGTCAATAATGAGGGAACACTTACAAGTAAAAAGAGCTTCTTGTAGCCAACCTTCAGAAATCCAACTACAACACCCCTTCCGCTGGGAAGACAGGAAGAAGGAGTCAAAGATTGTTATTAACAGCAGAACTGGATGTGTTTACATGGAAAAACAGGAAGAAGAGAGGTCAGTGTTATTGACATCTAAATAGATTAAATCTGAAGCATAGGGTGGGGGAGGGACAGAAATAGCAAGCGTACCCGTTCTGTTCCCCATCTTTCAGGAGGTAGAGATGGTGTCTGTTGGTCTGGAGCTTTGCAGCACTGGTTATAGGTGCAGGCAGCTGCTGGGCCTGAGGAGTTACACACACACACCACACACACACAACACACACACACACAACACACCGACATAATGACAGACTGAAACTGACAGTGAATGACATCTGCAAGCTCAAGGAGAGACAAAAGACAGTCATTATCACCTTAGAGGAGGCTTTTCCCAGCTCATCTATAACTGTGGTGGTCTGAAGAAGAGGATCTGGTCTAGAGAATAAAAAGACGGTATGAATGATGCTGGAATTCTCACACAAAGAAAATGTGAATCAGCATGCATGATTTCATAACGGATGCTTGTCTGTTTACAATACACAACTTTTTGGATTTCACGTGTTTTATTTGATCATATAGCTGTGTAATACATTGACAGGTTTTTCAATAGCTAGCTGATTCTAATATCAAGGTGGGTGATGGCGTCATAATGATATACACCTATAATTTAAAGTCGGCATGAAATGGAAGTTTCCATAGTCTCTTCTCCTCTATTGTGACATATACCGAGTGAAATGGCTTCCCAAATAAATGTAGGGAAGGACTTGATTCTGGCCATTGGGAATTGATGCGATCTCATGATGTCCCGCCAGCAAACACGTCATCAGAATAGAGAAGAGATGTTGTTGCAAGTTGGAGGGAAAATGATTTTAATCACAGATTATAAAGATACATGAATTTAATAATAATGAGGTGCAAGGATAAATCATTTATAATAAATACTGCAATATTCCATAAAAATAAAAGAAAATATAAGTCATTTGATTATGGATTTAAAGATCCTGAAATTTGCATAGGTGATTTCTTTAAAAGATCCCATAATGCTCTAAATAGCCAATATGCTGTTGTTTTAATACAGTCATTATTCATGATTAGCTACTCGCTGATTTGTTCCATGGAGAAAAACATGCTCATTCTAGACTAGAGTAATGGTTCTTTGAAGTTTTTTTCTTTTTCTTTTTTTTTTTAGATTATACCACAGTAAGATATGAGGGCCTTTGAATATTGTCTTGGACAAAAGAGGGCCTTGGAGTCAAATTTAAACTCTGATAAGACTGGAATCAACATTTTGGTTTCATTGAAAATAATATATATATATATATATATATATATATTTTTTTTTTTTTTTTTTTTTTTTTTTACAATCTTTAACAGGCATCAGAATATACAGTAGATGACCTTTATAGTTCAGAAAGAATAAAAGCTGCAAAATTCTAATTTTAAATGTTGGCAAATTAGATACACACACTATTGGTTATAAATATAAAAATATAAATAAAATAATTTTTGGTGAATTTTTAAAATGCATTTAAAATATTTAATTGTATTTATTGTAATGTATGCTGTAACATTCAGTGATGGTTATGTAGACTGAAAAGCCCCACAAATTCCTATATGTTGTTAAAAATGTTTTTATTACAAATATTTTTTCTTGAATTGCTCCGAAGTTATGAAATTCATTACACGTTTCCATTAGGAAGGATCAGTTTGGTTTGAGATTTTATTAAGAAACTGCTTGAAAAAAATGTTAAGTCAAGTTTTTAATATTTAAAATCTAAAATATTTAAAATATATATATAAAATATTATCATTGTATTATATATATATATATATATATATATATATATATATATATATATATATATATATATATATATATATATATATAATAATTATTTTATTTATTTTTTTGTAAATGTGTTGTAGCGCCTTGGATGGGTGCATTACAAATAGTATTAGGTATCTATAAATCAATCTATCCATCCATCCATGGCATTGTGTGATTTTTCAATAATGTAATTACAGTGAGGTCTATGGCTGCCTTACTGAATCAGCATTGTTCAGATTAAACCAATGGCAGATTAAAACAGATTTGTTGTAAACTCATGGCCCGCACATGCATAATCTGACGCCAAGCTTTCCATACATCAATAAGCTTATATCATTATATGAAAAAATATGACAAAGATGACCTGGCCTATACAACATTTAGCCTAATAAAACACCCCACACAGGTAGCAGTGTATAGTAATGCACAACTGTGTACACCACTGTTACTGCAAGACAAAAGCAGTGAATGTTGCACACCTCCCAACAGATTACACCCCCTCTATAGTTCACATTAAAACATACATTACCTGCCATGCGCTTTCCGACCTGCACTCAAGTTACTATCCAGCACTGAAATTCTCTCGGGAAAAAGCGCATTGAGGTCGAAAGGGAAATCCATTGTAAGGACAGATCTGAAATCTTAAAACAATAATCTACTAATGCCCTACTGCAGATTCAGATGCATTCATCACAGTGGCAATCGATTCTCACTGCATCACTGGCCAGCACTTAAAATACCAGTTCCACATTAGTGCCGCTTCAGTAGTAGGCTTGTTTAGAGGCATAGATGTATAGCGGTGTTATCAATGATTCCTCTGTCCTCCCATTGTTTGTGTCACTCCCTTCCCTTGTGCGGGATGAGCGGCTTGAGCGCCGCCCGTAGTGCTGTTAAAACACACGCCTGCAGGATTCAAGACGCCAAAATACCACAGAAGTCTACCAACAGCTGTAATTATTTTAAATGTTTGCAGTTACTAGCTCTGAAATGTAAATAAATAAATAAATCTAGACACAGAAGCAGAAATGTCAGCTTTAGAATATTTATTTCCGTTTCCTCTTGGCAACGTCGCACAACTTTGCGCTGCATAGCAACTATATTGCAAGACCATATAAACACTGCAATTATTCTACCTTTTTATATATTTTTTCTTTATTTGCTATTTTCCCCCTGCAACTTTTCTTTGACAGAATTATACTAACTCCTTTTTCGTGATTTCTGTTTTTTTAATAGCAAAATTTGATTGCAAGCAATTACCGCTGCTTGCTGTATGGCTGTGTTTTTGATATATTATTGAATCGATTATTATCAGATACAATGTGTTATTATTAATTATATTTTTGCGATGTGAACATTTTACAGATATAGAGAATTCCAATTAAAATGAAAAAGTCATAAAAACTGCAATCATAATATCTTTAAAATTACATTTGAAAATAAAAAAGACGTATAATAATAATAACAATAATAAGAAATATGTTTAAAGTTTCATGCACGAAATGTGCTCTTATTTTCATTCAGGCAGATATCTCGCTACCCTGCCTGCAGCCTCATTAGGACCCTGTTAAATTTCCTTGCGTGGTCGTTGCGCGATCCTTGTCATTCTGCGGATGTTGGTTGCAGTCTGGTTGAGGTAGCAATAAACGCACTTTGTTTTTGTCCTAAATACGAGAAACACAGTTTAGTACCATTAGATTAAAGTTCGTTGTGGAACGCCGACAGCCCTTGCGTTAACGCTAACCAAAGACCTGCATAAAGATTTAGCGCTTATGGCCTCGCCCTCGTGGTCGCAGAATTTGATACTTTAGTCCATACCATAGACCAGGTTTGTCGAATATGACTTGAAAACCTTATGTTGATTGTTTGTAAGTGTTTTCTAATCCTGAATATTGTTGTGTTAAGAGATCCAAATTGCAAAGAAATGGACCGAAGTTGCAAGAATTTCGCTGTGAGTATGAGCCCGCATTTTCATTTGGAAAGGCCGTAGAAGAGTTCAGAGAAAAGCAGTGTTAAAATAAATAATAGTAATCATAATGATTATGAATGTTACCAACTAAAATTAAAAAAATAGGTTTATGTAACAGAAAAATATTTTGAGTCTTTTATACATAATTTATATTTTCCTTTTAAATTGTAGGAAAAGATTGAAAACTCTTGTTGTCCGTTATTGCATGTAATGATGAATCATTAGACTAGAGTCTCTGATTTACCCATGAAGATCTTTATAGTGCAGTAACTTACTGTTAAAGTGATTTTGGATGTTCCTAATATTTTTTGCAGGTTGAATGAGTGATTTGCAGTTAGCTGATGTCAACCGTTTACATCCAATGGGTAAGAAATGGGTTATGCCAATGTAAACCTACCAATTAGTCTTTCTTTTCAAAGGAAAGCATACTGTCCATTATTGCATGTAATGATGAATCATTAGACTAGAGTCTCTGATTTACCCATGAAGCTCTTTATAGTGCACTGAACACATGCAGCAAAACTTGTGATTGAATAGAAGTGGCTTGAATGTTCCTAAATGTTAAATCTTTTTTAGGTTGGATGGGAGAAACTTATGTTGCCAGGTAGCTGATGTCAAGTTACCCAACCAATGGGTAAGGAGTGCGTTTATCCCAATGAGAACATCTAACAATTAATCTTTCTTTTCAAAGGAAAGCTTGTTGTCCTAATGGTCATTATTGCATGTATTGATGAATCATTAGACTAGAGTCTCTGATTTACCCATGAAGCTCTTTATAGTGCACTGAACACATGCAGTAAATTTTGTGATTGAGTAAAAGTGACTTGGATGTTCCTAAATGTCAAAATGACTTTGACAGGTTGGATGAGTGAAACCGATGTTGCCACCTAGCTGATGCAACCATTTACATCCAATGGGTAAGAAATAGTTTGCCAATGAAAACCTCTAACAATAAGTATTTTCAAAGGAAAGAATACTGTCCATTATTGCATGTAATGATGAACCATTAGACTAGAGTCTCTGATTTACCCATGAAGCTCTTTATAATGCACTGAACACATGCAGTACTGTTTGTGATTGAGTAAAAGTGACTTGGATGTTCCTAAATGTCAAAATGACTTTCACAGGTTGGATGAGTGAAACAGACGTTGCCACCTAGCTGATGCAACCATTTACATCCAATGGGTAAGAGTTTGTCAACGGAAAACCATTGCTCTAATGGTCTATTGCATGTAATGATGAATCATTAGACTAGAGTCTCTGATTTACCCATGAAGCTCTTTATAGTGCACTGAACACATGCAGTAAAACTTGTGATTGAATAGAAGTGGCTTGAATGTCACTAAATCTTAATTTTTTATTTTTAGGTTTGATGGGAGAAACGGATGTTGCCAGGTAGCTGATGTCAAGTTACCCAACCAATGGGTAAGGAATTAGTTTATGCCAATGAGAACCTCTAACAATTATTTCTTTTCAAAGGAAAGCATATTGTCCCAATGCTCATTATTGCATGTAATGATGAATCAATAGACTAGAGTCTCTGATTTACCCATAAAGCTCTTTATAGTGCACTGAACACATGCAGTAAAACTTGTGATTGAATATAAGTGGCTTGAACGTCACTAAATGTCTTGTTATTTTTACAGGTCAAATCCCAACAGGACAGTTCATATCAACAGTAGACGACCAGTAAGAAAGAACTTATTTCCTATTTCCATGACTTTGAAAGTGTGGCCCATGATGAGCTTTCCTTTTTTTTCTATTTTCAAGGATTTCAACTAAGGATTTGACGCCAACGTAGACGTTAAAATATCTTGAGCCAATGATTCTATAAAGGTTGGTGTTATCCTAACAGTGCTGATATTTTATTAGTGCTGTGCAATGATGATTCAATAGACTAGAGTCTCTGATGACAACATGAAGCTCTTTACATTTCTCTGAGCACAGCTTTTGATTATAAACATGTATTTGTAATGAAGAACTCCTGATTGACATTGGCTTTTTTCTTTTAGGTTGATCTGGTGCCAGAATAATGTGCCAAAGATGGGTATATGCATGTGAATGTGTAGACCTGTAAGTACTGGTCCAGTAAACCTTTCTTTGCTATAGCTTGTGTTGATGATGAGTGCGTAGTTCGGTTCCACTGAAAGTCAATGATGTAACTTTCTCGCGGCGCACTGAAACACTGACAGACAACTGATACACTTTTTATTGTTTTTGTAATCTAATACACTTGTTTTCTTTGAAGGACAGAAGTTAGTCGTGGGAGAAGATTCGTGACCGGTCTGCAGGACGATGTCAAGCTTCTGTTGTATTGTGTATCAGTTTAAAAAAATGTTTCATTGCTATTGTTTTTCCAAGGACCGTTTTAGTAACCGCTTGTTTTTCACTTTCCAGTTCTTTGTAAACTGCATTTTCTAAATTGTGTTTTACTTTTACATTAAAATAAAAATCACAATTACAGCTTGATATTAAGTTTTTTGTTTCAAAGCATGTCCATCTTTGTGCATGAAATTCTATGCCTCACCTTAATTATGTTGCTGGATAATGGTTAAAATAGTCATTTTAATAGTACAGTAGCATTCATACCATGTAGCTAATTTACACCCTATGCCTTGTGATTTATATTAAGATAATTTTGCAATAGGTCAAACCTTTTGAAGTATGAATTTAGTTATTTATGAAATATCTGATGTGCTGTCAGATTATTATTTTTTAACTACAATATAAATATTCAGTTTGTATAGAGGCCTGAGGTGTCTTTTGAAGTATTCAAGCACATCACACAATTGTGGATTTGATTAAAGGCCATTGCACACGGAGTCCGAAATTATCGGACTCTGTGCAATGACCTTAACTCTGCATGTACTCTCAAACTACTGTTTGGTAGGGATCACAAAGGACTTTTATTATGAAAACAGGTTGTTTCTGTTGTGGTGTTCATCATATTTGACTTTCTCTCTCTACATGTGCATTTTTTTGCGACTAGTGTACTTAGTGAAGACATAAACACGCACGCTTTAGAAAACAAACTTCAACAGTTTACACGGACTGTCATACATCTCCAAAGTGAAGGTCATTGGGTCAGTGATGACAATCTAACCGCTTTTGTTCTTCACGTACTAATGCGTAATGACGCCATATTTGTGAAAGAATCTTTTGAGTCGGATCTTTTCAATGAATCTTGAAACTCATTGTTTGACCCATAGACTCATTAGACTGTGGTTTGGCCCAAGAACAGCTTAAAAAGAGAATGGTTAAATTCTTAAATTGAGAATTATAAGTGCATATTTATTACTTTATAGGCCATACTTTATAGTATAAGTAGTATGATACTCCGGATTCGAAAAGGGATATTAATAATAGCATACTTCTCTACCTGTCATTGCACACTTTAAATAGTTGCCTCTCTGGAAAAAAATGCTTATATTTCTGTATTGTCGCTTTGGGTAAAACCGTCTCCTAATTGCAAAAATGTAAAAGTTAAAGTAATAGTATGCTATTCAGCTCTTATGTCTGATTTGTAACGAAATAATCGTAATGAACAGCAATACATGCCTATATATGGTTTTATTGAAACGTTTTTAAACAAAAATCCCACGAGAATCACTTTTCTTTTTTATACCAGTTCTTTCATATGAACCATTAGAAAGAATCGACTCGCGGGAATGAGTCATCCACACTTCCCATTACTATTCCATTAAACAAGCTCATGCAGGCAGTTTTTATTGCATTTCTTTTTTCGTTATCTCATTCAAAACGCCGGAAATCTTTTGGAATCACACCGGACTGCATTTTCGCATTCTGTCGATTATTTAGTAGTTGAAACATTTGTGTTTGAGCATGTTTGTGCAGGACGGTAACGTTAGTGAACAGGAATGTGAAGCTGGCATCGACAAGTGATCTGAACTGTTTGTGCAACTGAAGCAGAGCAGCGACTGTGATGTACTGAAGATGTAACTGTCAGTTATTATTGTACATCAAAGATCTGACGTCGGAGGTATAACTTATGTTTGATTATCCGGTCGATAGTGTTTCGCCGTTCGACATCGACACAGTTTAGCGTTTAAAGTTTTGTTTAAAGAGTCGATCGGCTTGTTTAGACATGCTAACCGACGCCGTTTCGCCTGAGGAAAATACTTGTAACTGTTAGAGCAAAAAATGTATGAAACCCTACTGCCACAGTGATTATTTTTTGTTTTTATTATTAATTTTAATTAAATATTAAATTCTCTTCCTGTCGAGTAATTTGCAAGGGTGTGGTTCGTAAGTTATGTTCTGGCTCATTTGCTCTAATACAAACACGCCTTAATACAGGTCTGTTGAGGTGTCGTTGTTTAGATGCCTTGTACGTGTGGCCGTGTAAAACTTCACACGTTGTAACACTAACCGTCGTTTTTGACTTTTTAAAAGCTATGCCATTAGATTAGGAGTACCTGTTCACATTATTGCTTTATACTGTAGTTAATTACAATTTTATTAACAATTGATTAAAAACATTAGCATTTTCACACAGTGACACTTTATTCATGTTATAGATTTTTTTTTTAAACTGTCCCCTTTGTGCATTGTAAAGTAAAAGTGCGGACATGACAGCAGTTGTAGGGCGAGTTTGGGGGTGGGTCAGTCCAGCAAATCTATACTCGTCCTGGGGCAGTAAGGCCAAACCAGAGAAGCCATTAACAATGGACAGTCAGATTGAAAGCAGATGGGGTTTCTGGGGACTTACTGCTTGGGTTTGGAGGGGCGAGAACAGCAAAAAGGACCAAAAGACACTGACTGAGGAATTCTGGGAGACCGAAGAGAGTTTTAAGCCTTTGGAAGTAGAAGATCTTCGGGCGATGGGGCCTGATATTGAGCCTGAGAAAGCAGCGCCCCAAAGCTCCTCACGCTGGTGGAGGAGAATGCTTCCATCCAGATACTTTTTTTGGCCACGATGGCCTACGTCCACCGGGCTCCGCCAGCAGAAATGTGCCGGGTGGAATGAAGGTACATGGGACTGTGATGAAGTCGACGGGGAATCAGACTACGGGACACCCCCGCCATCCCCCACGCCGCTGTCACAGCAGCCATCAGCAGCATTCCGCTTCTTCTCTCGCTCGTGGACTGGGGAAATTGTGCCTGAGCACTTCAACATTTGCTTTAATTTCCTCCGACACCTCTTTGATTTGTTCGTAGTGGGCTTCCTGACTACTGTATCCCCTCCAACCAAGATCATTTTGGACGTGCTGGGAGTGCAGGGGGCCCTGAAGTTGTGGCTCCATGGGATGGCCATGTTTCTGGTGGCATCTGTCGGGATGGCCGGTCTGCTGTGGGCGGTACAGGAGTACCTGCTGCAGTTTGCTTTGATCTATGGTATCGTGCAAGCCCTGGTCATCTCTGTCAGTGTACGGCAGAATGAGGCTTTGGCAGAGGGGGATGATGGGAAAGGTGAGGATGAGGTCGATGAGGTCAAAGAGGGTGAGGAGGAACAGGACGACATATGGGAGCAGAATAAGCCACAGGAGACCACTGACGAAAGCAAAAATGGGGTTAAACAGAGGAGTTGAAGACCTAGGACAAATGAGGTAAAACTCGGTAAGTAGTTGTTTTTGCCCATGGAATTGCCCATGTTGTTTTTTTGATTTGCTTTCCTTTTATCTAATTATGCATGTTATGAATCTACCCACTTTTACTAATCACAAACCTGCAACACAAGTATTAAACTTTGGTGCATAACGCATTCCTGCAGCATTTATGCTATACTTCAAAATATACTTAAGGATGGGTTTGCTGTTACTCTCTAAACCAGGGATTCTAAAACATTTTTGTAAGAAAACATTTTTGCCTTAAATATTTACTTGTACTGCCTTTTAATTTAATATTTCAAAAACACATTTGCATGTTCACAGTTCTCTGACCTCGGTTAATTGTCACGTGACATGCAGGTAAACAAATAAATCAAATACAAAATCAGTAAGCATCATTTTTATTAATTTTATTTACTTTTACTTTTATTTACTCATTTCTAAACTTGCACATTTTGCTGTGAATGTGCCAAAAGTTGTAGAAGTCGCAGTAGCTCTTTGAAAATTTTGAGTTTGCAAGTTGTAATTACGAGTTCTACTAGGACATTCACTTTTTTTCTAAGTCAAAATATTGTAATTACTGTAAATCCGGCATGGAGCGAATGCACCTTTTCGTCTCATATAATTCACCCTAGCAACCGCAACCTAGCAAACTTTAGTAATTGCTTGGCAAAACACTGGCAACCACCCACAACACCATGGATTGTGCTCATATTTTCAACAGAACATCCAGTTATGAATTAGAGTTTGATTTTTAGAAATAGTCCTAACATTTGCTGTGGGGGTTGCGGTTTATATTTTTCAACCAGAGAAAAACAAGCGTGACATTTTCATAGAGCTGTGAAACCAGCTTGTGGTTTTAAGCCTTACATCATTCCCTGCTGATATGATATCTGGGGGAGGAGGACAATCTTTGAAAATGCATGATCCCAGACAAAGTCTGTTTATAGGGGTGTAAATGACACATTCTGTTATGAAACTTTAAACGCAGGCTGATGGGTCCTTAACGCAAGCTGATGATATTCAAAGCATTAACTACTTGGCACAAACTGAGTGGTTCATGTCTCATCTGCACCCAATGAGCTTGCTTCTCAACATTTAAATGGCTGGTTAGCATTCACTATAGCAGTTTGCAGCACGCTTTCAAGAGTTCCTCTGAAACCCTCCACCTTCCCCGCTCCACCTGTGTATATATATTATATATATATATATATATATATATATATATATCAATTTTATGCAAGCAGCAGCATGTCTGAAAGCAGTGTATCGGCATATGTATTGGCAGTAGCAAGTTACTGTACTTGCTGTAACAAGGTTCAAGATGTAGGGAAGGAAGGAGGCGGGAAGCGGCGAACATTCTAAAGATTTTAATAAAATAAATAAACAAATACAAAAACGAAAGTAAAGACTGCAGTCCCTCACGGTCGACTGCCGTCACACATAATAAAAAAAAAAAAAATGTCCAGGCCTGGTCCTCTCTCAATCTTCACAATCTCAGATCTTTTTCACCAAGACCAAATACATTAACATTGTCATATCAATTACCATGATAAACTCTTCAGATAGTTGTCATGATATAAGTGATAAATTGTCACGGTCTTAAAAATAATTTTTTTTAACTTTTTTAATCGATGTATATGTTTTGACCTCTTTGGCTATAAGGGATAGTTCACCCAAAAACCGTCTCATCATTGAATCACCTTCATGTTGTTTCAAACCCGAATGACTTTCTCTGTGAGTTTCACACAAAAAGAAAATATGAAGCCTGTGCTATTTTTTTCTTTGCCATGCAATTGCAATGAATGTGTATGCAAAATCACCTTTCAAAAAGCATCAAGTATCATGAAAGTAGTCTATACAACTTTTTTTATATATCTAAAGTATTCTGAAGTCATACGATAACTTTGCAACAGAATTTAAATCGATTTTCCCTCCAGCATAGCTCAACATCAGGGTAAATTATGGCAGGATTTTCATTTTTGAATTAATTGTTCCTTTCAAGTTAAGTTGAACACACAAGCATCAGGCTATTCTCATATTGCATAATGCAACTGTCATTAACCATGTGTCTGTTTCTGCCACAGGTTGCTGAAATGCTGATAGTCCAGTACCAATGTCTCTCAATGAAGATTTAGCCACTTCAACACCGACCACCCACAACTTCCACCAACTTGAGCGATTGAAGAGCACCCTAAATATACCAGCACCTCTTTCTCTCCACCAATAGATTTTTTTCCTCACACTTTAAAAATGACATAGCACACCAGCAGTAGAAGTGAATGAGTAAAACACCAGAATCTACAGCCACAGCGATAAATAACATCTGCCACAAGACAGCCTGCACAGGAGGTCTACAAACCCGAAGAACCAGCAATGATTGATTGTCAGGGAATTTCACTGAGACTTTTAAGTGGAATATTGCATGATTCTGAAGGCTCATCCAGTGAATCGACTAGTTGTTTGTACCGAAACATTCATTTTATATGGCGATCAACACATTTTACAACTCCAAGCTGTATGTAATGCAAATCTGCATGTGTCACTTTATTCGTAGCTCGATGTTGAGTCTCTGGACTGTTCATTTCTGTAATGTGCTCTTCCGTGTAATGTATTGTGTTCATTATATCTCTCATCTTTTATTCAGCCCATTATTGGTGAACTTTTTGAGTGCAATTGTAAAGGAATTAGATGCAAAATTTTGAAAGAATAGCTTAAAACACCTTTTACATACAGCAAACCTGCGCACTACATTATTATTTTCTTTTATTATTTTCATTCAACCTGTTGGTAAAAAAGACTTCCTTACATCATTAGAACCACGGTGTTTGACATATATTTATGTATGCTTCATTACTGCATGTCTTGATTGATTTCAAATGTATTGTCGTTCTTATTTGCTTCATTTATATTATCATATCTTTTGTGCCTCAAGATATCTGGTACTTTGGCCAGTTCACAGGGAATTATGGGTAATGAAATAGAAGTAATTTTGCACAACTGCATACTGAAAGCTTAATATCTAATGCTTTGTTGCACAAATGTGTCTCTCGCTTGTAACGATAGCTTTCTCCTCCTGAATGTGTTCCACAAACAGCATTTTATCTATGCATGATACTATAGAACAATGAAAAACTTGCTTTTCTTATGTTGACTTTTTTCTTTATGGTACTGGCTCATCAATTTCTTTGTCGTTCATGTCAGTTATTTAAGCATTAAAATGTTGCGCTAGATTTGTTGGTTCACTGCAACCTTGAGCAATGGAAGAATACGCGTAACCTTTGAAGGTTCTTTAAAATGTGTGTTTTTTTGTAATGTTTGTAAGTTCCGAGTCCAGTGAAGTGCGGGACACTGCTGAAACCAGACGGCCGTGAATAGAAATGTCTGCCATAGAGTGAAATGGATTACAGCTCAAGGATAGATGTATCTAGGTTGTGGACAGAGAGATCTACATTTGCTGCACACCGAGTCTTTAATAGTCCTTACAGCTCAAATAAACTTCCTATTCCCACATTTCATGTCTGGAGTATGTCTATGGTGACTTTCTTCTATAAGTTCCCTTATATGTCTAATATTATGTTTATTATATTAAAGGTTCTCTAAGCGATCCTGGGTGACGTCACTTCTTGTTGACGTTTAAAGTATTGTCAAACAAAACGGAGGCTAGCTAGACCCTCCCTCCTCCTCATCGGCGCAATAACCTATGGCGGTCGACCACCATGGGACCTTAATTCGGAAAAATATTGTATGGTAGTCAATGGCGAGAGACAACAAATATTTTGATCTCGTTTGAATTGTGCCCTGAATTACACATATGATGTTTATCAATTTAAAAGATACATTTTAAAGTCAAGAAAGTCGCAGTTTGATGTAAAACTGTTGAGGTATAAGACTGAGAAGATACGTAATTACAAAGACTACAAACCCAAAAGGCGCACATTTTCTCTCAATGAATAAAGATAACTTTACTGAAGCTAACGTCTGTCATTTTTTCTATATTCTTACGTTATAATCGTAACATTACGCCGTCATGCCTGAGTGTTTTGTTCCAGACTGCACACACACACACGAGCAACGGATCTTGCTCGTTGTTTCACTTCCCGGGAGATGTAGTTCATTGAGCGATTTTCACATAAAACTAAATGTTACTCTTCTGTTTTATGACAAACTGCGACTTTCTTGACTTTCATAATTATCTTTTAAATTGAAAAACATCATATGTGTTAAGGTCCTTTCACACTGGACGCGATTTTGACGCACGAATAATTCGCGCGATGGTTTTATTTTTTGATCAGCTGTTTGTGTAATGAGTGCTTCCACACCGAACGCGAATGTGCTGCGGCGAAAAAACGACTTTTATTTTTTTCGCTTCGATGTCGATTTTTTTGTACTTTTGCTGCGACAGAAACGGCTTCAGCCAATCAAATACAAGGAAACAAAGGTGCTTGTTGACGCTTTGGCTGCTCTGACGTAGCAGCATTATGTGCGAGAGAAGAGAAGTGTCACAAGTTACATGAAATGTAAACTAAAAACAAGCAATACATTGAAACTATAGAAACCTTTTATAATGACAGCATTTTTATATTGCCTATTCCGCATCTCAACGCACGCATGACATGACGTTGTTTGCTTATAGGGACCAGTTACAAAAGAACGAGGCATTGGATAAAATAGCTGGGATTGTTGGTGTCTCTCCGGTGAGTTGAAGTGCGTGCTGATGATTTATAATATTTTTGACTAGGAGGGAAATAATTGATTTTTAATCATTTTCAACATTCATGATTGTGTGTTTCATATTATTTTTGCATGCCACACACCAGAGCATGGGAGTAAAACGGAGCGGGGTGACGCAAAATATAAGTTAAAAAACTTAAACATAGGCTACGTTTCATATATATGTTTAAATAATATAATGTTATTTTTTTTTCATCTATGTTGATTAGCTATATGAAAAGGGAACCGCATGAGATGAGTAACGAGGATCATAAGATGCCCAATATTATCGAAAACATTTGGAATGGGTCAGACATAATTTTGGCCACTTATTAAGTTGTGTTTTGTAGAAAGCCTTTCTTTAAAGTGAATTTCGTTTTGTATAAATTGTATCTTAATTTTAATCAATGTTTCGTCAACAAATTGTCTAGATTAATAAATAAGAAGAATATAGACAATATAGGCTAATCGAGGCGACTGCGCGTGAACTGCAGCACGTTTTGACACGAACTATTCGCACGCGAACCATTCGCTTTTCCGTTTCGCTTTTTCGTTACGCGTCCGGTGTGAAAGGGCCTTAATTCAGGGCACAGTTCAGACGGAATAAAAAGATAACTTGTCTCTCGCCATTGACTACCATACATATTTTTTTCCGAAATAAGGTCCCGTGAGCCGGAAGTGGAGGGGCGGGACTTAGGCTCTCTATAACCCCTCAAACCCTTCTTGTCGGTTATTGGCTGGAACAGTTTGTTATGTTTCGTGGAGCGGGTCGCTACAGTTTGTTTTTGTTGCCGTTTGTGAAGCCTGGGGTGTGTGCAGAGACTGCGTCTTTTTACAGTGTGTTCAGGGGACAGGCAGCTAGCGGATAGTGAGGAGATGTTTGCTGTATGTGACAAAAAATGTTTTGGCCTTAAAAACGCGTGACATCGCTTAGAGCACCTTTAAACTGTGTGTGAAGGAGAGAGACGAAAGAGAACAGGAAGTGCCAGTACAAAATTTACAGTAAAAAAACACGGCTGATGTGATTAACAGAAATAAACCTTAAAAATACGGTAGCAACATTTTTAGAGTTTATTTTGAATACATTATCCAAATGAGCACCTCAGTTGCAACTACTAATCTACAGCAGTGTTATTTTAGTATAATTTTATGTTAATTATTTTGAATGAATGATTTAATTTCAATTAGTTTTCATTTGTCTTTTTTTGTTTGTTAAATCATTAGTTTTAGTTAATAACAACATTGATCCACAGCTCCATTCAATGCTGCTAATGTATATTAACATTGTCATTTTACACATGACGGCTCTAATCTGCTTTACAAAAGCTTCTGAGATCTATTAAAAATGCATGAACTGAAACATTACATAAATGTACATATAAGAACTGAACAGAATCAGGACGGGAGTCAAACAGTGACACATTCAGGTTGCCATTAAGCTTTTAATAGATATAAAGAACATAACTTAACATCTGTTTATTCATGTTAAATCCACTCTATGACCTTTGCTATGTACATACAGGTGCATTCAGTAAAGGGACGACAGATGCATGTGAATGCTGGGATTCAGATGACTGATGCGATGGTCCTGATGGGAATCAACTGTATCTGACATCGGTGGAGAGATGATGCTATGTGCATTTTGTTCTTGGCCAGCATTCAGTCATGCACCTTCCCGTGCTCTTTATAACCACATATAATCAATCCTTAAAGCTCAAATCAAACTACTATACACCATGCTGACAGCATACACCTCTCCCACTTTTAGCTGGATTTTATACCAATTTCTGCTAAATAAAAGCAGCTGATCGTGACCAGGATAAAATGAGGCACCTTGCGTGTCACAGGGTGATCTTAATCACACACACCAAAACATTTTCCCCTGGATTTCATGTAAAACATGAGAATAAAAAGGATAATTGCTAAATCTATGAATTCTCAGATCAGTATACCACTGTTTAAGTTTTGGGTAATGATCAAGGTGCCGTTCTCACCTCGCATTCAGAATGCATTTAAAAGTTTCTGTCCACTTTACAACGTTTTAAACACATTAATGTATTTTTATGTACATGCCGAGTTTCTTACTGGCCTGATTGTCTGAGGGGAGTCTCACTAACACTCAATCAAACTTGTGAAAACTAATGGAGGTGATTTAATGTGCCTCTGTAAATATATTCAAAGGGTTGAGTTCCTGAAATCTGTCCTTTTTTTAAATTCACTAGCACACAACACATATTACACTTGAATTTCCTCAAGTGATCAAGTGATATGAAGAAATACAGCTGCTAGAAATGTGACGCAGCAAGATATACATTTTTTTTTTATACTGCCTTTAATCCTTTTAAATTCGCACGGAGGTATAACCTTCCCGAATTACTTGAAGGTTTTTAATTCATTAAAATATTGTTTGTGGACACATAACTGGTAAGATCAACTTGTTAAACACAAACAAATAACTATAGATTTCACAAAAAGAAATAAAAACCAATGTCTTATGTACAACAAATATCAATTTTCCGCAGCATTCAGATCGCAAAAAAGGTTTAGTCTTCCCCAAGTCATCACACTAATGACCACGGGGAAAAACGAATCACATTGCATTGCTCTACAAGCTTTCATTCATCAAAAAGCTTTTGACACCCAGTGATGGTGTGATGTAATTCAGTGTGAGTGAGGATGAGGGATTATGAATGTAGTGCCGCCCGTTACCCTTCCCTCCAAACCGACTCTCCCACTAACTTCTAGTGAGGGTTTGTTCCCCCAGAGCTAGGTGGCGCTGTGGTCCCACCACCCCCCCTCTGTTCATTGTCTCTTCTTCCATGTCCCAGAACACAATGCGCACTTCCGCAGCCTTCCTCGTCATCCCCCTCACTTTCCGAGGAAGACTCGCCGAACTGTCGTGGCTTCTCGTAAATACAGCAACCTGGACATATCAAAGTGTTTTTAGAAGAAAGTGACAACCAAAAGACAAATCGGCTGAGGACGTTCTATTTCTAGAAATGAAACATTCAATCAGCCGCTTTAAACAGATGCAGGTCGTTCTAAACCCAATTTTTAAGGTCAGCTATTTTAAAGCAGACTTGAAATGGCCCAGATCTGCCTGTCCTACAGTATTTTGATGTTTTACAAGAAATTTTCAATAAACAGATTGAATGATCATCCATAATTCAGACCACCAGATCTACACTAATAAACCCAGACTCACACTTTGAAGACCTCCGGCCCAGATGTTCATTGTCCACCGTGTCACTGGACCACTCCACTTTCTTCTCCGTCTTCCTTTTCCTGAGCTTGATGGTCAAGCTTCTTCCCTCCTGAAACCATCATAAGAGGCACGTTTTAGGGCACGTTTACATGACAATGACCAACAACGGAAATGTTACTAAAATGCTGTATTCTGCTGCCAGGCCAGTTAGCGAGAACACTTTGTATAGAAACACTACACGCATATAGACTGAACACGTAATATGCATTCCACATGACATCACCGTTTTCACAAATTCACGTTTTTGTAGTTTACATGAAGACAATAATGTTATTGTTTTTAAAACATGCACATTGAATCCCATTTTCAAAAATTTGCATTTGCAGGCCCCCAAACTGACGTTGTTGTGTAAATTAACAGCCAAAAAAGCATTAAAAGGGTTCAGTTTTTAGTTGAAAAGTTTTAGTTGGTGTTGTGTAAAGTAAATGGCAATGTTGTTTCGGATATGCGCAAGCATTAATAGGTTTGATAGCTAAATTATCGCGGCAACCATAGTTTCTAATATAAAACTATATTTTAGTTGTCAAACATTATGAAGACAATAAAATGTAATTGGATTTTTCATTACAAATAAATAAATTATAAATCCAAATATACAACTATAAATAATAGCCTCTATGGTAAAACCATAGATACTAACTGTGCCATGGTACTACCAAGTGGGACACTATTATAGTTTTTGTTAATATTTTCAATTTTCTCTTTTCATTTTAAAGTTGTAGTAATTTTGTTATGCGTTCTGTCATTTATATTATTTTATATTCATTTGTTATTTTAGTTTTTTTTTTTTTTGTATGAGAAAAATTGGCAACATGGCAACTAGTTGAAAAAAAAGTTATTTTAAAAAATATCCTTTTTTATTTAGTTAACGTCTATTTAACGTTTATTGTTTGTTTGTTTTATGGTTTTATAATTGGTACTATTCCCAGTACTTTTTGAGTAAGTGCTGTAAAATGCTCACACTTTTTCTATAATTTTTGAAGGCAGTAACATTTAGTTATTGTAACTAAACTGAAAACGGTGGTTACCAGGGTACAGTTTGCTAAGGTCTATACCAGGCTAAAACATTAACATGTGTATTTTTGTTGTGATGGGGATTAACTTAAGATCGTAACACACTGCCAAACCAGTTGAGCACATAAACCCTGCTGAACATGTTGATTACTAAACAGGCCTTATGCTGGTATATAGCTAGTTTATTTGAACTAGTCGATATGCTAACTATAAAACGATTAACTTAGTTAATTACAAGAGGTCTCAGCTCTTGTAGCTGAATTATTCCGTGCAAGTGTGGTTAGTGATGGTGTCTACTACAGTAAATAGGGCAGGATACCTGCTGCGATGGAGGCGGTGTGCCCGTCTGAACCTGAACGGTCTCCGTTATAGTCTCACTCGATGTAACGTTACGTTGGACCTCCGCCATAGCACTGATGAAACCCGAATAAACCTTCCCAGAGGCGTTCGATCGATGAAAGTCTGGTCTCAATTTAGAGAATATTAGAAAACAAATATTCAGTTGTTGGTTGTCGTGTCAAAACGTCGAGCTAGACGCTATATGCATCTGAGATGAATGCATGAGATGAATTTGCACTAGCCTAATCACTCCTCGGAAGGACGCATTTACGGACGGACCAGATTCTGATGTTGACTGTGTTTCAAAAAACTACTGAGCTGACTACCTAGACTGGATTTGTGGCATTATATGTGTCATTTAAGTCAGTTCAGCTGAATTGTATATCTAAATCGATGTTTACTCGAAACACGTCAAAAAAATACGATCTCAAAAAGAGCAACGCAATCTTGACGCGTACCAATGCTGTCTAGATAGGTAGGTCATTAGCTTTTGAGACGCAGCCGCTTGAGTGTTCCTCTTAAAACTATCCGATAGGAAACAGCGGACGCTACACGAACTTGTATATCGAGAAGGAAATGTAATCCCCTCTAATTTAACTTTAACTTTTCGCAGCTTTTTGATTTCTCACTCATTTGTGTTTTTAAGTCATATAGAATTTAATAACCTAAATAAATCATTGGAAAAAATCAATGCCGTATCCGCAATATGTCTGCGCCCAGTGATAGCACACATCTAGTGAAGGTACCTTCCTTTTTATCTGTCATTTTCAAAATGCAGTTTTTCTCTGATCATAAGATTACGTGTGAATTCTGTAAAGGAAGCCTTTAATAAATTTGCTGTACGCATTTATTAATAATATTTTCATAATGGCGAACTTTCATTGATTGCAATGAAATACCTTTGATCCTGCATGTTTGTTTCATGTATTTTTTGTTGTTGTACATTGTACTGAATGCTTACTATATATATAATTATTTTTTGAAGTTTGAGTTTCATCTAATATTTATATTTTATTACATTTCAGCTTTATTGCAGTGACCAAAAAATGATTTTAATATTAGTTAAAAATAACAACACTGACTCCAAAGTACATGGACAAAAATACCATGGTGTCATGTCTAAAAAATATTTAAGAATTCCAATTTGTTTTACTACTCAAGATTTTAAATGTGATGCACAAATTAAATCATTACAATTATTAAGTCTTTTTTGTGTGGTCACATTTTGAGAAATTTTGTTTGTCTTTTTACACAAGTTTCACGCTTAAGCGCTCCAGATTTCAGGACATGTGGAAGTCTGTGCATGTGGTTTCACCCAGAATCTGGAGCAGAGATCTACATAAAGCCTGGAGCACATTGGCTTGCAGACTCTGCTCTCAAACCCCATCCAACACACACTCTTCACATCATCCCAGGACACAAGCTGAGAAAACCAAACGCAGACGAGCACGGGAGAAGGCCATACTCAGTAGTGTGGGTTATGCATAATCAAAACAGTGCACATTTCATATGGTTTAAAACCATTCAAGCCTTATAACCCTTTAACCCTTTTAGGATGTGAATGACGTTGAACTGAGCTGGTCTGATAAAGAGAAAATAACCTACAATGAAGCACTCTTACCTGGAGAGAAGAAAGGTAACAGAATGCTTTTCCTCCTCCTTTTCATGTTACTGTGCATTGATGCTCTGAATGTTTTTTCCACTGATGGGTTTTATGTTTGACTAATGCAGTTACAGTATTATAGATGCCTATGCTATCATCCCTAACTTCCATGTCTTCCAAACATCCTCTCTTTTAGACACCACTCTGCCCTTTCCACAATCCTACAGCCCAGAATATGTGGAGTTTGGCTGGTATCAGTGGTGGGAGAAACAGGGATTCTTCAGTCCTGAGCAGCATGTAAGGGAGCAGTTATAGCTTTATATGCATTATTATCTTCTTCAATAATCTGTTAATCCAATAAGATAGTCTGAAGTCTAAACTATAAACAATTTGTCTAAAGTATGTCTGAAGCTTTGTATTACCAGCACTTAAACCGGTGTATTTATTGCTTCTTTATGAGGAATGGATTTTTTGAAAATAATGATTTATTTATTTATTTATTTAGAAAGGGTGCATTAAATTGATCAAAAATCACACTCAAAACCATTTATTATGTATTTATAATGTATTTATAATGTATTTATAATGTAAACAAAAGATTTTTATTTCAAATAAATGCTGTTTTTTTAATTTTCTATTCATCAAATAATCTCTGATTATTTATATGCTTTTAATAAAAATATTAAGCAGCACGACTGCTTTCAACTATTATGAAATAACTATTATAATTAACAAATGTGTCTTGAGCAGTAAATCAGCATATTAGAATGATTTCTGAAGGATCATGTGACACTGAAGACTGGGGTAATGATGCTGAAAATTCAGCTTTACCATCACAGGAATAACTTACGTTTTAAAATATATTCAAATCGAAAACAGTTATTTTAAATTATAATAATATTTCACAAAATTACTGTTTTTACTCTATTTTTGATCAAATAAATGCAGCATTGGTGAGCATAAGCTGTGCCGATTTTGTTCTTTTAGTAGAGCGGATGTATTATTGCATGTTACATAATTTTTTTACATCCTTTTATTAGTGTTCTTAGTTTTTGCACATATTAGAATGTTTTTAACCAAGTTTTTTTTGTGTGTCTTATTCTTCAGAGTAAACAGCCCCATTCTGTTGATAAATATTTCTCCTTATGTATTCCACCCCCAAATGTGACCGGGACTTTACATCTCGGACATGCACTGACAGTGGCTATAGAAGATGCTTTGGCTCGCTGGTACCATTTTAAGAAACTCTTTGATTAATACATAACATACATCGACAACACACACACACACACACATATATATATATATATATATATATATATATATATATATATATATATATATATATATATATATATAAGATCTCTTTAAATGGACACTTTGTCAGAGTCCAATATTATCTTGGATATTATAATATTTTTTTAAAAAATATGATGTTTTTAATTCAGGCGACGGATGCAGGGCTACAAGGTGCTATGGGTTCCAGGCTGTGACCATGCTGGAATTGCAACACAGGTATCCCATCTCTACATCTGTTAATGATGCTGAGATTTCATGTGTATTAGCTGTTAAGAAAACTCTCTGATGTGTGTGATAGTCTGTGGTGGAGAGAAAGCTGTTGAGGGAACAGGGGAAGTGCAGACATGACTACAGTAGAGAGGAGTTCCTCAAACAGGTCTGGAGATGGAAAAATGAGTGAGTCTTTGTCTCTCCTTTATTAATGTCCTTCTTTTCTTTATATGTCTATATGGAAGCTTGTTTCTGCCACAGAATAAAAAATAAAACGGTTAATTTCAAGTTTATATTGTGCAATTCTGTCTTTATAACTCACAAAAAAGTTTATATCTCATAATTCTAAGAAAAAACAAAGTCAGAATTATAAATTGTCAATTGCGAGAAAAAGTTAGAATTGCCAGTTTATGTCTCACAGTTTGCAAGATCGTGAGAAATAAAGTCCAAAAACCGATTCATGCAAATTAACACTTTATTATTAGCAATTGCATATTTATATCTCACAGTTGAAGTCATAATGTCTGAATTGCAAGAAAAAAATGTTTCTTAGATTTTCAAGTTTATATCTCACAATTCTGAGAAAAAAGGCCAGAATTTTGAGTTTATATCTCACAGTTCCTAGAAATAAAGTCATAATTGTGAGGTTTTTATCTCTCAATTGCAAGAAAAGTAAAATTTGTGAGATAAAACGTTACAATTACCATATTTTTATATATCTGATTCCATATATATCAGAGCCTGTCAGTGGTTCAGGGGCTGTATATGGTACAATTGCATTATCCATTTCCATACGGTAACTGTTTAGGGACATCTTTTTTAGTTCAACCTAAATGTTTGGCCTTCTGTCTTTTCCTGTAAATGTCTTTTTTTAGAAAAGGGGATGAGATTTATCATCAGCTGAGAAAACTAGGTGCATCTCTTGACTGGAGCAGAGCCTGTTTTACTATGGACCCGGTAATAAAAAGGACTTTCTCAGTTCACACATTGGCTTTGTTTAGAATAGCATACTACCGTGGTACTGTATTCCTGCAGTAAATAATATACTTAATATAAATAATACATGTAAATAATATACTATACATTCAGTTCACACTTTTAATATTTTCTGATGCTTAATTACATTTAAACGAAAATATATTATAGGTTACATTTATATTTAATATAATTAGCTGAACTTTAGAGGGCTTTTTTAGACTCACTTAAATTGAACTTAAGTGCCCTATTGTTTGTAATATTAAAACTACTCCTATTGTCTTTGAAATGTGGTTAAATTGTGCCGAATACACTGACAAGCATTCATGGTATATTAAAGTATACTGTACTACAATCTCATTTCTATTTAAACTTGTATGTCATTTATTTAAATCTATTTGTAATATCACATTTGTTATGATTAAGCTGAGTTGCAGTACATTAAATATATTAACTTGAAATGCAATATTGAATAATACAGTTACATTTATAATCAAGTACTTTACATGTGCTTAAGTATGTTAGTCAACACATCAAAATAAGTGTACTTTTATAATGCATGACAAAAGATTATTAAAACTAGTGATTTAAAATGTACTTAAAAGTAAATCTTTTAATTTGACAGTATTAAAAAGTAAACTTTAGTACCATTTATTCAATTAATATAGTATCTGCAAGTACAGATTTGTTTAAAATATACGGTAACACTTTATTTTAAGGTGACGTTGTTACACATTACTACATGTATTTATCATAGTAATAACAGTAAATTATGCATAATTACAAGTAACTCTATAGTAATTACATGTAGTTAACTAATATCACCCAGTACTTAGTTGAGTACAAAGTCACTGTCACCTTAAAATAAAATGTAACCAAATATACTTTTAAGATTTGACATACACATTCAATTACTGTTAAGCGCACTTCTTTTTCTTGAGGGTTTTCATTGTGAAGAATGAACCAGGACTATTATCGACTGCAATTTTCATCCGTCTCAGGAGACATATTGTTTACAAAATTGTATTAAACATTAAATTTTTCTATTTAGGGTTTCAGCAGTGCTGTGACTGAAGCTTTTGTCAGGTTGTGTGACTCTGGGCTCATCTATCGTTCCGAAGGTCTGGTCAACTGGAGCTGTGCGTTAGAGTCAGCCATCTCAGATATAGAGGTGCATCACTGGGTCAAACAATGTCTGACAACACTAGCAATTCCACACATTTCTTGTAGACTAAGGCATGGTTTGATGTGTTAAGGTGGACTCAAAGGAGCTGTCTGGCAGGACTCTTCTGTCTGTTCCCGGCTATCAGCAGAAAGTGGAGTTTGGGATCATGGTTACATTTGCATATCCTTTGGAGGGACAGGGTAAGTGGACTTGTTTCAGTTTGCTCGATTTTTTGAGATTTTGTTTTACTCCTTTAGTTCTAAGTGTGGTTTATTTATTTATTTTATTTAGAAAGAGAGGTTGCTGTTTCAACCACTCGTCCAGAGACGATGCTGGGAGACGTGGCCATTGCTGTTCATCCTGATGACCCTCGATATAAAGTAAAGTTATGATGTTTGGGGGTTAAAGTTTTAGTTTTAGTTAAAGTTTTCAAATGGATTCTCTTGTCAACTGTGCTTATGATATGTGACCCTGTATCGCAAAACCAGTCACAAAGTCGCACGGGTATATTTGTGGCCAACAATACATTGTATGGGTCAAAATTATCTATTTTTCTTTTATGCCAAAAATCATTAGGATATTAAGTAAAGATCAGGTTCCATGAATATATTTTTGCAAATTTCCTACTGTAATATATATAAACCATTTATTTTTCTGAGTGAATGCAGCACAATCACGAACATAAATGGAAAACTTTAAAGGTGATTTTCTCATGTTTCTTTTTTTTTTTTTGCACCCTCAGATTCCAAATGGTCAAATAGTTGTATCTCGGCCAAATGTTGTCCTATCATAACAAACCATACATCAATGGTCATGTGATGTCTAAATCTCAATGTCGAAAAATTGACAAGGGTCACATATTACTTATCATGTCTGTACTTGTGTTCGAATGAGATATTATTGTACTACATAGTGTGCTCATTTTCTGGGCTATTGTGACCTAGAATACTGAATATTTTCAGTTTACAACCAGAGCTCAAGCTCAAAATATGAATTATTTTCTCTTCAGGATCTTCATGGCAAACACTGCAGGCATCCATTCACAGAGCGGTTATTACCTATTGTCACTGACTCTATGGTGGATATGACATTTGGCACAGGTATTTCATTTGTTTATGCATGATATTTTTGGAGATGAGTGTTTAATTTTATTTGCTGATAACTGGATATTTTATCGTTAAATGGGCCCTTTCCACATTTCCAGGGTTCCCTTTCAGTCGCTCACGTCCGGCGTAGTCTATTTTTCGCTAGAAAATTCTAGAACGGCCAGGATGTGGCTTCCGCAGCGTATTCCTTTCCAAAGAAAGGGAATGCTTTCCCAGTGGTATTGTAAAACAGCAGTGACTTCCCTGGCCTAGCCCATATCCCGTCTCCGCCTCAATAATGCGAGGGGATCATAAGGCTTTTGTCTAGGCACTGGAAGGTGGCAGCACTAGTGGAGTTTTAATTGGGATCCCAATCAGTCGACACATCGACTACGTCGAACTTGAGCGACTGAAAGGGAATGTCTCGGTTACGTATGTAGCCTCGAGGGAACGGAGACGTAGTCCCGTCGCCACTATTGCTGGACCACCGCTGACTCTGGGCTCGGGCAGCGAAAAACAACTGGTGCGTGCATTCACTTCCGTATTTATACCCGGGCAGCGTTGCTGAGTGTGAGATGCAGATATTGCACGCCAATGTGCATTTGGCTCATTTTAACAGTACTCGAAGATGACAGGCTACCTAAGCGTGATCCCAATCAGTCGACTACGTCTCCGTTCCCTCCTCCTACATACTGTACGTAGCCGAGACGTTCTCAGAAGAAGTTATGATAGTTGGGTAAACTTCTTAGTGGTAAATGGGAGACGACAGCAAATATACATTTTTAATTCTCATTTGCTATAATAGCAAAATAAAAAGTCTGTGATAGTGTTTTCCAGAAGAGACCTATATATAAAATATAGAGAGAATATATATGACTTTATGATTCATGCCACGTGAATTCCTCACTGAAATTCCTTAGGAAAATGAAGAAAGTTTGAGGAACATTGAGTTAATATTGATTTAGACATTTTTCACCTCGACTGTTAACACTGCAAAAAATCAGTTGAGAATACAACCTATATTCCATCGTACAGTAATTGTTTTTGCAAAGTTGTCAATCAATAAAAAAAAACATTTGAACGAGAATACAGCCTTAAGGTGCAATCACTGTTACCGCTGTTCAGTGAATTTTTGTCGTAAATATATACAGTCTTTTAATAGGAATTCATGTGTCTTGAATTTCTTGTTAGCGTGAAATATTTCCCCACACAGGCTTTGCAAGATGTTGGTGACACGCATTTGTCACATTGACCAACAGAAAGCTGCTTGGACAAGTGACTTCTGTGTGAGCGGTGCTTCATAACTACACTATTGTCAATGGACAATGGACCTTTTTTGCCTGATAATCTGATGAAATTTCACTATTAAAATTTCACCCTCAGTCTTTCAACTTTCCCTTCATAGGTGCTGTTAAATTGACACCAGCTCATGACCACACTGACTTCCTACTCTCTCAGAGACATTCACTCCCACACCTCACTGTGATTGGAGGAGATGGGACCATGACATCAGTCTGTGGCCAATGGCTAGAGGTACAGAGATCATTTTACAATTTACCTTTACCAACCTTTTATTCTCTATTGTGACGAATATCTGAGTGAAACAGCGATGTTGTTGCAAGAGGGAGGGAAAGTTATTTTATTTAAGGATTATGAGGGATCATAAATAAAATTAATTATAATAATGTACACAGATAAGTCATTCATGATAAACACTGGAATATTTCATAAAAAAAGATAAATGGTCAATTTTGATTTTATGGTGATTTATTGTCCTCAGAATTATTACACAACCACCTCATTACAATTATTGATCATGGGATCATTTTTGGATGACTGTGATCATTGTGCATATTTGGGTTAATTTTATTTTCACTTCCTGTTTCACAGTCAAGGTTTAATCCGACCACCAAAAATATTAAAACCTATTAGCAAAATTGGTCCCTTGTTTTTATTTCAAATAAATAATATGTACTGTATATTCTACTAATATGGTTAAAGACTTTTGGTATAATTTCAGTAATTATTTGATTATTTTTCTTATAGTACTTGTAGTATTTGACTTATAATAATAATTTGCTTCTTGTTTCATATTTAGAGATTTAAAAAAAAAATATATTGTTAGTGCATGTTACTACTGTTAACAACTGGAATCTTATTGAAAAGTGTTACCAAATGATTATATCCCCCAAGACATCAATTTGAGAGACATTTTTTTCTAATTGTAGAAAAATAAGAGTGAATGGGTAAGTAAATAACTATGCTTACAATAAATATAACAATAATTATAATAACTGTATTAGCACACACTTTGCAGTTTTAAATTTGGATGGATTCTGATTTAATGTCAATCTGTTCGATCATTCATCAGCTGTAAAAAATAAATAAAATAAAAAACATTCTGAAAGTGATTCCAAAGATAGTGTTCCTCTCTGTCACTATTGTTACAGTTGTGGCGTTAACTTCCATATTCTCATAGAATAACAACGATTATTACAATTTTATGCTTATAGTTATCGCTGTAGTTATCATCCTTAGTGTGAATGGGCTTTTAGTGCTCAGCATTGATCTATATTATTCACACAATGAAACCTATTCAGTTTTGAGTGTCAGAGTCCTCTGAGAGAAACATAGCTTGCTGCAACACTTTTTTTTATATAAAGGTAACTTGCAACTGGAGGCATCTAAATGTGCATCTTCAGTATATATTACAGAGGTCAGTGAGGATCGTGAAACTGATGAACATATTGAAGGTCTGCTCACTGGAAAGACTTTGTGAAGGTCAAAGAATCTGTACTGCAGAGCAGGCCTCTAAATACGCATTAACATATTGCATTACAGGAGGTCAGCGGGCTGTATGTATATTTCAAGATCATGAAACTAGTACATTTGAAAGGGCTCTGAGATCAACAAACCCACAGTTTAGCCTTCTGGTCTAGAATGTTAAAGCATATTTGATAGTAGCATGGTCTAATTGTGCAAACCTGTTACCAAAATTCAACCCAAAGCCTAAATGTGCTTAAAAATCAATATTGAACATCCTAACTTATCGACTTCCTGAGAACAATTTTAAATTGAGAAGAAAATACATTATTAATGTCAATGCTTAGGTTTCTCTGGGTTAGAATACTGCAAGAAGTCAAGAAATGATCATATAAAATGTATTACTACTGCATAATATAATATCATATAATTATGCATAATATTAGTAGTAATAATTTAGTTGACTGAGTTCCCAAAAGGAAAACTAAATGGAAAGTGATCTTCTTTGAAAGATGATAGGGAAGTCACTGAAAATAAAATAACAATTAAATCATTATTTTTATATGCATTAGAATGAATCGCCAACAACAAATGAAGATAATGACAGCTTTAGCCTTATCTCTATATTTGAAGGAATGGATATAGAGCATGTAAAGTATGTTTCTGTCTTAAGGGTGTTAAACGCTTTGATGCCAGAGAACGAGTAATTACTGCGCTGATGGAGAGGAATCTGTTCAGAGGAAAGAAGGATCATCCCATGTCATTACCAATCTGCAGGTAAACCACTGTAAATTACACCCCAAACCAGTCAATTCTTCCCAATCTTTCACTTCTGAGATAATTACAGGCTGCTGAATTATCATCTGTCTATATTTCACCACATTTTTGTGTACTTAGGCAGACTATTCCTTTAAAACATTGTTGGCAGCTTTTTTATTATTATTTGACTAAAAAAATACCAGTAGTCTTTGACCTTATGTCCTGTCTTGATTTTATTCCACCCACATAGCCGCTCTGGAGATGTCATTGAACCGTTGCTGAAGAAACAGTGGTTTGTACGCTGTCAGGAAATGGGCAAGAAAGCAGTTCAAGTGAGTGTGTGTGTTTTAAATGTGTGGTTGCATTAGATATAAATTGTGCTGATACGCTGTGGGACGGATACAGTTTTTCAGCTATGTCTTACACATAATTATAATAAGGCTAATAATATTTATACCTTTTATATTAATTATAGTTATTATATATATACCACCATTTAAAAGTTGCATGATGCATTAAAAGTGACAGAGAAGTCATTTATAATGTAACAATAGATAATTATTTGTATCAAATAAATGCTGTTCTTTTTAACATCAAAGAATCATCAAAAGATTCATCAAAGAATCCTGAAAAATTAATCATGGTTTCCACAAAAATATTAAGCTGTTTTCAACATTGATTATAATTAGAAATGTTTCTTGAAGAATTTTAAAATATAGTAAAGCAGAAAATGGATGTAAAATATTTCACAATATTACTGTTTTTACTGTATTTTTGAAAACTAAAAATATTACCTTCACCAAAGTAATCGAACAGTCAGTTTACAGTTAAAATTTCATAATCCTGGTTTTCTTTACATGGCCTTGAATTGACATGCTTGTGGTTTAATTACTGTCCCTGTCAATATTCCCACGAGCAATAGCAAATGCGTGGCTCATCAAGATCTTTACTGTAAAAAAAAATATTCCTGTTACTGGTCAATGATGGTGTACAAACCTTGAATTTGCCATTGAAATTCGATTATTCTTTTTGATGTTTATTGTAAATACTCTTTTTAGGCAGTGGAAGAAGGGGATCTACAGATAACTCCTCACTTTTATTCAAAAATGTGGAAGAGCTGGCTGTCCAACATCAGGTTAGCCTTATTTTGTAGGTTGTCTGAATATCTACTTGACTTGTCAGTGAGTTTTAAGGACACTCTGTATAAGTAGGCTGCTTTAGAGTCATGTCCATATGAACAGTTACACTCTTCTGTTAATATTCTATCAATTACATGCTTTTATAACTTCATTTATATCTCCACCTTGCAGTGATTGGTGTATTTCCAGACAGCTTTGGTGGGGTCATCAGATTCCAGCCTATCGAGTGACACTGCAAAACTCAAAGGACACAGAAGAGGTGGGGGTCATAAAATCTGCATCTATAGCCCAAAGATGACCTTTAATGTACTTGCTCCACCATAATGTGTCCACGATTAGGCCTGATCGAATTGTGTGAGGTTTTGACGAAAGCTTGTTAACTGTCTCGAGCAGGAGCAGTGGGTCTGGGGCAGGAGTGCGGCAGAGGCTCGACATCGTGCGGCTGTGAAGTTTGGGGTGAATCCTGATGCCATCACACTCACACAGGGTGATTATCATAGAGTTGACATAAATCACACTTCTGTTTTGATGATTACTCTTCATAATTTAGAGACTACTTCCAAAAGTCTGGCCTCTTATGCTCACCAAGGCTGCATTTATTTAACCCTCTGATTATCTTCATTTAGGGTATACACTTGTTATCTTTGGGGTCTCCAGGGACCCCAGATAATAACATTGCATTTTGTAACAGTATAATATATATTTTTTTTTTTACAAATGTAATTTTACTCTGTTTATTAATGTTTTTACTCAACATTTGTGCAGTTTTTGGAGGATTTTTGATATCTTTTAAATTTCTAAAAATAAATAAATAAATATTTAAATAAATAGTTTTTTTTTTACAAAAACAGCATTTTATGTAAAATTCACTTTATAAAAGACCCAGATTTCATTTATGGGGATAAATGGATAATTGTACGTAAGATTTTTGCCCTTTTTTTGGAAAATGCAGTTTTAAAATAAAAAAAATCACTTTAACCACTAGATGGCCATAGAGCTCCATTATATGCTCCATTATATGCTATTTGCTGTTTGATTAACCAAAATACATCTTCCAAAGTTGGAGTTCAGTTGAATTGAGTTGGATTCATATATAAATATTTTAAAATCAAAATTATAAAAAAGAATTATATACTTTTTGTCAAAGTTTAGCATATTTTGTATTGAAAAACGTTTATCAATAATGTTACTTTATGATTAGAATCAAACCTGAACAAGATGTTACAAAGAGATATGTTGGAGTCTTTAGATTTTAGATTAAATCAGATTAGATTTAAAGATTGTGTGTGTTTGTGTGTGCATTTTAGTTGTGTCAGTGTCACCAATTTATATTTGTGGTGGTTCTGAACTTTATTTGACAAATTATAAGACTTTTTTGTAGCCGTACAAATGTATTCCTGTGTGTGGTGTGTGTGTGTGTGTGTATTTTTGTTGTGTCAGTGTCACCAATTTATATTTGTGGTGGTTCTGCATTTTATTTGACAAATTATATGATTTTTTTTTATAGCCTTACACATATATATTCCTGTGTGTATGTGTATGGGTGGTTGTGTATATGTGTGTGTGTGTGGCGAGCATGATAATTTTGCATTGTGGATGTTTTTTACATCGTTGGAAGTGTGCCATTTCATTTCTGTCCATGTGATCTGCGTTGTTTCTGATTTTGATGATGAATATTATATGTTTACTATGCGGGGTCTCCAGGGACCCCGACAAGTGTGACTATTTTTTTCACGCCAACATAATAACAGATATCGTTCCAATTTAATTTTTTTTTTTTGTAGATCTAGAAAGAGTCGAGAGCTGTAGAAAGTTTCAAATCATTTGGACAAAGAGAACATTTTTTTTAATTTGAGCAAAAGTCATTTGGGGTACTAAATTTTGGGTTAATCAAAAACACTGTGAAAACAGTAATATTTTGAAATATTATTACTATTTAAAAAGCACTGTTTTCTATTTCATTATATTTTAAAATGTTATTTATTCTTGTCACAGTCTTCAGTGTCACACGATCCTTCAGAAATCATTCTTGTAAGCTGAATTGGTGCTCAAGAATCATTTCTTATTATCACAATGTGGAAAACAGTTGTGCTGCTTAATATTTTTTTTTTGGATACCATGATAGAGGATTCTATGATGAATGGAATGTTAAAAGCTTTTAAGGGATGGCAACTCATTTGAGTTGTTGTTCCAAACCTGTATGATTTTTGTTCTTACATTGAGCTAAAAAAAGACATTTAGCAGAATATCCAAGCTCATCTTTTTCATCTTTTTCCCCAAGTGACAAAAAGTACCTTAAAAGTTGTTTATATGACTCATGCTTTATATAGTCCTCTGTCAGCTTTGTGTGAAAAGAAAACAAATGTAAATTATTTACTGAAAGTTAAATAATTCACTGATATTTTTTTATTTTCAGACACAAGCTTTCAAATCTCATTCACGTTCACACATATTAAAATGTCACATCAGGTTTGTCCTCAGTAACGTGTTTTTTGTATTCAGCTGATCGCGACATCCCTAATTTGAATATGCATTTATTTAAATCACATGAATGAAATTTGAGAGTTTTTAGTCAACAAATTAAACTTTGATCACACAAATCTGTCATATGGCGTCAGAAAATTTTTAATATATTAATTTGGGCTACTCTTATGATACATTTGGGCTTAACTGCCCCTGTTAGTCATTTACTATTAATAATAATCATAAAATAAACTGTATGCTTCACGGTTACCAAATAACTCAGCACCTCTCTGCATTATTATAGCACTAATATGCGGCCCCAGGCGTGCATATCAACTATTTTACAATGACTGCAAATGAGACTTTTAGAGTCAGAATTATTTGTTTTGTAAGGCTGATCTTAAAACTGATTACTTACTCACAAATCAACCATGTGTCTGTTTGTTTCAGACCCAGATGTGCTGGATACTTGGTTCTCTTCTGGTCTCTTTCCATTTGCAATGCTCGGCTGGCCTGAGCAGGTTCATTTTATAGGCCATTTTTCTCTCGCCATCATGAAAAAACAAGAACACCTATATTTTAATATGTGGAGATGAATATGCTTTGATCTGACTCTCTATTCTCAGACAGAGGACCTAAACCAATTCTACCCCAATTCCATTCTGGAAACAGGAAGTGACCTCATCTTTTTCTGGGTGGCCAGGATGGTGATGCTGGGCAGGGAGCTGACAGGCCAGCTGCCCTTTAAACAGGTTGTGTTGATGGCTTATTGCTGAGCTCATAACTCTAAATGTCATATCGTAAGGTTGGCAGGAATTGGAAATTTTATATTGCGATGTGCGTCATATACCAAAAGTATCCAAAATGTCACTGAGAAATGTTACCATCTATTTTGCCATCAAAATGTCTTAAAAGTTTAGTGCAGCTCTGACTCTTTTATTGCTCTTTCTCTCACTTCTCCATCACTGTGTGAAACAGGTGCTCTTTCACTCTCTGGTGAGAGATAAATATGGGCGGAAGATGAGTAAATCTTTAGGAAATGTCATTGACCCTCTTGATGTCATCTCAGGGATTTCTTTGGAGGTATCCACACATACTCTCAGCCCGAAGGCCTATTTCAACCACGTGCAAAACATAAATTATGTTGTATTGATGCTTTTACTTTTGAAACTGGAAATTATAGGTGTTGCAAATCAAACGGCTTGTCTTAAATTTTAATGGGGGCCTATTATGCTCCTTTTTCAATGTCTTGATTTTGTTTTTGGGGTCTACTAGAGGTTTTCAATGTTCAATAACGACTCTCTTTTCAGTCTGTCAGTAACGCTCGTTTAGTTCCTGTCTCTAAAGAGCACAGTGTGCTCTGATTGGTCGGCTAGACCAGTGTGTTGTGATTAGTCAACCACTTCGCTCAATTAAAATGAAAACGGAAAATAATAGCGGATTCAAAATATTAATAAAAAATCTAGTAGTATACTATATATGTCAGGGTTGCTGTGCAGGTGACCGAAGACGAGGACACGGAATTCTCAATATAAGACTTTTAATAACAAAAATGAACTATTTCAAACTGAAACAAGAACAAAAACTCCAGGGTTTCAGGGTTTACAAACAACCACACAAAGACGACGATCGACCAACACTCAGGGAAAACACAGGGCTTAAATACACTGAACCAAATGAGATAATTAACAGAACACAGGTGAGAAAACTGAACACTAACGAGGAGCGGGAAAACTTAACAGGGCTAAACCAAAAACCACAAAGACAGGGGAAACCAAGATACAAGGAAAACAGAACTCAAACACATTGAATAGTCACAGTACCTCCCCCCTCCCCGAAGGCGCGATCTCGCGCCGTATAATATCCAAAGGGGTGGGAGGGTGGGCGCCCTGGAGGCTGACGAGGGCATAGTGCAGGTCCAGGAAGCCTCCAGGGCGGAGCAGGCTGTGGGCGTGGCCACGACGGTGCAGGCTGTGGGCGTGGCCACGATGGTGCAGGCTGAGGGCGTGGCCAGGGTGGAGCAGGCTGTGGGCGTGGCCACGATGGTGCAGGCTGAGGGCGTGGCCAGGGTGGAGCAGGCTGTGGGCGTGGCCACGATGATGCAGGCTGTGGGCGTGGCCAGGGCGGTGCGACCCCTTCGGGTGGCCATGGCGGTGAGACCCCTTCGGGTGGCCATGGCGGTGAGACCCCTTCGGGTGGCCATGGCGGTGAGACCCCTTCGGGCGGCCATGGCGGTGAGACCCCTTCGGGCGGCCATGGCGGTGAGACCCCTTCGGGCGGCCATGGCGGTGAGACCCTTCGCGGCGGCGTAACCTCTTCGGGTGGCCATGGCGGTGAGACCCCTTCGGGCGGCCATGGCGGTGAGACCCCTTCGGGTGGCCATGGCGGTGAGACCCCTTCGGGTGGCCATGGCGGTGAGACCCCTTCGGGCGGCCATGGCGGTGAGACCCCTTCGGGTGGCCATGGCGGTGAGACCCCTTCGGGTGGCCATGGCGGTGAGACCCCTTCGGGTGGCCATGGCGGTGAGACCTCTTCGGGTGGCCATGGCGGTGAGACCCCTTCGGGCGGCCATGGCGGTGAGACCCCTTCGGGTGGCCATGGCGGTGAGACCTCTTCGGGTGGCCATGGCGGGAGACCCCTTCGGGCGGCCGTGGGTCCTTCGGCGCCCACGGCGAGGGCCTATGGCCCCCCCCCAAAAAATTAATGGGGAGAGTGACTGGAAAAGGGACAGGCTCTGGGACAGGCTGGGCATACGTGACGTGACAGACGTGGACCAGCGGTGAGGGCTCGGCAGGGCTGGACGGGACCAGCGGTGAGGGCTCGGCAGGGCTGGACGGGACCAGCGGTGAGGGCTCGGCAGGGCTGGACGGGACCAGCGGTGAGGGCTCGGCAGGGCTGGACGGGACCAGCGGGGAAGAAGTCTCTGGCTGGACGGGCTCTGGCTCTGGGTCAACGGGCTCTGGCTCTGGGTCAACGGGCTCTGGGTCAACGGGCTCTGGCTCTGGGTCAACGGGTTGGCTCTGGGCACGGGCTCTGGCTGGTCAACGGGCTCTGGCTCTGGGTCAACGGGCTCTGGCTCTGGGTCAACGGCTCTGGCTTGGGTCAACGGGCTCTGGCTCTGGGTCAACGGGCTCTGGCTCTGGGTCAACGGGCTCTGGCTCTGGGTCAACGGGCTCTGGCTCTGGGTCAACGGGCTCTGGCTCTGGTCAAGGGTCTGTCGGGTCAACGGGCTCTGGCTCTGGGTCAACGGGCTCTGGCTCTGGGTCAACGGGCTCTGGCTCTGGGTCAACGGGCTCTGGCTCTGGGTCAACGGGCTCTGGCTCTGGGTCAACGGGCTCTGGCTCTGGGTCAACGGACTCTGTGTTTGGAGTGGGGCTGGTAAGATCAACAACGGTGAAAGATGATCCACAGGATACCAGCACCCACTCCACATAGCCCTGGAAGTTCCCCCGAGGCCCATCCCCGGGCAGGCGTGCTCTGGTCTCTGGGTTGAGACCTGCCCGGAAGAACACACAGAGGCTGGTGTCATCATAATGCACATGGGGTGCCAAGTCCAAATACCTCTGTGTGTGTGCCTCGAGGGACTGGTTCTCCTGGGAGAGAAGGAGGATCTCCACTGCTGCAAAATCCATTTTGGGGTCGATCGTTCTGTCAGGGTTGCTGTGCAGGTGACCGAAGACGAGGACACGGAATTCTCAATATAAGACTTTTAATAACAAAAATGAACTATTTCAAACTGAAACAAGAACAAAAACTCCAGGGTTTCAGGGTTTACAAACAACCACACAAAGACGACGATCGACCAACACTCAGTGAAAACACAGGGCTTAAATACACTGAACCAAATGAGATAATTAACAGAACACAGGTGAGAAAACTGAACACTAACGAGGAGCGGGAAAACTTAACAGGGCTAAACCAAAAACCACAAAGACAGGGGAAACCAAGATACAAGGAAAACAGAACTCAAACACATTGAATAGTCACAATATAATGTTATACATGCATAATTTGCAACTTGTTATTGCTAGTTAATTACAGGTTGTGTTAGTGGGAGGGGCTTTCTTATACTGGAGAGCATTTAATTGGATAAAAAATTCCTGTGTGCGATGAGTCATAAATAAACTTTGTCCATGTCCCTGGAAGGTAATGTTAAATAATTATATCTGCAAAAAAATTATTTAGTCGGCTTTTACAGAGTGTGCTAATACATGCATGGCCTTGAAACTAATACTAGGGATGCACAATACAGCTGTACCGAAATTAAAGATTGTTTTAGTTTATAAATATTGGATGTTTAATTGTGCATTCTCATTTTTATATTTAATTTCTCTTTGCCATCATTTAACACATTTAGGGGCTGTTTCCAGGACAGGGTTTAAATTAAGCCAGGGGTAGGCCTTAATCTAGAATAGTTAATCGTGTCTTAAAAAATGGCTGTGTGTAACACAGATTAAGTACAGATTAGTTAAACCTGGACTATGGAGACTATGAAGAAAAGAAATTTCTTTAAATTGCAATACTAAAATTACTCCAGCTTAAAAATAAATTAAAGCTAAAGAGAAATATGAAGAAAAAAAAATAATAAAAATGACAAAAACACAAAATTACTAAAACTTAAATAAAAACTGAAAATGTAAAAAATAAAAGCTAATTCAAATGAGCTTTTAGTGCATAAATAACAGGAATATATTTGGGGAAAAAATGCCTTTTCTATGCCTGTAGTTTTTTCTCCTTTCCCTTTTTAGTTCCTACAAACACTAAATTCTCATTATATTAATAAAAATAATAATTCAAACGTATTAATGAATATAACTAGACACAGCTGACAGTGAACGGCTATCAGTCAGATGTCTTTAACTAGGCCTCAGGACAGAACTGACTCCACTCATTTTGAAAGCTCAGCCAATCCATTGTGAAATCTTAATATTTAAAACAGCAAATGTTCTAATCACAATTTGTCATGATAAGGACTTAATTTTCTTGTCAGTCACATTCTGATTTGATCTCTGTAGAGACTTCAAGAGAAAGTCAGAGAAGGAAACTTGGATCCGAGAGAAAGCGTTGTTGCCATGGAGGCTCAGGTCAGTGCGAGGCTCTCTCTATTCCAGTGATCCAGTCGTTCCCAGCTGAGCAGGTTCACCTCATTTCCTGTGTCCTTTCTACAGAAAAAAGATTTCCCTAAAGGGATTCCAGAGTGTGGGACAGACGCTTTGAGGTTTGCTCTCTGCTCTTATAAAGCCCAGGGTAAGTCACCCTCATTACATAGTCTTGTAATCAAAGCTTACGATCAGAAATACCCAGAGTTCTTTACTCCCTCCGCTGACGTTTTGTTCAAACCCTGTCTCAGGAGAGGACATCAGCCTGTCTGTGTCTCATGTGCTGAGCTGTAGACATTTTTGCAATAAGATGTGGCAGGCGGTGCGCTTCACCCTCGCCACGTTGCATGATGCAAGTTTACCGACATCATTAGCAGAGGTACGACAGCAAATATGTATAACAATAAAACAACCCGTCGAATCTCAGACGGATCCAGCTCACTAATGATCTTCATCCTCCTGTTCTGATTTGTCCTGAACCTCCACTATGCTGAATGTATCACATTCTTTCTTCTGCTTTCATTCGGTTTAATGAGATTAAATCATAAAGGAAGAAGAACAGTGTCAGTGCTAAATGACTTGTAGGAGCAAATGGCAGAAAATCCATTTGAAGGATGAAGTCACAGATCTTCACTGAGATTATCAGTTTTCTCCACTGTGTGCTTGTGTTAGTAACAAATATTAAAGGAGTGGTTCACTTTTAAAAAAACTTTTGCTGATAATTTACTCACCCCCATGTCATCCAAGATGTCCATGTCTTTCTTTCTTCAGTCGAAAAGAAATTAAGGTTTTTGATGAAACATTCCAGGATTTTCTCCATATAATGGACTTCATTGGGAGCCAAACGGTTCAAGGTCCAAATGAGAGTTTCATTGCAGCTTCAAATGGCTTTAAACGACTCCAGACGATGAATAAGGGTCTTATCTAGGACCCTTCGAGTCATGACTCGAAAAAAGATTTGTTAATTTTGATGAACGAGTTCGAACAGGAGAGTCACGAACGCTCATCACAGAACAGAGCAAGGCGAGCATTTGTGCTTAAAAAACTTAAACTTTGTTATTTATTTTTAAAATGAGCGATGGTTTCGCTAGATAAGACCCTTATTCATCGTCTGGTATCGTTTAAAGCCCTTTGAAGCTTCACTGAAACTGTCTTTTGGACCTTGAACCGTTTGGTTCCCAATGAAGTCCATTATATGGAGAAAATCCTGGAATGTTTTCATCAAAAACCTTAATTTCTTTTCGACTGAAGAAAGAAAGACGTGGACATCTTGGATGACATGGGGGTGAGTAAATTATCAGCAAAAGTTTTTTTAAAAGTGAACTACTCCTTTAAGTGAAATAATTGATACATTTTGTGAATTCCTTTTGAGGAATGAATACCTTTATTCAGCTAGGATGCATTAAATTGATCAAAAGTGACAATAAAGAGATTTATAATGTTACAATAGACTTAAATGTCACATTTCTGTTTTTTTTTTATTACTTTCTCTGCATTAAAAATCCTGAAAAATGCATCATGGTATCCACAAAAATATTAAGATGTTTTCAACATTGAAAATAATAAGAAATGTTTCTTGAGCAGCAAATTAGCATATTAGACTGATTTCTGAAGGATCATGTGTGACATGTGAGTAATGATGCTGAAAATTCAGCTTTAACATCACAGGAATAAATAAAAATTTTAAAAGTTGTATTTTCAAATAAATTCAGTTTTCTTTCAAAAACATTGAAAAAATCTTACCAACCCCCAAATTTTTAACAGTACTGTACATTGTCAGAAAATTGACTGAATCTGTATATTGACCTCGCTAAATATTGGCATTGGCAGGCAGACTAATATTGATTTTAATGTTTTTCTCAATTTGTCTCTCAGACTTATCCTTTATCCAGCATGGACAGGTGGATATGTTCGCGCCTGTACAGCACAGTTCAGCAGTGCGAGCAGGGTTTCGAGAGCTTCGAGCTCCACACGGTCACGTCTGCACTGCACTCTTTCTGGCTCCACAGTCTGTGTGACATCTACCTGGTGAGTATGATCTGCACTGCAGTGCTGTCATGATTTGATGGATCTTACAATCATTGATTGGTGAGTTTCCTCCCTAAACTGGCTTTTTTGTTCCTCTCTTACTCCTTCAGGAAAGCATCAAGCCGGTGTTGAAATGCGAAGGCTCTGATAGTGAGGAACGGAGAGTTCGAGAAAAGCAGGTGGCCACGTCTGTGTTGTATCACAGCGTGTCCGTCTCCCTCGCTCTCCTCTCGCCCTTTATGCCGTTCCTCACAGAGGAGATGTGGCAGAGACTCGTGCCGTACGGTGACTCTGACAGGACCTCTACCAGCCTGTGTGTGCAGCCTTACCCAAAGACCTCGCAGCTGGTGAGCCAGTCAGAAACACAAACACTACACCTGCTCCCTGACTGAAAACATGCTTTTCTCTTTTTGACACAAAACAACTGTTTTCAATGTCCTCCTTCCCCACAGGAGCACTGGTACTTTCCCAAGGAGGAAGCAGACTTTTCTTTGGTACAGGAAGTTGTCAGAGTGGCAAGGTTACTGAGGGCGCAGTGCCAGATGACAAAGGAAAGACCTGACTGTGAGAAAATCTCTGTTTTTTTGACTTCACGCTAATGTTTTAGTTTTGGTAACTGTGTTTGCAAAGGCAAGTATCACTACTGCAAACTTTTGAAATAATAATTTAATATTATTTTATATTCTCTTTTATAGCATTTATTAATATTTTGAATTTATATTATATTATATTATATTTCCAGTCAGGGTTATTATTATTAACTAAAACTAAAACCATAAAAAACATTTTGTTTCCTAAAATAAAATAAAACCTTAAACTTGTTTTATTTCAGCTAGTTGCCAAGACAACATTTCTCATTTTATTTATTTTAACTCGGTGTACTTAAATGAAAAACAGAAATAAATATTAGTATAAGCTATAGATGTATAAAACTATACAACTAATTCAAATAACTAAATTAACACTGTTTTGGTGTTAATTGGACCCCCTTTTGCCTAGATAGATGGCATAAATTCAACAAGGTTCAACATTCCTCAGAGATTTTGGTCCATATTGACACAGTTGCTGTAGATTTGTCGGCTGCACATCCATGATGCAAATCTTCCATTCCATTACATCCCAAAAGTGCTCTATTGGATTGAGATCTGGTGCCTGTGGAGATCATTTGAGTATAGTGAACTCATTGTCATGTTCAATGTAGTTTGAGAGGATTTGAGCTTTGTGACATGGCGTGTTATCCTGGTGGATGTAACCGGCAGAAGATGTACACTGTGGTCATAAAGTGATGGACATGGTCAGCAACAATACTCAGGTAGGCTGTGGCATTTAAATTATGCTCAATTGGTACTAAGTGGCCCAAATGTGGCATTTAAATTATGCTCAATTGGTACTAAGTGGCCCAAAGTGTGACAAAGAAAATATCCAACACACGATTAAACCACCACCAGCCTGAACAGTTGATTCAAGGAGGGATGGATCCATGCTTTCTTGTTGTTTATGCCAAATTCTGATCCTACCATCTGAAAGTCGCAGCAGAAATTGAGACTCATCAGAGCAGGCAACGTTTTTCCAGTCTTCTATTGTCCAATTTTGGTGAGCCTGTGTAAATAGTAGCCTCAGTTTTTGGTGCCTGACGGGCTGGTCTGAATATTTCAGAAACTGTTGATCTATTGGATTTTCACACATAACCATATCTAAGGTTTACAGAGAATGGTCTGAAAAGAGAAAACAACCAGTGAGTGGAAATGGCTTGTTGATGCCAGAGGTCAGAGGAGAATGGCCAGACTGGTTTGAGCTGATAGAAAAGCAGCAACTCAAATAACCACTCGTTATACCCAAGGAATGCAGAAAAGCTTCTCTGAACGCACAACACATAGAACCTTAAAGCAGACGGGCTACAGCAGCAGAAGAACACACCGGTGCCACTCCTGTCAGCTAAGAACAGGAAACCATGTTACGTTCAAAGTCACTTAAATCCCCTTTCTTCCCCATTCTGATGTTCAGTTTGAACTTCAGAAGATCATCTTGAACATGTCTACATGCCTAAATGCATTCAGTTGCTGTCATATGATTTGCTGTTTAGATATTTGCATTAGCATGCAATTGAACAATTGTACCTAATAAAGTGGCCGGTAAGTTATGTACTGTATATAGTTGATTAAATCTTTCATTATGTGATCTATAATAGTTGTGTCTTCTAGTGTGGGCAGTGTGTGGACCAGATCAGGCTGAGACTCTTCTCCACTTTAGATCTGCTATCTGCACGCTGGGCCGAATCTCAGCGCTTCATCTGCACTGTCCAGAGGGAGGTTTCACTGACTCCCCTCCTAAGGCCAGTGCTGTAGGGGTGGTGGATCATTCCATCTGCTTGCATCTCAGTGTTCAGGTAATGCAGAGTAAGATTTTCCTTTTTAAAGTTAGGATGCTTCTATATATACACGCACTGCTGATGTCTCATTCTCTCTCTGTCAATGTAGAACGGTATTAATGCTGACAAACAGAGAGCTCTTCTCTCTCAGCGCAGAGAAAAGCTGGCTTCCAAACTCAAGCAAGCCCTTGCTCGGACCTACGTGCCCAACTACACAGAAAAAGTACCTGATAAAGTCAGACAAGAGACGGAGAATAAGGTGAGTACAGTGGATAATGGGAAGTTTTACCTCACAAAATCTGTACAGACCAGCTTACACAATGAATTACTCTTTTTTGCATTGTGATATTATTTTGTCATTATAATGATGCAAACAATTATATATTATTTAAATTGTAAAATCATCATGCAATCATTATGTACATCATGCTAATCCACCTCTAGATGAGAAAGATATTTTAAAATCAAATTTAAATAGCTAGTCTTCCGTATTTCTGTTACTTGAAATGCGTGAGGTTTCCTTACAAGCCTGTGTTTTCACACGCTGTTGAAATTCTTTTTCAACAGAAAACGTTATTTATTTTGTGTTATTAAAAGTTCAATATGAGATTATGCACATGTATTTATGTGCTTTAAAATGTTTATGCATGCATTTCATGATTCATTCTGTATATCCCATGAGAACTCTACATTCTTGTCAATAGAATAATATATACAGATTAATAAGGAGCTTGGATGCATTTTTGTGTTCTAAAATAACCAGATCACAGCTATGGCGAAAGAGCTGAAGAACATTGAGGACCAACTTTTGGCTTTGGAAGAAATAAGGAAAGAAGTCTAATGGACACATTGAACAAAATACTAAAGCCATCCAATAACCAGATGGAAAGAATATTTTTTTCTTTTAGTAAATCTGATAAAGATGCCTTGCAGACAATGAGTCACTGCTTTATTCAACAACAACAAAAAAATGGCTGGTGCATTTTTATTATGTTGGTTTTGATGTAACATAATCGAATTAATGTAAAATAAATTATTTACCAAATAACACAATTGGTGAATAATTTTACTTTTGTGTACCTTTTTTTTCATCGTATCAAATTCTGTGAAATCCTTACAAAAGAGGTTGTTCAAGATTAATTATTTTTTTTTTGTAAATAAACACCATCTATGCTTTATTAATTAACAAGTTCTATACTCGACATGAAAGAGAAAACTAGTCTGAAAGTTACATTGCTGGTGAATGTGATATATTTATATAAACAGCCTGTTTTAGGACCATTAGGCTATATTATTATTTTATTATGTTATACAATCTTATACATTATGTTAATTATTGATAATATATTGATAACAATCATAATAATAAATAAATATATATATATATATATATGTATATGTATATGTGTGTGTGTGTATATGTATGCATTACTACTACTACTATCATAAAATATATAGTATTACGCCTTTAATCTTTCCATTCAAAATTTAACCACCAACATCCATCTTAACCTGTGTATGTAATAACCAATTTATCTTAACTTCAGTAAAACCAGTTACATAATTGTCAACATTTTTCACAATTTCAGATTTTTGCAGTTTGGTTACATTTTTATAACAATAACATTATCTCAAGTAATGCATTTATATTACAAACTGACCTTATTAAACACAAGCACGTTTCAAAACAAGACAATTCTGTGTGTTGGCTGTAGGTGTCATCATTGTTGATTGTGTCATTGTTGCCTAAGTATCTCAGCAGGGAACTCTTCTTCATCATTCATATCTTTCCTATCAGTTGCATTCTCATATAGGTCATACTCTGTGTTATCCTCAATTTAATGATTCCTTCTAATCTACCATATTTGTTTTTTCATGATAATACAAATGGTCAAGGGTCTTCTGAACAGTAATGTGTTTTTTCATTGTGCTGAAAATGTAATATGAGCAATGCCCTAGAGATTCATATTAATAAGCCATGAGGAAATATCTGGAGTAACAGTGAACAAGTGCTCTTTACCAACAGTGAAAAAAGGTCAGCTTATTACAGGTGGAGGAACAGACCTGCACAGCAACACGACTGCTGGTTCTCATTTGAAGACCTCTAATTTACCATAAATATTGTTTCGATTTAGATGGCAAAGTTTAGAAAAAGTGACCAAGCTACATTATTCAGATAAAGGGCACATGTATACTGGGGGAGAAAACGGTCAAAATGGTGAAAAAGACCAAACACCAATGCAAGGTTAAATAGTAAAATATTTCTACATCATAGTCGATGTTGCACTGTACCTTTAACCCTTATGTTGCTGGTCTGACTGATTTTGAAATACTGATGTTTTTTGTGACCGATTTTCATTTAGCACGCACATAACCGGGAAAATATGTTTAGGATTGGGTGCTCGACAAAAAACGGCACACCGAAGCTCCAAAATATGCAAAAAAAATTAAATAGTGGACTGGACTCACACACGGTTACATTTCGAGCATGTTGTCTGACGAAGAGCCTGCGTGCTCGAAACGTAACCTGTGTGCATGTCCACTATAAAAATGTTTTGCATATTTTGGTGTGCTTTTTTATTCACCAAAAAAAAAATACTGTTTATAATTGTCACATTTATATTCTCAAGCATGTTTATTTTTTGTTCCTTTTGTAATTGTTAAAGTCACCATAAAAATCTAAATTGACAATTCCTGTTTTATGGAATATTGCAGTATTATAAATGATTTATCTGTGCACATAATTTATTTCTTTATTTTTTATTCATATGCCCTTTTAATCTTTAATCAAAATAATTTCCCCTCCCTCTTGCAACAACATCTCTTTTCTTCTCCGATGAGGTGTTTACTGACGTGAGGGCGGGAAAATCTATCACGTGAGATCACACCAATAGCAATAGTCCAGTCACTTTAAGCCAAAATGGGGTCAACCTTGAACAAATTGCAACAGAAGCAAACTCAACTGATTTTGTATCCTCCTCAATATGTCCTGAGTATGGAAAAAAAGCCCTGAAGAATCACATTAGGGGGAAGTTTCGTAAAAGACCCAAATATAGCCTATATTCATTCGCCTATTCATTATTTTTCTCACATGAATAGGGTAAAAATGTTAACCTTTAAAGATCACCATGAAAATTGCTGAGTTGATTACTTACATCAAGACAAACAAAAAAATGTATTACAAGTTTTTTAAAAAGTGTTTGTTATCATGGACAAATGGTGCATAATCTAATTACATATGTGCTAATTTGCATAAATACCCAAACAGATCTAAACATTGGGTATAGCCAGGTGAAAATGTCTTGTTAAATCTTGTTGACATATAACAGTAAAATACTTAATGTTAAAGTCTGAATGGAACCCATTTAGGCTACCCATGAACTACAGGGAGAAGTAGCCTAGAAACCAGCCTTTATTAATTATTATTGCAGAGATGGGGTTTGGGGCTGGGTCCGTGGGACTGTGTCTAGGGGGATGAGTCTGAGGGAAGAACACGAGACAAGGGTAAGGAGAATGCAGAAGACAAAAGGTAGGTCAAATAAAAAGTGTCTGGATCAAAAAATCGAATTACTTACACAATGCACTCAATGCCCAAACCCCATCTTTGGAATAATAATTAATAAAGGCTGGTTTGTAAAGTACTTCTTCCTGCCTCTATCTATTAATGTTCATGGGTATAGCCTAAATGGGTTCCATTCAGACCTTAACATTAAGTCTTTTACTGTTATATGTCAAGACATTTTCACCTGGCTATACCCAATGTTTAGATCTGTTTGGGTATTTATGCAAATTATACGTAATTAGATTATGCACGTTTGCCCATGTTAACAAACAATTTAAAAAAACATGTAATACATTTTTTGTTTGACTTGATGTAAGTAATCAACTCAGCAATTTTCATGGTGATATCTAAAGGTTAAAATTTGTACCCTATTCACGTGAGAAAAATAACGAATATAGGCGAATGAATAGGCTATATTTGGGTATTTTTCGAAACTTTCCCCTAATGGGATTCTTCTGGACTTTTTTCCCCCTTACTCAGGGCATATTGAGGATACAAAATCAGTTGAGTTTGCTTCTGTTGCAATTTGTTCAACATTTTTTCATAAAATGACTGGACCACAACGATACAAGAGCCAATCAATTTCCAATGGACAAAATTAAGTCATTTCACCCAGATAGGCTACATCACAATAGATAAGAAAAGACTAGCTCAACTTCCGTTTAATACCGACTTTACTGTTAAAGGCTTGCTATTTTATCATGTTGTTGTTGTTTATCATAGTAGATTTTGGGAAATTGTATTGAATCCAATTAGGGTCAATTTGACCCCTGATTACGATTTCAAACAAGGGTTACTGCGGTATGCTGATTTGTTTTAAATATAACATTAAAATTCTAAAAAAGGTTTACATGTTCTTAATTGTCATAGTAATAAAAAATGTTACAATGCAAAATACATATTTATTTATTAATCTTGTGACACTGGGTTGATAATGACCCAGAGAGTCTTCCCCCACCTTCACCCCGTGAGATTCATTCTTTATGAATTTATTGCATATGTAATAATATGCCCATCACCACCTCGCGACGGTTGCTAAGGCATCTTGTTGCTAAGGAAATGGCGAAGGGGAGGGAGGAACGAGGGGGGCGGGTCATACTTAATGAGTCAATCCGGAAGTGGAGAATCGCTTTGACTGTACACACACAGAGCGGAGCCGTCCATCAGTGCAAAACTGCAAATACGGACGTTTAAACCAGAGTCCGAAACCGCACGTTCTCACCTCGCCAGCTCAGATCGCCGCAGACCTTACCGGATGTGAAACACGGAGCGGGATAGCGCGCACACACACTCGGGTAACGTTAGAGATTGAAATGGGCGACAGATGCAGGAATGGAAAGAGCCGAATATTGACAGCAGTGCCGAGTGAAGGCGACCGATGAGGATGATGATGAAGAGTGAAAAGTGAAGCTTTCATTCTGACGGTCTGCATCTCTTCGGTCACGGCCATCTCGCCGTTTAACACCATCCTGTTCAGAGATGATAAAAGGTGAGAGCGGTCGTGGTTTGTAAGTGTTAGCCACTGTTACATTATATACCACTGTGATTTCCCCAGTGTGAATGCGAAACTGTTTCAAAGACCAGAATGCATCTATGAACACATCATTTTTAAGATGACCCTCATATTTTGGCACGAGTTGTAGCCTCGGGCAGGTTTAGTGCATCTCTTTCTGAGGATCAAAAGGGAAAGGCGGACCAGTTGAACCTTTAACATCATGTCCACTCAGTGTGTGTGTTCTGGACCTTCTGCTAGTGTTTGTGATGACAGACAGCTGTGCGACAAACACACTTCACCGGTCAAGCATGTTGTACAAGTTAAACTACAATGCCACGTCATCTTACACTATACACTTAACACTATAGGCTACTTTACCCTCAGACAAATACATGTGGATCAGTTGTGTTCATGTTGTGTAATTCTTTGAGTTTCTTTAGCGCTTTAAAAAAAACCTGTTAGTTGTCCCTATTATGGAAACTTATTTAAAAACTAATAGAATAATATGAAGTAGCATAATATGTTATAGTCGCCTATGCAAATAACATGTAAATTAGAAGAAGTTTAATAGTAAATAAATATGTTGGCTATTGTGTTCAGCCAATCAAATTCAAGGACCAGCATTATTATTGTTAACTAAAACTATTAAAGTTTATCGAAATAAAATGTAAATATTAGATGAAAATATTAAAGTAAAAAAAAAGACAATTATGAAAATTAGAAATGTTGCCTTTGCAATTAACTGACATAAGTTTAATTTGAAGAACTAAAAACTTAACTTAATCAAAGCTAAATAGAAATAATTGACGAAAAGCTAATAAAAATGCCATAGCACATAGCAAAGATACTAAAGTAAAATGAAACTGGAAATATAAAAATAAAAGCAAATTCAAAATATGAATAAATACTATAATAGTATATAAATGGAAGCTTGTTTCCGCCACGGAATTGTGACTTTTTATCTTACAATTCAGACTTTTTTTCCTCGCATTTGGCTTTTTATCTCGCAATTCTGACTTTATAACTCGCAATTGCGAGTTTATATTATGCAATTCTGAGAAAAAAAAAGTCAGAATTGTGAGATATAAAGTCACAATTACCTTTTTAATTTTAGTTAGTCAGTGGCAGAAACACTTCTATATATAAATAATACTAAAATAACACTAACCAGAACCTACTGTATTAATCTGTAATCATAATAAATAAAAATGAGATTGTCTGCAATCAAAATATTCCTTTAATTGTTCAGTGGTGGCTAAGGTTGGGTTCCCACTGTTTTATTTTAAGTAACCATAACTGTAGCAATACTATAACAATAATTATAGCTTACATGGTGCATTTTATTCTTCACTTATTCTCCAGTTTAGCTAACCCAGCATTTCTAATGTTCTTAATTCCTAGTTCCTACATTTCGTGGAACTGTAAAACAGCCGAACTTCCATATTTATAAATGAACCTTTCAGTGTGTCACGTGTTAATGCAAGTGAAGGAGGGTGTTAAAAGTTATTTGGAGTGTTAACTGGCAGTGTTGGCTCTTTGCATGGGTACAGTACATCCCTCCCCTTTCCTTTCTACTCCCCTCCCCTTTCACTCATCTGTTTCTTGCCGATCAGCTCCTTGTGAATAGTTGGGGGAGAGACGGGGAAACATAATCTGCTCTGTGTCCAGGTAATGCTTAACAATACCTCTTATCTGTTCCACACGATCCACTGCCAAATAAGCAACTTTTGGACATCTTGTTTTACTTTGTGGTTGATTTGTTCCTGGACTGTGGTCTTCATGATCTCTTGGCGTCTCTTGCTTTTTTTGTGTATATATAATGTTTTACCCTTTTTCTCGTTCTTTCTTTAGAAATCTTTATTTGTACAATCTTGTCTTTTGCCTGTGTTAAAAATCTTCTGTTTAGTGGATCTGGATACATTTGATTCCAGGTGTTTTTGATGAAACCTTACGCTTAAAGCATGTGTGCAGGCAGAACTGGGAACTGTTTGTGTTTCTGTCTTGTTTATTCCTCGGGAAAAAGCATGAGGTGAGTTTCAATCTCGTCGAGGTCTAAATGGTTCCATCTGTCCTGCTGATTGTAGATTCGGGAGTGAGTAGTTAGACTTAGACATCTTTACTAAGGGTTAAGTGGAGATTAGTTACTTGCTTGCAGCCAGAAGATTACTGAGGTTATTATTGGCACATCAGACACCTTTCCTGTGCAAAGCACTTTATTAGGTGGTTTTTCGATGTCTGTTGTCACATTGTAACTCTTAGGCTGTTTCATAGTATCGTTTAACCCTTTAGCACTGGTAGTATATGAAATGGAAATGCGTTTGATTGATGTTCACAGTGTTATGTATGTGGGTGTGCATAGAATGACGAACAGTCTTATGACCCTGTAGTGACTTTTGTGTCTGCCACAAACAATGAATGGACTTTGTCATTGAACAGTTTATTTCACTAGCTGAATATATCTGTTTAATGTCAGAAAGGTCAATTTTAGCTGTAGATTTCCCGTGGAACAATTTAACTTCAATGCTTCAGATGCATTGTTCAATTTTTTTTAACCTCGTTTCTTTCGATTAACGGACAAATTCTGTCATCGTTTACTCACTCTCATGTTGTTCCAAATCCAAACCCATAAGTCTTTTGTTCATCTTCGAAACACAAATGAAGATATTTTAATGAAATCTGAGAGATTTGTGTCCCTCCATCACCCATAACGCTGACTGTTAAAAATTTTTAAAAAGAGATTGTAAATTAAATCCATATGAATCAAGTGATTTAATCTAAGTTTTCTAAAGAGACACAGTCGCTTTATATGATTAACAGATTTAGGTAATTTGAGAGATTAATGCTAATGCTAATTTCTGCAATTTTGTATCTCATATGCTATTGTTGAATATTAGTTTATCTATGTGCATGTACACTACAGTTCAGAAATTTGGGGTCATTTTTTTATTCAACAGTGACAGTAAAGACTTTTTGAAGTTGTTTCACACCTGGCTCCTATAGAGCTTTTGTTACAGTTTGCTTGTGGTGAGAAAGCAATCCGACCCAACGGACCACACACCTTTTTATTTTAAAATGGCACCTAATTTCTTTTCTCAAAAATAGGTACAAGGTAGGAGTGTCCTTGATTCATGCTTAAAATGATAAAGTAGTATAACGGCAGCTACGAAGAAAACCACAATAAACCCACAGATCCGTTATCTACCCATCCTGACGGATGACTGCTATTAATGGGATCCCAGTGTTATTCCAAATTCTGTGACCCATCGAATTATGTGACCGTACACGTAACGTAGTGATGGTAGGGTTAGGATTAGGATTGGGGTTAGGATTAGCTCAATACACAGAATTCGGCAAAACACTGGAACATTAACAGGTGAAAAATGAGAAGAGTTTTTAAAGCATTTTGGTCCATTTAGATTGTAATTGATTGTAAATAATTTTAATCCCTGCTTTGGAACAAAGCAAATGATCTACAGGTCTGAAAATACCCTTACATTGTTGCAAAATATGTCTATTTCAAATAAATGCTGTTCTTTTCAAATAAAAGCTTTCTATTTATCAAAGAATCATAAAGAAATGTATCACAGTTTCTGCAAAAAAAACAATTAAGCTGCAGAAATGTTTTCGACATTGATATTTATTGAGCAGTAATATATAGTATATATTTAAATATATTAGTTATTTTAAATAGTTTAATGTAGTTTTGATCAAATACAGCTTTGGTGAGCATACAAGGTTTTTAAAACACTAAAAAAATATTTAAACAGTAGTAGGCTATATGACTATAAGCATGATTATTTGCTTGTGTAAAACCCAGGTGTCCATTAGTAGAAATTACAGTTAGTAATTAGATTATTAGACTCCAGATGACCTTTGCACGTTTACTCTCAGGAATCAATTCTGTCAGCCTGTCTGGCTTTCTCAATTTCAATATGCAGTGCTGGAGTCCACCTGGATAATGTTGTTTCTCTTACGCGGATAGTGCCTGCATAACTTTGTGCCTTCTTTCATGAGTGCCATGGGTTTTGTGTCTAATGAAAAAGTGCTTACTCAAGCATATTTATGACCTCGTAAATCCACACAGGAACCATTGGGCAATGCCACGTTTCTGTTTTAGGGTGGGCGGATGTTCAGTTCTTCCTGGCTGGCAGCTCGCAGAGATTCTTCTTTTGCCAATGACAGACTTCTGTTCATTGATCATGACACATGGTAACATAAAACCACACTTGGTACTATAGTGAATTGTGAAACTGACATCATATAGAACGAATCTTTCCGAATTTCACTCTCGGGAATTGTAGGCCTCATTTAGAAGGAAATTCCTTTCTGGTATACAAATTACGTTGGTATGGCCCACTTAGAAAAAATAGGCTGCCTCAGTCTGCCCCTGCCGCCCAAAGACATGTGGGGTCAGCTAATTGGGATCCAGAATTTCTCTAAAAACACAGGAGGAGGATTTAGCGTGATATCTTAGTGGGGATTTTTGGTTCAGTTCACCCGACTGTGGAAAAAAAATCATCATTGACTGTCATGATAACTATGGAGTGCTCTCTCGCAATGATGGCGCACGGCAGTCTGATCAAACTGTCAGATTTAATTACTCTGGAGTGCCCTCAGCCCGCCAAGAGCTGGGTTTGCATATAGTTTTCAAAGCATGCTGGGAAGTTTGTACTTCCTAAGGCCCTCCTGTGGAGTGGGGTGAATGAAATACTCTAATTTGTGTTCGAGATGAAGGCAGCTGTTGTGCAAATGAAACATGGGCGAGACCGTTAGTGGATGAAAGATTAAGGGAAATCATACTGCGATAAACAACTTCTTTACATGGCCCAATGTTTCTCATCCAAAAACCACTACGACATGATGTAAAAGACAAAACATGGAGTGATAAATGTAGTCGGAGCCATCACACGAGATTGTGGTTGAATTGTGGGTAACTAGCTTCAATGGGTGATTCATCATAACTGCAGTCAGCAGGTTCAAATGACTGTTTAACTGTTCAAACGACGGAAATTCCCCAATGGTAATGGAACTTAGACTGAGTTAACACTGAGACTGTAAAGCCTGTAAAAATAAATTTTATATATATAAAAATGTAATAATTATAATTATATTATGTAATTAATAAATCTAATTTAAAATATATAATTTATATATCAATATATTATATTATTCATAATATATTTTCAAATCAAGCTCTCCTTTATTTTTTGTGGCATAGATCAACAAGGTTCTGGAAACATTCTTCAGAGATTTTGGCCCATATTGACATGATAGCATCACACAGTTGCTGCAGATTTGTCGACTGCACATCCATGATGCGAATCTCTCGTTCCATCACATCCCAAAAGTGCTCTATCGGACTTAGATCTGGTGACTGACCATTTGAGTATAGTGAACTCATTGTCATGTTCAATGTAGTTTGAGATGATTTAAGCTTTGCGACACGGTGCGTTATCCTGCTGGAAGTAACCAGCAGAAGATGTACACTTTGGTCATAAAGAAATCACATGGTCAGCAACAATACTCAGGTAGGCTGTGGCATTTAAATGATGCTCAATTGGTCCTAAGAGGCAAAAAGTGTGCCAAAAATATCCCCCACACCATTAAATCACCACCAGCAGACTGAACAGTTGATACAAGGAGGGATGGATCCATGTTTTCATGTTGTTTATGCCAAATTCTGATCCTACCATCTGAAAGCAGAGAAATTGAGACTCATCAGAGCAGGCAACGTTTTTCCAGTCTTCTATTGTCCAATTTTGGTGAGCCTGTGTAAATAGTAGCCTCAGTTTCCTGTTCTTAGATGACAGGAGTGGCACCGGTGTGTTCTTCTGCTGCTGTAGCCCGTCTGCTTCATGGTTCAACGTGTTGTTCAGAGTAGCTCTTCAGCATACCTCAGTGGTGACGAGTGGTTATTTGAGTTGCTGCATTTCTATCAGCTCGAACCAGTCTAGCCATTTTCCTCTGACCTCTGGCATCAACAAGCCATTTTCACCCACAGAACTGCCACTCGCAGGATATTTCCTCTTTTCAGACCATTCTCTGTAAACCCTAGAGATGGTTGTGTGTGAAAATCCCAGTATATCAGCAGTTTCTGAAAACTCAGACCAGCTCATCTGGCACTAACATCCATGATCGTTCAAAGTCACTTAAATCACCTTCCCCATTCTGATGCTCAGTTTGAACTTTAGAAGATCATCTTGACCATTTCTACATGCCTAAATGCATTAAGTTGCTTCCATGTGATTGGCTGATTAGATATTTGTGTTCATGAGCAGTTATAGTTGTACCTAATAAAGTGGTAAGTAAGTGTAAAGTACACAACATTGTTATAGTGAAGTTAAATTTGAATAATGTAGAAAATACAAATAATTATTAAACTAAATACAGTTGAAGTGGATCAAAAAAGTTAATCAAAGTTGTCCTAAGACAAAAAAAACTGGATTGTTCTAAATTCATGTATAACTTTGATTAAAGGTTTTGATCCACTTTTTAATTTTCAACACACATTTTCTATAAATATTGTGATCTTGATTACTTGATCAAAATCAGTAAATATAACCCAGCAAAAAGATGTGCATCAAGAGGCATTAACCAGGCCTTATCTGTTCTGTACCTCACTCTTATCTGTGATTATTTCTTTTTGGGTTTATCCTCATCTTTAAATTTATATCTTCCTTTTCCCCGTTTTATAGCATTTTCCTCACTACAGTCCCTTTTGTGGTGTCACTGGGCCATGGTTCGCAAGAAAGGATCTCTTATTTTGTGTGGAGCATTTCTGTTTGTCGCCTGGAACGCCTTGCTCCTCCTCTTCTTATGGGGGAGGCCTCCCATTGGGCGACTTGGTGAGGGAGGCGGAGCTGAACCAGGGGCCGGAGAGGAATGGGGAGCAAAAGTGGGTGGAACTAACGGATTGGCCGTTGAAGTGATCAGATTGGCCGAAGAAGTAGAATCGGAACTGGAGACTCAGAAGAAGCTCCTCAAACAGATACAGAGTCACAGGGAACTATGGGAACAGCGGAAAGAATTGGGAAAGAGGGAATCTGAGGACACAAAAGATGAAAAGAACATTGAGCAGCCGAAAAAACTTCAGCAGATTCCTGCAGTTCCCCTAAGTCATAAAATTGTAGATGATACAAAAACTGTTACGAAAAATACACAGACTCTAATGGTTACGCCACCTCGGCTGGTCACGAAGGAGCAGAAACTGGACCAAGAGAACAAGCAAATTGCGGAAAATGAAGTAGGCCTTACTAAGCCAAGCCCTCAAACCATTATCCCAATTCTCGTCATTGCCTGTGACAGAGTAACAGTGAAGAGGAGTTTGGATAAATTGATACAGTACCGTCCTTCTGCTGAGCTTCACCCAATCATTGTCAGCCAGGACTGTGGCCATGCAGATACGGCAAGGATGATTGGCTCCTATGGCAGTCAGATAACCCACATCAGCCAACCGGATCTTGCAGACATTCCAGTGCGACCTGATCACAGGAAGTTCCAGGGTTACTACAAGATCTCCAGGCACTACCGTTGGGCTCTGAACCAAGTGTTCAATGTCTTTGCTTACTCCACAGTGGTCATTGTGGAGGACGACTTGGAGGTAAGATCATGAATATGTTGTCATTTATGACTAGTACTCAATGTTGTCATATTGCATTTGAGCATCATTATATGTTAACCAGATCTGAATAGTACCATATCTGAAAGTAAGTCACATTTTTCCTCTTCTATAATTCATGGAGAGGAATTTTGAAAAGAGCTTTTCTCTCGCCATAGGGAATATTTTCATTTGCACATTTCTGAACCCTTTCCTTTGAAATTCTCACAGGTGAACTGATTACAAAGTCTAATGTGCATTATGCACCCAAAAAAACACTAATAGGATAGCGGTAAAAGCTCCAGTTCTGTTGTCATGAGTTCTCTAAAGGAAGGGATCAAGGTCCTTGTTTAACTTTGCTATTCAGGCAAACATGTTTTTTGCATACTCCTTACTGGGTCCGTTGATGGCTGTCGTGGCGATGTTGAATTTACAATTTTTGTTGAAATAGCAAACCTTCATATTCAAGGTGAAATGGAGTTAATCAATGACAAATAACAGTTATCCATGAATATGTCATGGACATATCTTTTATAAATATAGTTTAGGACACACTTGGGAGTGTACTCTTTGAATACATGTGGTTTTATAATTTCAAGAAGAAAAAAAATAATTTAAATTTGTAAATTGTAAATGTACATATTTTTCTATTTATTTTACAAATTAAATATCATTATGCTTTTGGGGAATTGCACCACATGATGACATTTTACAACCTGCACTAAACATGCCTTGTCATTTTTTTAAGAGAATAACATAACTGTCTTTAATACACAGTCATGAGTGTCTGCGGGGTCCTATCTATGATATCATTTCTTTTTTTCTGCATGCTGGTTGCACCACATGACTATGATTTGGCAGACAAATATTTTTTCAGTTATAGAGCTTATACTAGTACTTATATACTTATTTTGATTAGCACATTTAACTGGTCAGTGGATTAACTCTAAAGCTCAACTGAGCATCATAGTTAAGCAAGCACCATTGAGATTATCTAAGGCCCAGACACATATTTTGTACATTGTTATAAATCAGCCAACTGGCTGAACAAACCAACAGGACCTTAAGTGAACTAGCCATTTCTGTCCAGATAGTTTAGAACTAGTTTCTTGTTCATCATCAGTTCATCTTAATGTCTTAAAACTGCTCTTATTTCATCTAGGTGGCCCCAGACTTTTTCGAGTATTTCCGTGCGCTCTACCCCATATTGAGTTCGGATCCGACTCTGTGGTGCATTTCCGCCTGGAATGATAATGGACGGGATGGGCTGGTCGACCCGGGCAAGGCTGACCTCCTTTACCGGACCGATTTCTTTCCTGGCCTTGGATGGATGCTTTTGAAGGAAGTCTGGGCAGAGTTGGAGCCCAAGTGGCCCAAGGCATTCTGGGACGACTGGATGCGGCAACCCGAGCAGCGGAAGGACCGCTCGTGCATTCGTCCCGAGATCTCGAGAACTATAACTTTCGGCCGTAAAGGCGTCAGTTTGGGTCAATTTTTTGACCAGTATCTGCGCTACATAAAACTCAATACTGAATTTGTGCCTTTCACTAAACTGGACTTGTCCTACTTGGTCAAGGAGAAGTACGATGAAACCTTTGAAAAAGAAGTGTATATCGCCCCTTTGGTGAAGGTGGAGGAACTACAACAAGGTGGAAGCCTGAAAGGTTCTGGGCCATTTCGAGTTCAGTACTCCAGTAGAGACAGCTTTAAAGTGTTGGCCCGCAACTTGGGAGTTATGGACGATTTGAAGTCAGGGGTTCCCCGTGCCGGTTACAGGGGCGTAGTCAGCTTCATATCCCGTGGACGAAGAATTTATCTGGGTCCCCCTGAGGGCTGGACTAAATATGACACCAGCTGGAGCTGAGGAGGATTAGGTTTGGACCACAAAAGACAAGAAATGAAAACTCACAACTATTATTACAAGTGAAGGAGGAGAGAAACGCCCTCTCAAACCAAAGAAAACAGAAGCAGGGTGTAAAAAGTTGAGAAAAGCTAAGATGTGAGTATAAAATAACTGCTGTTTTGTCATGGAAAAAATTCCAGGCATGCTGGGAACAGCACAAAAGATGGTGCATCGTATTTGCGCAGCAATCATGCAACAATCTTCCCTCAGAGAAAATAGTGGAGTTACGCTGCAAACAGCTCTTATGCAGAATCGCTTATGATATGAAGGAAAAATGATCACATTTTTTATTATTACTTGATTTTATTATTATTTTGCTTTTAACATCAATGCAAAAGGCATACAAGAGGTCTTATATTTTATCTTACCACAGTGTCTTTTGGGAGAATCTCACGATAACTCCATCATAACATCCATTTTGTGTGTGACTATTTTAATCATGAGCATATATCCCCCCCATTTATCATTAACTTAATGATTTGGAAAGTTTTACTTTTTTAAAATATTCAGTATTACTGTGTATATACAGTAATATATATTTTTTGCTTTAAGAAAAAACAACCCAATATTCAGATGTTTCGTGAGATTCAGCCTTTGAAAGACCAATCGGAGTGTTAAAATTCCATTTGTCTAAGTTTTATTAGTCCCTGACATAATTATAAATGAAAATTGTGTATAATTGTTGTCTAATTTGATTGATGCATTCATATAAATGCACAGACTTCATTTGACTTTATGTAGCAGACTTTATGAAGTTCAAGCTTGTGGCAGAAATTATTCAAGGCTTGTGTAACTGACATACCAAATCTCTGGACAACATCTCTTCTGTGCCATTCTGTTGAAGTACTGTACTTGAACCTGTTTTTGTTTTAACTGCTCTTCCTGGCCTGGGAGATCTCTTATTGTTTTTTAAAGATGTTGTAGGTTTGTTGCAAAACCAGTGGTTATAGAAAATCGCTTTACATGTTCTTACAGATGAATGATTGGATTTCAGTAAGCCAGAGATGAGAGGAAACATTTTAATTAAATGTACTGTATTTAAATGTTTGGGAGAGAAATGATCTGATATTAATGCAAATGCAGTATGAAGAAGTGTGAAACCACTGCCTGACATGTTTATAACTTTATTACATTGAGAATAAAACAGACTATTTTGATATTTGACCGTATATGCTGTTTTTTCCCTGTTTTATATCTTATCTGGTCCAAACCCCACATCAGCATTGATTCAGGCGCTATTGTGACACCTTTGACGTCTCTGTCGCTCCAGATTTCCTTTCTCACTCCTCTTGTGTCCTGTTGACTTTCCTGTCTCATGGTTCTCTGCTGTTGACTTTACTATGTTCTTTTCCTGTTCTTTACCACCAGCAACTAGAAAAGCCAAAGGATGTATGTTACTGATTAGATGAATTGGACATTTATTTTGTTTATAGCATTCATCTGATCTGAATCAACCATGATTAATTGATTTGTGTAACATATAGCCAGATCAGCTCAAGGAGAAGAAGTTGAAATGAAAATACTTTAATTCTTCAATGTGTGTGTTTTCACACTTGACAACTGTTTCAAAGAGCTGGTGTCAAGACCTCTTTCAAGCCACTCTGTTGGTGGAAAAGGGAAAATGCCAATCTGGGAACACTTTTTACTATTCTTACCTCAGAAAAGGTGGTTCTGGGACAATAAGCAGCTGTTCTCAAATATTGCCAGATGAGCTGTTTTAGTTTTGAACTACTACAAAACTAGGTGGGTTTATTATACTGAAACAAAACTGTCTATGCTGGAAACGCCTGATGCGATGATGGACATCCAACTCATGTGCATCTAACTGCACAACTCAAACCATTTCATCTTCTCCATCCATGTAAAATAAAACATATATTTGTGAATTGATCGCTATGAATTTAATAATTTTTATTCATTTTATCACTAACACCTTAAGCTTCCATTAACATTAACAAATAGTAATTCTAAAACATTTATTAATGTTAGCTACAGTAAATACATTAAAATCAAAAGTTAATCTGTTAGCATTATTGAATGGACCTTAGCTAACATGAACAATAAACCGCTGTATTTCTATTAAATAATCTGATCGGATTTCTGCTATCGGATTGGGTCAAATATTGAAAATGGGTTGTTCAAAAGAAAAGAAATATTGTGAAATCTGATAAGATCACAAAATCCAATCTTGATTTTAATCTGGATCAAATCTTCACTTTGTATTCAAAAGTTTTCAGTAAAATTGGGATACCTTTGATCCAACCAAAAATCTGTAATAAATGTAATAAAACTTTAAAACTGGTAGAAAAATATGTTGTATTTGGTATTTGGTTGTATTTATGTATTTTTTGGTATCGTCAAGTCAAGTCAAGTCACCTTTATTTATATAGCGCTTTTTACAATACAAATTGTTTCAAAGCAGCTTTACAGAGATAACAGGAAAACAATGTTGTAATAGTATTGTTCAATTGAAAATTAAATGTCCCCAACTAAGCAAGCCAAAAGGCGAAGGCAACAGTGGCAAGGAATCGTGTAATATATACATGCATAATTTGTTTTTTATTTTGCTATTGATTAGTTTAACTATTAACTATTTAAGACTTTCAGTACAGTAAAGTAAAAAAAATGTTGGCACCATAAAATAATCCCCCAAACAGCAGAAGTTATTAAACAAAAATAATACATTTAATTTGAACTGTTTTTTTTAAACACTGTACAATGGCACATTCATCAGAAATGGAAACAGTTGAAAGCAGAAAATCCCTTTTGTTTGTTTTTGTTGTGGGTTACATGAGGGGCTACGGAAACTCTAGTCTAAAGGGACATGGTGATGGAAGGAAATTAATTTTAATTATTTCGCGTTCACCTGCAAATGTTCTGCGTTACCCAAGAAACTTTGCATTCCCTATCAAAACTTGAGTTCTTTGAGTTTCTTGGGGGAACGCAAAAGCATTCAAATATAAATGTTTTCTCTCTTTTATTTTGTCCCTTTAGTGCCTCCGTAAGTGTTTAAAGAAAATTGAACCAAGGGTGAAAACGTCTCTGGTTACTCACGTAACCGTAGTTCCCTGAGAGGAGGGAACGAGACATTACGTATGGGGAAATCCATTTTCCTCGAATTATGAAGTCTGATTGAATAACTCTTTTGCTTGCAAATAGCCAATGGCGATCACGCCCTCACCTGATTGGCTGACACTCCTCAATATAGGTGACGGCGAGCGCCAAAAACCTCAGAATCTTAGCTGAACGAGAGTAAGGAGACTGTACGCCCTTCCCACACGGCAGGTTACGTAATGTCTCGTTCCCTCCTCTCAGGGAACTACGGTTACGTGAGTAACCAGAGACGTTCCCTTATCGAGTCGGTCTCTCGACATTACGTATGGGGAACAATAAAACCCCCGCCGCGTGGGAAAGCCTGCCCAGCTCGCAACGAGCTCAAGTAAGCACAAGCACTAATCCCTACCTCAAACAGCTGAGGATCAGACACCGGACCTGGTTGAAACACATATTGGCACAGAGCCAAGTCGGCATCCGCATCAACGTAGCCCCTCCCACATAGTTAAGCAACGCTGAACTGAAGTGAATGGGGAATTGCAGCAATGTGATTGGTGCTTAGGAATACACTGCCGGCTTATGAATGCGGGCATAATAAAGAACACAATATAGTGAACATGATCGCTATTGTTAATAACTGGCACTGTCTGCACGACTTGGTCGAACCGCAGCTAGAGCGCGCGCCAGCCGGGGCGTACCTAGTCCAATGACAGCTCAGCTTCTCGCACTGACGACATGTGTGCAGAGGAATTTCAATTATAGATCCGCAAGTGTTCGAATGCACTGCCGCGAAACAGATGTTGAATAGTGCTTTGCCATGCCAGATGACGCCAAACTCCTAGTGGAGTGGGCGTGCACTCCTATAGGGCAAACGACTCCCCGAGAAGCATAAGCCAGTCGCACAGCTTCCACTATCCAGTGAGATAGCCTCTGTTTCGACAGCGCGCCGCCCTTCTTGGCACCCGCGTAGCAGACGAAAAGCTGCTCTGAAGTTCGAAAAAGGCTATTCTGTTCACATAAGCACGCACACGGGGCACAAAGCGTGCCTCTGAGACACTGAAACACTGTCCTCATCAGGGCAAAATGCTGGAATTGTGACCACCTGGGCTCTGAACGGCGTTGAGAGCACTTTAGGCGAATATCCGCGCTTGGGTAAAAGTCTGACCATGCAATCGTCCGGTCCAAACTGCATGCATGCACTGTTTACTGACAGGGCATGCAAGTCCCCCACCCGTTTTCCGCAAGCTAGCGCGAGCAGAAACGCCGTCTTGAATGAGAGTACTTTAATGTCGCTAGACTCAGCTGGTTCAAAAGGTGGGTCGGACAGCGCACTAAGTACTAACGACAGATCCCAGACCGGCATCTGACGAAGGCGGGGGGGGGGGGAAAAGCCGCCTCGCTCCCCGGAGGAAACTCGTCATCAAAGGGTGTTTCCCCACTGAATGTCCATCCAGCACATCACGAAAAGCAGCAATAGCGGCCACGTAAACTTTCAGTGTAGATGGCGAACTGCCAACATCCAGACGTTCCCGTAGGAAGGTCAAAATAATGGAAATATCGCAATTCTTGGGGTCCTCCTTTTTGTCAACACACCAGTTAGCAAACACTTTCCACTTCAGAGCGTATAAGCGCCTCGTCGAAGGGGCTCTAGCCTCTGCTATTGTCTGCAGCACCCGTTGTGATACTCCGTGCTGATCTGCCACACATGCAGGTCCCACAGCTCCGGGTTGGGGTGCCATATGGTGCCCTTCGCCTGAGATAGGAGGTCTCTTCTCGGCGGTATCCGCCACGGGGAAAACGCGCCATGTTCACTAGCTCTGGGAACCATGGCTGGTTGGGCCATTTGGGCGCTACCAGAACCAACGCACATTTCTCCTCCCTGATCTTTTGCAGCACCAGCGGCATTAGCTTGATCGGAGGAAAAGCATACTTCCGACCCTTCGGCCAGCGGCTCGACAGTGCGTCTCCCTCTAGAGGGGCTGTCGTCAATGCAAAGTACAGCGGACAGTGGGCGTTCTCCTGCGAAGCAAAGAGGTCGATCTCCGCTTTGCCAAACAGATTCCAGATCATGTTTACCGTCTGCGGTGGAAGCCTCCACTCCCCGTGCACAATGCCATCCCTGGACAGCATGTCTGCGCCGCAATTCAAACTGCCCGGCACATGCACTGCTCGAATCGACAGTAGTACTCTGTCTGTCCATAAGAACAGCCGCCTCGCTAGCCCCTGCAGGGATCGCGAACGTAAACCTCCCTGGCGATTTATGTACGCCACCACCGCCGTGTTGTCCGTCCTGACGAGAACATGACGGTCTTTCACAAACGGGAGGAAAACCCGCAGCGCTAGATGAACCGCTTCCATCTCCAAGCAGTTTATATGCCAGCGCGTCTGGTCTCCTGTCCACGTACCGAATGCCGGTCTGCCATCGCAGAGGGCTCTCCAGCCTGACAGTGACGCATCCGCAGTGACCACTACGCGTCTGACCACTCTGCCCAAAGCAGCCCCTGCTCGAACATGGTCGTGTCGAACCAAGGCGCTAGAGTCTCCAGACATGAACGCGTTATTATAAGGCGTTCCGTTCCCGCTCTCCACGCCCGCGACTGCACTCGTCTCTGTAACCAGTGCTGAAGCGGTCTCATGTGCAACAAGCCCAGTCTGCAGACGGAGGCTGCAGCTGCCATCAGACCGAGTAGCCTCTGAAATGTTTTTAAGGGGATGGCTCTGCCTTGAACGAATAGGGCTAATGAACTCTGAATCGACTGGATTCTCGACTCTGACAGCTTTGCGATCATAGCGCGTGAGTCCAGCACCATACCAAGGAATGTGATAGACTGGCACGGTCGAAGCGCGCTCTTCTGCATGTTCACAGACAGTCCCAAACCTGTCAGGTGGGCGAGGAGTCTGTGTTTGTGTTCCTCGAGGGCACTCTCCGACCGCGCGATGACTAACCAGTCGTCGAGATAGTTCAGAATGCGCATTCCACTGAGCTTCAGGGGAGCAAGCGCTGCATTCATGCACATTGTAAATACAAGGGGGGCCAGGGCCAGCCCGAACGGCAACACTTTGAACTGGTACGCCACACCCTCGAATGCAAACCGAAGGAAGCGCCTGTGATGTGGGGCTATCTGAATGTGGAAGTATGCATCCTTTAGATCCACTCCAATGAAGTAATCGTCGGGCTGAATGTGCGCGAGGATCTGCTTCACTGTTATCATTTTGAACGCGCGTTTTGCGAGCGCTTTGTTCAGTAATCTCAGATCCAAAATGGGGCGCATACCTCCGTCCTTCTTTGGTACTAGAAAATAACGGCTGTAGAAACCGGAATTTTTTCGCTCCTCGGGCACTGTCTCTACTGCTTGTTTGGCCAGGAGCGAGGAGATTTCTGCCCGGAGTAACGGAGCGCTCTGTTCTGACACCTCTGTCATAATCACGCCGCCGAAGCGGGGTGGTCTGCGAGCGAATTGGAGCATATAGCCGCGTCTTATCGTGTTTAATACCCAATGTGATGCCGTCGGTAGCGTCGACCACGCGCTCAGGTGACTCGATAAGGGGGGCTTTAATGAATGCTGCGGCGGGGGCAGAGCGCCAGCCACCGGGGAGGCATTGACCGCTACATGAAGGACAGGTGACTCGTCCGCGGTCTTTTGCACGGGGACAAAAATAGCCACCTTCTCGGGTTTCCCCGAGCTTCCGCTTTGCGAAGCGTCTCCCGGGGGAGAGGTTTCGCTTATGACGCGGGTAATAGTATAGGGAGGAAGAAAGCTCTTTTGCTGAGACATGTAATGCACTTTGTTTATTGAAACAGAACACAGCGGTTTCAAAATCAACACATTCACGTCGAACTCTGGGCGGGAACACGCCCTCTTCGCAGCGGGTCCGACGAACACGTCCCGCGCTCTCTCCTCCCCGACACGCACATCAGGACCGCTGCTCTTTTTTGCCCGCCGGGCGCCCTTGGCTGCTAGAGGCCGGCTTCGCACCAAAGCGGGGCTTCCTGAACTGCTGCCTCTGACGGAAGGGAGGCTCCGGCTCGCGACGCTCTGCCGCGCTCGGTGACGCGCGTCTGGCAGGTCCCGCCGGGCGCTGCACAGATGAAGATCTGGATCTCGCTGCAGGGGGGGGCTTGAGACCGTTTCGGCAGTAGATGGGGCATCATCCTAGACTGCTTGACGGTCTCGGCGTACTTATCAGATAGCGACTCCACCGCAACGCCGAAAAGGCCCGTAGGGCTTACCGCCGCGTCCAGGAACTGCTTTTTATCCGTGTCGCGCATCCCCGACAGCGTCAGCCACAGATGGCGATGTAGGGCCACGAGACTGCCCATATTGCGGTCGATCCCCTGGGCGACCTTTTTTGACGCCGCCAGAGTGAGATCTGCCGCCGTGCGCAGTTTCCTGAGCAACTCAGGGTCCGGGATTCCCTCATCCAGGGACCCTAGGAATCGCGTCTGGAAAACTTGCAGAATTGCCATCGTGTGGAGGGCAGATGCTGCATGTCCAGCTGAAGTATAGGCCTTCTCAGCGATGTGAGCAGTAGCGCGACATGGCCTAGAAGGCAGTTGGGCGGTCTTCCAGCCAGGAGAAGACGCTAGATGAGCCGCGATGGCATCCTCGACGGGAGGCAATCGCGTGTACCCCAATTTCTCCGCCCCTTCCACTGTAGTCAGCAGCTGGGTACCTTGTGCATGGGCTCGGGCTGAGTAAGGGGAGCGCCATGATCTGGTGAGTTCCTCGTGGACCTCCGAGAAAAAGGGGGCGGGTCTCCGCGGGGCTTCAGCCTGACGGCTCGCGCCGAGGAAGGAGCCATCCATCCATCTCTTAGACGGCATCTCCTTGGGCGCTGTCCACTCCAGCTCCATATCCGCCACAGCCTCTGTGAGAATGGCCATAAGCTCCGCATCCAGAGAGGCGGGGGCGCCTTCAGACGGAGACTCGGACCAAGCTCCTGGGTCGGAGGCACTGGTAGACATGACGTCGTCATCGTCGTATCCGAACGAGACCATTTCCCGCGCTTCCTTAGGAGGGCAGTAACAGGCCTCAGAGTAACTCACGGGCTCTGCCACGTGAGGATGGCGTGGGCCTTGGGCCGACGTCAGCGCCTCGACAGAATCCACGGATGGAGTTCTCTGCCGTCTCCCGGTCCGCGGCTCGACGGCGGCAGACTGGGGAGAGGCAGGAGACACAAGGCCGTCGTTACGTGTAACGGCCAGCCTTGCACGAAGGATCTTGATGGGAAGCTCCTCACAGGCACGACATCCCGATCCCTCGAGTGCCGCCTCCGCGTGGGCCCGGCCCAGGCACAGCACACAGTTTTCGTGTGCATCCGGGAAATCGATGGGTCCACCACACATGCGGCAAAGAGACATTCTATAATCCACCGGAACGCGAGAGGGGAAAAACTCCTTGCTATATTCCGCTCTGAATGCGTACATCAACGGTGAAACAGACTCGAGTGAAGAAAAAAGATTCTGAGGTTTTTGGCGCTCGCCGTCACCTATATTGAGGAGTGTCAGCCAATCAGGTGAGGGCGGGATCGCCATTGGCTATTTGCAAGCAAAAGAGTTATTCAATCAGACTTCATAATTCGAGGAAAATGGATTTCCCCATACGTAATGTCGAGAGACCGACTCGATGAGGGAACACAAATGTTTAAATAATTCAAAAACAAAGTGTCTGTAAATTAAACAAACAGTTTATTTGGTTTAACAAGCATTGATAGTTTAAACAAAGTGGCCGTTTGTCTGGCAATCGAACGAACACTGAATATATTCTATTTATACCTACTTTACTGGTACCAAGCATTCAGGATATACTGCTAATATGTTTAATAACTTTCAAACAATTTTACATCAATGCAATCAACTGTATGATCCATTATAATCCAATGATGAAAACTCCTCACACAGAAAACAAAAAATATGCCTCTTCATTATAAATAACTAAAACGGAATAAGGCAAACGGGAAATTATTCATATTAAGAGTAAAAATAATAATAATGTAAAATAATTTTTTCCCCTTTCAACAAGCAAAAGCAGACCTGAACTACTGAGGAGGAATTAAGAAACCCACCACATTTAGGATAACACGAGCTGATAATATGAGCTGTTTATTTTTAGGTATACACTAACACCATAACAGTCTATATGAAATAAAAACTCTCAGTTGCTACCAAATGCTACAATGCCATGCATCCTCTGAAGAAACTGCTGCCTGATGTGTTGTCATCTTTATCGTGTTTGTTCAACTAGGAGAAATAGATGCACAAGGAGAAAATCACGTTAGTGCTCATGAATGCACAAATTTAAAAAACATTTGACTTTTTTTAAAAAAAAAACAACAACCCTTTTTTACATTAAAAATAAATCTGGACAATTTCAAAATATTCCATTAAAGAAATAGTTCACCCAAAATTTTAATTCTTTTATTATTTCGTCTCCCTCATACAAAGGTTCTCATTTTGGACCTCAACACCCCACTCTCTATTTACTTTTTTTATATGGAAAAGAGCAACCTAGAATTAACAAAATATCTTCTTTTGTGGTTCACAGATTCTTTTTTTAAATGAGGGTGAATAAAACATAAGAGAATTTAATGTTTTTTGGCGAATTAACCCTTTAAAACCAGCCTGTAAAGATGGAATATTGACACTCACTGTACGAAGAGATGTCAATCTCCTCTGGAAGTTCGCTGATGTTCACCTCAAACCTGTCCTGAACATCGTTCAAAGTGCGTGCGTCAGTCTCATCTGACACAAAGGTGATGGCCAGACCTTTCGTTCCAAACCTGCCGGCTCTCGCAACCTGAAGGAATGAGAAAAATTAAAGCTGTTCAGGTGAATCCATTTACAACCCGTGATTTGACTTTGTTTGACATAAGCCATTGTCACATGAATTGAACCGACCCTATGCAGGTATGTGTCCGAATCTTCAGGCATGTCGTAGTTGAATGCAATGTTGACTCTTTCGATGTCCATACCTCGGCCAAACAGGTTCGTGGCCACCAGGATTCGTCTCTGAAAATCCTTAAATTGCTGATAACGAGCTAGTCTGGGATAATAATCAGAGACTCAGATGTGATATGAGCCCCCAAAAATACTACCATCTTATCTATAACATTTAAGTGCATAATATGTGAATGTTTTCTACCTTTCATCTTGTTGCATTGCTCTATGAATGGCAATGGCAGGGAAATTTTGCTCCACCAGCAACTGAGCAAGAGCGATACAACGCTGCACCGATTTAACGAAGATCACCACCTGCAATACTAAGCAGCTGTAACACCGTACCAACCAATTTTCATCATTAAAATGAAACGCATTTTAATGGACTACTTAAAACCAAGTGGACAAATTCACCCATTGACTTTTTTAAAATCATAGCGTTAGCCTCATAGCATAATTGCCTAAGTAATATTTTAATGTCTTTGGAAAACAAGAAAAAACACAAAATGACTTAGGCGATTATGCTATTTAGCTCACTTGATGAAATAAAACCCCCATTGTCATCCAGCAACCAGCAATCCAAATAAACAGAGCTATTAATATTGTCTATATTAAGTACAAGAATATAGAAAGTAATAGTGGACAGTGAATATATATTATAAAACATGACAGTAAAAACTTTTTTTAATGTCACAAACGATTTATATTTCAAATAAATGCATCAAAGAATTCTGAAAATCATGGTTTCCTTAAAGGAAACATGGAATAAATTAATTGTTTTTATTTATTTAAATAGAAATCAGTACTTTTAATGTTTAATAATATTTCATTATATAAATGCAGCCTTAATGAGCATTAGAAACTTTAAAAACATTCAAACATGTTATCGACCCCAAACTATAGATATATAATCTAGGTTTAAAATTTAAAATCCCACATTTTCAATGTAGTTGAAAACCACTGTCTTTTATCCACAAGTTTACTTCTATGGTTCCATTCCAGAGGGTTGTAGTTTGCATTTAAGTTGTATTAACTAAACATGTAATCAAATGGGTTGAATTGTATTTTGCATTACAGCCTGTGAACGACCAGAATGCATGTCGCTTTCATGTATGCAAACATTAGACAGTGGAAAATTTTGGTTTGAATAGATTTGCAAACTTTAGCGATTAACTCTGGTCTCTTTTGAGTCACTCGATTTGAATGGATAAACTAGGGTGACCAACTGTCCTGTTTTCCCAGGACATGTCCTGTTTTCATATAACAATATAACAAATTTCTATCCATACAGAGGAGGCATAACCTACTTTAAATGTATTGAAATTAATAAGGTTTCTTTGAGTAAACTTCGAGTATCATTTGAGTAGGCCTATCTGTTTGCCGGGCCGAGTGTCCTGTTTTTTCAGGACAAAATATGGTCACCCTAGGATAAACAGTGCTTGGGATCTTGACTTTTGTGTGTGTCCTGGTGGACTCTCGAGATACCTGGTTGAACTCCAACACATCCAAGAGGTCAAAGAGCTTCCTGTTCTTCTCGTTGTCCTTCAGCTTGACGTAGTACTGCTGGAGGCCGTGAAGCGTCAGCTTGGTCTCATCGTCCACAAAAATTTCCATCGGCTAGGACAACCAGTGGAAGCAGGGGGAAGGTGAGGAGGGTTGGGAGAGGAGTGTGCAGGTTCGGGGGGTTAAGATTGTGTGAAGACACATACAGGAAAGTTGACAAGACGTGGGTGGTGCAGATCATAGTGTTACAAGGGTGTGAAAGAGGATGTGGTTTTTATGACAGAGTGACGGCATGGGTGGAATGGGTGTCGATGTGGACAGGGAAAGACACAAGACCACAAAGAAAAACAAGGACAAAAGAGGTATAAAGATTTTAGAAAAAGGACAGTGGCGGGGGAGGGGACGACAATTAGAAGGAGAACATGGTGTTAGAAAGGAGAGAGTTGTGAAACAGCATGAGAAAGAGAAGGAAGAGAAGGGATGGGGGTTAGATTCACCCTCCCCTCCCATCCCAAGCCAATGAGGATGCAACACACACACACACACAGTCTCAAACACGTTGATAAATGCTACCCTGCTGACCTAGACTATATTTAGCTACCAATTTCAAGCCTAAAATCATATCTGTGGAATTTCTAAATAAATGTTCAAAAACTACAGATCTTTTGAGAAACAAAGTAAAACTACCAATCAATGTGCAGTTTGGAAAAGGACATGAAATTATATGTTGTAAGGAGTTTTAAGTAGTATAAAGTCAACATGAAATCAAAACTGACCCTGTTTGCTTTCCAAATACACAGTCCTGTTCTTAATGTGGTTGATTCATCAGTCCACAATTTATTTTGTGGGACACATGTTTTAGGATCTGGGCCACAAATAAAAGGGTTGTGGGAAGAATAACAAATAGTGGTAGTAAAAGTAACTGATTTCACAATTATTTTCTATCACTATTGGACCCTTAACAAAAGCACTATACTACACCTTTATTAGTGTCTAACACACATCTTTGCACTTACCTTAGAGATGTTAAGGCAAATCTATCTTCACTTCCTGTCAATCAATCCTCTATTCGCTGATGAACTGGTCTGTCTAAAGCTTATTTTACTACATTGTCTTCAACCTAATAAAGCTATCAAATCAGTGGATTACATTAGGCTGCATCCGAAAGTGAATAGTATATGTATAGTAACTCACTAAATGAGTATGTTTGAATCAGTTTTGAGAGTCATTATTTTATAGTATATTATGGTGCAACAGGAATTTGTTCATGAATATTTATTTAGTAGAGCCACGTCACTTATGCCCCTCACAAGTCATTCAGATTTTTGTAGGTGCAAAGTTGTATTTTACTATTTATGGTTTCTGTTTGAGTCACGGCTTTCAGTTGCTTTTTGCCACCTAACGGTTCTTCAAGTGCGTCTCTATCTACACCCGCGCATATCTCCTCTCTCCTCTAAGTTTCTTCATCATCTCATCCCTCTCGATCCAGTCTTCCGCAGCTTAATCCTCCCTTTCTCTCTCTTGTCTTGTCCCTCACACCCGCGCATGCTTTCTTCTCCGTTTCGGGCCAGTTTAATTGCCTTGATTTTAACTTAGAAACAGACCGTGTTTTCTTTTTTCTTTGGGGCAGATGATGAACCGTGCTAATCACAGACTGTCAGCTGGATTGAAGAAGAGCCGTTCCATCATTGGCTGGTCCACCTGAACTCATTTATGCCACCAATGACTGAATCTTTTTGTTTCGCTTTATTCCTCAGATGATTTCATTATGCTGTCTGCTTTGTTAAAGAGTAATTAATTGCAGCCCTGGAGTGCCACTTTGTCGTGAATCGAATGTAGTTTTTAGCAGCTGGCTTGCTTTGTTAGACTGATACTTTATCGGTTTTAGTTTTGTACCCCTTGAGAGTGTCTGGCAGCTGGCAACAGAATTTATGAAGCTCCAACAAGTGCTTCTTTTAATTAAAGGTTATTTGAGGACAAATCTCCAGGCTGGTATTGCAGTCAAGCTGGAACTAAAGCAATTTGTCTTGATAAATAGATATTGAGAATGAAGCATTATTTTAATATGAGGTATTTGGGGTCTTTTCGTTATTAACTCTAAGTACCTAAATGATATTTAAAGATGTGTTTATGCTTTGATTTATGGCCCTTAAGTGTATTTGAAGATACACTACATCCTTCCCTTAAAGACATCCTCTTGTTCTGTTTAAAATGTATTAAATGGACTCTTCATGACTTTAGCAAAGGTTGTTAAAGGACCTGTTTAAATTTACAGAGGATTGAGCCTGATGGATGGTGCAATATCTGTTGGCCAAACGGATGGGTGACCGTGTTTGCCAAATGCCGACGCAGCGCTGCCAGCTGAGGCGGGGATTAAGGACTTAACATCTTTTTTGCTGTGCCTCTATTAGTTAACAGTCTGTGATTATCAAACGGGCAGGAGAGTGGGGCATTTAGCGTTACGATGTCTCATGGAGGCCGTAAATGGATCTCTTTCAGGTGTATATGAGGTGGTCTTGTGAAGGGAAGGAGCTGTTGACATGGTACAAGTAGGAGAGGCGTAATTACATCTTGCATGAACTTTCTACAGATGGGACGGATCTCTTTACTCAGGGTAGCACTGAACATCATGACTTGCTTCTCGTGAGGGGTCATACGAAAGATTTCCTGGACATCCCGCCGCATGTCTGCAGGGGACAGTAAAAGAAAAATGCATTTACAGTACAGAATTATTTGCCCCCTTTGTAAATATGATCAAAGATGGCTGTAAAAAATAAATCTGCATTGTTAATCCTTTTGCTATTTTTTTTTTTTAAAAATTGCAAAAATCTAACATTTCATTGAAGTAAAAGAACTGAAAGTGGGGGGGGGGGGGGGTCATATTATGAAATAAATGTTTTTCTTCAAAACACGTTGGGAACAATTATTTGCCCCCTTTTATTAAATACTTTTTGCAACCTCCTTTTTTGCACTTTCAATTATTTTACTTCAATAAAAGGTTCGATTTTTGCTTTTAAAAAAAATATATCAAAAGTATAAACAATGCAGATTTTTTTTTTACAGCCATCTTTGATCATATTTACCAAGGGGGCAAATAATTCTGACCAGCACTGTATATTATTAAAAACTAATTATTGAATGTCATGTCAATCTTTCAAAAATAGGGAAAATGTCCAGTACACAACAAATAACACAGAATAGAATGTTCTAACCCACAATGCAGTGCACTTGAGCTTGTTTTAGTGTGATTATTTGTGTTATTACTTGCAATTTTATTTAAAACAACAAACTTTTTCATACAACTGCACAGAAGACATGTGACAGCAATCTAGCATACTACTGGTTATCGTGGAATAATGCCTACTGTTTCACTTACTGCTTTTAAAGGGATAGTTCACCCAAAACTGTACTCAAGTTGTTCCAAACCTGTATGAATTGCATTACTCTGCTGAACACAAAAGATGACATTTTGAAAAATGTTGTTAACCAAACAGATGATGAACCCCAATGACTTCCATAAATACTATGGAAGTCAATGGGGTCAATAAACTGTTTTGCAACTAAATATATTTGTGTTCAGCAGAAGAAAGAAATTCATACAGGTTTGGAACAACTTGAGGGTGAGTAAATTATGACAACATTTACATTTTGGGGTGAACTATCCCTTTAAATAAAAGTAGGCAGTACACAGTGACCTGCACACTATTGTGACCTGAACACTTCCATAGTCTCAAAAAGAGATTGCTCACCAAGTTGCTCCAGCATCTTGTCGCATTCATCCAGGATGAAGTGCTTGATGTGTCGCAGGTTGAGACTCTTGTTGCGAGACAGAGCTAAAATACGTCCAGGAGTTCCCACCACCACATGAGGGCTCTCTTTCTTCAGCACCTCCTCATCCTTCATTATAGATAAACCCCCAAAGAACACTGCCACCTGGGGGAGAGAGACAGCGTACACAAAAGCATTTGAGAAAAGTTTGTCTTTGAAATTAAACTCATGAATTTACAGTGACGTGGCAAACAACATGGGTAAGTGTATAGAAAAGTAACCACAGGTGTAAGTTTTGCTGTTTAACTCGCTGTTTATCCAGCACCGGCTTCAGAATGAACGATGTCCACAGACAAGGTAGAGTATGTTACATGATTTCATGAAAGGATGATGTATTGCGACATCAGAAAAGAAGAAAAACGAAATAATGACTATTGTAGCGCTTGACGTAAAGCAGTCGAATTTTGTAGTTCTTTTTGTGCACGGGTTCCTACCCGAAACCTGAAGTTACATAGTGCCAGTAAACGCGATACAGACCCCGTCAGGCTATGGCAGACGTGTCATTTAACTTATTTTAAGTCGATGTACCATCACAAGGGTCTTGGAAATATATTACGAAGGTTGAAAAACTACATAGTGTTACTTTAAAGCAGATCCATTTTATTTTTTTTAATGAAATTTGCACACACAAAAAAACTACAGTAATCAGTTGTTTTTTTTTGGACAGCAGCAGGACTGTGTTATTTTTATAACATAGGTGAGCAATTTGGAGGACATTTTTGGTGCTGTATGCAAAAATAAACTTTTTGATGGTTGTGTTAATTATTTTGACAGTACTACATCAAAGGTGCCCTAGAATGTGAAATTGAATTTATGTTGGCATAATTAAATAACAAGAGTTCAGTACATGGACATGACATACAGTGAGTTTCAAACACCATTGTTTTCTCCTTCTTATTTAAATCTCGTTTTTAAAAAACACTCCTGAAAAACAGGCGAATCTCCACATAATACCGACTGTGACGCAACAGTCGGGGATCACGCCTCCAAAGATTTGCATATCCCACCCCTCAATGACAAGCACTGCACAGCCGAGTCATCGGAACAAGCGAGGAGGATCAGAGAGAAAATGGCAGATCATGGAAATAAATGCTATGTTTCAGGCTGTGCAGGGAATGTGAGGTCTTTTCATACCCTTCCCACAGAAAAGGAATGTCAACAGGCGTGGATGATGTTTATATATAATCGGATACCACAACAGTTTAATTCGTTGTTGTTAGTTGTTAGTTTGCTCTGCCCATTTCACCACGGACTTATTTTCGAAACTGGGACAATATCAAGCTTCTCTCAGCGTCTCAAACTGAAGAAGGGGGTAATTCCAACTATATTCCCGCAACCGGTAAGTAGTGATTTTATTAAAGATAATTTACACTGTGTTAGATCCAGCGCAAGATCCTAGTACAGTAATAGCAAACTCCAATTAACGAGCATAGCTGCTACATAACTAACGTTAAATAGGCTAATTCTCAGTGAATAAACTATACAGAAAGCGGTCAAAGAACAATCCACACAGCGCGAGTTTATCTCTCTTGCCAAACTCGTTATGAAATCAATGACGCTGTTACACTGCACAACGAAGCTCTTACTGTATGTACATCGTTTGCATTGGTGAAAGCATGAGAGAGAGAAACTGCGTTGTCTCGCGATCAACAAACTGTCATCTGCTTGCTCAATGCTCATCACAGCAACATTTTATGTGATGGAAATAGATTTAAATACTTTAAAAACATCTCACGATTTGTTAATCTTGATAGCTGTAATAGTTAAAACGTATATAACAGCTGTAGTGAAAGTATTCGAGAGAGTTTCACATGTCATTCATATGCAAGCATGTCAGCCAATCACAGCAGTGGCCCGTTCTCACAGCAGACACGCCCCTTCAAACAGAGTGTTCAAATCAGAGACTAAAATCAGGCTAGGAAAAATTAACCTGACTCCGCCAGATGGATTTGCTCCGCATATCCATCTGGAAACCTTCCGTTGAAGTAGTTTTGGTAAGGGGCGAAAATACTGGTTAACTGATTGGCCTATGTTGGTGATAGACGGGCCAAATCAACCAATCAGATCAACGAAGCATATGAGAGCGACGACGAAAACACAACCACAAGCCAGGCTACTCTTGCTGCTGCAGGTAAAGGCTCGTTAGCTCTGTAATTCCGTAATAACTCTGTAATTCCGATAAAACTTGCTCGATAGCCACACTGATGCTAGTTTCATCCGCTGAAGCCGCCATGTTCTTAAGACTGAACTGTCGCGCTTCTCGTTGCGTCACACCTCAACCCGCCTCAAAGCCAACGCTGATTGGACGTTCGTTTGGTGAACTGCTCCCAAATTTTCTTTAACGGAAAGTATCCAGACTGATCTGCGAGTGAAACCTTGAAAGCTCGCGAGATCAGGATGGTCTCACGAGGCTAAGGAAAAATGCCTTTTATTTCTAAATTATGACTATTTTTGATCTACAAAACATACTAACATTATAAGGGCAACCCAGGAAACATTATAAAATAATAAAATAAAAAAAACATTCTAGGGCACCTTTAAGTTCAGATAATTATGTCAAATTGGTTGAGATATGCATTCCGAATCCGCATATCAGGTAGGAATCAGTTGTCTACATTAATGGTGAGATGAAAACGTTTTAAAATTGAATGTTGAGTCGACCAAAGAGTTGATTATTGATTTAGAAGATAGAGATAGTTCAGTCTTATAAATATCTTGGTGTCCATTTGGACAGTAAATTAAACTGGAAGAAGAACAGCGAGGTTGTGTTCAAGAAGGCACAATCAAGATTATTCTTTTTAAGAATCATGAGTTATTTTGGTATTAGTAGGAAGCTTCTTCATGTATTTTATCAGGTAATCCTGGCCAGTGTTTTGTTTTATGCAGTGCCTTGTTGATGAGGTAGTTTTACTATGGATGACACGGTTTGGTTATTGGCTTTACTTCAGATTCACTTGAGGTCTCGGTGGAAAAGAGAACAAGGGCAAAATTAAAAATTATTTTGACTTATGAAGGTCATCCACTATATAGTACTTTTGGTGGACCTAAAAGTTAATATATTGAGAGATTAGGGATGCCTCAGTGTTCTACTGAGCGATTGAGAAGGTCATTTATTCCTGCTGCAGTGAGTTTTTTCAATGAAGCCGTGTAATTATTGTATGGATTGATTGATTGATTGATTGTGCTGTAATGTTTAATTGCTTGTGCTGTTTGTGATGTGTAATGGTGGCAAATGAGTTTCCCCTCAAGGGGATTAATAAAGATTTCTAACCTAATGATGTAATTATTTAGGTTTTGTTCCAAAACTTGTGTTGAATAATGAAATTCATCAGATTTTTATACTAAGTGTTTGCAATTGCTATGAGTAATTCTAAAACAGGTACAGTATTAAAGCTTTTCCTTGAAGTGTAAATATGAAAAGGGTTCAAATAGAACATCTTCCTACCTTGACACTAGGCATGTATTTGGAGAAGCGCTCATACTCTTTGCTGATCTGGAACGCCAGCTCTCGAGTATGACACATCACCAACACTGATACCTGGGTGAGAACAATTACTGGTCAAGTCAACCCCAAATGAACGACAGGTAAAGCACACTTTATTTATGTCTTAGATCTTTGTTTTCAGAGCCTTTAAAACGAGAGCTGTTACCTGACCGGTCACTGGCTCCAGCTGCTGAAGGGTGGCCAACACAAAGACAGCCGTCTTCCCCATTCCAGACTTAGCCTGACATAATACGTCCATCCCCAAGATCGCCTGAGGAATGCATTCATGCTGAACTGAAAGAGGAAAAACACAAATATATTCATACTAAACTTAAACCGATATCAAAGGACCTTATATGAGCACATGCAGAATTGCTCACCCTCAGATGGATGCTCAAAGCCACAGTCTACTATAGCTCTCAGGAGTTCTGGTTTGAGAAGGAAATCCCTGAATCCTGAGGAGTGGATGGACACATATGACCCTTTGACCCCTTCTTTCCTGATGGACATGACACTGTTGCTGTGTCCAAGCCCTGTATCCCCAGTAACACCGCCATCAACTTCATCCTCTTCATAGTCTAACAGCTCATTCTCAACATCGTTCTCCGTCATCTTGCAGAGAGATAGGAATAAAACAAAGGTAAATGCAAAAATATGATGAAATATGCTGGAGTAACTGCCTCTTCCTGTCAATCATTATTATGGTATTATCTGTTGCTATTTTATGTGTGTGTGTGTGTGTGTGTGTGTGTGTTATTTGACACAATTGATGTTTTATGTGTCTGTATTTATAAATTGTGAATAACATTATCAAATCTAAATAAAATTAAATACTATATTATTAGATTTTATAAAATATTTATAATCATAACATGACCATAAATTACATTAGAAATGTGTGTCTGTATTATTTTATTCGATTTGATAACATACACAGACTCATAGCTTAAATAACTCTTAATTAAGACAGCTATTAAACAATAAAATCTAATTTTCCGATATTACAATTGCTAGAAATTACAATTTATTAAAAGCTGTTAATTAATGTTTATTGTGTTCATTAATTTGCATGTAATTAAGAGGACAGTTCGCTTTAAACTAAGAAACTATCGCCTGGTTTCACAGACAGGGTTTAGATTAAACCAGGATTAGACTTTAGTTCAATTAGGACATTTAAGTAATAAACCTGCATTAAAAAACACATTACTGGTGTGCATCTTGAGACAAAACAATACACTGACATATTTTAAGATATGTCAATGCAAGTTTTTTTGTCAGTTAAAACAGCTCAATAATGCATTTAAGTCTGAGAATTTTCTGTTAAACCGAAGTAAATGAAATATATTAGCGGTAGCTTATCCATGTAGCCCAAGATATGAAACGCGCCAAATCATACACCATGATACAACATTCCTGTGTGTTTTCTAAAGGAATATAAAGGCTATTAACACTCTCCGTGTTGGATTGCTATTTTTATTTTTTATGAAATAATCGCAGTTACCTCGAAATGCTGTATGAAGCAGTTGGATTTCACTACACCTGCTGCTGCTGGATAGGTTGTCAACGTCATCAACAAGCGACGAATAGAGTGTTTTGATGAAGGACCCAACATGTGAAACTGCATGAACTCAACTGCCTTGAGAAGAGGCATTTTAGTTTTTAGAGAAGAAATCGTGTTATTGGAGTAGATACTGCAACACTTTTCCCACTGGCAAGTTTAAGACAATTGTATTCGAACTTTGATAAGTAAGTTCTATTTATGCGGATGCACTTGTGGCACGTTTGTTACTTATGTGTTAGTTACAGAAGTCCTAACTGTTTTGAACGCTGTGGATGTGGTGTGTAAAATATATCTCTGTAATATTTTTTCCAGCAATGTCATGTTTTAAAGGTGACCTCGACTTTTGCCCTGAATGTGGAAACATTCTCCCAGTGCCTGGCAGGGAAGATACAATTACCTGCCCTCGATGCTCTTTTGAAATATCTGTTCAAGGTAAGAGAGATCTTTTTAATGTCATAAAATGTAATTTATGGCAGGGGGTTTCAAACTGTTATCCAGTGACCCCCTTGGGCCCCACGAGGGGAAAGTTCAGAGAAAAACAGTGTAAAATAAATAATTATAATAATATTTAACTAAATACATTTTATTCAAATAAAAATAGATTAAATCAATAAATTAATTTGTATGAAAATATGATACTTAAATGCATGATCTTTTAAGTATAAAAATATATACTGATTTATGAAATAAATGATTTAGCTGTAGGGTTCTCTCTCAGAATTCACAGGTCAAGTTATTAAGTCATCGGTGGTGTTTAATCCTTTGGATCAGAGCTCCATTGCTGTTGACAGCGTGGAAGATGCTGAATTAAAGGGGCCAGTGGTAAGTTATTTCAAAATACAGTAATTCATTCTTTTAAACTATTAGTTTTTATTTATAATGTCACTCAATATACATTCTCACCTGTTTCTCATTTTCTGCAAACGTTTCATCAGATTGACAGGAGATGTTCTCGCTGTAATAAAGAGGGAATGGTGTATCATACAAGACAGATGAGATCTGCAGATGAAGGGCAGACAGTCTTCTTCACATGTATACACTGCAGGTAATTATGCACTCTTGAAGGGATAGTTCACCCTAAAATGAAAGTTATGTCATCACTTACTCGCCCACAAGTTGTTCCAAAACCTGTATGAGTTTCTTTCTTCTGCTGAACACAAAAGAAGATATTTTGATGAATGTCAGTAACCAGACAGTTGACTGCACCCATTGACTTCCATAGTAGGAAGAAAAATACTATGGAAGTCAATGGCTACCGTCAACTGTCTGGTTACCAAAATTCTTCAAAATATATATTTTTTGTGTTCAACAGAAGAATGAAACTCTTACAGGTTTGGAACAACATGAGGGTAAGTAAATGATGACAGATTTTTAATTTTTGGGTGATCTGTCCCTTTAAGCACTTTTAGCGATAATTTCTAAATGAACCACTTATACTGGTACCAGGTTGTCCTTAATGCTGTTTAGACATTGTTTTAAGTGATTTTAATTGCCATCAATTCAATCTGTCAGTGTACTGACAAGAAAAATATATTCATTTGATTTCTCTGTTACAGGTACCAAGAAAAGGAGGATTCATGAGCAATATTACCTTTGCTGCTGTTGTTGTCTTTTACAGTTATTGGTTGCCAGAATTTAAATAGTATTAAATATTAAAAAATGTTTTTATTTGTCCAGAATGTTAATAAAAAATAATAAAATAAAAAGAATGTGTGAACGTCCTTTTTTGCAGGAATTTATATTATACAGTTTACGTTTATAATAATAAAAAAAAGTCATGCACAAAAACACCGAATATAAAACCATATTTTTATATATAAGTTTACACAAAACTACATTTTACCGAAAAGTCTCCCCGGCCATGGCACATCAACCAATCAAACAGGCCATTTCGGCGATCACGTGATCATTCAACATGGCTTCATGCAGGTATCTACACTGAACGCTTGTGAAGAAATGAAATGATTCACGTCATCTAATGCACTATAGTGTGCTCTCTGACACATGTGAAACAAGGTAAGCCTACTGACTAAATATATATGAAATATGTTTACAGCGAAAATTACTTCGGTATTAGAATTTGTATTTAGAACGTTTCATCTATTCATTAACGGTAGGACAAAAGTCTCAAGGATTCAATGTTGTCTTCCGGTATTCGTTGATGTTGACTTCTGTCTTTAAGTGCATTTAGTTTAAGTTTTATCTATTGAACGCCTCAGTCACAGGTTCCTATGTGCAAAAAATGTCAGAACAATTTGACACTGAACATATGTCTTAAAATATATATTAACAGTATAACGCTGTATGTAACACTCATAATTATTTTTTATTACATACGTTTTAATGCTAGTCGTCTTTTGCAAGTCATCTCCTTATTCATCTGTCTGCCGGTTTACAGATGAAGTTTCGCGTCCAGCTCCAGTGCAAGAACTTGCATGAGTATCTAAAGGAGTTGAGCCCTGAGGTCCTCGACAGGCTCTACAATCACCCTGCAACATGCCTGGCTGTATACAGGTCCATCTTGCTTTAGTGTTTAAATATACATGCATATTGACATGTACTGTATGAATGTTATTTGATTAGATAATAAAATATCAAGGTGAAATATCTTCTTCTTTTTTCTTTTTTTTTACTTTTTAAGCCACAACATTTCTTACAAAGAAGTCTGTGACCGTTTTTAATTATAACACAACAGTTCTAACATCTAGTATTATTTTCAGGTGCCACTTTGTTTTTTATCTAATCTAATAACATTCACAAAATTCATATGTGGTATAATTGGTCAAATACTTTTCTGAGCCCATTATATAATAAAAGGCTGTAACCTTGTCTTTCTTTCTTTTTGCATGAGTTATTGGTCTTTATTTAAAGGAATAAATAATTAAATTAAAGGGATTTAAGGGAATAATGAAAAAGAAATAAGAATGGCAGAAGTTCCAGGTTTATTGTAGTTATGATTATGAAGTAATCAATTGAAACTAATTACGAACTAAATAAAAATTAGAAACGTTTCTTGTCTCATCATATTCAGTTATGAATTACATTAATAATTTATATAACATAATATTGTGTATTTTTTGTTCAAAACAGTGAACTTTCATAAAAAAAAAGTCATGTGTAGTTTGCATCTCTGAATACTACTGTTTATCATGATAAATTTGGCCATTTCTAATTATTGGGGAGGACTTGTCCCCTTCAATGCCTGTGGTGGTTATGGTTCTGATATAATACTAAATCTCAGTCAGAGTTATGCTGATTGGCTCTTTCTCATTTATTTGCATACAGAGAACTTCCAGCTCTGGGAAAGAATTATGTGATGCGAATGCTGTTTTTAGACCACCCACTTCCACAGGCTGCAGTTGCGCTGTGGGTTAAAAAAGACAGTCAAAAGTAAGTAAAACATGTTAGATCTATCATTCTAAATCAAATAGCTTTTACAGTATTACATTTCTGAAGGATCATGTGACACTTCAGACTAGAGTAATGGTTGCAGAAAATTGTTCATCAGCATTGCCATTACAGGAATAAATTACATTTTAAAATATATTAAAATAGTAATCATTTCTTTCATATTGTAATAATATTTCACAATTTTTCTGATTGTATGGTATTTTTCATCAGATAGATGCAAGTTTTGTGTGCATAAGAGACTTCTTTCAATTACATTAAACATTAAAGAAGCCATATTTTGCCCTTTCACAAAGTGTTTTTGGGGTCTACTAGAAAAGATATTCATGCTTGAATGTTATATTTTACATTGTTTCAGTCTGTCAGGAATGCTCTGTAGTTTCTGTCTCTATGAAAACCCCCTTCTGAAAAGCTCAATGTTCTCTGATTAATTGGCTGGACTAGTGTGTTGTGATTTGTCAACCACTTCGAGCTTGTTTCCCCTACTATAACCACAAGTTTCAACACTACTAAGTAACGAAACTCAACCAGGCCTCTGCCCTTTTTTTGTCTTTGGTGGGAATTATTTAAATGAGGGATATTGTTTCATGCACGCTCTTGGAAGGAAACTCAAGACTGCAATCGAGGCGTTTCGGGGAGTTCAGAAACCATGATTACTGATATACTGAATAACTCCCTTTGGAGTGACTTTGTGCTTTGTAACTTTGCAGACCTTTTTCATGCTCAAACAGCAACATTACACACTAAAGAAAGTTGAAAATATAAAAAAAACATAATAGGTCCTCTTTTTTACTGACCACAAATTTTGAACGGCACTGTCATAAATCTCTTTCTTATATGTTGGTGTCTTTGCTTTTCCAAGAGACCACGATCAGTGTGTGTCTGTGTTAACCGGGCTACGGCTCTGGCACAGTCAGCAGCTTCAGGGTGGACTCCAAGGCTTTGTGCTCAACCCTGTGTTTAAAGACAACCTGAGAATTGCACTGCTAGGCGGGTGAGGAACACTATTTTAATTGAGAACCATCATAGTGTTGCAGCAGCAGGTTTACTGGATTCACGTTTTCTTTTATCCTTGCCAGTGGTAAATCATGGGCAGATGAGGGGGCAACCTGGGTCCTGATCGCCATGCGAGGGATGTAGAGAGTCTCGACCGGTACGCCATGGAGCGCTGGGAGGTCATCCTTCACTTCATGGTGGGTTCTCCTAGTGCAGCCGTCAGCCAGGATCTGGCCCAGCTCCTCATTCAGGCTGGGCTTATGAGGAGGTAGAGCACACCATCACTCCACTGATACACCAACCAAAGTAGGTCAAATATGAAGGGTAGACCAAAAAATAATCTTGATCTGTTTTTTTCCCCTCTCAGCGAGGTTGGCGATGCTCCTTGTATCACATCGGCAGGGTTTCAGTTCCTGCTGCTGGACACAGCATCTCAGCTGTGGTACTTCACCCTGCAGTACCTCAAAACAGCACAGGTCAGTGCACGACATATACAATCTGTACATTAAATATCCCCTACATTATGATATTGTTGTATCATAAGACAGTTTACATGCACCGGTTAGTCCAACTGCAGATTCACATATACCCAGTTGAAATTATAAAGGACATTTATGCACTTGCAAAAAGTGCAATAACAGCGAGAAGCTTCCGAGTCCTGTCAGAGAAAGATAAACAACTTAGCATGGCACAACAGTCTGTGTTTGCCTTTTTAACATATTGAAAAACATGGCTTTCTTCTCGCTTTGCTAACTTTACTTAACAAAAGTTGAGAATGTGAAGCAGCATCCCAAAATTGTGTCTCTATCATATGAAAACATATGGCCTCATGCCAATTCCTTCAATAACTAGACATAGGGATAAGAGTACTTTGCAAAGATTGCTGGGTTAGAGACTTCCTGCACAGCAATCCGTATGCACACAACAAGGTATTTATGAATCTGATTATGAAAGTAGTTGGATAAATGTTTGCATGGCAATTGCTCATCTGTTTGGTGAATTATTCAAGACTTGCACTTCAGTCTGATCATTTTTTCCCCCCAAGTTGTTTACATGATTCCAGTTGAGCTATCATTCTGATTGTTCATAGTTATTAGGCTGCATGTAAATGTGGTTGGTGTGATGGAAAAGATGGCTCCACCTCCTTATTAACAGTCTAATCTCTCCCCCTCATAGTCGAGAGGAATGGACCTGGTAGAGATTCTTTCCTTTTTGTTCCAACTGAGTTTTTCCACTCTTGGTAGGGTGAGTGCTGCTTTTACTATATCAAGAATAAAATATGAGTCATAGATAAAAGCCATTACTTATCGTAATTAAATTAAAGAAGCCATTTTGCCATAGTCCCTTAAAGTAGGGTTGGTCTCTTGGTTATTAATAGGTTTTGCTTTGTAGTTTGATTGTTGTTTTTCTTGCAGGACTATTCTGTGGAGGGGATGAGTGAGTCTCTGCTCACATTTTTGCAGCATCTACGGGAGTTTGGTCTGGTTTTTCAAAGAAAGGTTTGTGATCAAGGAAAAATACTGAATAACTCGGATTAACGCATGTACCCTCTAGTCGAAATATGTACAGGATTTGGAATAGGATTTCTAGGAACTAGAACCAGTCTAGGAACCAATCTCAAAGGATCATAAAAATAATTTTAAATGTATTTATTTATTGGGGGTCTGCAATTTTTTTTTAAATAAGGCTTATGCTCACTATGCCTACATTTATTTGTAATATTGTGAAAACATTACAATTGAGAATAAATAATTTTATTAAATATTTATATTAGCTGAATATTCAGCAGCTTTTACTACAGTTTTCAATGTCACATGAGCCTTCAGAAAAATATGCTGATTTGGTGCTCAAGTAACATTCCTTATTATCATCAATGTTGGAAAAATCGTTGTACAGCATAATATATAATATGATAATTCGTTTATTTATTTGATCAATGTCCTGTAATAATATGGGAATCTAACATTTCAATCTCAATTTTTTCTTTATTAAGTTCTTTAAATGCTTTGTATTGAAAAGTTTAGTTTAAATATGTCTAAACCGAGCAATTGCACCAGTTTGCATCATTCCCTGCATCTATTCACAGAGGAAGTCAAGGAGGTATTACCCTACGAGGTTGGCCATAACTCTATCTGCAGGAGTCACAGCAAGCCCTGCCTCTGGCTCTGCCTGTTCTGCACTAGGAGCCATACCAGGAACAGGGGACACAGGCTTCATCATTGTAGAAACAAATTATCGAGTATATGCCTACACAAGTATGTCAGACTCATATTACACACACTGACACATCTAAAAGGCATAGCGCTTTACAAGATTAATCAAAATGCTGCTTCTATCTCTGTCTGACAGACTCTGAACTCCAGATTGCATTGGTAGCTCTATTTAGTGAGATGCTGTATCGGTTTCCTAACCTGGTTGTTGCTCAGGTAACCAGAGAATCAGTGCAGCAGGCCATCAGTAATGGCATAACAGCACAGCAGGTGAGAGACGCAAGCAGCCGCTGTAACTCAGAAACTATTGCCGCGCAGACTGGCTTTTCCTTTTAATAAAAGTGTGAAGCTGTTTTGACATTTATTCAATGATTTTCAGATCATTCACTTCTTAAGGACCCGAGCACACCCAGTAATGCTTAAACAGGTAATTGCTAAGAGGTTTAATTTTTATCATTGTGCTAATAGGAAGAGTTTAAATCAAATTTAGCTTTAGCTTTACAAACTTGATGTAGTTTAGGGCTGGGTGATATAGATAAAATATATAATAAACATACATATTAAAATGATTTGTAATTAATTATTAGAGGGATGCTTCATATATATATAATAGTATACTAAATTGCCGGTGCTTTGTCTGATTTATTTGTTTACATTATTAATGTAATTGGATGTAAAACTTCCTGCTTCAAATGCAATCAATAACTAATTTCTAATTTGATTTATTTTGCTACTGTTTTGCTCAGTCAGAAATTAATAGGGAATGGTGTCAAAAACAACCTAAATTAATACATATGCCAACAAAATTAAAGATATGATTGCTAAATAATACTTGGATGATATCTTGTTTTTATATCATATGATATAGTTTAGCAATATCACAAGAGCGAGAGAGCGATTTTCACAAATATGAGCACGATTGCAAATGTGATATTGATTTTATACAAATGTTCGATGAACAAAATTTTATTTTTAAAACATTAATTTTATTTATTCTGTTGTAACTGTACCAATTCAGATGCAACTTCTGTGCCACCACTATACTTGATTGGTAACAGCTCTATATAGTCTCATAATTCTATTTTAATTATTGATTAAATATTACACTTCTCTCAGGCAGTAGATGCAGATCTTTTAAAGGAATTTAAAGAGTGCTGGTCTGGTCTTGTTCATGTCTTAATCTCAACCCCTCAAAGTCTTGGCCTTGTCTTGGTCTCAACACACACTAGTCTTGTCCTTGACATGGTCTCGGTTTAGGTGGTCTTGACCACAATACTTTTTATAACCTATTTTGATCTTTTAAGTTTTGGTTACCTTTCAATGGAGGAACAGAAACCTCTCAAGCTTTTTTAAAAATATCTTCATTTGTATTTCGAAGATTAACCAAAATCTTATGGGTTTGGAATGAGATGAGAGTAAGCAATTTATGACAGAATTTTCATTTTGGGGTACAGTTCCTTTAATTGATAATAATGAAGAATTATTACAATTGTTTTAAATTAAATGAAAAAAATTAAATGCTTAAGGATTTTTAAACATCTTTTTTTGTGTGTTAATCACCCCTTAAATAATTTAAATTCTATGAATAAAAAATGTATTATTCCCATTAGTTCCCCCTTGTAGTTTTAGATGTCCCTTAGGTGTCTCCCTTGTGCAATATGGCAATTCTTATCATGAAAATTCTATACTGCTATGCAAATATTCACTGCTCAATGCATGAACATGTTTCCATGTGTCATTCTGTCTTCAGACCCCCATTCTTCCCCCAACCATCACAGATCAGATCAGACTGTGGGAGCTTGAGAAAGATCGCTTGCAGTTTACTGAGGGTGAGTGTGCCTTTGTGGATATGAGACCAGCTCTTTGTAGTTCTAAAGTGATTTTACATTTCCCATGATTAGTAATCTATGTTTTTACTTTAAATAAAACCATTAGATATTATATTTTAGTACATTAGTAATTGCAATGATTTAAACAATAGAGTGTTGCAGTTTCATTTAAATGGAACCTCTGGTAAAAAAAAAACATTAAAAAAAAACATTTTCTTGATATTACAGCATGAAGAATTTGTTTCCATTTCGCGGGTGACCTGCAGGGTTCATTCTTTCAAGTGTAAATGTCAGACTGTATAAGAAGTGTGTTTGTGAAATGTAATGCAAATAAAAAATTAGCATTGGAATAAGGTTTGGGGTAGCGGGTCATAACCGCCATCTGAAAATATACAGACGTCTCAGTTATGCATTTTGTGTCCTTCAACTTTACACAATGTTTTTCTTTCAGGAGTGTTATACAACCAGTTTTTGTCTCAGGCTGATTTTGAAGTGCTGCGGGACAGGGCTCAGGTAAAAAAAATACCTTGGTGTACTTTATATGCATTAGCTGTCTCTCTACTGACAGTACTGACAGTAAAGCCTCTGTCCTGCAGGGTTTAGGTGTGCTGGTTTGGCAGAACCCCGCTCACAGGGTCATGGTGGTGACGCCACATGGACACAGCGAGGTTAAGAGATTCTGGAAGAGGCAAAAGAGCCATACATAAAGGAAATAAGAAAGAACAGACCTTTAAGACCACAAGATACATCATTCACTTGAGAATGATTCTGAGAATTACTACTAATGGATGGACAAGAGGAACCATCTGTAATGAGGACTATTTTTTGTATTTTTAGGGTAATTTGGTTAAAAAAAGTTTCTATACAAAGTTCAAAGCCTTTTGCTGTTTATGAGACTGTATGCGCATTATTATTCCCTTATTGACTTGTGCTTTTGTAGTGTCTGTCTGTCTTTGCTACATGTCTGTGTCTGAGGTAAACTGCCTAAAATAAATGCTGTTTACACTGAATGCTAATGTCTTTTGTTTGATAACATGGAAATTTAGTCCATGAAATTTACATTTCAGTCACAAGTAATTAGGGGTAAAATTGTGGAATTCTGTTAAGTCTTTAGGACGATGGAGGGGAATAAATTTTAATCTTAATGGGGGAAACTAAAAAAAAACATTCACCAGGTCAAATTTTTTGAAGATAAATAATATACAAAAAATTAAACTTAATTTTTAGATGGAATGTAATTAACTTACTTTATTTCTTTTGATGTTTTCAATTTATATTTGATACATTTCAATTAGTTTAATAATTTTTTTGTACTAACAAAAATAAGTATCACCGTTGTCATCAAATAAATAAATCATGAAATAGCAGAAAATTTAAGTTGGGAAGATTTCAAAATAATTTACAGTAACGTAGTTAGTTACAATGTCAGGACTGGGATTAATATATAAGGACATATTAAACGGAAACTGTGTTTGCCTTGGAAAATGTTTATAATGATCATCCAGGACAAAAACAAAAAGGCAGCAAGAGAGTGAGCAATAAACGGGGACGGAAAGAAATAACGGTAACGTTAGTTCCGTTTAGTTGTCTGGCTGGAGCTCTCGCTGTATTTATGAGTCCTGAGCATAGACTGTAAAAAATGGTCCTGACTCTTGAGCAGTGCTGTGACTGCTGTCTGAGCTGAGGCTGTGATTTCTGCAGTTAGCCGTAAAGCTAGCGGTTCAGCCCGGGTCATTCTGCGCTGTCAGCTCCACTGCATGACGCTACCGCTGCAAACAACACGCCTGCGCCGATAAATGAGCTCATTCACCGAATATGTAGCGCTTTATCAACAAATTCTCGGGTAAATATGTATTTATAGGCATGGCAAACATTTAAGCGCTTATATATTCTGTTTTACAAGAGCAAAACGGGTCATTCTCAAGGCCACGGATGGAACCGGCGCAGCTGCGTGAGAACCCCGCCGGATCCGGGGAGCCTGAGTCAGGGGAGTGGAGAGAGGAGAGCGCCGGGGTGGAGGCAGAGAAGAGGGACGACAGCCTTAAAAACAGAAGCGGGGACGGAGGAAACGAGGAAGTTACGAGCAAAACCGAGAACACTGAGGTAGTGAAGAAAGATAAGAATGAGTTTGATGAAGATGAGGGCCAGTATGAGGAAGAGCTGGACCCCAGGATCCAGGTATTAAGATTTGGACCCATAATAAACTTGATATTTTGACAGGTGCATTGAACTATAACACAATATTCACAATTTGCTTTTGGCAATTGGCAAAATGATTTAAAACTATTTGTTTGTCTGTGATAATGCTGGCTTTGTATAAATGCATATCATTTTCTCTGTTATTTAATGCATTAATAGTAATTGAATGTCAGCTATATCCCCTCTCTGTTTTCCATTTGTCAGGAGGAGCTGGAACACTTGAATCAGGCCAGTGATGAGATCAACAGACTGGAACTACAGCTGGACGTGAGTAATATGTGTGACACTACTACTGTGTCTCAAAATCTATTGAGGTGCCAGTAACACTTTATTTTAATGTGTCCTTGTTACACATATTACTTGTAGTTACTATAGTAATAACTATAAAGTAGCCATTTATTACATGCAACTAAGCCTAAACAAAAACCTAATCCTACTATAACCCTATAGTTAGTAGTTAATATTACTCAGTACTTAAATGTATAATTACACCGTAACAGGGACACATTACAGTAAAGCGTAACTAAGGTGCCTACTTTGACAATAGGTGTGTCTCAATTTGCGCACTTACTAACTTTTCTATGCCATTTTTAAGTATAAATAGCGCGAGTAATGTTTTCACACACAAAATTCCAAAAAAGAAAAAGTGCACTTCAAATACCTGGATAATCCACCCAAAAATGAAAAAACAAACAAAAACATTGGAAGTCGATTGGGCCTATCAACTGTTTGGTTACAGACAATCTTCACAATGTCTTATTTTGTGTTCAGCAGAAGAAATATATTCATACAGGTTTGGAACTTGAGGGTGAGTAAATGATTACAGAATTAAAATTTTTGGGTGAACTTTCCCTTTAATTAACCGAAAAACAGAAGTGTGCAATTTTGGACACTTCATGCAATCAACTGTTGCAGATTTACTTACATGGAGGCGGGGGGAAGGGTTATCAGACTCTAATGTCAAAATAACCTTTTAACATTTTTGCACGACTAGATGGAAGAGGGCATGCATAGCAATAGTGCGTCATTTGGGACACAACTAATCTTTATTCAAAATGCACATTTGATGCCCTGAAATGAGAGAGCCTGAGAGAACTCTTCAATTTCGAGTGGTATAATAATGTCTTGCAATCATGTTCTGATCACTTCATACTTGTTCTATACCTCTATTTTGTGAAGCCAAAATGTAAAGTTTGTAGTCTTTTTTTAGGAGGTGATAAGGATGATATATATACTAACTATAAGACTTTATGTAGCCCCCCCCTTTTCAGCGCTGCGCTCGTTGTCTTTTGTCTTCCGGCCTGTATTTTCACAGCGATCTTGCAGATTTATAAATGAACGGTTTGGTTTAAAATCTTCCCGGTCTACTGACATTTGTTAAGACATCTGCTCTAAACATTACAATCCGCATGAGAACGTTTATTAACTTTACAATAAGTAAATCCACTTCACCAGCTAATTACTACTCGACAACAATGCCATAGAGATATACAGAGCGACCGCAAAAATGGAAATTCAAAGACAATATTCTAAAGATTGCTGTACTCTTGTTTCTCTAGCGCATAAGGTCTATACATAATGTCAAAATGCAATAGTGCAATAATACAAATTAACCCTTAGTGTACATGACACAATATTTTACACATATATATATATACTCAAAATTAAAATAAAAAAAGGACAAATCTGGTCAAATTCATAGTCTTGGCTTGTGTACCCATTACTTCTTCTCTCTCTCATTCACTGTATAATCTAATAAAGGTGAAAGAAGAAAGAAAACTTAGCCTTTGAACAAAAAAATATATGGAAAGTGTTTTCTCGGCTCTGTTAAAATACATTTTGGTATCCTATTACTAAAGAATTTTGTTGCATTTATTATTTACATTCGATATTGTTTTTTGTGCTGTTCCCCACCAGTAGGGAACCACTAAACTGGATTATTAATATGTATTGTTTACATGTTTTACTCATCGTGCCAAATTAAGCATTGTTTTTCCCACTCTTTCTCATTATCTCTGTCTAACGCTCGTTTAGGAAGCGAGATCCAGCTACAGGAGGATCCTTACAGACTCGGCACGCAAACTTAATGCTCAGGGCTCTCAGCTGGGAGCCTGCATTGAAAAAGCCAGACCTTACTACGAAGCCCGGAGACTTGCTAAAGAGGTGTGTGTGTGTGTGTGTGTGTGTGTGTGTGTGTGTGGTGTGTGTGTGTGTGTGTGTGTGTGTGTGTGTGTGTGTGTGTGTGTGTGTGTGTGTGTGTGTGTGTGTGTGTGTGTGTGTGTGTGAGAGAGAGAGAGAGCAAGAGAACATAATATTGTGTGTTTGTGCTTCATATCTTATCAGATCAGTTCAAGATGTTTTTGTAGTTTGCTGATTCATTTCCATTCTCTCATTATTGCAAAAAATCCTCCCGCTGAACCATAAGACATTTGTCAGTGCAGTGGTCATTATGGCGAAAGAGTTGGTGTGTTAATGTGATTAACCCTGATAACACAAGATGTGATTTGCACATCACTTTTCATTAGCGTTTTTGCAGCCAATTTTGAATATGTAATTGAGCTGATGAAAATCGTTTAGCTGTGGCTAGAGAGTAATTGAAAACAATTGAACCAGCAGCACTGAATTGAAACTTTGACTTGGCCGTCTCATGAAAATCTGTAAATAAGTTTCAGTGTGGACAAGAGTAGTCAAGCCTAATATAAATGTAGAGTTTGTTTTCCATATTGATAAAGGAAGAGTCACAATATTCGACTAGTGTATCTATCATTTCTTTCCTTTTCTTTCTTTAATCTTAAATATATATACTAAAAAAAAGGAAAAAACTAAAACAAATACAGTGGTGCTCAGAATTAATGGTACCCCTGGTAAAAATGATAAAAAATGGCTATAAGAAATAAATCTGCATCGTTTATCCTTTTGATCTTTCATTCAAAAAATTGGCAAAATCCTAACCTTTCATTGAAGTAAAAGATTTGAAAGTGGGGGGGAAATCACATTATAAAATAAATGTTTTTCTCCAAAACACGTTGGCCACAATTATTCATACCCTTTTATTAAATACCTTTTTGCAATCTCCTTTTGCCAAGATAACAGCTCTGAGTCTTCTCATATAATGCCTTATGAGTTTGGAGAACACCTGACAAGAGATCAGAGACCATTCCTCCATACAGAATCTCTCCAGATCCTTCAGATTCCCAGATCCATGTTGGTGCTTCTTCTCTTCAGTTCAGCCCACTCATTTTCTATATGGTTCAGGTCAGGGAACTGGGACAGTCATGGCAGAAGCTTCATTTTGTGCTCCCTAACACATTTTTGTGTTGATTTTGATGTTTGTTTTGGATCGTTGTCCTGATGGAAGATCTAACCACGGCCCATTATAAGATTTCTAGCAGAAGGCCTCAGGTTTTGATTTTTTATCTGTTGATATTTGATAGAATCCACAATGCCATGTATCTGAATAAGAAGTCCAGGACCTCCAGCAGAAAAATAGGCCCACAACATTAAAGATCCAATGGTATATTAAATTGTACACATGGGATACTTTTTATCCTTGTGTGCACCAAACCCATCTAGTGTGTTTGCTGCCAAAAAGCTCTTTTTTTAGTTTAATCTGACCACAGAAGCCTGCGCCGTTTGAAGATCCAGTCGTGTCTGACAACTGAATATGCTGGAGTTTGTATTTGGAGGAGCGAAGAGCATTTTTCTTAAAACCCTCCCAAACAACATGTGGTGATGTAGGGGTTGTTTGATTTTTTTTAATAGGCTTTCTAAACCCCAAGACTCAACTAATCTCTGCAATTCTCCATCTGTGATCGTTGGAGAGTCTTTGGCCACTCAAACTTTCATCCTCACCGTCCATTAAGAAAATATAGACACACGTCCTCTTCCTGGCAGAATCGTAACATCTTTAGTTGATTATAACTTCTTAATTATTGCCCTGATGGTCAAAATGGGATTTTTCAATTATTTAGCTATTTTCTTTCATCCACTTTCTATTTTGTGATGCTCAACAATCTTTAGATGCACATCAGAACCATGTTCTGTGGTTTTATTCATTGTGATGTATGATTAAGGGAATTTGGCCTTTGTGCTTCCTCATATTTAAACTCCTGTAACACAAGAAGTCATGGCTGGACAATTTCATGTTCCTAGTCACCCTGGTGTGCTAAAAAAGGTCAATATTAATGGGAATATACTTCATAGATATTTTATTCATAAAAAATTCTAGGGGTATGAATAATTGTGGCCAATGTGTTTTGGAGAAAAATATTTATTTTATAATGTGATTTCCCCCCCATTTTCAATTCTTTTACTTCAATGAAAGGTTAGAATTTTACCAATTTTTTGAATGAAAGATCAAAAGGATAAACAATGCAGATTTATTTTTTATAGCCATTTTTTATAATTTTTACCAGGGGTACCATTAATTCTGAGCACCACTGTATATATATATGGAAAAACAATTATTTTTAACATTCCCCTGACCCTCTTTCTGAAATGATAAAATTTTAAAAGGCAGCTCCTTTTAGCTTTTAGCTGTCAATAAACGGCCACTGTTATGATTGGCTATGGTCAGTGCATTTTTTATTAAAATATTTTAAAACACTTAGATTTATAATGTTAAAGGGTACCTATCATGGAATTTTAAAAATTACCTTTCATGTAGTGTGTAACATAGATCTAAGTGAACAAAAATATCCTGCAAAGTTTTAAATATGAAAGTTCACCGTATACAAAGTTATTGTCTCTCAAAAGTAAGAGTCGACTCTGAGTCGCTGATATGAATCGATAGACGAACGATGCACTTTCGTACGTCACTTGTACAAGTTATTTGAATTCGACACGCCCACTCAGTGCGCGCGCCGAGCAGACAGAGAAACCTGACAACAACATGTCGACGAGACTCTGTTCTGAAGTGCGAATCAAAAGCAAACTTTTTTTTTCACTGCCCAGGGACAAGCATGTGAAGACTCAGTGGCTAGAGTTTATATTTACAACTATACCACACAAGTATAACCACCTTGAGCTGTGTTCGCGTTATTTTAATGACGATCGCTTCACAAACACAAATGCTTTCACGTGTGGATTCGCGAGTCGGTTGATACTGAAGGAACGTTCAATACCAAGTTTATTTGGATCAGCTTCCTCCTCCGAATCACAACCTGTAAGTACTATTAATAATTGTTGCTTTTATGTGTGTGTGTGTGTGTGTGTGTGTGTGTGTGTGTGTGTGTGTGTGTGTGTGTGTGTGTGTGTGTGTGTGTGTGTGTGTGTGTGTGTGTGTGTGTGTGTGTGTGTGTGTGTGTGTGTGTGTGTGTCTGTGTGCGTGCGTGCGTGTGTGTGTGTGTGTGTGAGAGTGAGAGTTACGCTCAGCAGCTTCTAGGTCTCCAATGTCTTTTTTTTTGTTTTTTGAAATATGTGAAATTATGTGAAGCGTATTGTAGTACTGCAGTGCTTTATCAATATGTTTAAGCTTTGGGCTAACGCAAAATATAACTGACTGCGTCATCTGACCAATCACCGCCGATTAGCGTCACGCAAAGGAGGGGTTTGGACAAATGAGTCGTCAAACGAATCATTAGGGAGTCGGTGAGCAAATCAGGTAAAAATAAATGCATATTATAAGACAACAAAAGTGTTTTTTGTCATTGCATGCATGTAAAACTGTTGTTGGGGACTCCCAGAACATTATTAGGAACATTTTAAATGCCATAATAGGTACCCTTTAATAGCTGTGAAAATATGTCATTAGAGTCTGTGAAAAGGAGTTTTATTATAATCTTTTTTTTTTCTTTTCTTTTCCTCAAAATATTTTAATAAATCTCAACCAATGAATATGGTGCAAAATAATGGCTAAATTCACACTGCAGCAGATTTCAGTTGTCAGTTCTTTTTTAAGTAGGGATAAATTTACACACACATTTCCGATAATGATATTCATGGCTATCTCAACGATAAAAAAGGGTTTTGACTTCAGTTATTCATTCATACAGACATTATTCAATTCCCTCCAGTAACAGGACACTTCAAGAGTCTGCTAGTGAACGTGATTGTCAATGTGTGAACGTAGCCAAAGTCGGATATCATCCTTGGCAAGGATGCCATATTTCCAGCAAGTTATCCCAATGAAATATGGCCTGCCATTCTCAGTTCCTGACTTTTATTGATTGGCTTGGATGTTCTGATCTGTGCACAGCAATTTTCACAGACAGCAAGCCAGGCGTTTTGAGCTAAACGGTTGTCAGATCCAGGCTTGTGTGCGGAATGATTGGATGTCAGCTTTTCCAACCTCAAATCCTATTGGCCATTTCACCCACTTTATTTAAAATGAATGGTTATGGTTTGTGGTTTGTGAAGTGTTATACACTTGACTTCCCTCTGGTGTTATCTTTTATTATATAACAATATAATATTGCCGTAGAATTGTAGTACACTTCCATGCTAATGCCACATCCTTTAGCTAGTGTTTTTATTACATAAATATAACCTGATATAAAGTTTGGAAAGATTTGCAGTCCCCATTCACTTTATGGCTCTCTGTAAGGTCAGCATCTGATCCTCTGATTGGCTGCATGTTTACAGAGCTGAGTGAGTGATTGATTGCTGTATATGAAATATGATGGATGACCTTACCCACAGGCTCAACAGGAGACTCAGAAGGCGGCGCTACGGTATGAGAGGGCTGTCTCAATGCACACGGCTGCCAGAGAGATGGTTTATGTGGCTGAGCAAGGTTTATTGGCTGACAGAAACACATTGGATCCTACCTGGCAGGAGATGCTAAACCACGCCACAGCCAAGGTACGATACAGTGACTCAGCATTGCTCTTTGATAATTACAGCAATAGGTGGCATAAATTTACTCAAAAACATTTGCTCTTATGTTACAACAGGTCTTAATTGCTAAAATCAATCCCTCATTGTCACAATTATAGATTTTGCTTTGTTAAATCTTAATGTTTCATATTTAAATGTGCACAGCTGGTTAGTGTGGATTGTAATAGCAGCATGGCTTTGATTGTCACAGTGGGGACAATCAATAACGCTGATGAATGCACACCTACACTTAAAGTTCAAGGTTACACATCTTCATTTATGTTTTATTCTAGCCCTGCCAGTAAAATAGAGTAGCATTTTTCCGATGTTATATCATCCCACTGTTTTTGTTTCTAGTTGGTTTGTCACCAAAATTTCAGTAGTCAATGATACAGAAAGATATGAGAATATATTTGATTTAATGTCTTTCATGTGTGAAAACAGAACAGGGTATCACATTTGACATGTTGCTGTTTTCAGGTGAACGAGGCAGAGGAGGAGCGTTTGAGGAGCGAGAGGGAGCACCAGCGTGTCACTCAGCTTTGTCAGGAAGCAGAAGCACGTGTGCAGACTTTGCAGAAGGCTCTCAAGAGGGTCATTATCAAGTCCAAGCCTTATTTTGAGCTCAAGGCTCAGTTCAACCACATCTTAGAGGTATGCATCAGAGACTGGCCTCCGCTATAAAGGTATTCAAGGTCTGCTGGCCATATTGATTTAAGTAACAAAATGAAATGCAAACTAAGGATGGGCGCAAAGAATAGAAACTTCTCTTACAGCATACAGTACAAACGAATCATTTTAGTTTGAATATTTTATAGATTAAAATAAGTAGTATAATTTTTAATAATATCAGCCATTTAGTTATCGACCATAACATGAATAATCATTCGCTAATCACAGGGGTGTCCAAACTTAGTCCTAGAGGGCCACTGTCCTGCAGAGTTTATCTCCAACTTGCCTCAACACATCTCCTTGAAGTTTTTAGTATGCCTAGTAAGACCTTGATTTGCTGGAATCAGCTGTTTAATTGGGGTTGGGAGCTAAATTCTGCTAGCCTAGAAATCTAGACGCACCCTAGCGGCAGCAAAAATTATTTCGCAGCCAGTGTGGTCTAGCTCCTCTCCGTTGGCTTTTCGAGCTGGAAAAAACAAACTCTGGTCAGGCCAATCACATCGTGTATAGAGTTGGTGGGCGGGCTTAACATAATGACGGCAGAGTTGTGATGGTTCCGCGTGATTTCCATAGGTGATTTCCCTACTAACGTTACTTGAAAACAAAGAAGATGCTGCTGGCGAACAGCGGTCTTTCGAATCGGCTTTGGCCGCGACTCTGGAGGACTTGGAGTTAAGAGAACGTAACCTTAAGTCATTCTTATCAACTAGCTCCGCTGGTGGAAAAACGCATGGGACTCACTCAGCCACAACCGTTCGTTGCTCTGGTTGGTTGTAGCGCTGTCCTATTGCGTGCCGAGGGATATTGAAAGACAACCGTTTATCCCGCCCCTCGGATTGAGGCATGCCAATTGTGAGTTCCCAGACCCAACAACATCTTGATGTAGGTCTGGCTTGCCAGGCTAGAATTCTGCAGGACAGTGGGCCGGATTGGACACCCCTGGCTTATATCAACCTGAATTTCAATATTAGTGCATCCCTAAATATTATTATTATAAAAAATGTCTGATGGATGATCATCTGTCTATTTAGTCATTATAATGCCATTAATATATTTGGTGCAAGTACATGTCAAAATGTTTTTTTTTATCCAATGTGCTATGATTATCCCCACTCATTAACAGGAGCACAAGTCCAAAGTCGTTCAGCTGGAGGAACGGGTGGCGAAGGTGAAGACCCGATATTCTGTCGCCCTTCGCAACCTTGAGCAAATCAGCGAGCAGATCCATGCGCAAAGGGGACGCATTCGCGCCGCCAGAGAGCGCAACAGGGTTCGTGGGGGGCGGAGCTCTCCAGTCGGGGCGGAGTCTGAGGGTATAATTCAGGCAGGGGCATATGCAGGGGTGGTGGCCAATCCTTTAATGGATAATGACTGGGCCGATCAAGAGAAAACCCGGCAGTGGGTGGAGAAACACAGGGAGGCGGGGTGGGGCCATAGAGAGAGAGTGGAGAAGGCGGGGTCAGACTCCATGTCAGTCATAAGCCTGCAAACCATCGCCTCCGATCTGGAGAAGTTCGATTCTGTCGAGCACTTGGGCGACCTGAGTGATGTCGGAAGTATAATAAGTGAGGAGAAAGAAGCAGAGAGCGAGAGAGGATTTAGGCCTGAAGACAGAATAGTAGCGAGAGAGGTGGCGAACCTTTCGGGACAGGATGCAGATAAAGGTGCCTCAGGGACAGACAGACAGCAGAGAGATAGAGAGCTCTTTGTGAAGCAGCACCACAGAAGTGTTAGTTTGTGAGGAAACAGGAATTAGAGTTGTCTGTTACTCCACCTCAATCCTGGCGGGTTAAAGCTTGCCTGCAGGCTTCCAAGCGAGACTCTCAACTGACTAGAAATTAATCAGACCGAATCACTATTATATTATCACGTATTTGCTTAAAGGTGAAGTGTGTAATTTCGGTGATACTAGTGGCACAAATGGAACTGAAAAAAACTGACTCTTTTTAAACAGGTTTCCCTGAAACACTCACCCATCTGCTATTGGTTACATAAACAGATGATCCCTTAACTTATGCCATTGGCTGAGCCAATGTTTTTGTGTCGGGCTGGTTGGGATGCTCAAAAAGAGTTTTCAAGGAAATCAATGTACAAATGGTTTCATTATAGTTGCCCATTAGGTTGAGAAAGGAGAATGTGGAAAAAAATAGCACACTTCATCTTTAAAGGGTTAGTTCTCTTTTGTTCATCTTCGTAACACAAATTAAGATATTTTGGTAACACTTTACTTCAGGCCTTTATGTATTATGCATTATAAAAGTATTTTTTAATGCATTAATTATGCCTGGTAATGCACCTTCAGTGTTGGGAAAGTTCATTTTCTACATGAACTAGTTCAAAGTTCAGTTCACACATTTTAAAATGAACTAGTTCAGTTCATAGTTCATACTTCAAAAAATGAACTAGTTCATGGTTCTTTTTTTCTAGTTCATAGTCCATATGTTGCTGCAAGCTTCTTTTTTTTTTATTGCCACAGCCCATATACAACCACAGACAGCAATTATTTTATCGACTGGCAAAGTTTGCACAGAAATGTAAGATTTTCCCATCCTCACCGCCCTTGTCATAAAACTTGTTTAAATGATTACACGACGCCTCGCTCGCTGCTTTGTAGACTACATGCTGCTTTTTGTTTTGATGACGCATGCGGCAGTGCGTGCGACACTGGTGGCTGATGTTGCCAGATTGGGTGTTTTTTTTTTCGCTACATATTAAGGCGTTTTCGCCTGGAAGGCTTTATAGAAATCTGGCACCCTATTGAACGAAATTAAACTGAGAGAGCGTGCGTTCACAGACACCAGAATGAACGCGTTCACAGTAACGTTCATCAGGCAGTAATTCAGTACGTTCAGTTCACGTTCGCCCAAAATATGAACGAGTTCATGAACTATCGTTCATTGAACGCGTTCAGGCACAACACTGTGCACCTTATAATGCATTTTATGATATTTTTAATAAAATCTTAAAGATTTCTGTCCGTCCATTGACAGCCTACGCAAATACCACTTTGACACTTCAAAAAGTTCATAAATTGATAGAACTAATCCATATGAATTGAGCGGTTTAGTCAAAATTTTCTAAAGTGACACGATTGCTTTATTTGATGTACACATGTGAGAACCAATGAGGTTTATTCTCGTGTGTTACGCAGCACGTTTGAGCTTCCACAAGAACCAATGAGGTTTATTCTTACGCATCACAAGTACGGTTAAGCTTCTGTGTATGTTCGCTTATCAATGTTTATATGTCAAAACAAATTCAGTCTGTTTATCATATAGGGCCCTATCATACACTCGGCGCAATGCAGCACCAGGTGCGATGCAAGTGTTTTTTGCTAGTTTCAGCCTGACCTAGTTATCATTTTCACATCCTGCGCCACGTTGTTTAAATAGCAAATGCACTTGCGCCCCCTTCTGAACCCATGGGCGTGCTGGTCTGAAAACGAGGTGTGTTCAGGCGCATTGTTGGGGCGTTGCTATTTTGAGGCAACTGAAATAGAATGCGCCATTGACCAACTGAAACCTGGTCTGAAGTCAATGGCGCAAATATATATATTTTGTTATTTAAAGAGCGCGTTAGTAATGTGTGCCTATAGGTGGGTCCACAATGCACATACACTTCCCTTAGATGGTCTTCTTGCGCGAGATTCATATGGATTAGTTTTAGGATCTCTTTATGATCTAGGGACTGTCAAAGGATGGACAGAAATATCTCAGATTTCATTTAAAATATCTTCATTTGTGTTTTAAAGATGAACGAAAGTCCTACGGATTTTGAACGACATAAGGATGAATAAATGATTACAGTTTTTTTTTTCATTTTTGGGTGAACCAACCCTTTAACGGCGCAAACTATGGAAGCCAATTTCCACCTGAGTGTAAAAAATAAATAAAATGGTTGGATCAAAATAAGAAATCAAGTTACAATTGTGAGATATGAAGTCATATTGTGAAATGTAAACTTGCATTGTGAGGTTTCAAATCCCATCGTAAGATATAAATTCAAAATATAGAAAATTAAAGTTTGTGAGATATAAAGTCAAGATGGTCTTCATTCTGAGTAATTTGCGTGTAAAATGGACTTTCCCGAAAACTATCCTCCGGATTCTCAAGCGCATTATAAACCTCAGATTTTATAGTTAAATGTGTGTATTTTAAAGAATTTCAATCCTTTGTAAATAGGGTGTTGTGTGTACAATAATTTACGATTAGCATAATCCTTGCCCATGAATTACAACATACAGAAATGTTAATGGGTTCTTTGACCTTTTTTTCTCAGGCTTGGCTCTAGTACTAGTATATTGCATAAATGCAAAAGAGACTAATGGCCATATGCTTAAAAAATAATTCAATAAAAGTGTTCATCTGGCAGACAAATAATACTGGTGGCCAGAATAATAGTAATCTATAATAAAAGGATAAATGGACAACATGGCTATTTTTAATAATTTTTGTTTATCAATTAAACTTATTGGTCAACTAATTAATTTTGCTATCAGAAATTCCTAAACGCAATTTGTTTAGGGATTTCAAATAATATAATTTTTGACATAATTCAGAAAATGTACGTTGGAGCGCTTTTATGAACTTCTTACTGTTAATGTTACATGAATGAGGCCCATTGTGTGATACAAAGTTGCAAATTTAGATCTAAAATTGCATTTGACCCTTCGCGTGAAGCTTGATTGACAGGTGTTCTAACCAATCATACTTCGCCATCCGCCATTTTGTCCGAAAAAGCAGCCAGTAGAGTTAGGAGGATTTTAACTTGGTAAAATGAATATACTGACGCCTTTCCGCGGTTAAAACAACATTACTTCTTATGATCGTTCATGTTTATTTGATGCTATAAATGAACTAGAAGGAAGATATGATCGGATCACGAGCAGCTTTGACGGATGCTCTACAGCGATCTGTCACGGCACATTAAAGAGCCCCAAAACGGTATTTATTGTTTAAATTTCTTTAAAAAAATGACCACATTTGAAAGCTGAGACTTTGTTTAATATGTTTAATATCAAAAGTAACCGAAAAGTAACCTGGTCTGTCCTGTCTGTCCGCGTGTTGTCAGTCTCCTCTCTGCTCCACGATGTATTTTTCACTGCGTGAGAACATGGTGAGAGCATGAGAGCAGCATAGCTTGTCGGAACATAGCGACAGTAACTAAGGAGGGCGGGTCTTTGCGAAGGTTCAATTGACCCTTCGCAAAGACCCGCCCTCCTTAGTTACTGTCGCTATGTTCCGACAAGCTACGCCGCTCAACAATAAATGCCGTTTTGGGGCTCTTTAATGTGCCGTGACAGATCGCTGTAGAGCATCCATCAAAGCTGCTTGTGATCCGATCATCTCTTCCTTCTAGTTCATTTATAGCATCAAATAAACATGAACGAACATAAGAAGTAATGTTGTTTTAACCGCGGAAAGGCGTCAGTATATTCATTTTACCAAGTTAAAATCCTCCTAACTCTACTGGCTGCTTTTTCGGACAAAATGGCGGATGGCGAAGTATGATTGGTTAGAACACCTGTCAATCAAGCTCCACGCGAAGGGTCAATTGCAAGTTTCACAATTTTATTTAGTGTAATTCCAAGAAATAAACCTGCCATTTTTTTTAATGGAAAGGTGGAAACAGGCTTCCATAACTAACAACCGCATGGTTCAAATGAGAGGAAATCTCCCCTAGGGGTGGTGACTAAGATTCAGAAATCATTATAATAAATTCATTTCCGGACATAAGAGATGGAGTAATCGAGAGGAAAGAGAGTAATAATACACTTACATTGATTGATGTGGCATTATTGTAACACTGCACTATAGCAGGGGGGGTTCAGATGTTCTCTGCAAATGAATGAATAACAATAAGGAGGGGGGTTGAGGTGGTATTTTAATCAGTCTGCAGGGATTTATAGTTCTCATGCTCTGATCCCGTCTTCTCGGTCAGGGGACAGGGGGGGGAAAAAAGACAAAAGACACTTCACTCAATGAGAGAGATAAAGACAAAATGATCAAACTGTCTGTTACCACAGAAAAGAGAAATGCTCTTACAATAGAGGTCTATGGCCACGGCTGTACACTTCCCTGAGAGGCTTCCATTGTTACTTTACGCACATTTCAGTTTAGGTGACTGAAAGCCAAGTCAAAAGTATTTTCTGTGATTATAGATAATATGACACTGATGCTGTTGATACAGTAGATCTTCACTTGTATGTAACCTGCATTTATCCTTTATTAATATTGTATTTGTTTCCCCATCTCCGTCTTTCTCAGCAGGTGTAGATATTTGGAATATTGTTTTCATTTGGTTGTCAGTTGGTATTATTTTGCGCAACAATTTGTGGCATTTATGATATATTTCAGATCCAGTGTACTGTTTTTATTGATTTTGTTCTATTTGAGAGATATTAGATTTTATGTCAGTCAGGGGATGTAAGAGGGTCTCGTCTTTGCAGAAAGACAAGAACAGAACATGTTTACAAGTGTGTCAGTCCTGCTGGAATTTTGCAAGAAAAGTTGAGTAAATAAACAGATGAATGATGTGAACTGTGTTTTGCAGATATACACTTTAAAAATCATGTAATAAGCTAGCTGTTTGAACAAACCGTGCTGTGGACAGTACAGTATTGTTTGCAAGTTTACATCCTACTCTTCTCTTCCGAATTTTTTTTTTTTTTTTAATGTAGTTGTTGTAGTTTTTTGTCCACAAACCCTGTAAATCCATCCTTCCCCCATCATAACCTCTTGTGTACAGATTCCTCACCTCTCCTCATAGTAAATAGTAGGGCTGTTCGATTCCGGATTTTTTGGAATCGATTCCGATTCCTGTTTCTGGAATCGAAAAGAATCGATTCCAAGAATCGATTCCACACTGTTATTTTCGATTCTTTTTTTTTAAATACCAACACCGTGTCAAACATTGTCACGTCTTTTACCGTGCCACGGTGCCACAGAGCGAGAAACTTTGTACACCTGGCGTGAGAAGCGAGACGTATTGCGTGCTGTTCTGTCATAAATAAAACGAGGCATTTACTTTGGGGATTTGTCACGCGTGCTTCCTGCGTCAGGTGTAGACAGACACAGTGTAAAGACTATGAATATGTTCACCATATAGCTACATGGTAGATTCTATTTATATACATAGGCCTACCTACACACACGTACACACGAGAGAAACCGAAGTGTCCGAGCATTAGAAATTAATTGGTACATGGTAATATATAATTACTATTTAAGAGGCACGGAAGTTCGATTTATGGACAACAATAATCAGTAGGCTACAAATGTCTTATTTAATAAATATAAATAATTCGAACACATAAACATTCAAATGGTGGATTAAATAAGATTGGATTTATGTAGTAAGATTTTATAACTAATCACTGCACCACAACCAGGTTTTACAGTTCTTAAGCATTAAAAAAAACAATGACTCTGAATTTTATTCACTGACATCGGGATGTTGTCAGTGCAAGTCGGTATCACGAGAGCTGTGGAGATGATCATTCTGCAATTGACCGTTCGCAAAAGCCACGCCCCCTAGTTATTGTTGCTACGCCCGTCAAACAAATGGTCAAACATGACCAGCGCCACAGATTTGCCATGATGGGAAGAGGTGTATACCCGTGCGTGTCAGTGACCCTTTTTTGGAGCAATACCTCCGCGATATCCTCCAGATCGAGGCACAAGGGGTTACAGTACAGTGGAGGGATATATTCAAAATATAAAAATACGCAATGAAGGAGACACGACTACTATCGAGGCTAACGTTAATGCTTACCGGTCTCAAGCGAAATCTGAGAAACCCGACCTGTAACGTTACCTCAAATGCAACCAGCACAGCCTTGAAGAAAATTTTATAAGCTGGTTCAGTGGGTAATTGTTTGGAGTTAGAAATATATAACTCACGCTGCATATTTAGTAATTTTGCCTCAGATATTATACATTCGCTTTAACGAGTGGCTTGTTCATTACCACGGCAACCACTTGCGTGCCATGCTGAATACGATGTTTGTGTTTAAAAAGTAACTATACATAAGAGACGGAAAGATGCAGATAATCATACATTATTTAAGGTTATTTCTATTCGTTACGATATTGATATGTGAACTGATGTTGTCAAGTAAGCTTCATGCGTTCCCCGTTGCGAGCGTGCACTCCTCTAAACTGTACAGGTCCTGCACTGCTAGTGACTGCTGCTCATTTCCCCCTGAAAATATCATGTTAACAACAACCCTTTAGAAAACGTACTTCCTTTGTGGATCCTCTTGACCTGCTTTCTCCATGTTTCTTTGACTAATCTCAGTGTGTCAGTCTCACGCACGCGAGTTAACCATGTTCGACACAGTGCCGTACACACTGTTTTATCCATTGTAGGCACTGCTCACGTTGTGTTTTCGGCTTTGGGAATGGAAAGAACACAACTCCTCCAGACAATCTCTCGGGGTATCTAGTGTCTGATTTACAAACGCTGTGGGTGCACCGCTTCACCAGCTTGCTTGGAGTCAATGTTTGACGGACCTGCTCACATAGTAACGGTTGCTATGATGTGTGATTGGACAATGGCCGTTTTGGGGGAGGGGCCTGCGAACGGTCAATTAACCAGGGCAGTGTTGGGAAAGTTAATTTTCTACATGAACTAGTTCAAAGTTCAGTTCACAAATTTTTAAATAAACTAGTTCAGTTCATAGTTCATATAGCCTACTTCAAAAAAAATGAACTATAGTTCATAGTTCTTTTTTTCCATATGTTGCTGCGAGCAATTATTATTGCCACAGCCCATATACAACCACAGAGCAATTATTTTATCGACTGGCAAAGTTTGCACAGAAATGTAAGATTTTTCCCATCCTCACCGACCTTGTCATAAAACTCGTTTAAATGCGACGCCTCCTCGCTCGCTGCTTTGTCGACGACATGCTGCTTTTTGTTTTGATGACGCATGCGGCGGTGCGCGACACTGGTGGCTGATGTTGCCAGATTGGGTGTTTTTTTCGCTACATATTAAGGCCTGTTTACGGTGTGTTTTAGCTGGGTTTTCGCCTGGAAGGCTCTAGAAATCTGGCACCCTATTGAACAAAGTTAAACAGAGAGCGCGCGTTCACAGACACCAGAATGAACGCGTTAACGTTCATCAGGAAGTAATTCAGTAAGTTCAGTTCACGTACAGCACTGTTTGGTGGTCTGTAAAAGGCTGTGAACTAGCTGGCCTAATCATTTATTTAGTCTGAACTTTATTGCTTTACAGGTGACGTCTGAAGTGATTGTGTTGACAAATTAAACCGGCTACAGGCCGCGGTTTTTGTTAAAAAAAAAAAATCTTAGAGAGGAGTCGATTCCTCTTAATGGAATCGATTCCAACCTTTGGAATCGTTTCTCAATTCCCAACGCCTCGGAATCGAGGAATCGATTCTTTTTGGAATCGATTCCCAGCCCTACTAAATAGACGATGCTCTGTAGAGTTAATCCGGTATGCTGCTGTCTCTCTCCATTCATAAGGTCACACGAACTCTATGTATATACAAGCTGATGTATGATGAATACAAATAATCTTTACGTGACTGATAACTTATTCTGTAAATGTTAATTTATTGCACAGTTAGAAATATTAAAACTTGAATTTAACAACTATGCTCTTTTACTCATTTAATTTCACTTTAAACCGATAGAAGTGTGATTGTTAAAATTGCTACATTGTATGGATGCACGATATATGTTCGGTTTTAATGTTATTATAGTTAGCCTGATAAGAATATATTATTTCTTTCAGCTGAGACACTTCAGATGCGCACTGTTCACCATGATGGTTTGGAATGGCTTGAAATGATTGGAATCACTTCAAAAAAAGGAAGATACAGACTGTAGACTGTATGAAGTCTGTCATATAGACTTCATAAAATTATAATGATAACATTATAATTGTGTGCTTGGGACATGACTTTTTATGGTGAGACTTTAAGTTTTGTAATCAGGATCTCAAAAATTATATTGGATTTAGATTTATCAGCAAATATATTGGTTATCGGCTTTCAAATAAAGAATTATCGTTGTTGGTATAAGCCCAAATTTTTATATTGGGGCATCTCTATTACTTTGTGTCTCTCAATTGTAATTTTGTAATGTGACAATTTAACTACACATTTTAAGTGACTTTATAAAACAGCGTTTCTATTTCTCCTAATAGTGAATTTGTCTCCAAGTTGTGACTTTATATTGTGGAATTTTAACTGTTTCTTTGTTTCTCAACACTAGTATATCTTGTGACTTTAAGTGTCAAAATCTGACAATTGCAACTTTATTTCTGTAACAGTGCCTCACAAAGTCAAACAATAGTCTGGATCTATATGCAGGTAAAATGGTTTTTAATAGCTCCAATCATGAGACATAACTTGACCATAAAACTCATGACATGAGGTGTAGGCTCAAGACCTCACTCCGTAATCACATGAAAGGCACACATACAAACAAACAAACAATAATCCACCCAGGGCAGGACAGAGCACATGGTTAAATAACTGAGATAAGAAACACCTGGAACAGAAAGAACTACAAAGACCAGGACAAGAACTACAAAAAGAACATAAATGGCAAATTACAAAATACATGACAAAGTACAGAATCCTGACAATTTCTCATAATTACGACTGTATAACAATTGTGAACATTTATTGCAATTCCGACACGTGTGAATGATTGAATGATCTTGCAATCCGATTATATCTCTCAATTATGACTATTTCCTGTAATTGCAAATTTATATTTATACTTTGTGACTTTATTTCTCTTTATTATATCTCTATAACTTTTTTTCTAGTAATGTAACGCTAACTCACATTGTGACTTGAAAGTGTAACATTTTGTCTCAAAAAACCTTTATAATTGTGAGGCAAAATCACAATTATGAAAATAAAGTTGCAATATAAAGCCACACCATTGCTCATTTATTTCTCATAATTGCTACTGTCTCACAATTATAAAGATTTATTGCAATTCTTACATTATAATGTGACTTTATATCATACAATGAATGTGACTCTATATATCTCAATTTTGACTATTTGTATTTGATACATTATTTTTCGGAATTGCAACTTTATACCTAATTGTGAACATTTCTCGCAATTACGACCTTATAACAATCTAACTTATCTCCTGCAATGTGACTATCTCTCAGTTAGATTTTTATAATAATTACTTTATTTCTCATCACTTTGATTTTATATCTCCCAATGTGACTTTATCTTCCTCTAAACTTTATCCCACAATTACGCTTCCATATCAGAGAGATATTACTTGATACTACTAGATTATGCACATTTTCTATAGAAAATGAGAAGCGTGCTTAGCCTACTCGTGGGCCACCACAAGATAAGGGGTGTCCTGGGCCGTTGCCAGGACATCGCTATGCAGTTGCTAAGGCATCCTGAAGGCTTGTTAGAATTGCTAGCCTTTTGTATGAGCAATAGTAATAGTTACGCTTGGCTTAACAAACACCACTAATTACCAGTTACATTGATTCAATAGCTTGGTAATTGTAATCAAGAAGGACAGCGAGTTTCGGGGATTCTTGGCTATTTTAAGGTGAATGTTGAGCCAAGAGCAGTGGGGCACTCCAGCTACCTGAAATAAATCAGATGTGCTGGAAAATCGGGCTTCCGTAATGAAAAGAGAATGAGAGGAGGAGATTATCCTCCGTCTTCAGTCTTTAATTATTCAACAATGATATAAATATCGAGCAGAGAGAGAACTGCTGGCCACTGGGGAGAGAAAAGAAAGTGAGTGAGGAGCTGAGCAAAGGGTGAATGTGGTGTAAAATGTGATAATTGTCATGTTGAAAGGGCAGTAAAAGGGAGGATGAGGCCAGTTAAAGGTGAGAGACTAATTTCTCTCCGACTGCAGAGAGTGAAGGTGACATTAGATGTGGGAGTTTGTGAAAGAGACAAGTCGAGATGATGACAGCTGAGTTTGAACTGAAAGATGAGGTGTCACTGCCAGCATTTGTAACCAGAGCTAGTACTCACACACAGGGTTTTTTTCTTTTTTTTCTTTTCTCTTTCTGGTTTTCATTATGTTGAAATTTCTCACTCAGGACGTTGTGACTCAGTGATTCCACTGCTGGGATACCTGAGGGGAAACGCATCAGAAAATGCATTATTTTGATTGTCAATTTGGATAGGTTACATTACAGACGAGAGCGAGGCTCGTTTCTTTACAGAGTTCATACATCTCGACTCATTTATAGATGTATCATTTCTATCTTTGATGTAATTCTTGTTCGTTTAAGCAGTTACTTTAGTTTAGTATGATAAAAGAAAGTGTAAATAAATGCATGGACAATACAGGTGTGTGTGTGTGTGTGTGTGTGTGTGTGTGTGTGTGTGTGTGCTTGTTTTTGTGATATATGAGGACACAAATGTGTATAATGACATGGGTATTACACTGGTATTACAACTTACACGTGAAATATGAGGACATTGCATGCGTCCCCATATTTCAAACAGCTTAAAAAACATAAAAAACAATGTTTTTTTTTAAATGTTAAAATCCAGCATGTCTCCTGTAAGGGGTAGGTTTAGGGACAGGGGCAGTGTAGGGGGATAGAATATATAGTTTGTCCAGTATAAAAACCATTACGCCTATGGAATGTCCTCATAAGTCACAAAAACAAACGTGTGTGTGTGTGTGTGTGTGTGTGTGTGTGTGTGTGTGTGTGTGTGTGTGTGTGTGTGTGTGTGTGTGTGTGTGTGTGTGTGTGTGTGTGTGTGTGTGTGTGTGTGTGTGTGTGTGTGTGTGTGTGTGTGTGTGTGGCCACTTTATTACAGTAGGTACACCTGTTAAACTGCTCATGAACACAAATATCTAATCAGCCAATCACATGGCATCAACTTAATGCATTTAGGGACGTGGACATGGGCTGCTCCGAAAGCTTAAAAATGCTGCCCTTGGAGGATGCATTCTAGGAAGGCGCTTCACTTCCTGTCTCCTGAGATACCTTCATCTGATTGATTTTTGAAGGGAGCATATATGTAGCCTTCACTGCTTTTGGTATCCCACAACCCGGTACATTCCATTCTGTGACAGTTGAGCTAAAAAATATAGATGGCGTCTAAATGTTGCATTTGGATGTCAGTTTGTGTAAGTGTTTTGACTGACATTTTCCACTTTTGATGTCATTTCTATTGAGGAAATACTATTATAGTAAGTAAATAGTTTCACTTATTACCAAAGCTTGCAATGTTTTTTGTGTAGATCATTAAACTGTTATTCTGCCTCAGAAAAATCATTTTGAGAGAGATCTTCGTGCATAAATTGCCTGTGAATCATTGCCTAATAGGGCAGCAAGGCAACAAGTTAGCTTTTAGAATCAGCCATGGTCTCTAGATGATCAGCTGAAGTTCAAACTGAGCATCAGAATGGGGGAAATGGCTGATATACTGGGATTTTCACGCACAACCATCTCTAGGATTTACAGAGAATGGTTCGAAAAAGAAATAATATCCAGCGAGTGGCAGTTCTGTGGGTGAAAATGCCTTGTTGATGCCAGAGGTCAGAGGAGAATGGCCAGACTGGTTCGAGCTGATAAAAGGCAACAGTAACTCAACCACTCGTCACAACTGAGGTATGCTGAAGAGCTTCTCTGAACAACACGTTGAACCTTGAAGCAGACGGGCTACAGCAGCAGAAGAACACACCGGTGCCACTCCTGTCAGCTAAGAACAGGAAACTGAGGCTACTATTCACACAGGCTCACCAAAATTGGACAATAGAAGACTGGAGAAAAAATGTTGCCTGCTCTGATGAGTCTCAATTTCTGCTGCGACTTTCAGATGGTAGGGTCAGATTTTTGCTATAAATAACATGAAAACATGGATCCATCCTGCCTTGCATCAACGGTTCAGGCTGCTGGTGGTTTAATGGCGTGTTGGATATTTTCGGTCACACTTTGGGCCTCTTAGTACCAACTGAGCATAATTTAAATGCCACAGCCTACCTGAGTATTGTTGCTGACCATGTCCATCACTTTATGACCACAGTGTACATCTTCTGCTGGCTACTTCCAGCAGGATAACACGCCATGTAACAAAGCTCAAATCATCTCAAACTGGTTTCTTGAACATGACAATAGCCGCGTTTCCACTGTCGGGCCAGGGCTAACAGCTAGCCGAGCCGGGCCAGTGGCTTCAGGCCTCAAGCACGAGTTGTATAGTGAATCATCAGATCTCAGTCCAATAGAGCACTTTTGGGATGTAATGGAACGGGAGATTGACATCATGGATGTGCAGTCGACAAATCTACAGCAAGTGTGATGCTATCATGTCAATATGGACCAAAGTCTCAGAGGAATGTTTCCAGAACCTTGTTGAATCAATGCCACGAAGAATTAAGGCAGTTCTGAAGGCAAAAGGGGGTCCAACCGGTACTAGCAAGGTATGATATGACTAATATCTAAAGTTTGGAATCATAATAATTTTAATGTTGAAAGTAGTCTCTTATAGCCTGGCAAGCCAGACCTATCAAGATGTTAGGTCTGGGAACTCTCCATTGACATGCCTCAATCCGAGGGGCGGGATAAACGGTTGTCTTTCAAAATCCCTCTGCATGCAATAGGATAGCGCTACAACCAACCAGAGCAACGAACGGCTGTGGATGAGTCCCATGCGTTTTTCCACCAGCGGAGCTAGTTGATATATTAAACTTTTGCCGTATCCGGTCGTCAAAACTCTGAACACATCTTCCTTTTTTAAGAATGACTTAAGTGACGTTCTCTTAACTCCAAGTTCTCCAGAGTCGCGGCCAAAGCCGATTCGAAAGACCGCTGCATCTTCATTGTTTTCAAGTAGCAGGGAAATCACCTATGGGAAATCACGGAACGTCAGAACTGTGCCGTCATTGTGTTAAGCCCGCCCGCCGACTCTATACACGATGTGATTGGCCTGACCAGTTTTTGTTTTTTCCAGCTCAAAAGCCTATGGAGAGTTGCTAGACCACACTGGCTGCGAAATAATTTTTGCTGCCGCTAGGGTGCGTCTAGATTTCTAGGCTAAGTCTCTTAGGCTCTCCGCTGAATTCACCTGAAAAATACAGTAAATTCAAAATATTGTGAAATACTATTACTGTTTAAAATAACTTTTCTATTTGAATATATTTGTTTGACTATTATATTGATGTCAAAGCATTCAGTGTCACATGATCCTTCAGAAATGTAGTGCTCAAGAAACATTTCTTCTTATAATCCGTTGAAAACAGTTGCTGCTTAATATTTTTGTGGAAAACGTTACGATTAAACGCATTAAACGATTCTTTAATGATCAAAAATCATGATTATGTACAATATATATATATATTAGAAACTGTAATTCATCATCATTTAAGTTAACAGCTTTTAATAAAAATATTCCTTATAGTCCATCAAGTGTATAATAATTATAATAAAACAGTTTCAGGTGAAAACACTGCTTGGTGTGCTGTCAGCTACCCTCTTACATGTTGCAGACTGACTGAGTTTGTCCCAGGATAGGAACTCAAGTGTCACGCCTAATGGAACAGATCCCAGGTGAGTTAGTTGTGATTTCACTGATCTTACCTGTCTGTGAACAACCTTGGATTAGATTGACCAGTGGAGGGCTTTGAGCTGAAGAAAAAGAGAGTGTGATGAATGAGTTCTGATGAATGGAATTGATCCAGAAATAGGAAGAGAGAGATAAGTCATTCTTCTGGTTTTTGTAACAGTTGGCCTTGTTAGGAAAGATTTATCTGAAGCCTTGGTTTGAAAAAACTGACCCAGACCTAATTCAGAAGCTGGATGAATATGATTTGTTTATATAATTTATGATTCACACACATACTTATGTAGATAAGTATAGAGAAGTACTGTATCACACACAAACTTCATACGCTAATTATATCAATTCATATGAGCATATTGAAAATATAAGAATATATTATTTACCAATAGATTGTTAAGCAGTTCTAACAATGCTAGGGTGTTGCTAGGTGGTAAAACAAATGTTGTCCATTTTATAGTCAACTGGTCGAAAATCATAAATCGAATCGTACAAAAGTAACAGCAGACCTATAACTGCACATTTTGAGATATGATTCATGTCTATAGCACATATGGTGCAGGATGAGTTAAGCTTGTTTTAGCAAGCACCACTAATATTAATTTCTTCAAATTAATACTGCAAATTATTCATAGCCACGTAAACCAATACTGCGCAGAGAGATACATTTAGCCTCTTCCAAATGAATGGTAATAGGCCTACTGGTGTGTAGAATCAGCACCACTTGTACAAATGCATGTCCCCTGCAGTAAAACTATAGTGCTTATGGACTCACGTAAATGATTTTCCTCCACCGGTGTCGATGTATATGTAAATGAGAGCTCCCTGAAAGTGGCTGTACAGAAACATTTGCAGCAGGGAATAATGAAGTGCTCCCTATCTTACTGTACTCCTCTGTTTGTGCTCAGCAAGGACAATCTATTGTCATGAGTATGACAGTGTCTGTATGAGTAATTACTTCAGCCCACTGCACACTGTCCAATTTCCCTTCCGTCTAATGCGAGAGCACAAACCTAATGCTTCGAAGAGTTTGAGGGTGATCCTCGGATGAAATGAGATGTGGCGGTGCTTTGGGTTTACTTATGGCCATCCATATGATTACTTTGGTGCACCAACAGTAGTTGCAAACATGAAAATTGCATTGCATTTCTTCCCAGCAAATCAAAAAGTTTTAAAGGTCATTATTGACTTTGTGGGAAAGAGACTGCTGAGGTGTTGACATCCTAATGGACTAGGTCTATAATTAAATGTTTGCATGCACCCTCACTCACATGATAAATGCTGCTCTCATCGAATAGTGAGATATCATTTTCAACCAGCATGACTCATCCTCTCGGCTTCCACTGCCAAGAACAGAGCCACAGGATTTAGAGCAGCGATCTGACAGGGAACTCTTCCATTCCCAAGCTCAAAACAAGAAACTGGGAACTTGGTTTATGTTTTTTTCAAAGAAATATGGAAAGATCACTGTTCGCGTGTAACTAATTCACCATGGGTCCCCTTGGGAATTTTCTATAGGCTTTTAGAATAATAGTTTTTGGAAAGGTGTGATGACATTTCTTATAGATGATGTTTTTTTCTTTCTTTTTTTTGAAGCCTTTGTTTTTTTACAGACTGTAACAAGAATACGTTACGTTAAAAAAAACTATGTCTAAAAATGCATGTTAATTATGATTACTTATAACTCATGTTGTTGAACAAAACATCTCTTGGTAACATTTTACAATAAGATTCATTGGTTAACATTAACTAACAATTAACAATATTTGTTACAGTATTTATTAATCTTTGTTAATATTAGTTAATAAAAATAAAGCTGCTCATTGTTTGTTCATGTTAGTTCACAGTGCATTAATGTTAACAAATACAACGTATTAGTAAATGTTGAAATTAATATTAACTAAGATTAATAAATGCTGAAGAAGTATTGTTCATTTTTAGTTCATATTAACTAAGGTAACTAATGTTAACCAATGAACCTTATTGTAAAGAGTTACCCATCTCTTTAAGTAATATTAACCACATCCCTCATTTTATTCATAAATTGTAAATTGCCCATTCTGAAAACTCATTTACAATTACTAAGGGAAACAATTGCTAAAAAAATACTTAATAGGACAACAAACTAAACAGCTTTCATTTGAGGTAATCTTAGGTTTATATGCTTTGGTTCTGATGCTTTGCTGTTGTTGTAACATAACACACCCTCTGTAAAAAATAATCAGTCAAAAATCAATATGAAAATAAATTATTGAAAAAAGACCTGTCGCAAATCTGCATGCATATATATCAATGTCAATGGGATATTTGATTTCAATTGTATTAAATGGCATGTTAAGTAATTTGAGCTTTAAAATCATGCAGCAGCAGCAGAAGTAAAACATGATTAAGGAATATCAATACAGTGCTGCCTTAAAAGCACTGTAATACAAAACAGTAGCCACTCCACAATCTTAAAAATAAAGGTTCCAAAAGTTTTTTTTTAACAATGGCGCAGAAAAAAAAAATTTTTGATTCCCCAAAGAACCGTTCAGTGAACAGTTCTGGAAATAATAATAATAATTTCTTAGTGTGAAGAACGTTTAACATTTTTCTCTGTAAAGAACATTTTGTGGAATGCAAAGGTTTCATGGATGTTAAAGGTCCTTCATCACCAATGCCAGTAAATTTATTATCAAGAGCACCAACTCTGCTAAAAAAAACCCCCACACACATCTTATAACAGCCTAAGTGGTTTGCTTGTCTCAACTGATTTAAGATGGTCTTCCAACCTGGGCAACCCAGTAGTGTTCAACTGGTCGGCCAGATGGTTTCCCCGTCTGGAGTAGCCTAGCTAAAAAGTGACCAAGCACCGTAAAACCAGCCAACAGACTATAGGCTGAGAGGCCAACAAACCATGTTTTTCCAGCTTCATTCAGCTCAGAAAAGAATCAAGATGCTCCAGTCGACGGATAAATATAATACAGTGACAGAATGACTACATACATCAAAGTGACACTTCACTAGAAGAGGAGATCTGGAGACCGCGGGTTTCCATTGGCTCATCCACACTGCGCAGGGAGGAGGTCTGCACTATTTATCTGGGATATGAGCGCACCATCTGTCTTTCCGTCAGCCAATGAGCGCTTTAATTCCCACTCTATTCACCGGCGGTGTCTTCATGTAGTGAGCAGACTGCACACTACAGACTGCAGATGAGAGAGAGGAGCACTGCCCTGTGACGTCGTGAGTGAGCGAGCGACAGTACAGAGAGCGCGAGGGAAGGAGAGGGAGGCTCCGCGAGCTGTCGTCGTCCGTGTGTAGCTACCGTGTTTCTTTTTTGCCGATGTTACATCATATACATGAATTCCTGACTAGTTTCTGAAGAGGATACTCTCATGAGCCGTTTAATTCCCATCGATATTTGGTATTTATTTTTTACCTGCAAGTCTTTAAGACGACGGAATCATGGCAAGTACACTAGCGTCTGATATTCGTACGATTTCCGAAAAAACGACAGTCCGTCCGACGTTTGTAAACAATAGTGTGTAAACGTTTACGTCTAATTCAACTCGTAATCGCTTCTTTTTGCTTGTGCGCTTTATCTTATTTGTTGTCAGTCGTTGTAATCGAGCAATACATTTACGCTAAGCACAACTGTAAACCTTGTTTTTTTAATTACTATTTTTTTATTTAGAAACATTCGACTGTTATTTAATCGCCCAAATATTTTAAAGCAATCTCCCACATGTCGAATCGCGACGCACGCAATATCGTACAAGAGCAATTGCACGCGCACAGAGACAGTTGGTGGTTGAAGTTTAATACGAAGCTGTGCGTAGTGAACGCCTAGCACGAGCAATTAAAAGACCATATTTATTTACCTGTCGTTTTACTACGCACACGTACACACACGGTGGTTATATCAAGCATCCCTCAAGGATCATCTCCACAGACCTTTCCCTAAAGAGCCTGCACGACGCAGTAAGTAATATAACTGTGTGCAATAATTGTTCTCGCCAGGGGTCTCATTCACCTTACAGCGAAACAATTTAATTGAATGTGTGTCATTATGAGGTTTCTTTTCTGTTTTGAGCCACCACACAGATGCTGTAGAGTAGAAATCCCTCTAAAACATAATTTCAATGGGCCCTGCAGCATAACTGAGGGGCAAGTTGACCTGAAGTGTTTTTGAATGCTTGGACTCGAGTCTTATTGAATAGTCGCTGTCCGTGGTGCTGAAACAGATGACGGCTGATGTAGATCAGTGTTTCTCGATCCGGGTCCTGGAGGTGCCCCAGCACTGCACATTTTGTATGTTTTCTGTTATATATACACATCTGATTAAACTCATCAGCTAATGCTCCAATACCTGAAAAAAGTAATTAAAAAAAAGTACAAATCTGTCAAAGTTACCACCATTTGATAAATGCCGTATTGTTATTGTTTTAATATAATTTTACTGTTAAATGATGTAAAATAAAATAAAAAAACATGATTTCAAGGGAGTTAAAAATAAATATTTATTTAAGGCGTCATGCATATTTTGCAGTGAAATATTGTAAAAATTAAATTCCCTCTGTTTAGTCATGTTACACTGATTGTGTTCTGAGTTTGTGTCAGTCATCATGTTGGCTTCCATTGTACCAGAAATCTTATTATCAATACGTTTTGCAGTAACAAAAATATTTTAATAGCTCAAATAGGTTGGTGTGTAGGCTAGTAGTAAAAATCAACAACAAATTGTTAGGAACTGTAAGTAACAGACTACCCAAAATTATATATGTAATGCTTACAACTTCCTCACTGTATTTCTATGTTGAGGTTATAAGGGAGACAAGAAAGCCGTTCAAAATATGTATTGCTGGAGGCCCTTCAGGCACAGGGTTGCACATAATATATAGATCAATATTTCCTGATTATTGCACAGTTCGAATGTCTCCCTTATTTAAAACACACCTTTTCACTGATCAGTTCATCTGTAATATGCTGTATGAAGTGAAATGAGTGTGTCAAATACATTTTGCACTGGTGAGGGTCCTGTAGGAAAGATGGCGGTTGAGAGATTTTGATTGTTGCGTTTGTTGTAAGTATTGATGTGAAACAGAATCCAGAGTTTTGTGCTACAGTTTTTGATTTATTTGACTGAATTGTATGTGATGCATGAGTATCTGTCTGCATGTGTTTCATACAAATGTGTAGTTTTTACCTTCAGGAACTATTTTTGGGATGTTATACAACAACAATGGGGAATCGTGAGACCTAATGACCTCAATTAGGTATAGTATCCCATATACAATTAGACATCCACCGCAAGTTTAATAAGGGTTTTTTGGCATTCTTCAAACATAAGCCTGTCTGGATGTAGGTAATAGGGTTAAAGGTCACTCATCAAGCCACATTTCCTTTTGTAGGGTTTGTGCTCTTTGTGTGCTGGCTTAATAAGTATTGTTTGGGGTATAGCTCTGTAAAATCCTCCTTTGTGAAGCTTTGTATTATACTGGGTCACAGAGGTGTCGATTCAATCCTGTGAGTTTTATTTAAGCCATACTTTTGTGGCATTTAGCAATTATGCTGTGAAGGCTGCCTCTGTCTGTAAGTGCCAACTTTTAGCCACTATTCCATTTCACTGATGCTGTTTGTGCAAGTCTGGCATATTGTTGTTATTTCTGAGATGTTCTCCTTGACATTTTAAGTCATTTGATAGCTTTGTGACAGATCCATCTGTAATTTAAGCATAGGTTATTCAGACTCGCTGGCACTGTGTTATGGGCCTCATGTTGCTTTGAAGACTCGCATATCGAAGTGCTAACTGTCAGATTTCCTTTATAGCTGACACATACCGCAAAGTGACAATCAACCTAGTGTGTGTGACTCACCTTTGCAGCTGCATTTGAAATTGCGATTTAGGTTTTCAGCGTTAAATTACCATGTTTGTATCAATTTCAACTGTTACACGTAGGCTACAGTACATTTCATTCATATATATGTGCATGAGAGTGATTCTTTTACTTGCATTTGCGTTTTTAAGGTATGTCTTTCTGGTAATGTTAGGCATCTGTTCTTTGTGGAGGTGTGGAATGCCTGGAAGCGTAAATGGGGTTAATTGGCATTTCCGCTGCATACTACTTATGTGTTCATCAGCAAAATAAACCCCGCTGGGTCCAGAGAGTGAGTTAACGAACTCTCTTAATTAGAGGAAGAATGAATAATAAAGTTTTTATCATGTCCATGTGGATCTGCTGATGGAATGCTATATTTATGCATCTAGATCAAGAGACTCACAGCAATGATTATATACAGAGATACAAAAGTGAAACTCGCATTAGATAGATAGATTGACTGATCTGATTGATTGGAACGCACACTGAATGCTTTGTGGTTCATTATACAATCAGTTTAAACAAGGAGATGCAGCTCCGCATGTTAATTACTGCAATTGTTTGAAGTGTCCACAGTGTATTTGTCCATTGGTCAAATATTTTTGTTTGGATTCACAGAGAGTTTGTGAATAAGATCATGGCCTGTAGAAGCATTTACACAGTGTCTGCTATTAATGTGAATGTTAAACGGTGTTCGGACATTCATTTACATAGAATGGAGCCAGGCACGTGAGGAGAGGGGTTGAAAGTAAGAGGGATTCGTAGCATCTTCTGAAAAGTAAAGTCATTTCAGATTCAGAGGCAGAAGGGCAAGTTATTACATTTTGCTAGAAGTTTACGAAGGCAATTTTTCTTTTATTTGAAATAATGTGCACCAGTGATTTATGCACAATAAGACCAAGAATGTGCATTAAAAGTAAATAGCATCCATTTTGATTTTGTATTGACTTTTTTAGGACATTGCTTCAGCAAACCCCATTTCATGTTGCCTCGAATTTTTGGAAGCGTTCACAAGTGAAATGCCACCACAACCATGAGCTCTCAAATATTCACCCTTCTTCAAAGTGCAAACACTGAAGCCAGCAGGCCAGCTACTAGCTTAAGTTGAGGTAAGGGAAAGGGGTTTTAGGAGGGAAACGGCTAAAAACTCACCCCTGCACCATCTCTGTCTGCATCCCTAGTTTTGCTCGGTCAAAATTGAGTCTAGGACAAAAGGTCCATTTGCCCCAACCCCCCGTTTATCAGCAGCCTAATTATAATAATGTGTTTTAGAATGGTTCAATGTGTGTTTGACTGTTTTCCCAGCCCATACTGCCTTGATGATGTCAGCTGAAATGGAAAGTAATTTCCGAAGTGCTGCAAGTTATTACATTTTGATTAAACATTACGAAGATAACTATAACAATAACTATTAGCATCCACACCAATGTTCTGTTTATTATAAGCACTCTGGAGTTTTGTCATCTACCACTTTTTGTTCATTAGCTGGAAAAAATGATTCTCAAAAAGATTGCAATGATATCATTCCGCTGCTTCGTTATCGTTTTAGTGTGGACTTCAACACTGTTCTTCTTATTATAATGAATCATAACGATTATTAAAACTTTATATTATCATCCTTGGTGTGAAGAGGTTTTTAGCCACTGAAGTAGACACGCTCTCTCTGTCCCAAACCCTGCCTGAACAGACTTTGTAGTCAGAAAACAGCAGCACATCTTCTTAAAAGTTAAAAAGTTTTCAAAAGCAATGTGATGAATGACTGACAGGCAGAAAGCATCTCGAAGTCTTCTGACTGGCTAAACAAAGATTCCAACCACACTTTTTTGTCGAGGATAGGGATGTCTGAGTGATATTTTAGGACATCGATCTCATTCAGTGAGATCAGTCAAACAATGACATTTTATAGAAATCACTTAGAACTACTTGAGGAAAGTAGTATTCCAAGCATAAACTTCAGCGTAGGTACTTCTAGTGATATGCTCTTCACTTATATGCAGATTTACACAGAGAGTGATTGGCCAACTCCTACGGACCGGTAGACATGCTATGCTGACTGACAAGATAGATCACTGGAAGAGGACATTTCATGAGGCCATTCACGCTGCTTGATGGCTGACTCAAGCCAGGTGAAGAAAGGCTGAAATAACTCCCTGTGTCAAGAGCTATTCAGCTAACATGGCCATTACAGTGGCGCTTTAACAGTGAAGAAAGCCTCGCTGATGGACATGTTAATTAACTTGTTCCTCACCTATTTGGTTTGAGGTTTGTAACCATTGCAGAGAGGTGCTGCAAGCGTTTAAATTGCTGGAGGCTTGACAGATTGAATTGTGTTATTGGTTGCTGCACATAGTCGGCTGGTAAATGCACTTCCTTGAGTGACGTGCGAGGTCAGGACAATGAGCCTAGAGAGGATGAGGAACAGACAGTGGCGCGGTGAGTCCTACACCTTTGTACCTCCTTGCCCGCCCACTCTGACTCACAGACAAAGACTCTAATGCCTCATCTTGATGTGCTTTCTCGTTTTCGATTTCTTGCTCTGTATCAGATTGACTGATACTTCCAGGTTTGCATCTGTTCAGACTGATGCCCAACAGGGCAACCTCAACTCTGCTTATATCACTAGATGTGCTTTGAGGAAGCCCTGCAGGAGAATTCAGGTGAATTTTGTTTTCCTGTTGTTCAGTGTGAGCTCTCACTCTCAGTGTGATGTTTGGAGGCTTGACACTGCCGATAAGGCTGTAAACTGCTCTCACTATCGCACCAGTGTTGATCCTGCCTGCCGCAGGGAGGAGGAGCAACTTAATGCATCAATGGTGCTTTGAAATCCGGAGGGTCAACTTCCTAAGCCCTTTCTTAGCCTTTCCCAGCGGTAATTTGTATTATGAGCTTGACACGAACACTCTATTGAGACGCTAATATGATTCATATCAATGCTCTAATCCCATCCCTCATGATCTACCTCCATCTCTATTTCCTTTTCCACTATCTCTCACGTCCCGATTCCATTCCCCATTTCCTTCCAGACCCGCCGTCTGGGATTTGTAGATAGTGACTGCAAAAAATAGTCTTTCAGAAATCTATTTCAATATGGCATATTGATTTTTTAAAAAGATGGACAGTGTGAGCACATAAAAGCAGTGCTCTTTTAATTTGATACATTTATTCTAGTCAAAAACAAGCAAAATCGTTATACAAGCTTGTGAATTTTGGGTTCAGTACGTTGTTTTGGACTAAAACGATCAAAATATGTTATGAATAGGAAATAGAAGGCAAGTAAGCACTCTATAATATAAAATTCAAAAATCAATGGCAAGGAACAGCTTTAGTGGAAGAATTGATTGGAGTCTATCAACTGTATTCAGTGCTTGGACAGTTTAAAGCGATGGAGCCGCTTCTGGTGCACAGGTCAGAGAAAGCCATTTCAGCTCAATTTTGGCTATTCTCTGAGAGTGAAAAAGAGGATGTGGTTAGGGAACTGTCCATCAGTGCTGAACCTTTACTCCAGCAGCGTTCAAGTAACTGCCATAGTGAGAGCACTTTGTCACATCAGGAGTTGATCAAACACTGTTCCTCTGGAGTAGCAGCCTTTGCTATGTTTCACCCGTTTCACTTGCAACTGAAGGGGCCTACGCTTGCGTTGGAAAAAGAGCCCTGCCCCCCACCATCACACAGTGCGCACACACCAGGGTCGGAAATTTACAGGGGCTTGCAGTAAAAATGCCACCAAAATTAATACAAATACCAAAAACCAAGATATGGTGCACAAAAGTCTCTGTATAAAGTTCTTGTTTTTACTATTTATATAAGCAGTAGGCTATCACACAAGCAAAGTACTGTTTTCCCGAATATCGGCACATTTGCAATTGTGATATTGATTTTAAACAACAATTCAATAAACAATAAGTTAAAGTAACCAGCCCTACTGGTTGGAAACGAAATTGTCCATTGCCGCTGTCGTAAATAATTTAGTCTACCGTCGCACGCACGCTCGCTGTTTATCCAGCACCGGCTTTAGAATGAACGATGTCCACAGACAAGGTAGAGTATGTTACATGATTTCATGAAAGGATGATGTATTGTGACATCAGAAACGAAGAAAAACGAAATAATGACTATTGTAGCGCTTGACGTAAAGCAGTCGAATTTTGTAGTTCTTTTTGTGTCGGGTTCCTACCCAAAACCCGAAGTTACATAGTGCCAGTAAAAGCGATACAGACCCCGTCAGGCTATGACAGAAGTGTCATTTAACTTATTTTAAGTCGATGTACCATCACAAGGGTCTTGGATATATATTATGAAGGTTGAAAAACTACATAGTGTTACTTTAATAGGCTATTAGGTGACACACTTTAGACAAAATATTGTCTCTATTTTGCCAACGAAAATAGATCCAAACCATAGAGCTATTGCGTGTCTCCAAGCAACACAGTTTCAGTTTGCGAATCGTTCTAATGAATGACTAGACAACTCACTCGACGACGACTCGTTCTGTTTGTCTTTGAATGAAGCAGCCATTTTGAATGAATCGTTTGACTGAATGATTCAATGACTAACTGGTTAAGACAATGATTTGCTGCCACCTATTTGCAATTTTAGTATTATTTCTCAGGGACTGAGGGATGAAGATTGAATGCTGTTTTTGTTTTCGGTCATGCTTGTAACGATAGTTTAAAGAGATATAATGCGTTTATAAATAGACTAGGCCTATTAAGAGCGAAATATGAGATAATATTGTAAATTGTAACAGAAATAAAGTAATTGCAGTCGAAATCTGACTGTTTCTTTGAAACCGGCCTCCGAAATTGCAAAGGCCGCTTCTGTTCCTCTGTAGTCTTCAACAACACATTTTAGACTCACAGTTTAAACGCAATCACAATTCAACAACAACAAAAACAATAACATTTTCTGAAGAATATGTTGTTCTTGACCATGCAAAACTCACTACCATGATGATAATGTGTTTTGAGTGCTTCCCATAGCATTTCTAAGTGGTTACTACAGTGTTAGTGGTTAGTGGTATGTGGTGCTGTTGGTGGTTGCTTAGGTATTCTTGGTGTATTCTGTGGGTTGCCAAGATTACTGTGTAGCTATGCAGCTAATTATGCTAACTTATTATGAATGTTTTTGTGCATTATTATGTGGTTGCTAGGTTGTCCTGAGTCTTTGCCAAAGCATCGTCATGTTACTATGCATTTGCTAATGTGTTTTGGTTGCTAGTCTTTGGTGGTTGCTAGGCTTTGGTTTGAGTTGATAACATATTATGAATGCTTTGTGCATTGCTATGTGGCAGTTTTGGGGATTAGCTGACTACAAGTAAAGACACTACGAACTTAACAAATTTTTCAGTAGTTTGACAGTAGCTCAGTTGCTTTAAAGGGTACATATTATGGCATTTAAAATGTTCCTAATAATGTTCTGGGAGTCCCCAACAACAGTTTTACATGCATGCAATGACAAAAAACACTTTTGTTGTCTTATAATATGCATTTATTTTTACCTGATTTGCTCAGCGATTCCCAAATGATTCGTTTGACGACTCATTTTTCAAACCCTGCCTTTGCGTGACGCTAATCTGCGGTGATTGGTCAGACGACCCAGTCAGTTATTTTTCGCGTTAACCCAAAGCTTAAACATATTGATAAAGCACTGCAGTATTACAATACGCTCTATTCTTTATGACAACTGCAATAACAACGACAAACATTTTACATATTTCAAAAAACACACACACACAGAGCTTGGAGACCTAAGCGTTGAGCGTAACTGACACACACACACACACACACACACACACAACACACACACACACACACACACACACACACACACACACACACACACACACACACACACACACACTCTCACACACACACACACACACACACACACACACACACACACACACACACACACACACACACACACACACACACACACACACACACACACACACACACACACACAGCTTGGAGACCTAAGCTGCGTTGAGCGTAACGACACACAACAACACACACACACACACACACACACACACACACACACACACACACACACACACACACACACACACACACACACACACACACACACACACACACACACTTATTGAGCATGCTACAAAACCCATACAAGCAACAATTATTAACAGTACTTACAGGTTGTGATTCGGAGGATGAAGCCGATCCAAATAAACTTGGTACTGAACGTTCCTTCAGTATCAACCGACTCGCGAAACCACACTTGAAAGCATTTATGTTTGTAAAGGAAACCTCATTAAAATAACGCGATCACAGCTCAAGGTGGCTATACTTGTGTGGTATAGTTGTAAATATAAACTCTAGCCAGATTCTTCACATGCTCGTCCCTGGGCAGTGAAAAAAAAGTTCGCTTTTGATTCGCACTTCAGAACAGCTCGTCGACATGTTGTTTTCACTGTTTTCTGGCGCGCGTAATGAGTGGGCGTGTCTTATTCAAATAACTTGCACAAGTGACGTACAAAAGTTAGAGAAAATGCATCGTTCGTCTATCGATTCATATCAGCGACTCAGAGTCGACTCTTACTTTTGAGAGACAATAACTTTGTATACGGTGAACTTTCATATTTAAAACTTTGCAGGATGTTTTTGTTCACTTAGATCTAGAGTTCATGTTCACTACATGAAGGGCAATTTTCAAAATTCCATAATAGGTACCCTTTAAAAACAGTGTAGCTTTTCCAGTAGCTAACTACTTTTTCCAGCAAATAGTAATGTAGCGTGACCAAAAGCTACATTCTGTTTTGCATTTTGACGAGCCTGCAATGTATTGTGCATTACCACTATCTTTGTTTCATCAAGCATCTTGCGGCTTTATGGTTTACTATGAAGAGACAGTCTGATGACTATGTGCAGGGTTGATATTTCACATGAATTGACTAGTAAAGGCTATACTCTTTTGTAGGCTGCAATATATCCAAACCAAAGATTAAGACGCTGTCTGCATCGAAGACATCAAGCACATACAGGTGAATAATAGTCTCTTTTTTTAATGGATTAATTGTCCTGCTTTATTGCACTCTATTTCTGATTTTATGATGACCCGTCATAGTTTAACCTGTCCCACCACAGTTTTATAATGAACCTAAAGGTCACTAACGTTGAGTTTTGCGACATTGCTTTGACAAAACATCGAGCAGAAAACAAAATCGTGATATAGCTTAGTGCACTTATCACACAACAAAAGCTGCATTTCGGCGGGTTTCAGACCGAAGGGGTTCACGGAAGAAGCTCATGATTCGTGACTCAGAGCACCTCTGTTCACAGTAAATGAGCCTCATCAGTGCATGTGCTGTGAGTTTAACGTGAATTTTTGATGACTCCTGTGTACAAGTTGCATATATTTTGTTCTTGCATTAATGTTACTTTTGTAGCAATTTTGCACTATGACAGCCACATATATATTGTGAGTATTGTGCGTATCTTTGGATGTAGTCAAAATCATAATTGTATTGCATTGTTTTAAACCCTAATATTTTACTTAAAACATTCTTCATTAACAATTAACATTACAATTTTCATTGTAAAAATGTTTTTAGCTAGCTACTTTTTGATAAACATTATTTTGTTGCTATCCAGTTGCTAATGTACTATGCTTGATTTTATGCATTGCTGTGCGTTTTTTGTATGGTGTTACTACTGGTTTGGTTGGTTGCCAAGGCATTGCCATGTTTATGCAGTGCTAAGGTGTTTTGGGTGGTTGATATGGTTTTGCTAGTGTATTCTAGGGGTTGCCAAAACATTACTATGTTAATATGCAGTGTTCTGAGTGCTTTATGTAGCTATTTGATTTATCAGGGTCTTCTGCTTAGCTATTTGCAATTTATTATTGCACATAGATCTCATATATCTCACAATTATCATTACATTTATTTAGATTTAAAACTTAAAATAAGAGCTTTTTATAATGTGCATATTAATATCCATATTTTTTGGCATCTAGGTTTGTTAAATTTCCTTAGCAAACACAGCTAATGACATATTACCAGGGCCCTGCTGCTTGTTTGGTGTCTTTCATTAGTATGCTTAGCCCGTGAGACACGTACTGTGGTGATGTGGTCTCTTATCAGGCCTTTACACAGGGATGCTAACGTTTGTTCAGCATTATTCCTTTAAAATGGCTGATAATAGGCCTTGGTTTGCTTTGTAAAACTATGGTATGATTAATGGCCAGCTGTTGCATTGGACGTTGACTCTGTGGCCAGGTTTTCTCTAACAGTATGTTTTTTAAGCTTTAGATGTGGGTGCATTTTGCAAAGATAATGGTGTTTGTGTCCTAAGCCAGATTTGCACGAGAGAGAGAGAGAGAGAGAGAGAGGAGAGAGAGAGAGAGAAGAGAGAGAGAGAGAGAGAGAGAGAGAGAGAGAGAGAGAGAGAGAGAGAGAGAGAGAGAGGGGAGAGAGAGAGAGAGAGAGAGAGAGAGAGAGAGAGAGAGAGAGAGAGAGGAGAGAGAGAGAGAGAAGAAAAGGAGAGAGAGAAGCAAGCTGGAGATGAGGTAGAGACAAGACGAGATGAGGAGAGAGAGAGAGAGAGAGAGAGAGAGAGAGAGAGAGAGAGAGAGAGGAGAGAGAGAGGAGAGGAGAGAGGAGAGAGAGGAGGAGAGAGAGAGAGAGAGAGAGATGCAACGATGGAGAGATGAGAGAGAATCACATTGTGTGATCAAAGTATTAAGGTAATAAGTAAAACCTGAATCACCTGCAATGTATAGTACTGGTAAACAGTTTAATGAATATGTAAAAATGCTTAAAGGTTTGTGTGATGTTTCAGGTTAGTGGTAGAAAATATTATCGCAGGTCCGTAGCCAGCCTATTGAAAGGGGGGGTTCTTTTTTTCAAAAAGTGGACCTTTTTGCAGTTTTTTCCCCCTCCTTTTGTATTTAATTATGAGGTTCAAATACTTCATTTTGGTGAACTTTTATGTACCAATTTGTGCTGGATTAGTTTATCTGCTGGTTAACGAGCACGCTTTTTGATGCATCTAAAATATTTTATTATTGTAATTACGCTACGTTTATATGGCTATTATATTGTAGACTATTGTATAACTCCTCCCCCAATTGAGAAGGATATTACCCCTCTAGGGGGGTCACGGGGCATGCTCCCCCGTGAGAAAATTTTAAATATTCCATATTTTAAAGAATCAATCTGATGCATTTTGATATGCATTTTTTGCCATCTATCTATGCAATAGTTTATTGTGCCTTTTCTTTTAACAGTTTTAAATTTCAGTTACTGTGCGCGTGAAGAATGATAGTGCTCTCCTGTGTTGTGATCTAACAGACACACGGTAGAAAGGAACATGGTAGAACATGGCAATATAGTCATTTTATGCGAAACCATAGACCTTTATCTACAGATCAAGTATAATAATATTAACATTGAATCATTTTGGAGAGAGTTTAATTATTGTTGACTGTCGTACCCCAACGCGACGCGCTGTTTGATGCTGAGTGGAGAATGACTGACAGCCGCAGCTGAGGGAAAAGTTTACGTGAACTTGAATTTAATGACTTAAAAATTAATTTGATTGTTTTTGTCGATTGATATCATAAATCAGATTTATTACTTGTCCTAAACTACAACGAGTAAGATCATTCCCCTTAATGGAATCGATTCCAACCTTTGCATTTTGAACCTTTGGAATCTACTCTCAGAATCTTTTTGGAATGGATCCCCAGCCCTATCATTCAGAGGCGATGCTTCTTCACCGTTGCTTTGAAAAGCGAACTCTCTCTGAACTGCACGCGCGGCACACACACACTTCCAGCTACAATAATCATATTAATTTGAAACAGCAACCCAGAATATTTGTCACAAGCATTGATTAAAACAATGATGACAATAATCACATGAAAAAAAAAAAAGACTTAAATTCTGGACCTTTGGCAGTGAGGAGGGGGGGTTCGTTCGAACCACCCGAACCCCCCTGCCTACGGGCTTGTATCGTACACCACCATTCAAAAGTTCATGTTTTTTATTCCTGTGATGTGTATTATAATACGTGATACATTTTTTTTCATCAAAGGATTTTTTGATGAGCATAAAGTTCAAAAGAACAATATTTATTTTAAATAGAAATCTTTTGTAACATTATAAATGTCTTTACTGTCACTTTTGATTAATGCGTGCGTCCTTGCTGAATAAAAGTGTTAATTTCTTAAAGGGTTCCAATTATAGAACTTTGAAAATGACCTTTCATGTAGTGTGTAACATAGATCTAAGTGAAAGAAAACATCCTGCAAAGTTTTAAATATGAAAGTTCACCGTATACAAAGTTATTGTCTCTCAAAAGTAAGAGTCGACTCTGAGTCGCTGATATGAATCGATAGACGAACGATGCTTTTTCTCTGTCTAGTTGACGTCAACTTGAATAAGATACGCCCACTCATTGCGCGCGCCGAGCAGACGCCAGTGAAACTTGACAACATCATGTCGACGACGAGACGCTGTTCTGAAGTGTGAATCAAAAGCAAATTTTTTTTTCACAGCCCAGGGACGAGCATGTGAAGAATTAGTGGCTAGAGTTTATATATTTACAACTATACCACACAAGTATAGCCGAACCTTGTGCTGTGTTCGCGTCATTTTAATGACGATCACTTTACAAACATAAATGCTTTCAAGTGTGAATTCGCGAGTCGGCTGATACTGAAGGAACGCTCAGTACCAAGTTTATTTGGATCAGCTTCCTCCTCCGAATCACAACCTGTAAGTACTGTTAATAATTGTTGCTTTTATGGGTTTTGTAGCATGCTCAATAAGGGTGTGTGTGTGTGTGTGGTGTGTGTGTGTGTGTGTGGTGTGTGTGTGTGTGTGTGGTGTGTGTGTGTGTCTGTCAGTTACGCTCAGCGCAGCTTACTGTAGGTCTCCAATGTCATTTTTTTTTTTTTTGTTGAAATATGTAAAATGTTTGTCGTTGTTATTGCAGTTGTCATAAGGAATAGAGCGTATTGTAGTACTGCAGTGCTTTATCAATATGTTTACGCTTTGGGTTTACGTGAAAAATAATTGACTGGGTCGTCTGACCAATCACCGCAGATTAGCGTCACGTAAAGGCAGGGTTTGAAAAATGAGTCGTCGAACGAATCATTTGGGAATCGGTGAGCAAATCAGGTAAAAATAAATGCATATTATAAGACAACAAAAGTGTTTTTTGTCATTGCATGCATGTAAAACTGTTGTTGGGGACTCCCAGAACATTATTAGGAACATTTAAATGCCATAATAGGTACCCTTTAAAGAAAAGTACAGTAAAGAAAATTAAAACTGTAGAGTAGCTCAATATTAAACCAACAGAAGGAAATTGAAAGTCTTATTTTTATAGTAAAAAATGTGTTTGCATGAAAGAGGGAATAACTGACAGGTTTGGTCAAGCTTATACAAAAGGGGCACTTTAAAACACTGCTGACTACAACTTTTTGCTCTATTTTTCTATGGCTTTTCCCCCCATGTATTGACCAACCGTGAAGTTAGAGGATATAGATTGTTGCAGCAACCACATATATTAGGTACATGGTAGTCTGAATGAACTTCCTATTTAATCGTTTCAATAGTTGGCTCGAATGACTGTGGGTGTGATAGGCCGGCTGAGGATAAGAAAAGGAGGAAGTGAGGGAGGAAGTGACTAAGCTAATAAATCCAGCACTAAACAAATCAGCCGCTGAGCTAATAGGAAGATTTATTAGCCTGGTTTAAGTGTTAAACACAGCACACTGCAAAAATAAGCTTTGCAGACATTTTGAGTGTTCAGAAACAACAGAACCAAACTACAATTTGCAAGTTTTTTTTAAATGAAAATCATTTAGAGTACAAATCAATGCAGATGAACTTCTAGTTTTATGTTACTGATGTTCTTTGCACATCTATTTGTGGTATCCTTGAGTGTTACATGGACATGACATAAGTTGAAATATTGAAAATAACTTTATACAGACATTCGTAAGCTGTTCTTTAACACTTATTGTGTTAACATGTCATGTTTAAATGTTGTAGTTTTGTGGGTGTACTTTCAAACATGTTTATATATTGCAGTTTCCCAGAACACCTATTTTAGTCATATCTGTCAGGTTGTAACAACATTTCAAGCTTTATATCCCAAAAAAGCCCACATGTGCTTCAGTCAAGCTGCTGCCTGCGTTTTGCTTTAATCGTCTGAAGGGAATTCATTTAAGACCGCATTTGATGCACTCTCCAAATTCTTATTATCATTGGCTAGAGGCCTAATTTGACCCAGAATGCATTAGACCTAGTTTGCTGTTTGCTTTGAGTGTGTACTTTTCCCCCTTATCACAGGTTTTGTTGTTGGATCGTGTTTGTGTGTACACGTAAATGTGTCACCATAAGGTCTCTGCATGCCACCGTTCTCTCCAATCCACACAACGACATGCATTTGAGTGGCTCCCGCTTCTCATTTCTATCGCACACAATAGCCCTGATGGCATAGCAGTGGTGTTTAAAACCAACTGGAGCTGCTGTATTCATGCCTTTGTGTGCATCTGTGCACTTTCTGCTGCAGCATTATGAATACGGTGCTGCCCGCCCAAAGCCTTTCTGGCCCTCAAGGGATCAAGCTGAGGTACAATTCATTCCAGGTGGCCTTTTAAATCCAGTGGAGGAGGAGATAGTCTTCCTCACATTTGGCCTCAGGTCTGTTAACTTAGGCAGCAGGGGCTCCAGCGGATTGTGGAGTTCCTTCAAAAGGCCTCCTTGAAGGACTTGCCACCTGCTGAAGAGAGAAGTGAAGAGGACTGTTGCTCTTTTTCGGACTCACTCGGCTAGAGGAAGGATTGGTGGAGGGAACAGTAGGGTCAGAGATGAGGGACTTCATGTATGACCAGAACCTCTGTTTTAACCAGGTTGAACCAGGTAACTTAAAACTCTCAAAGACAGGTCAAGGAGAGCAGAAACCCTTATTTGTCAATGTTAATGTGATACTTTTGTTTTTCATTAGTGTCTTCAATCTTCTCTAAAGCCTTGGTTGACCAATTCTGCTTGTGGAGTTCCATTTTCCTGCAGATTTTAGTTCAAACTTACCCCATCACAGTTGCCTGGATGTTGACCTACGACCAATTAGTAGGACTTAAAGTAGGTGAAAAACAGTTTGTGAAATGAGTAGTATGTATGAATAATAAAACAGTAGGCGCTACAATGTCCCACTACAATGGCAACATGATTTAGTGTAGTATGTCCGGATTACAATCATGCTACACACATTTATAATAAATAGAACATGGTTTTTCAAAGTAGTTTTCAGAAGTATGCGATTCCGGACACATCCCTTGACATCCACCTGTTTCGTGTGTGTTTATAATTAGGATTGAAGCTGAACTCGGTAGTATAGGGACACCCCTGAATTAAACGCCCCATTTATTTGCTGCTGTGCCTTTAAGAAATTCCTCCTTCGCATGTGAAATAAGCAATAGAGCTTCGACCGAGCTGTGGGTTAGCTGTCAAGTACAATATCGTTTTTGACTCCCCCATCCCACCCTCTTTGCAAAGCATGCATCATTGTGACAGGATCATAAAACAATCTGAACCGAAATGTGCCTTTCAGACTGTAAAGGTCAGATTGAAATGATCACTATCTTGTTAAAAGTAAACTTTGGCCGCTCTTTCCTAATGTTAACGTCCTTCAGGAGGATATGCAGAGCCACTGGTGATGACACACAGCCCAAGCACAATATTTGACGGACTTGGGAGTTGTGATGTAGTGGAATATTGTCATAATGGCTATGAGTCGTGTTCTGTGAGCAAAGTGACGAGCTGAACTTTTCATGGGTTCAGTCTGTATGTGATTCAAGGCAACCCAAGCTGACAAACGCTTGTTTGTCAAGCTATTGTATTAACATACTCTCATTACAATTCTTAACTATTTTATGCAAATTGGTGGGAAAATCGTATGAATTTGTATAATCTCATTCGTATATTTTCATACGATCTGTTTACACCCCACAGACGGTTAGGATTGGGGTGGACCCTCATACTTAGTGTTTGTTTGTTTTTTAAATTATACATTTTTATACAAATCAAAACGGACAAATTCAGACAAAATTACCAACACGTAAAATATGTATAAGTATATTATGTTTTCTCATGAGATCAGATTGCATTGTACAAGAGAACTCCAGTAAACCTTCATACGATAGACCTTGGGGCTTGAGCACTTACAGGAATGGCAAAGAAAAAATATAAAATAAAAAAATATTTCTCATTAATCAAAAAAATCAATTCAAAGATTGGTGGATCTCACATAGGGTCACAGCAAGTCATAATACACACAATGCCTCATTAGAATTTGTCTTTGCATTTTGTTTAACATTGTAATTAAAACAAAAACTTCAATTAACACCGGCATCCTCTTCTATTAGTAGCAATGCTGCTATGTTTTTAAATTATAAGTCATCGTCATTGTCAAGAAATGAATTCAACTTAACCAGGTATACACTGCAGCCTGCACATTTAAATGAAGTCATTGCCATTCTTTTCTCTGCAAATATCCTTTCTTTCAATGCAAATTAGGCTCATTATAGAATGTGCCTGATTCAAAAACATCAGCACTATTTTCCTGTAAATGCGGCATTTTGGAAGGTATGTTTGAGTAAATTTTCTTGTAATCATGGCAGCAGTAATTGTAAACCAGGCGAAGGTTTATTTTTTTTAGAAGTCTTTTAAACAGCCTGTGTAAAAACCTCAACTCCTGGAGTGAAAAACTTTACCATTCAGCCATTGTCTGGGTGCATTTCTTTGCATAGGGCACAATTGTCCGGTGCAAACTGCGATCAGGCCTAATTTTGTGGGTGTGTTTGTGGCATCACATCATTTGCATAATTCCTTCAGTAAATCGGATGGTAACACAATGCAGCACATGCAAATAAACAATGCTATCAGTGGGCACAGTTTTTCACAGTTTCACATTCTTAATTCCCTCGTGACTCGTCGCTCTTTTCCATGCAATCACAATGAATGGAGGTTTTTAGGCTTCAAAAAGGACACAAAAGCACCATAAAAGTATAATAAAAGTGGCCTTTACGACTTGTGTGCTGCAGTCCAAGTTTTCTGAAGCCATACGATAGCTTTGTGTGAGAAACATGCTGAAATTTAAGCCATTCACTACATCTGCTTAGTAAAGAATAGTCTCTTACATAGACTTTTGAAAGTCTAATCCAGTTTGCAGCTTTTTCTGACCAAGAACCGCCTACTTAGAAAGGAAGACACCGCCTGACAGAATGACAGATGGACTTTGTGATCAGAAATGTTGTCTATCTACAAGTACTGATTATTTAACATGCATCACTTAGAAAACAAATAGTTATATACCATTCTGATATCTAGATTATTGACTACACAGGGTTTAAATAAAATATCAGGCATAAAGATTTGATGCCACTAATGGCAAATTGATTGTTTTCCCCTCTAAACAACTTCTGAATCTTAACACAACTATGTATCCAAATGGCCTAAAAAATTCTGTGCATTTACTCCCAGAATCTTCAGGTGTAGATACCAGCTAATCAGACTTAGTTTTGTGTGCAGTATTCATCAGAAAATCATTGAGTGGACTGTGGGCGTGCCGTCTGAGGCTGAGACTAAATGAAGAATAACCAAAATAACCATCTGTTCATCACATCCATTCTACTACAGAATTAACATTTTACTGCCAACCTAGACATTCTTCTGATGCAAAGAACTCCAAGGCACTTCATCTAGGCATTTTGAGGCAACATTTTATCCTTCATTGATTATTTTATTCCAGAATGCATTGTGATTAGCTCATTGAAAAAAATGTTTTTTCAAGTGTGCTAATAGTATACTGCTTTTAAACTAACAATAAGAAAATACTTTCAGTCTTTTTATGTACTTCTAAATAAGAATGTACTTTATGTATTGCACTTTAAGTATTCTTGACTTATACTGATAATAGTCTAAGTAAATTTGGCTTGTAGTTGTGTTAACTCTTTTGATTGAGTCGTATTTCACATTTTAAATATTGTCATATAAACTTACATCACATACTGTTATATAAATTTACATTGTTTGAAAATATTGATTTATAAAGAATTTGTTCCTAATTATATTATTAAATGGCCAAAAACGCTGACAGTGGCTGGCAACCAAAAAAAAAAAAAAAAAAAAAAAAACGCTGGCGGGGAAAGAGTTAACATTAATCTTGCACAAAAAAACAAACATTACGTAACACTTAATTTGAGCATTTACTCTCCCTTTCGAGTGCCATAGCAATGTAAAATTTAAGTTTCAGTTAAAAAACTAAAAGAAACAAGTTTATTAAACTCAAAATAATGAAACAATTCTGGTTACTTAAAATGTATAATCAAGTACTTTACATGTTTTAGTATGTTTGTCAACACATCAGAATAAGAGTAATTCTTTAAAGTGTGACAAAAGATTATTAAAACGTAATGGTTTAAAATGTTTTTTTTAAATATTTTTTTTATTTGACATTACAAAGTAGACACTTTTTTTTAAAGTGTACTTAAGAAAGGCATGATCCTAAAAAGGGCCTAGTGACTTCACGTGTCAAGTTAACGCATAGAGTGTTCAGTCAAGTAAGATAATGTAAATGCTAGTTAGAAAAGCTTTAGAATTAGTAGCAAACAGCACTCTAGATTGTGTTTTCTATGCATGGTAGCACAATAAAGAAACACTTGTTGAAATTTCAGAGTGCAGTTGTTGTATAAATGAGTTACCATAAATGTCAGAAGGAAAGCAGGGAACTGTCATGCCCCTGTGTTAATACTGTATGTGTGTGGTGTCACGAGGCTTCAGGCTTTAGCATTATATGAGACACTGTCAATAAGCTGTCTGTTACACCTCACACTCATGCCTTATGGCATTGATTGAAGAATTACACCTCTGCATCTTCTCTCTCTCTCTTTCTCTTTGCTGCCGGTGGCCTGCGTCTCTGATCCATGTAGGCGTGTATCACAGCATGGGTTTGCATGTGTCCTGTTGCGTTTCACTCGTGCGACTCGATGGGAGTCAGTGTATGTTTGTGTCTTGCTGTTTCCTAGAGTGTTTTGCTTCATGGCTTTCCAAGCAAGTTTTTTTCCTTTTTGTTTTTTGGCACTGTGTGATTTGCACCATGTGGAAGCAGATCCCCCAACCATCTTAATGTACTTTCAATTTTATGATGACTCAGTCAGGAGGTTTCTAAAAATAAGACTATATGCTATACATTTGTGATAGTATATTGAGCAAATGTTAGACTTTCATAAGCATCCTTTACTAATTTAGAGCAATGTATTGAATATGATAAAACATTTCTTAGGTTTTGATGCTTGGAACATAATCTGCATAATCAGCAAGAATTTTCGTACTGATTCAAGGTGTATTATGATGGCCTTTTTTGTTTTGGTGATTGTCTATCCTGTGGACATGCATAACCAAACTTGTTAAATTTAGCTAGTGTGAAACTAGTCAACCAGGATTGTCTTCTTGATTAAAACTACGGTGGCCGAGAGAGCTCAATTTGCTGCAACTGAATAAAACACATGCAAATAGAAAAACACCTGGAAATTAAGAAAACATCTTCATCAGGTTTACAACATGTGTGTGCTCCAAATACTCACAACACAACCAAATACAGAAACACGCTGCAAAAGTTCACAACACAAACAAATATAGAAACGTGCTGCAAAAGCACACAACATGACCAAATACAGATCAGCTGCAGCGCGTTAAGCTCTCTCGGCCACCGTATATACCAGTTAAATTAATTAAAGTAAACGTTAAATTAAATTAAATAAAAATTTCACAAAAAATTAGCACATATTCAAATTCAGTTACAAAACATATGAGAACCAATCTGTTATTTTAGTATATACAATAGTTTTTATTCATATTTTGACAACAAAACAATAACAAGACTGGAACCAATGGCCTTTGGCATCATTGATGTCAAACCTGGTACAACACATGCATATACGTATTTGAATAAGGCCTTTTTTATGACTTTATGATCCTTTTTTATTGTTTTACATGTTATGGAGCTTGGCATCTCTGGTCACTATTTTATTTCATTCTATGTAAAGATCAGTGTGAACACTCTAAAAAATATCTCCTTTTGTGCTCCGTGGAAGAAAATTACAATTTTTTTATGACATGAGTACATGATGACAGATTTTAGGGTGAAATATCTCTTAAGAAACCTGATGAGACTAGCAACCAATGCTGGGGACCAGCATCTGATACCCAATATTCACTGGTGTTGTATTATGCTGGGCTGAGTTTCCCGATAACGTTGTCTCTTAGCGCGCTACGAAGACTCTTAAGGTATAACTTAACTGAAGGTATACCATTTTTAGGCGTGTTCCCCGAACTATACCTTAGAAAGCTGCTTAAGATATACCTTCTTACGTGCGACGTTACCGGGTGCTGTCCGTGGCAATGGTGCTGAATCTGCTGATATCGATGACTCGAGAATCAATTATTCACTCGTGTAGGGGCTGTTTATGTGAGAAAGCGCTGTTCTTTATAAAATAAGCACTTCAGAAATAGTTGAAATTGCATTTACTAGGACTCATGGGATATTATAAAAAATAATCCGAACTATAACAGCCTATAATAGTCTTGCCTACATATTTTAATATTGTATCATATATTGCTGCCATAATAATTTAAATTTTTTTATGTGCTTTCTTCTCTTTCCCATTTTTGTTCGCTGAGGTGAGCTGCGATGAAATATTGTTCTTGTAAATACTCTCAAGCATTTCAGTAATAAAAGTGTACGTCACGTAGCTACGGTGCTCGGCAGTGATCAAAAAGGATTTAAACAGTGAATTTTGAATCTCTTCTTGTAAACTCAGAGATGTGTATTCAGACGGCAATTAAATTACCACACGACCTGTTTGTCAAAAATCAGTATAGGTACTAATTTGGACAGATATTTTTACGCGGGTTGGGTGAGAAAAAACACTGATATTATGGATTCGGACGGCACTAAAATATCCGACTTATCCCTGTAAATGTTTAAAATACCGAGCCCATGATAAACAATATTAGCGTCCGAATAGGACTTAACTGACAGTAGCCTATGCTTTCACTGGCCTTTAAAAGCGCTAATTAAAATAAATGTATAAAAATTTTATTATATAGCCTAGGCCTATAATAATATAATTAAAATTCTAACAACAATCAGTGTAATGACAATTTTATTCTTTGCATGAAAACACTTGAATTAGCCTAATTGAACACTGTCTGTGTGTATTAAAACTTCAGAATTATATTAATATCGACCTTTAACAGTGATAAGGTAAAGCTAAGAGTGGTCCAGACCAACCTTCCGAACGTATGACTTACAGAAGGTATACTTTACTAAGAGCGTTTCGGGAAACACGTATTAACGATAAGGTACAGCTTAAGGTGTAACTTAAGAACGACGTAGCGTTAAGAAGGTTTCGGGAAACTCAGCCCTGGTCTTTTCAGCAGGCACGTACAGTACGGCATGTCTCGGTTTAGCAAATCATATTTAGGCATTTTTAATGAGTATTTACAAGTGCATTTGTTTTTGTGTGTTTATAGTGAAGTTGTGAGGTCATCACAGTCTATTTGCGCATGTTCTATAGATCCAGGTCCAAGAAGGAGAGTCCAGGGCGGATGGATACAGCAGCAAAGCTTCTCTCTCACCCCATAATTATTGACTGTGTTATGTGCTGTGGCTTATTGGCTTCACGTTCTGCCAGCTTGAATTACATCCCTCAACGTCTGGTCACGTACTCCACCAGCCGAACTTCCAAACTCAGACATCTCCTGTGATTTTGGAGGAATTAGAATTGACATCTTTGAACTTCCTTTTGAATCCTGCAGATTTAGGGCGTATTAACAGAGGAGGAAGTTGGCTTACGCTGAGATGTGTCATGATAGAATAAAGAGTTTACCTCACTTCGGACACCTTTCATTTTGTTTTTACTAAATGAAAATGACTATGCATAGCAGAATTCCCTAGGAGAATGTGTGTCCTTTGTTAAGAGATGTGCACACACTTACATTTTAATGGTCCGTGATCCTCCCACCCGGATTTACATCAGTCAGGTTGTCAGGCGTTCATCGCCTTTATCAGTTAGCAGACAGGTTGATGTCTAGGAGGTCAGTGACAGTTTTTCATCATTCAGTGTGCATTTCACAAGAAGTGACAGTAGAGTGTGCGGTAGCAACACTGGGGAGCAATTGTCACAAACTATAGTAACTAATATCCTAATATCCTTTCTCAAAGGGGTCGTCCCCAAGAGGGGCACTTGATGCCCCCCTATTTGTTTTATTGGAGACCTTTGGACTCTAGAAAGTATAATTGATGCTTTCTAAGGCAGTAATCATAATTACTATTGGTCAGAGGTGAAATTATTGTTCCCCTCGCCCACAGCCGATTCTAAAGATTTCATTGGTCATGCCAATCACAGTGCTGATTGCCTATAATGCTATAACAAATACTAACCTCTAACCCTAACCTCGCTGTAGTGTGGGTAGCACATCCTGATTAGCATTATTGTTTGTTGTGATCAGATGGCTCCATGATATTTCTGAACTGAAACCATGAAGTCTGACCTTTTCTTGAAAGGTGACTGTGTGATTGTTGTGGGCCAAAATTTTCCCTTTACAAGCTAGGAGAAATTCATCATTTACATTGTTGCCTGCGACCCAGATGGGAGTGAGGTTTGGGGGTGAGTATAAAAGAAGCCATCTGGTTAGAGCTGTGCACTTAAATCTCTCTCCCCTGACCTCAAACAAATGAGACTAGGCTCCAATCTTTAGCATAGTTGTTAGCCTCCCCTCTCTATGTCAGTTGACGCTGGTTCGAATCCGACTTAAAGCTGTGTGAGTAGGACCAGTAACCAGTGGAAAAAAAACAAAAAATCCTAAATCAGCCAAACCTGGTTTGCTGGTCTCCCAGCTGGGTCAGGCTAGTCTGTTGGCTGATTTCCGAGGGGTTATGGGCACTTTTCAGCTATTTCACCCAGTTAAACCAGCTAAGCACCTGCTTGGCCAGGCTGGGGCCTGCAAACAACAACAAACCAGCTTTTTTCAGCAAGTTATAGATCAAAAGGACCAGGTGCACTCTCTCATGGTTGAGCACATAAGCCTTTCAGAGTATACTCTACTCTACACTAGTAGGCTTTTGTTTTCAAGCACTGAAATCACTCGCTGTATACAGACTGTGTTTGTGGACGGTCACTGTGATTTTGCCAAGTAAGATCCTGGAATAACATTCCGGTCCTAAAATGTAGTCCTAACCCTATCCTTACCCCTAAACCTAACCCTACCCATAAGTTATCCCTAAAATCAAAAGCAAATGATAGGCGAATAAGAATAGTGTAGAAGCACCTAACCCTGGTTGTAAGCCTAAGCTTGACATCCCTCATATCTAATTGGTTTAATTGGAATGTTGTTCTAGGAACATGTTGTACTTGGTAAAAATCACCTTTGTTCTCCGTTTGGGGAGATGAGTAGACTGTGCTGATGATGAAAATTATGCCACGCAGACTGTCGGCTAGCCAAAGTGGAACACGAACAAAGGAAATACATACTCTGGGTTTAAGGTGGGCTCTTTTAACTTTTAACCACTAAGCAACCACCAACCACCCAAAATGTGTAAGAAACCAGCTAGAACCCCCTAGTAACCACATAGCAATTTGCTAAAAACACTAAAAACCACATTAATCTAATCATAACTGACCAATTAGAATGTCCATTGCAGAATGCAAACATTTTACCTTTAGGAGTGCTTAAAGGTGCTATTCACTGGGGCAGTACTATTAAAGGCACATCTTTGCACATTATAAAAACATTCATAGTAGTAGTATTAGTGTTAGGTACTGCTATGCTCATTTTAGCAGTAGATAAGGTACAAAGTTGTTCTTTTATGGGTGCTTCCCAAGTGACAAGCTGTTGCACCCCCAAAAGGTTAGATTACACTGTAAACACTCCTCATTTTAGGTCCTCGTTCCATGCTAATTTACATGCTTATGCTATTTCTATGCTGGGTAATATTAGCTGCCCAGGTGCAAACTGCTAATCCACACATTCACGCTAGATGAGGTGCTGATAAGACACTGCGGTGAAACCATCGAGTTCACTCATCACCTCTGCAGTCTGATGGGTGAGAGGGTTCGTTTACAGAGGCGTGGTGGAGACAGCGTGTCACCGGGGGTTACAACATCAAGAAAGTCTGACAGCAGTCAAAGAGCAAACGGAAGGAGGGTATATGAATGGTTGCCTGGCAACAGAATTAGGCAGTTTTCAGCTTTGGTTTCCAGTCAAAAAGAGACGTGCTTTGCTTTCACTGTCCATACAGAGATTGTCACCTGTCAATTACCAAGTGAATCTGCATAAATGTGTGTGTGCCAGGGGTGTATCCAACATAAACTCTGCATGGGACGTTTTCACCTCAGTGTTCAGGGAGTGGTGGGCAATGGTTTGTTTTTCAATGAACGATTCTTAAAATGGTACTTTTGACTGAACCCAATCTTGAATATTTACGTGTTTCCATCAGGGTGGCGTAAATCAAAAATTTGCAGAGATTATGGCGGCGATTTCAGCGCTGAGTATTGCAATCAGACTGCATAATGAGTATATGGTGTGAGAAACCGTTTGAGTGAAATGTTGTTTTCATGAGAAAAGCCAGTTAGAAAGATGGAGGGGAGAAAGATTGAGCGTAATTGCTCTGTAGAGAGATAAAAGAAGACTGAATAGGCAGGAAAGAGAAAGACAGCAATGGTTTTGGAAGGATACAATAAAGAAAACAATTGTGGCCTGGAAAAAAATAAGCCAGAGAGAGAGAACATGTTAGAGAGAGAAGGAGAGAGAGAGAGAGAGAGAGAGAGACAAGAGAGCTTGCTACCAAGAGGTCAGTTTTACGCCTCAGGTGGAGCCCTGTCTTCATGCCACTGTCAGATTGTGTGTATGTGTGTGTATATTCACCCTTCACTGCAGCAAGTGCATTTCATTAGCTTAATTTTCACATAACAAAGCAGCAGTCACAATCTACTCTTTACTATACCTAGCATCAGAGCCTTACTCTGACAATAGTGGTTCCAAAACCTAGCAAGCTGTCACTAGACAACATTTTAAGCAGCGGTGGATGAAGTATACAAATCAAGTGCTTGAGTAAAAGTTCAGATACCCTAATAAAATAACACTCCAGTAAAACAGGGTTTCCGCGGGGCATTAAAAAGCATTAAAAGTCATTAAATAGATTTTGCGAAAATTAAGGCCTTAAAAGGCATTAAAAAGCATTAAATTTGATTCTTACAGGCATTAAATTTTTTTTATAGTTTTGAAGAGAATTTTATATAAATTTATTTGAATATAGCCTTCATAATTAATAATTTGTATTTGCTGTCGCAAAATATGTAAGTTCGTGTGATAAATACGCGGAACCAGTTTAGTAATTGCTTCCGGCCGGAGCAAAAGTGCCGTGATGCGGAGGTGACGCACGTCTGTTGTACAGCGGTGGACAGGTCTGAACCTTGTAAATAGTACATTGTGTTTAATTTGTCGTTTAATGAGATCTAATATATGTTGCTAGTAGCGAGAATAGACCCGACTGTTACACGCATGCACTTAAATGGTCCAGTAGCAGAACTTTTGCCAAGCATGTCAGAGGTTTTGGGTTCTAATCCGCAGTAAGAAGTATACATTTTTCCCCTCGTCAAAACCGATTGTTTATTAGTGGTTGTATATCAAGCAATGACATGTTTGTGTGCATTGTTTTGTGATTTCACCGTAACAAAAAGAGAGTCTCTCCGCAACGGATTGAAGCGCGCGTCTGTTGTGCACGAGCCGCAACAGAACGCAGGCAAACAACGTGTATTGTTCTTCTATACTCTTAGACGCAGGGCTCTCAAGTGTCACGCTCACATTGTATTTCTCACGCTGAAAAACTATTTATAATATATTGAATATGCCGCAGCGCCCCAAATGTCTCTGGCCGCGCCGCTCTCACTACGAAACCGACAGGAATCAAGCGCGTCTCCCCTGCAGTTCTTACTATTCAAGCCTGCCACTTATCAGCCAATCAAAAAAAAAAGAAAGGGTCTACACATTAGCCAATTAGAAAAAAGCACTATTGTATCTGGGTAAGATTGAAGATAAGTCATGATCTCCTGTTTTAATGTTACAAAAAATTCACAACTTGTTTGACACAATGGCAACTTGACTGCTGTTAGAGAAACGTTTCCCAGATAATTATCATCAGTTTTAATGAGTGTCTGTAACTTAGTCAACAGTTTTACAGCCTGTTCCCTAAAGCTGGTCGCACACCGAACGCGCAGCTCAGCGCCACGCCACGCCACGTCTAGGACAACTCTCACCTGAAAATCTGATAACATCAGCAATTTTCTGATTTCTTTAAATAAATATAAAACTAAATGTATATTCCAGCACAGGGCTAAGTCCGTATAATACATTACTACTATTTGAGACACATAAATGTAAATTTAATATATAACTATGTAAATGGCGCCGTGTGGCGCTGCAGGATTTTGAACACGGTCCAGAGCCGTTGCTGGGCGCCGCGGACAGACGCCGCCGGTGTGTGTACTCTCATAGAGAATAATGTGTTCGAATTTAAAAGACCTGGCGCTGCGTGGCGCGGCGCCGAGCTGCGCGTCCGGTGTGCGACCCCCTTAACCCTAACCCAGCCTGTTCACTGACAACACCTGCTCAGAACAAGTAGTCTAGGCCTAGTCATATTTTCGTCATCGCACGATGACTGACATATTGTCACATTATGAACATTTCTCTCTCCAAATAGGCTTAATAATTTTGCATAGTCGATGTTATAGGTCACTTTTAAAATCATGTCATATTTTATAATTATATCCGGGCCATGGATGCATTAATCATTGCATCTGTCTTTCAAAGATGTCTGGTAATAAGCAATTAATCATGCTCTCATCCGCCCTGAGAGGAAAGCCCCTAAAAAGGCCAGGTTAGTGGATGCTGGCCCAGAGAAGGTGGAGAAACGGGCCCATTAGAGGAGGAGACGGTGCCGGTAGAAGAGGAAGAGAATAAATACTTTGTATTTGGTTGAATTGTCAGTGCCATGTGTCAAATCTTCTCTTTTGCAAGTGTGAGCAATTATTAATAACAACAACAAAAACACTAATAATAATATTACTAATGAAACACCACCATTCCTGCGACCCGTCCTATACGCCGCGAGATGTTTAAAAAATGGTGGGGACAATCGACATGTCCCACCCGCAAATTACACCTATATGTTCCAGAAAAAAAGAGAGAAAAAAACATTTTATACATTTATATATATATATATATATAATATATATATATATATATATATATATATTATATATATATTTATATATATATATATATATATATATATATATATATATATTATATATATGCATATACGTGGTTAGTCATGGGTCGTATATGGCATTAAAAATTTTTAAAATGGCATTAAAAAGGCATTAAAAAGGCATTAAATTTCATTTGAAGATACCTGTAGAAACCCTGTAAAAGTATTTGAGTAAATTTGATTAGTACTTGAGTAAAAATAAAAAAGTACTTGATTGCTTAATGTACTTAAAGGTGGGGTATGTGATTTTCTTTTTCTTTTTCAAAATCACTTGAAATCCTATTCACTTACTGGCTGTAAATTAGAAGCACTGAAATGAAAATTAAGCAATTTAATCATCTGTGGAACGGGCAGGACTCGAAAAACTCCAGCCAATCATTTTCAAGACCATCTAGAATCATTGGACAGAAAATGCGTCACTCAAACGGTTGTACCATGCCCCCTCCCCCCACCCCCCTCGCGCGCGTGTCACGTTCGTGCGCATACTCAAAGCTCGTGACCCACTCACAGGAAGTGCATGTCGCCCCGGTACAAAGAGAGAGAGAGCGCATCTGAGTTTTCGCTCGTGCTTGATTGCGCGTTCATGTTTTTCGAATGGGTGGAGTCAGGGCCAGCGTTGGAGAAGAGAAGGTAGGACCTTATGTGTTGTTTATTTTTAAAATCTGCCGGCCGTTTTGCAAATCTCATACCCCACCTTTAAGGTCTTAAAAGCAAAAAGTACTGATTAATTTGTTATTTATTTAGCAATATACTCCATCTTAGTGCTCAAAATATGTCTGTCTTTTTTTTTGTACAGATGACAACATTATTAAAACGATCCCCCTTCACACGGATCAGCGGAAACGACTAATAACGCTGTATTATGCATGCCAGACAAGTAGTTGGCAATGTCACTTTGTAAAAAAAGACTACATATGCATTATTTTACCACAGTGCACTCGAGCAGAACGCACATGCCTATAGACACAAAATTGCATAATTTATCATTTTTTTTGGTCTGACTTTCATTCTAATGATGTAAATCTTGATAATACTGTATTATTACTTTTTTTCTGGGTAAATGTCATCTTCACAAAGCCAGAAACATACACTGTAATCCCAATTTTGGAATGTTCTCCTCTGATATAAAGTCCTGTTTTACTTCCTTTAATTTAAGAAAAATTTAAAACCTTTGAACACAAACGCTTCGAAAACATGTATCATCCTTGAGTCTGTTGTAAGAAACCTTTAATTTTTCATGATGGCAAAATGTTATATTGTGTTGATTTGTGTAATTATTATAACCACTTGTGATGATGCCCCCCCCCCCCCCCCTATTTATTATTGTTAATATCTGTGTTCTTTCGTTTGCAAAAAAAGCCTATAGACTAAACACATAATAGCCTATGCATGTGCATGACATCACCGGTTTGACCACATTCAGCCATTTCATACAATGAGCTTAAACAGCTCGCCCTTTTACAGCAGATTTAGTTCACACGACCTAAATTTGATTTTCATTTAAAAATGATAAATCCAAAAATTCGGCATTAGTAACTTACTTTTTTTTTTACTTGTGAACTCGTGAATTGTTAAGTGTAGACCGGATCATTTGAATCAGTAAGTTGCTGACTCAAGAACAGATCCAATCAGATCGGTCCAATTCATGAATGAATCGTTCAGTTCGATTTGCCAACCGATTAAACGGGTTAATTGAAAAAAAAAAAATCAGCTTGTTCACAAATTTAACGCCATCTCGTCTTTGAGTGAGTGATGATTTCTTCAGTTCAAAATAATTAGGAATGATGTTTTATGAAATGCAGTGGAGTAAAAATTATGAAACTTATATAATTCAGAATGGCAATTTTTTTTATAACAAAAGTTAAATAAAATGTATGTGCTTTTTATGATTATTACAGTATCACCTAGTTAGCTTAGCAACATGCTACTGTAACATCAAAATCTTTTGGAATCAGCTGTGTTCAATATCTTATGTGCTGCCCAATTTGCGTACTTATTCATAATATCTAAGCCATTTTTGTAAGCAGTGCTCACCCTAAAATTTAAAAAGAAAAAGTGCACTTTTAATACCCGGATGATGCACTTCCTTAATAAAAAAACAACAACTGTGGAATGTTGGGCACCTCATACACTATTGTCGCAGCTTTACTTACATATACAATAGAGAAGGGCTATCAGACTCAACTGCTAGATGACAGTATAATATTTATAACCTCATACACTTGATGGTTGAGTATAGTGCAAAGTATAAGTGTATATGTATTGAGACACAACTTCATGTGAAGAGCACTAATATATATAGTGCTTGTGTTGCACAGTGTTTATTTAGCATTCTAAATCAGTCTCTTATGTGGCTACATTTCTATTATGATGATTCCTTCAGGCACATTCACACAGAACACATCCTAGCATAAAAAAAACAGCTTGATGGAGCGTAACAGAATTGAACAGAAGGCACGTTTATAGCGGCATTAACTCCTATACACCTTTGCTAATGGGTAGCATTCTTGACATTAAATACTTTTGGAAATTTGTTGTCATGGCATTTTGCTAATTATTATATGTGCTGCTTTAATGAGCTCATATAATTTGAAAGACTGCAGGACCATAAAATAAAACTATGGAGGGAAAAATAAATTTCCATATACATTTGTTTAAATTGTAACCTAAAATATTGATGTTAATTACAAAAAGCTTATACACTTACATTGAGCTTAACACTATATTCTTCATCCTAGAAGCTCTCATTGGTCCATTGTTTTAAAACTGACATTGATTTACTGCACTGCATGTCAAACTATTTTTAACATGGCATAGAATCGTAAGAACAACACACTTGTGGTGTGAGACGTTCCGTAACGGACAAATATGTTTGTCTAGTCCATATTTACCATAGACCAACAATTAGCGCAGACAGAACGCAAGAACATGTCCTGTGTGCACAGCCCCTTAGAAGACACCTGCCAATGTAGGCAGTAAACAGCAAGGCAGCATGCTAGCTTCTGTCTATTTCTCCCTTTCGGTCTCTTTTTTCCTGTCAAGGCTGTACGGCAGTTCCATATGTTCATTGCATTCATGAAAATCTTTCCTCTCCAGCTAAAGTTAATCCTAACCTGCCTTTCATGCAAAGACCGCCTTTACAGCACACTGCTCTCCCACGGCGGAAAACCTTGTCTGCTTTTATAGTGTGGGATGAAATGTGTTATGGCTCATATACTCGTTCATACTCCTTTGAGAACTGTTAGAAGCCGTGAATAATCTCTAGAAATTGCTTCCATTGTGATTACAGCGCAGGAAGTATAAAGCATTCTGGTGGAGTTGAGACTTCCTGCTTTGCTACCTGTATTTTAAATTAGCATATAATTTGGGTGAAATTAATTTATGTAGATTAGTCCTGGTTGATTGTTGGCTGTCTAATCAGATTGTGTGTGAGTGAATGTGAGCGTGTGTGTGCATTGGCCCAGTTCCGCGTACGAAGCTGGTGGTTTACGTGCTCTATGTCCCAGATTTGTCTCTCTGTGGTTTTTCAGCTCTTTGAAGCATATTTTTCTTTTGCTTCCCTGCAATTCCACACTCATTATAGGGACTTATGAACATGCCTTGCTATTACAGTATACATCTTCCTTTTAATGTTCCCATTTACTTTGACGTTGTCAACAAGGTTCAAAATAAACTTTCGGCAAGCTCCAAATGCAAGTAGAAATTGGCTTTAGTGAGTTACTCGCCAGTTGGCCAGTTACGTTGTTAGGAGCTGCAACATAATACATGGTTTAAAATGGCTACATTCAATTATTTTCATCTATGAATCATTTTTTTATTGCCAATGTGTAAACAGCTTGTGATGAAACTTAAAAAAAAAACGAGAACTTCCTAGGTTGTCTATGAAAGCATGTACAAGGATTTTTATGTGAAGGACGTTTTTGCTGGGAAAATCAAAAGGATGTGATGTTTACGCATGCTCCCCAGAGCCTTCCATTCTATTCCAGATGGAGTCACTAATGTCAACAAATGCACAGCACAACACAGACTCCAACACAAACTAAAATACATAAAAAACCTTGCTGTTTAACATTGACATAAACAAAGTTAATCTGTAATGATTCAACAATGTCAACTACAATGACACATTAATGAATGCTTATACAATGTTTAGGATAATGCCGAAAGAGCCATTCTGTACTGTAATGTCAATGTGTGATACAAAGAAAAGGGATTAATTCAATAACACTCATAACAATGTAATTACCTTTACCTCATCTTTCGGCATGATGTCAGTTAATTGACCTTTCGCCAGCCCCTCCCCCAAAACGGGCATTGTCCATTCACACATCATAGCACTATGTGAGCAGGTCCGTCAAACATTGACTCCAAGCAAGATAGTGAAGCGGTGCGCCCACGGCGTTTGTAAATCAGACACTATGTACCCCGAGAGATTGTCTGGAGGAGTTGTGTTCTTTCCGTTTCCAAAGCCGAAAACACAACGTCAGCGGTGCCTACAATGGATAAAACATTGTAGACGGCCCCACTCCCAGTTAAATGTGTCGAACATGGTTAACTCGCGTGCAGCGTGCGTGAGACTGAGACACTGAGATTAGTCAAAGAAACATGGAGGAAGCAGATCAAGAGGATCCACAAAGGAATTGCGTATTCTAAAGGGTTGTTGTTAACATGATATTTTCGGGGGGAAATGAGCAGCAGTCACTAGCAGTGCAGCACCTGTAGACTACAGTTTAGAGGAGTGCATGTTCGCAACGGGGAAAGCATGAAACTTACTTGACAACATCAGTTCATATCAATATCGTAGCGAATAGAAATAACCTTAAATAATGTATGGTTATCTGCATCTTTCCGTCTCTTATGTATAGTTACTTTTTAAACATGATCGCATTCAGCATGACACGCAAGCGGTTGCAGGTTGGTTGGTTATATATTTCTAACTCTAAACAATTTTCCACTGAACCAGCTTATAAAATCTTCTTCAAGGCTGTGCTGGTTGCATTTGAGGTAACGTTAACGTTAATAGTTACAGGTCATGGGGTTTCTCAGATTTCGCTTGAGACCGGTAAGCCTCGATAGCAGTCGGGTCACCGTGATTTTGCCAAGTAAGACATGGTCCTGGATCAACATAATTTGTTTATCCTGGATCAAGATTCCTGTCCCAAAATGTAGTCCTTACCCAATCCCTACCCCTAAACCTAACCCTACCCATAACTTTTCCCTAAAATCAGACGGTAATGATAGGTAAATAACACTGATGTTTAAGTACTTCACCCTGGTTCTAAGCCTGAACTTGACATAAACTGGTAACTTGTCCCTCACATCTGATTGGTTGATTGGAAAGTTGATCCAGGATCAAAAAAGATGTTGATCCAGGAACATGTGGTACTTGGTGAACTCACGTTCACCATAGCAGTCGTGTCTCCTTCATTGCGTAGTTTTATATTTTGAATATATCCAGATAGGAGTCCGACGTACCGTCCGCGGGCCGTTGGGCTGTTTCAGAGGTTTAATTCTTGCAAGATTTTTTTTTTACTAAAATATGTAAACATGTTATACATCTTTGGAAAGCTGAGATTCTTGTGATTCGAGCGATGTAATCCATTTTAAGATACAATCAACACAGCGGGTACAATCTGTCAGTTTGTCAGACCACCAACAGCCAAAAAAACAAAAACAAACTGGAAGAAACTCACCAAGGAAGACTCTTGTTAGTCCATGATCCATTACATTCCAACAAAAATGGTTTGGTTACACTGTAAAGGGTCCATACAATCCAATTCAATGAAGGATTTAGTCCATAACACATTTATTTATCAATAAACATCCACGGAATATAGTACTAGCATTTCGCGTTAGCCGCCAGCACGATCACAACTTCGACGCATTCTATGATCTAGTTTCATTTGAAAAGTAAACATTGAAGGAAATATGATATCAAAATGGCCGCTGACCCCTGAACTTTTGATAGACAGGTCATTTGAGCCAATCGGTCCATGATTGAGGTGTCACCTGTTGTCAATAGCCAAAGAGCGCAATGATGAAGAATGGTGCCGCCCTCTCTTTTAGTGACAGTAAATCGACCCAATTGCAATAGAGAATGGAAATGACTGTCTTTTTTGACAGCCAATGAATGTCTGTAATGATTGATATGCAGCTTTAGTGGGCCGATCCCTCAGGTCATGCGCGAAGTTCGTGCGCAAAGCACCGTATTGATTCATGCGTCCGTGCGTAAACAGACCATTGGACGAGTTGACGATTTAAAGTAGCTAACAGGTGCAATATGGCAAAGAAAACTATGAAAACCCACTTCTTACTCGAAGAAATGATTGAACAGTGTACTCGCCGTGATAGTAATGAGTCGGAGGATGACATTTCTGACGAAGAGAGCAATGTGTCATCCATTGATCGGTAGCAGAGGATTTGTTTTTGGATGGTGGCGACGTCACTCTCGTCTCGACAAGTAAGTTTTATTATATTATACAACATATTTGACTGTGTATACTGAGGTATGTGTTTGTTTTGAGGTGTATTTGTCAGCTTATGTCGTGTGTTTGGGTTTTTTTGTCGAGTGTATGTGTGTGTGTGTGTGTTTTACGTGTAAGCTACCTGCTAACTTCTGTCGTGTGCGCTTGTGCAGGATTATTTGTTTATGTGGGCTCAAGCACAGGTGTGTGTGTGTGTGTGTGTGTGTGTGTGTGTGTGTGTGTGTGTGTGTGTGTGTGTGTGTGTGTGTGTGTGTGTGTGTGTGTGTGTGTGTGGGGACATGTTTTTCTATCCTGGTGGGGACATAAACCCGAATGCACACAGACTCATGGGGACTCGAGTCACTGTGGGGACCTAAATAGAGGTCCCCATGGGCACAAAAGCTTATAAATCATACAGAATGAGTTTTTTTTTAAATGTAAAAATGCAGAAAGGTTTATGTGATGGGTAGGGTTAGTGTAAGGGGACAGAATATACAGTCTGTATAGTATAAAAATCATTATGTCTATGGAAAGTCCTCATAAAGATAGCGTGTGTGTGTGTGTGTGTGTGTGTGTGTGTGTGTGTGTGTGTGTGTGTGTGTGTGTGTGTGTGTGCTCATGAACTGTATAACCTGATTGTTTGTGTGCATGCTGTTCTGTTTATATGCTTGTGAATACAGAAACAATGTAAATGTTTTGTAAATTACTTATTTCTTTGTTGTTGTTGTTTTTTTTTTTATATCACAGACCATCATCTGATAATGAATCAGATGAAGACTGGGAGCCTGTCAGGAAAAAACTGCATACTGAGGGACAGAATGACAGCACCTCGTCAAAATGTATATATATATTTATATTATTTTTTTATTTTATTATTGATTTTATTATATATATATATATATATATATATATATATATATATATATATATATACACATATAGTGTGAGTTCAAATATTAAAGTGTTTTAGTACCATAGCACTTGTTTTGTCTCTTTTTTTGTAGAAAGTTTGGTTTCAAGAATTGAAAAAAAAACTATAATGTGTTTATGCTTCAGTTACTATGTGTCAGCAATTATTGCCAGTGATAAGGAATATAATAGCCCTAAGTGTAACCTTTCATTAGAGCCCAAAATTATGACTGTAGAGTAAAGCATTCAAGAATAGCAGCATTTTATGTGTCTATGGTCACAAAGGGTCCTTTGGAGTCTCCAAGTGGCCTTTTTTGGGAAGCGCCTAGACATATACTTAGATAAACATGTGTAAAACACTCATTTTCTAAGCTATTGTTATAAAATTTTAAACTGGGTTTGGTAAGGCTTCATGCTGTGATCTCATTATGTTTTCCAGCTAATAGCTCCCAGCTGTAGTTATCTGCAGGCATCTGTTTAAAAGAAAAAATGTAGGCGGATTTTTTTTGGTCCTTTTACAGTGTGTTCAAAGTTCTATTACACAATACCAGTAAGACTTACAGTGATTCTGACTATGTAGGAACAAACCTCTGAGTGTCACCTTTCAAAAGAACCCAAAAGCATGCATATACTCCAAATGGTTCAAGAACAGCATGCAATTTAAATTGGGTAGGCCTTTTTTAGGCGTTTTAGGCAAATTTTGCAGGAATGCTAACAGGATATCCCTCCACTGCATACTGTAACCCCTTTTGTCTCAAACTGGAGGATATCGCGGAGATATTGCTCCAAAAAAGTCACTGACACGCACGGGTATACCTCTTCCCGTCATGGCAATCTTGTCGCGCTGGTCGTGTTTGACCATTTGTTGGTCGGACGTAGCAACAGTAACTAAGGGGGGCGGGGCTCGGCGAAAGGCTAATTGCAGAGCTGGTGCAAACGTATCCACATCTCTATGGTCAGATGCTTTCATAACTGCTGTTTTCTCACTGCTGTCATTTTTTTGTGTATTTATTTTATTATTGAGAGGAAAGCGTGCAGCGCATATTTACATAGCCTATTCATCTAAACGTTGCTCTCATCAGCATGGATGGAATCATGATATTTTATGATAGTATACTGCAAAAAAGTTGTTTCCGACTTTTTTTTTTACTTCAAAACAAATAATGAAAAGGAACTTTGTTGTGAGTATATCATGGCCTTGAATGACGTTCAGTGTCTTGTACATTACGTCACTGATTTGGCTCAGGCTCGCTCGCCTCACCATGGAGTGTGTGCATGAGTGCGAGCACAATCAATAAGTTGCTTGCTGAAGTTCACTTAACGCCCACTGGTGTCGCTAATAACAATGGCTTCTGAATTCTACATATAGCCCCTTTAAGTCAAATTGTAAGATTCATGCACAGTTGGATGCTTCTCAATGTAAGTGATTTAAAGACACTCAATTGTTTTGTTCCTGAATGAATCAGTGTTTTTAATCGATTAAGTTAAAGATTCATTGACTCACACATAAATACAGTCACCTTTTCATTCCTAAATGAGTTAGTGTTCTTAAACAAGTCATTTGAGTCAGCCATTAAACATCTTACTCATAAAGACAGATGATACATAAATCAGTGTTGTTGAATGATTTGGTTGAGTCAATTATTCAATCACTCACTCATAAAGACAGTCACTTCTGTCGTACCTTGAATGAATTGGCCGAGTCAATGATTCAATCTCTCATTCTTAGGCTACGTCCACATTAATCCGGATACATTTGAAAACGGAGTTTTCGTTTAAAAACGCTCTCCATCCACACTAGCGTTTTGAGGCGTTTTCAGACGTTTCAGTGTGGATGAGAAACTTATAAATTTACCTTACTGCGCATGCGTGAAACCTCACAAAAGCTCACTGACAGATGGAAAAATAAAGAAAGGTATCGTGCAATTCTTCTAACATGATAATTTTATTTAGCAAAATATCTCACCATTCACTGATGGTCGCACTCAGTCACCATATGTTTGGTCTAAAACGCGACTGCTCTCCTGTATTGCCGCAGGACAGCAAATGTGTGTACATTTTCTATCATCTGTGCAGTACTGTGATATGAAGAGTGTGCAAAGTAACATATTTTAGCAACAGTGTGAAAGTGAATAGCACATAACAGGCACAATACCGGTAAACATCAGGTAAACATCTATTGGTACAACATGGATCACATGACTAAACTTACGTCATCGTTTTCAAATACCTCCGGCTTCACAGTCCACACTACAACGCGAAAACGGAGTTTTCAAATTTATCCACTTTGGAGAGCGTTTTCCAAAAGCTACGTTTTCGTTGACTTAAAACGCCGTTTCAGTGTGGACGGAAGGCCAAAACGGAGAAAAAAATATACGTTTTCAAACGAAAACGTATCAGTGTGGACATGGCCTTAAAAACATCACCTTGTTTCATTCCTGAAAGAATCAGTGTTGTGGAATGAATCAGTTGAGCCATTCATTCAATAACTTGTGCCTAAAGACGGTCACTTGTTTCATTTAACAATTAATTAGTGTTGTTGAATTAATTGGTTGATTCAATGACTCAGTGATTCACTGCCTGAACAGTCACTTGTCATCATCTCCTGCCATAAGTGCAATCTGCAGAACAATTCACTGAAAAATCCCCTTCACTAATGTACAGTGCTGTTATCATTGTGATCCATGTTTTCATACGCTGTTATTATTGTAAATATATTTTCATTTTAAGAATGCTGCTCAGCCAGTCAAATTCAAGACTTGAGTGTCTACTGCATTTGAATCTCAATTGCTATGCATATGCTGCCACTAACAAAATGGAACCCTTGATGTCAAAAACAACACCAATAAATACACAATAGCCATTGACTGAAACAACAGCTATCATTCATCTTGTCCACCCCCATCTACACCAACAGTGGCGCTTGTTGGCGCGTCTGAGTCAGAAAGCAGCTAAGCGGAAAGGGAATATTGATGGGGGATGGCTGGGCAGTGCCTGCACCTTGATGCAGATATTAAGCAGATCTGTAGGCTGAGTAAGGGAAGGCACCCTGCCGCGAGTGACTCATTTGGTTGGTCGTGGTAGACTAACTGTGAATCTAGAAGAGGAGATCAGCTGTTCAGATCTGTCTGTCCACAAGTGCCGTTTATTCGCTACCCTTCTGCTTCTCTCCTCGCCCCATGCCTCCTTCTCTCATCCTCCACCACTTTCCTGTCTTTTCGCTACTCTACTGTACTTCCTCCTGTCCTCTCGTCCTTCAGGGGCCTTTCTCACACTCATCTCACACCCTTAGACAATCACTCTCCATCACTCTCTAAGGGTTTTCACACTCACCCGTTCCTCTTCTGATAATGCATCGACTCTCTCTTTCTCTTGTTCTGCAGGTGGAAGAATGGCCCTCACGTTTGTTCTTTCGTTTCTCCTCGGGTCTTTCTCCCTCACCATAGCCTCACGTAATACAACCACAGGTAATGGAGATGTGTTTGCACTTTTTTTTCTTACATATGGATTTGTGTAACTTTTCAATTTACTGTATTTCCTGTTTTCAGTTGTAATTTGTGTTATTTAAAACTTTATTTATTAAGATGGGAACTGTAATTCAGTACAAATTAAATACTAAAGAAAAATACTAAACATTATTATTTGTTTTTAAAGGTGCACTCAGTAATATGGTTTTTGTTTTGTACTGGCCGATATGGTTGTCTTGGACTTACTGACACCTAGTGGCGTGGATGTATCACATATAATTAAAGTTTTTCTTTCACTCACAAACTGCAAAGTTCAGAACTCAGCCAAAACATAATTTCACTATTGATTCACAATAGATTCAGCACTCAGTATGACTTCTCATTTCATACATTTCAGAGCAGTGTTTCCAGTATTTTTATTGAATGAAACCGGTTATTTTAGTTTTATTTATAAACTAGTATGTATTAATATTTTAAATTTGAATTAGATTTTACTTACTGTATTTTCAGTTCAGTTCAGTTCATTTTAATTTTAGTTTAAGTTTTGTAATTTGGTTTGCTTTGTCATTTTTATTTTTGCTTCAAATTATTATTATTTTTTACATCAGTTTTACTTTTAGTTATTTTAGTACTTCAGCTTATTTGATTTCAGTTAATTGCCAAGGCAACACAAATTTAGTTTTTTTTATATTAATTTAAATAATCAAATATTTACATTTTATTTTTGTCAGCTTTATTTCAATTACAAAGAAATATATTTTTTTACCCTAAGAAAAAGGTATTGGCCCCCAACTTTAAGTGTGTGTGTGTGTGTGTGTGTGTGTGTGTGTGTGTGTGTGTGTGTGTGTGTGTGTGTGTGTGTGTGTGTGTGTGTGTGTGTGTGTGTGTGTGTGTGTGTGTGTGTGTGTGTGTGTGTGTGGTGTGTGTGTGTGTGTGTGTGTGTGTGTTTCAGGTATTGTTGTGGAGACAAGGATAGGAAAACATTTTTTATGTTGTGGGGACATAATTTTGGTTCCCATGAAGAAAACAGCTTATAAATCATACTAAATTGTTTTTTTTATTATGTAAAAACAACGTCTTCTGTAAGGTTTAGGTGTGGGGTTAAGGTAGAATGTAAAGTTTGTACAGCACAAAAACCCACCATGTGTGTATATGTGAGGGAGAGTGCATTTCATGGGATTTGTGTGTCAGTTTTTGTGTGCATCTATTTGTTTAATTGTTTCTGTTTGCTATGTAGTGTGTTGATATTCCGGGTGTGTAAAATGGTCTTATTCACTGGTCACATCAGTCAGCATCTAGAATTGAATTTTTTCTCACGTCTTCTCCATCCAGCTCTAATTGCCTCCTTCCTATCTCAGATATTACAAGCTTAGCTAGTCTGCTTTGCCCAAGCTGAACGACTAATGAAACACAATATCAACACTATTAGATGTCTGACAGCTATAAGTACATAAATCCTCACGTATATAATCCCTCCCATGCATAATTGTCCTGTTCTATGGCCTGTTGAACAGAAACAAGAGCCTGTGGAATATCCCGTCACAGTGTATCGCCTGTCAGATGAGCGTTGACTGCCATTAATAAAAGTCATTGCCAATGTTTTGTGTCTAGTAAACAAGAAACATAGGAGTAAAAAAAAAAAACATGTTAGCAAACATAAAAACATGGAAGCCTGCAGTGTAACCTTTTTTGATGTTAACCATTTTTCTGACCAGATTAATATTAGCGATGGAGACATGTTAACATTAAGTAATTTTTAAATAAACCACTCTGTCTACAGAAGTACTTTGTTTGTATGTAGCCTACCTTGTACCTTAAAGGAATAGTTCACTTAAAATGTACTCATCATTTACTCACCCTCAAGTTGTTTCAAACCTTGAAATTTCATGGTTTGCCCAAGGATGGCATAGTGCACGGTATACACTGTATAGTGGCTGCTATTCTGAGGAATTAATTGAAACGGTACGCCGTCCACAATGATACGCATTAGTATCCTACATTGCTGTCACATGACCTCATCAATTCAGTGTCTATTTCAGTTATTAAAAAACCTTATCAAATCAGCTGCAATTTTGCACACCTCCTTCTTGACTTTTTTAAATTTGATTAATCACACTTGAAATGGATGGTTAAGTCAAGCAGCATCGCATTCTAGTATTCCGAGAAGTGTTATCTGTTGTGTATTGCACATATCGGCAACTTCAAGTTTCTTTCTTCTGCTGAACACAACAGAAGATATTTTGAAGAATGACAGAATGAGAGAAACCCAACATAGTGTTTGAATTTCATAGTAGGAAAATAAATATACAATTTATATTATATTACAAATACAATATACTATACATTTTGTAATATGAAACCTGACACCACCCACTAGGGGAGGAGCCTGCTAAAATAATTTACAGTGCCGTTTCCATGGTAACGCAATGTCCAATTTCAAAATGGTGAGTTTTTGAGTTCGTAAGCTTTCAAATGATAGCTACCTAATTTATCATGATTACTAAAAATATGTTATACGAAAAAAAGGCAATAGCCTAAATAGAGCGCCAAGCTTCCTTCTAGTTGGGACGGTGACAGTTAAGGGGTTAAACCACACTGCTAAAAAATAAAGCTAAAAAGTGGCATTATTGATAACTAGTCGACCATCCTGACCCGTTCCATATACAGAACGAGATTAAGCATTCAGTAGAAGAGTGAAAGCCGTATATATCTGCAGTGTACGTGGTCTTCTTGAATACAGTGTGCAGTCACACAAAATGCCAGAATACATGTTGTGCAGAGTAGACTTGGCATTTTAAACTACTCTACAGTCTATTCAAAGCTGCAAACAGCAAGCCAATGGCAAGCATTTGATTTTGATAATGCTGCTCATGTTTTTGTCCCTAAAAATACCCTTACACACAAAATGACTAATACACACAGGCACGTGTGAACACACTAGTGCACACAGTCATGCTGGTCGGTCTTGCCCCTGGGCACTGGGTTTGGTGATGACTGTAATTAGCTGCTGACACTGTAGGTGAACCAGGCTGTAATAACAGGCTACAGCTAAAGCGCTCTTTCATTCTGACAGCAAAAACCCGGCAGAGCCTTGAGCCCAGGCGACACCGCAGACATTTACGCAGAGACATGAATGACTCAAATATAATGGAAAATGTTGTGTAGAGGAGTACTAGTACTATATATGCCTATATTTGTAGTCTGTAATTACAATAGGCTCTGCCAGTGAAACCATTGTAAAGTTGGTTTTAAATTTTTGTGGGAGTGTCTTGTCAAATGGAAGATAATATATAGCATCCTATTCAATAATAGTGGCAATGGTGAATTTGAACAAACGGCTCAGGAGCTTCCATCATGGCTGTCGCCATTGCTTCTGCTAGCTCTAAGCTACCTTAGATGTTCAGAAAGGAGATACTGCCATCTAATGGACAAAATGAGTACTGCATATTGTGATAAACGTAAATGTAATAAGTAGGATTTCACAGACATCCTTCAGAAAACATGATTATCGTTGAACATCTACATATTTTTTTCCATCAGGTTGTGCTATCATTCGCCCGCCAAGAGATGGAGGGATCAGATACAGGGGCCTGACCCAGGAACAGGTGGGAAGTATTTCATTTATTACTAATTTATTATATTAAATATGTGTATCTGTGAGTTTGTAGGAGAGATGGACAAGTTTATGCTTCTGTTGAAAATGTTGGGGTCGGTAGTATTAATTTAATATTTTTAAAAAGAAGTATTTTAAGCTGACCATGGGGGATTTGTATGATCAAAAATACAGTACAGTATATTATATTAATACAGTATAATAATACAGTGAAATATTTTTACAACTTAAAAAACATGTTTTCTATTTTAATATATTTTAAAATACAATTTTCTCCTGTGATGCAAAGCTGAATTTTCAGCATCATTACTCGTGTCATATTATCCTTCAAAAATAATTCTAATATTCTGATTTGCTGCTGACAAAACATTTCCTAAGTTAAAAACATTTGTGCTGCTTAATATTTTCGTGGAAACCATATATACATATATACAGTAAATTAGGATTCTTTGATAAATAGAAAGTTCAAAAGGACAGCATTTATTTGAAATACAAATCTTTTGGAAAATTATAAATGTCTGTAAGACTGGAAAAACTGGAAGAACTGTAAGAGAGGGGTACTCTCTGAGAGAACAAAACAAATTACCATTTGAACTCACTCTTGTGCACCATTTGAGACGCAAGTCTCACCTCAGAATCATTCTAATCTACATCTTTTACCTCGACTCGGAATTGACCCTTCGCAAAGACCCGCCCTCCTTAGTTACTGTCGCTATGTTCCGACAAGCTACGCCGCTCTCACGCTCTCACCATGTTCTCACACAGTGAAAAATATCATCGCGGAGCAGAGAGGAGACTGACAACACGCGGACAGACAGGACAGACCAGGTTACTTTTCGGTTACTTTTAAGCAGAGGTGGAAAGAGTACAAAAATTTTCTACTCAAGTAAAAGTACCATTACTTAAATAAAATTTTACTCAATTACAAGTAAAAGTACCGGTCTAAAAATATACTCAAGTAAAAGTAAAAAGTAGCTCGTTTAAAATGTACTCAGAGTAAAAGTAGCTGAGTAACTTTAACAGCGGGGGTGTGGTGGGGGACTCTCTCGTGCAGGGCTGTAACGTATGAGAGTTTCACAGTATGATAACGTCTCAGAAAATATCACGGTTTATATAAACTGTATTATTAAATTATGGTTATTATTATCATCAGTTAAAATGACAGTTAAATAAATGAAACATTTGTTCAATAAAACATATCTAATCAACTAATTTCAATAATTTATTGAAATTATGTTGATTAGATATGTTTTATTGAACAATTGATTATGAATTAGATTTTATGAAACTTATTTTTATCATTAACTTATTAAAATGTTTAAAAATAGAGTTCTATGAAATGTTTCTTATTCAGATTTTTTTTCTTTTTATGATTTAATACATATATTATCAAAAACGGTGGTAATAAAAATAAAAGTTTAGCAAACGTTTTATCCTTTTAGTTTTCGGCAAAGTACAAAACAGATTTACTCAAACCATGGACAAATAATATATATTCCTTAAATAATGTTTAAATAAATTGTAGTATTATTATTGTTGTTGTTAATATTATTATAGAGAAGTAGGTAGCCTACATTCTATTGTAGGCCTAAAATAGTAATATATAATTTCTTCTAGTAAAACCGAACTTTTATTTTGACGGGTTGTTAAGTCCTGTTTCAGAGTGTATTTGACAATGTTTTTTCTCAAATAAAATTATGAAAATGCTCATTAGGAGTTCTCTCAGAGCAGCTCTGGAAATGTTCATTTATGTCCTCGTATTGTTTGTGAGATGCTGAAAACAGCATGAGCGCGTCGCGTACTTGAGTATGTAGTAAGTAAACAAAACAGCACAGCTCATTCACACAGAGACACGCAGAACAAGCAGATTATATATTTACATACATAGCAGTCTTTTGTGCTTTAATATTCACAGATCATGTCGCGATTTGATTTATTGTACAGCTTACTTTCGATTTATTCATCCTTACATCTACCAGTTTGCTTGTTTTACGTGACATCCGCATTATACTTTAAACTCCATTTTTTTCTCTATCCAAAGTATTCCCTGATCAGGGCTTCACATACCGGTATGTGTGCGAGTGAGATTTCGACAGCATTTCGCGTTCAGCTGGGTCTGCGTCTGTCTTGTCCGTCATCTTCTCCATATAGACTAGGTGCACGTGGCCGCCATTTTGGATTTCTGATCAGGGAGTGTACGGTTGGACACTTCCGGTTTCGCTTTACGCCGGTGCAGGGAGCCGGTGAAAGCCGAAATTATCTCTTATAGTGGTTTATAGAATCAATTATATCATTTAAAATACTACTAAGATATATATTACTATCACACGAGCAAATGGCAATTAAATGCATGGATGCAAAGTTATATTAATGAATGAAACTGTTCACGAACAGATTGTATGGCCTCATGCTGCATACACAATGAGAATTATGCCTTCTGTATAGAGTTACTTATAACTACGATTTTATTTGATTATATCAGCAGACCTGATTTTGTGGGACACGAGGGAGAGAACTTGCTATTATTATAGGCTACTATATTTATTTTGTCTTTTTTCAGTGATGCTTTAAATTGCTAATAGGCTTTATAAAAATGTTAATGACGGCGCTGACCGGCGCTGTGAACGTCACTAATAATATAAAACTAATTTTAACAGCACGGGTCTATTCAATCTAAATAATTAAGTGAAAATAATAATCCAATCGCTAAAAAGCTAATTTACAAATAAATTCCATTAGGAAAGACTAAGATTAAATGGGTTCTTACCGGAGTCAGTGATCTCGAATGTATATTTTTTTGTCTGATTTGGCAGCTTCGAGTAGGGCTTCTCATTCATTATCTGTACATCTCCTTTTTAGGGTCACCTGTAACTGGTTTTTATGTATATTTTTTCTCCCATTCCTTAGTATACGAACAAGACGCGTTTTCTTTTCGGGAGCTCCGGATAGATCCATTTTTCTGTTGCATTTTTTCTCAGTTTTCCCGCTCTGACTAGAACCAATAATACCGTCGACTCTGTATGTTTAGTGTTTTATTATTAAATTTTTTTATTGTAGAATTGTAATTTAAAGGACGATGAAATTAAATGATGCAGACAAAATTAAAATGCGGGACACTGATGACTTGCGGGACGCGGGACAAAGCTTCAAATTTCGGGACTGGTCACCCTAGTCAACGGGTAATGCATGAAAGCTGACTTCTTTAACGTGACGAAACGGTTCATAACGACACACAACAGTGAAGTGCTGATCTGAAAGGCAAGTTGCTTCCTTTGAATTTTAAAAACACTCATTGTGCATCAACAGCATCTGTCATCAGGGTGACAAAAACACAAGGTCTGTTGTTGGCATTGCTTTATTTGGTAACATTATTATTGCTAACTGTTTGTATTTTAGTCATTTAAATGCATATAAGTATTTCACCTGTGCGTTTCTATGCTTTCTATTAGGCTACTGCATTTATTTGTGCAAGTGAGATGAGTAAAGAGCATCTTAAATCATAAATATTTCATTAATCATTATCTGTCTGTTTTTATAAGCAGCACAGTAGCCCACTGTAAAATATCACATTTAGCTATATTAAATTGTTTGTTAACTAATTACAGTTAAAAATGTAGCCTAAATTACTCACAATTATTACAAATTTTTTTCCGCCGTCGTTTTTATCTATAAAGATAATTGATGCAAAGAAAGCATGTATGTAATGTGTTATTGATCGAGCAACTGATGTAGCCTAAGTATCAGAATTGAGAAAATAGTAGGCCTAATTATGGAGATTTAAACAAGACAGGGCAAACGTGTGAATGTTCAGGCAGTATTGTATGCAAACAAATAAAATCGTAGTTGTAACTCTATACAGAAGGCATAATTCTCATCGTGGATGCAGCATGAGGCCATACAATCTTCTGTTCCTGAACAGTTGTATATTAATCTGACTTTGCATCCATGCTTTTAATTGCCATTTGCTCGTGTGATAGTAATATATATCTTAGTAGTATTTTAAATGATATAATTGATTCAATAAACAACTATAAGAGATAATTGTCGGCTTTCTCCGGCTCCCTGCAACGGCGTAAAGCGAAACCGGAAGTGTCCAACCGTACACTCGCTGATCAGAAATCCAAAATGGCGGCCACGTGCAACTAGCGAATTGTGTTGTGATTTTAGCGCGTCTGTTCTCCCGCCCTTCAATCAATCAATGCTGTAGTTTCCGGAGCGCGATGTTTTCATCAAAAGCATATTTTTTTTTGTATTATTTTTTTTTACTCAGTAACGGATATGTTTTAAAATGTAGCGAATTACAATACTTCAAACAAAACATACTTAAGTAAAAGTAAAATTACAGATTTTAAAAACTACTTAAAAAAGTAGAAGTACACAAAAAAACTACTCAATTACAGTAACGCGAGTAAATGTAATTCGTTACTTTCCACCTCTGCTTTTAAGCATATTAAAGGTTGTGTAGGTAAGACATTTATAAAAAACTTTTTTCCAAATTTGTTTAAACTTTTTTATATATATCAATGCATAATTAAAATCTAAGTACTCTGAAAAAAAGAGTATAAAAATCGATTGACTCTAGACCGTTTAATCTGCATTAAACACAGCTCATTATTTCGAACCGGGACGAAACAACGGATTGGCCTAGGCGACTGTCACTCTCTCGCAACCATGGCAACCACCCCTTCGCCACACAGGACCTGTGCCCGGTTGCATAAAGCACCTTAAGTTTTTCCCTTAAGTATACCTAAGGGGCGATTTCCCCTTACCTAAGAGAATAACTTAAGGGTGTTGCATATAATCTCTTAAACGGTTCTCTTAGGTAAGGGAAACATTTAAGTGTTTCACGACAGCGATCCTGGATTCACGTTATAAAAGTCTGTTGTTGCCATAGATACGCAAAACACTAACATGTCGGAATATCACGTGTCAGTCCAGTGACGCTATCACGCAACACCGCGTTAGCTCCGAAAGTGGCGGCAGGTTGTGTTGTTCACGGTCTCATGCTTTGGCATTTGTTTAGGTTTTGTGCATGCACTTCTGGCTCTGTGTCTCGAAATAAAGCTGAGTATATTTCCATAGCATACCTGTTTTTTCTGTCATGATTCCTTTTAAAACACAGAATCAGGTCGTTCTCCTGTGATTTTTTTTTCTGCACCGGCCACACACTCTCCGTGCGCGCACTGACTTAACGCTGTGATAGTCTACATGCGAGTTGCGTGTAATGACAGACGGACAGCCGTCTAGTTTGATAGCGATGTCAAATATTGCGCGTCGATCAAAATCGGTATTCTTGCAACAATTTTTCATAGCTAAATTGGTCCAAAGGGTTCTCCCTATTCCCTATGATCTTCAGCTGGTTCCATAAATTCAGCAATGTAGTCTTATTTTTGTCCGCGTTACTCTTAAGGTTACGATTTCCAAACCTTAAGTTATACTTAGGGAAATTACCGTTAAGGGGTTTTATGCAACACTTAACGATTACTTAAGTGAAAAAACAGCATTTAAGGGAAATTCTAAGTGTTTATGACGTTTCACTTAAAAAAACCGTTAAGTAACACTTAAGGGTATTTTTCTGCAACACCCTTAGGTTTAAGGGAAACATAAGGGCGACCTTAAGGGAAAATTACACTTAAGGTGCTTTATGCAACCGGGCACTGCCCTTTTGCGCGCACTCGTTTGGTTTGTGTAATTCAAGAGCCACGGAACCTAGGATTACCAAAACAATGGCAGAGAAAGACCAATCTAAGTCCACATTTGCAGTTCACGAAGGCAACCCAGTCAAAAAAAGGAAGTCATTTACATTACAAGAAAAGTAATGAACAAAAAGTTGTTGGATAAACAAAGAAATAAAACTCGGGTGAATATCTGCGAATACCCTAGTAGCACGACCTCTTGCACGACCTCCTCTGCTTCGCCCTCGACCACGGTTCTGTCCTCGAGCTGACGATGTGGTACTTGTCTCGGGAGTGTAGTCCTCATCAGAATCAACTATGCTTTCATCAAGCAAACTCTTACATGCAGAACATCATATATACTGTATGTTATAAATCTTACACAAAATTCATCTACATCACAGTGTAAATGATGGCAATGGAACAACGTGTATCACGCAACCTGTGTTTAGCTTTGCCTTATAGATAACTAGCTCGTTAGCGAATCAATAAATATATATTGTAAAGTTTACCAATATCAATATGCTAGTTTGATAGTGAGTAATAAAATACAACTTATTTGTTTAACTTCATAATGATAAAGTTAGATTTTTTTATTTACATGTGTGTCTGACATGATGTCACTACATGCACTCGTTCCTCTACTCTTCGCTCGTCTCAGGTAAATAATGCGTCTTCAGCTCAGCTGTCAGAGTTGCTCGTTCATGTGTTTTGGGGGTGTGGCTTTGGAAGGAGACCAGAAGGGAGGGGGTGAAGTGAATGGAAATAATGAGCTGTCTTTAAAACAGTCGTGAGAGGTCTACAGACACTCGATTTTTATACTTTCTTTTTCAGAGTACTTAGATTTTAATTATGCATTGATATATATATAGAAAGTCTAAACAAATTTTGAATTTTTTTTTTTTATAAATGTCTTACCTACACAACCTTTAAACAAAGTCTCACCTTTCAAATATGGTCATTTTTTGAAAGAAATTTAAACAATAAATACCGTTTTGTGGCTCTTTAATGTGCCGTGACAGATCGCTGTAGAGCATCAGTTAAAGCTGCTCGTGATCCGATCCTCTCTTCCTTCTAGTTCATTTATAGCATCAAATAAACATGAATTAACATAAGAAGGAATGTTGTTTTAACCGCGGAAATGCGCCAGTATATTCAGTTTTTCAAGTTCAAATCCTCCCATGTTAATCTACTATCTCTCCTGACTGCTTTGTCCGACAAAATGGCGGATGGCGAAGTATGATTGGTCAGAACACCTGTCAATCAAGCTCCACGCGAAGGGTCAATTCACCCAAGAATATATATAGTTTAATGTGAATAATTATCATACAGTATCACACATGTTTGGTATCATTTGAAATGTCTCAGTGCGACTGGTACAAATGTCTCATTCCCAAAGAAGTAAAGCAAAAGGTAATAAAGTTCTTAAGAGTTTAGAAATATCTTGCACATAGAAAGGTGTGTCTTCCAGGCAAATTGTCCCCTGTTTTCAGAAGGTGTAAACAGTGTCCCACTGTTAGCAAATGGTTCCATGTAAATCAACTTCTGCCCCCAGTAAGTCTGTGACAGTGATTAAGGTGAATGTCCACTGTGAAATCATGTTTACATTTGAAATGAGGTCTGCCTATTTAATGAAATACAACGAGAGCTCAAGGTCTTTCTGTACCTCAGATCAGCCCGTGAGGCTGAGAGTCGCCGAGTTAACATTTCTCTAGAGCAGGGGTCTCAAACTCAACTCAACTGGGGGCCGCTGGAGGTAGAGTCCGGGTCAGGCTGGGCCGCATCAAGTATTCCACAAAAAATAGTATTCAAGTATTCCAAAAAAGGAGCACAACTGATCCAATCTTCTCAATATTTATTATTAACGTTTCTTCTGAACTGTTCCTCTGAATTTGAACATTCCTTTCTGTACATGATTGCTTCTTCATGAGCCGTCCTTCTGACAGTTGAAGTTCATTTTTTACTAACTTTCTTTGTCTTTTCCCTATAACACATATTTGTGATATTTATATTTGCCTATGTCCTTTTTATTTTCTTTATACAACACATTAATGATATTGAATTTTTTTTTTTTTTTTTTTGGAAGGCACATTTCCTTTTATTATACTTAGAAAAACAATTATTGCTTTTGAAATACAAATATTTGCAGTCATGTCTCCCCGTCTTATTGAATTCTTTCTACACATGTATGTGTCTCAAATTACTGACTTTGCACAAATCAAAGCAAACCTTCTTATCAACCTGCTGGACACATATTACAAGCTCAAAATGCTTATTCTCACATTGTTTTAGAGCAGGGGTCTCCAACACTTCGCTCGCGAGCGGCCAGTAGCTCGTGGCCTGATTGGTGGTAGCTCGCCAAGGGGCCTGTTCACATATCGCGCTCACATATTTTGCGCGCTCAAGTTCGTTATTTCAAATGTAGGCGCGCGGCAAGCGCGCTCATAATTGAAGCGACGCGCGCAGTATGTTTGCACTTCGCGGTTGTCTATGACAACTGACAACAAGCCCACCGTAAGCTGTCACGAGACTATCTATGGTAGCCCATAAGGGATAAAAAAATCTTTTTTTTTAAAACGCGGCACACTCAACGACGGGCCGCACTAACATTAAACTTTAATGTCAAGTAGGGGGCCACAAAATATCACCCCGCGGGCCGCGAGTTTGAGACCCCTGCTCTAGAGCATTTGATGTTTTGCATTGATTGTCTTCGAATTGAATAGTTTACATGTCTTTTCTGTCACTTGGTAAATTTAATAAAAGTCCCAATTCATATTACTGATCCCACACTTAACAGTGATTACGTGATTAAATTTGTTGTAACAGAGTTCTCTCTTTCTGGATGCAGATCCGTAGTGTTCAGGTGTTGCCGGTGGATTATGAAATCGAGTACATCTGCAGAGGGAGCAGAGTGATTGTGGGACCAAAGGTTAGGAAGTGTCTCCCTGACGGCACTTGGACTGACCTGAACCAGCGCAGCAAATGCTGTATGTTCAACTCCTTCTTTTGTTTTATGCTAAGGTCTCAAATGTTTCTAGATAAAACATATCTTAAGTAGAAGCATGAATAGTTTCCACATTTAGAATTTTGGGCTTTTGACTTACTTTTTGATTGAGATATTTTGTTACAGAAACTTTGCTTAATAGTTTCAGCCATCTTCAGAAACAAAATTATTAAAACATATTGCTTGAGGTTAGTGACTGTGTTTTAATGCTATAAACGTAAATCTGGAAGGTCTTACAAGCTCAGTAAAAAAAGAGGAAAGATTTACATCATGATGACCTCCTGGTTTACTAGACCAGCAGTCAGGACTTAATGTGAAAATGTCAACAGCGCAGATAATTCAGTCTGAAAACTTAAATGATGCTAATTGTAATTACCACAGACTAACTGTGCCCAAAATTAAGTAACTAAAGACGATTTTGGGTCTGTGGAAAAGTTCAGTGAAAAGCAGTGTATAAGTAAATAATAAAAAATAAGCTTTAACTAGCTTAAACTAGATCAATTAAAATGAGTACATCATTTTTATTTATTAAATAAATAAATAAATAAATAAATAAATAAATAAATAAATAAATAAATAAATAAATCTAACAGTAAAGTACTATAGTGTATAGGGAAATAAAACGTAATAAGGTAATGCATTTTCCAAATAATATTACACTCATTTATTATATTAATTTTCACCCTATTAATTGGGTCTTAATACGTACAAATATAAGTGCCTATTTAAAAAATAAATTAATAAATTAGGGTGGGATTCCCTTGCCCAAGGATGTTCATTAGTAAATAGTGCACAGTATACTGCTATTGTGAGGAATTCATTGAAACGGTACGCCGTCCACAATGATAGGCATTTAAGACATTAGTATCCTAAATTGCTGTCATATGACCTCATCAATTCAGTGTCTATTTCAGTTATTAAAAAACCTTATCAATTCAGCTGCAATTTTGCACACCTCCTTCTTGACTTTTTTTCATTTGATTAATCCCACTTGAAATGGATGGTTAAGTCAAGCAGCATCGCATTCTAGTATTCCATGAAGTGTCATCTGTTGTGTATTGCACATATCGGCAAATAGAGAACTGTCAATCATCCAGGTATTTCATCTGTAGACTATTTACATGATACAGTAGCGTTCAAAGGTTTGGGGTTGGTAACATTTTTAAAAAATATACTTACCAAAGCTGCATTTGTTTGATAAAAAATGCAGAAACAGTAAAAAGGATTGTGAAATATTATTAGAATTTAAAATAGCAACTGAATAAAGGTAGGCTAATTTATAACTGTGATGGCAAAGCTGAATTTTCTCCAGTCTTCAGTGTCACATGATCAGGAAACATTTCTTCTTAACATATACAAAATGGTCAGTGGAGGAGATTGAAAATGTACCAAGTATTTGCTAAAAGCTTTTCAGGCATATGTAAGCTTGCTTTTTAGAACTGTCAACAATACAAAAAATGACAATTACTGTATACTCACGGTGACTCTGGTGACTTTCTCCGTTTCTGAACGGCCCGACTGATGCAGTGTGTGTGTGCTGATTCTGAGGTTTTGTTTGTAATACATGTAATGTACATGTAAATGAATATGTGATTCAGATTGCAAAGTTTAGGGTTCAAATAAACAGAACTTTCAGAATCTGAAATTTAAAAAAAAGATTAGTGTCACTTTACTAATCAATTTTGCATCCTTGCTAAATATATTTTTTACCTCAAACTTTTGAACATCAGTGTACACTGTTCATAATGTACATTACAGCAAGAGAAATATGCTATTCTTTTTCCTTTTGAGGACATCCTCAAAATGGAGGTTTTGTCAAATTTAGCTAACGTCTGGATAAGTCTTTTTTGGCAATATTTTCTCCAAAAGTAAGCTATGACAAGTTCACACACACACACACACACACACACACACACACACACACACACACACACACACACACACACACACACACACACACCACACACACACACACACACACACACACACACACACACACACACACACACACACACACACACACACACACACACACACACACACACACACACACTTCAGACTGTCCTGTACCATTTTAAAATCAGACAGAGGGTGTAGAAAGCACTGATGTGTTTGACGTGATCACTTCTGGGCAGAAATATGAACTATAAGTTATAAAATGTTGTGTTATATAATTGGTCTCTCTGAATGATTTGTTCGGTTTTTGCCATCATTTATCTTTTCACTGCTTTAGACAGATGAATTAAAACACTGTTATGCCTTATAAAGGTTAGGTAAGGTAATGAAACATCTCCATTTGAGACTGCTTACAAGAAACATTGATCTCAAATGAATATAAACCACCTATAAGCAACAAGTTTTCATTCAGTTAGTGCCTGGTATTGATCGTATGCTCATTTGTTTATCCTTTACACGCTGTTACGAAGTGTTTAGCTTTATGGATTACTTGAGTTTGTTTTATCAAAGATCCTTTTGTTTATTGGAACATGTTTAAACCTTTGTCATCATCCTCATCGGGACCTGATCGTGACACAAGTCAATATTATAGTTCAATCAGATTTTGAAAGATCTTAAAAGGCGTACATTTGTATAACTGACCCTTCGCTGTTCTGTTTGCGCCTCAGTGCTGCCATGTCCGCGGGTGTGGACGTCTCTGGAGAACGGCCGTGTGACGGTGCACCCTCCAGGCCCAGCTGTGGAGGACACGATACTTCACTACAGCTGTCTGGAGGGTTTCATCCTGGTGGGCAGAAACAGCACACATTGCACTAAGCTGGGCAAGTGGGACTCACCCAAACCCGTCTGCCACTGTAAGTATTTATGTACTTTCAATTACAGAATCAATTTTATAATCATTCCTTATAATTCTCTTATTCTCTTTTTCCTGTGTTTTGCTTCTAATGCAGATGACAGACATTATACAGGTAAGAATTATTTTGGATTCTTTCCATTGTACAATATGATAAGACCAATATTGTAATTATTAAGTAGACATGGACACTGGTTTATTCATAAATAGTTTTTGATGTGATTTTTCACATCAATTAAATTTGCTACTTGGGTGGATACATATCTAGTGTTATCTCTGTATCTTTAATGTATTTCTTAAATCATGTCAAACTGATTTTTGGCAAATCAAGTAATAGATACATTGGATCCCTTGTTCATAAAATCTTAAAAGTGTATTTTAAAAAACCTATACTCACAGATAGGCTAATAGAATATTAATGAAATAAAAGGCCACTTAAGTGTAGCTACTTAAAGGCACACTATGCAGGAATTCCTTTTTTGTCAAACAGCGACCCCTAGAGTCGCTGTGGAGTACTTGTATTTAACGTTACTGTCGTAAATACCATTTACGCAGAGCGTCTCTGCCATAGACTGGTCTCTGCACTCACGGCCTGATACCCCTTTGAAGCTGTTATTTTAAGGTACAAATCTTGCATAGTGTGCCTTTAAATAAGAGATCTAACGCTAAAATGTGTTTTTGAACTCAACCTGAGCACTCGTGTCCGCTGCTATCAGTGTTATGGATACATAGTGTCTCTTGTGGCGGCACAGTCTTCACTCAGGACGCACTCTTCAATCTATCGCCGTTGCAGAGACTCTCTATTCATTCCGGTGAAATCACAAAATAAAATACACACAAACGCGTCCCTGCTTGTTTTAGCAGTTTTAAACTTTTTCCTTGCCTCAGCCATGGCCACGAGTCGAGCAGGCGGAAAAATAGTAGCAAAAGCATTAGCTTCATGAGTATATCAGAGCCTCTGGTCACGTGACGGTCGTAAAGCGATACGTTCTCCAGGCATTCTCCAGGTCTTCTCCAAACTTACATAGGCGGTATTTCAAGAGGGCAACCCCGATCAGAGCATTGATAGTGTCAGGCGCTGTATATTGGCCTGTGGAATCATTTAAAATAACTCGTATGCGTCTTTAGGTCACAAAGTCCGCGGTGTGCCTTTAAACAAAGTACACTTCCATGACTGCTTTTAAAGGGATAGTTCACCCAAAAATGAAAATAATCCCATGATTTACTCAACCTCAATCCATCCTGTGTGTATGACTATCTTCTTTCAGACAAACACAATCAGAGTTATAATTAAAATTATTCTTGCTCTACCAAGCTTTATAATGGGAGTGAATGGCGGGTGAGATTTTGAAGCCCAAAATGCACCCATCCATCATAAAAGTAATCCATACATCTCCAGGGGGTTAATAAAGGCCTTCTGAGCGAAGCGATCCGTTTGTTTAAGAAAAATATCCATATTTAAAACTTTATTAGCTATAATAACCAGCTTCCGGCAGATGAACCTACACATACTGCACAAGTTGACTTGTGCCACAAGAGTAACCCCTCTCACAGAAATAGGGCTGTGCAACAAACTCAAGCTCCTCTTCTCTTATAGTGAAATCTTCCGACGGTGTTTTGTTCTGCTCTCTTTTTTTAATTTTATTATAATTTTTTTTAATACATTTTTTAAGAATTACAACTACAGTCAGGGGGTAAAATGAGTAAACCAATTAAACAAACATAAAAAGACATATACAGAAACAATGAAAACTTAAATATTAAAAGAAAATGTGAAAATGTTTACAGATTGAAGCTTTCTTATTTTTCAAACCCAATATTGTGTTTAGGTTTTCTTGAATTTCTGCTCTTAAAATTTAAAACAAAGGCTTGTTTTCTTCCAAATTTACATTTATGAATACTAAATTTAGCTAACAGAAGAAGCAGATTAAGTAAGTAATATTCCTTATGATAAGATTTGTCATAAGAGAAAAAAACAAATAACACATTTTGAAAGCACTTTTGAAAGCTGGGCATGATATGAGCCTTAATGAAGGAACAGAAATCTGACCAAAAACAAACTGAATGAGGACAACTCCAAAATAAGTGATACAATGTATCATCACAAAATGTATCAATATCACAATTGAATCTTTTCACAAGATAATAATTACATGGGTAATATTTATAAATGAGTTTAAGTGGAATTTCTTTGATTTTGTTTGTGATTAAATATTTATGAGGAAGTTTCCAGATTTTATTCCATAACAGATTATCAGAACAACCATTCCAAAATGATATAACAGCAGGTCTGGAGACAATATCTCTTTAAAAACAAAGCCCGTACATAACGTTTATTATTTTTAATATAGGAAAGAAAAAACAGATACGGCCTACTTCACTATCAGCAGGATCCAACAAGTATGGAGATAGCAGAGGACAGGTATTTTTAAGAAGCATTTTTAGACCAGAGGGAACATCATCCATAACCACAGCAAAATCTTTAGGAGTAACTGGAATATTATATTTAGAAAGAAATTCAGAATATGTCAACATAAGTCATTCATGGTTATACAGTTGGCTAACAGAAACGATATCATTACAAAACCAATTCATAAGAAATAATGATTTATATTTACACAGAATGTTCTTATATTTCCAGATAAAACACCTGTTGAGAGCATCTGTTTGTGGAAACTAGATCGTTTTAAAGGAAGTTTGGTAATGCTCTTGTCACAAAGCAAAAGGAATTAAAGACCACTTTTGAAAAGATACTGTAAAGTGAGGTATAATATTCCAGATAGATGTTATTTTTTTAAGGAATTGCTTAATCCAGTTAACTTTGAAGGTGTGGTTGAGGGTGGTAAAGTTCAGGCCTCTTGTTCTGCTCTATCCTCTGCGCTTCTGCGTACATCATTTCATCATGCGTCAGGTCAGGGTTTACTCTTCCGCCGCTAATTGCTGCGTACGGCCGTCTGCCGGAAGCTAGCTATCTGAAAGAAGATAGTCAAATACACTTTGAATCACTTGAGGGTGAGTAAATTATGGTATGATTTTCATTTTTGGGTGAACTATCCCTTTAAATACAATAGTACAATTGAATGTACCCTTTAAATGTCAAATTAAAAGTTTTACTTCAAAGTACATTTTAAATCGTTTTCATAATATTTTGTTGTGCGAAGAAAAGTACACTTTTTTAAAGAAATACAGTTTTATGTGTTGACTATCAAACTAAAGCACATGTAAAAAAACTTGATTATAATTTTAACTATTTGATTTTTACATTTAAAGTTGATATATTAAAAAATACTAAATTGCATGTCATCATTTCAAAACTGTAATTACAAATATATTTAAATACATGATGTACAAGTCAGTACATTCGGCAGTACACTTTAACCATATTTCAAAGAAAATAGAAATTATGAAATGGTATATAGAGATATACTCAAGTCCTAATGAAGTGGATCAAAAAAGCACACAAAATGCAGCTGATTGCATTTAATATAAATTTAAACTACAATAAATTTTAATTTAATTAAAATTAACATGCAAATAAGTGTTCACACTTAAGTACATTATTTTAAAGTATATAATTTCCATGAGTACTCATTTTAACAGTATGTGAACATACTTTTTTAAACAAGGGAACGTAAACGTCTTTTTTCCCCTTTATTTTATTCTTTATTTTGAATTATAATAATATTTGTAAAAAATAATTGGGGGGGGGGGCTGAAACTTCCTCTGGTTTTAAATTTTAATTGAGCATCGTGTGTTTTACAATAGAAAACAATCCATGTTTTTTTTTTTTTTCAAGAAATACACTGGCAGTGGCATTGTTGATTCTGAACTGAAATACTTTGACGTTCACCAATCAAATAAAAGAGTAAAATGAAATTCTACTTTCCTGTCAAAAGGGGGCAGTATTTCATTCAGCAGTTAGTGAGTCACTTACTAACCTGAAGGGGGGAGCATTAGACAAGTTAATGTTGGTAATGCAATACCAGAATCATGTCAGAAGATGGCAGTATTGAGTGCACAGCGAGCCGTACATCCTTTTAAGACTGCTATAATGAGATCCCCTTTATGCCATGCATATGGTATGTATAAAAAAATATTTAATAACCACAAAGGTAGCGGGACTGTACCATCCAGTGGTGCATAATCCAACATACCACAACCTCAGTTTATATTGCGTACGATTTCCCAATGGACTGCATGACCTTGACTTCCACATTGCCAGATTGAGGTGAATGAATTGTAGATACTCGTTCTCGATGTTTTGGCATGTGCATGACACTGTGTGCAGAATCTGCAGATCAGCCCGTGGTGTTTGCTAAATTGATTAATGGAGGTGTCACTGTCCCAATATGGCAGTGATGTCTGCACACTGAGAGAGAGGGTGATGGAGGGCCGGCCAGCAGGAAATGAGAGAGGAGAGAAGGATGAAAATGAAGGAGGGGAAATGAGATGGGAGAGAGAGGGAGGGGGGGGGAGATGTAGAGGGGGCAGAAAAGTAGGGGGCTGTGGGAAAAGAGAGAGAGATTTGCAAAAAAAAAAGCAATTTGGGAGGAGGGATGGGAAGAGTAGATGATTTATGAGCTACATCTACTTAGTAAATGGTGTTTTCTCACAGTTTTACCTGGCTGGAAATACACTCCCAGGTTATTACATGCATTCTGACGCCACCTGCGTCTGCTAACATCCATGATAATCAGCACACCAGTGGCTATATATGTATCTATACGTATACCTTCAACTGTTACAGATCACATTGTACTGTCTAATCTATTGTGTCATTACAATTGTGTACTTAAAGGCATAGTTCACCCTAAAATGAACATTTAAGTAATAGATTACTCACCCTGGTGTTTTTCTAATGCCGTATGCCCTTCTTTCTTTTATGGACCACAAAAGGAGAATTTTTGTGCTCATCCATATAATGGCAGTGAATAGCGACCAGCATCATGCTTTTTAAAGAAGACACAAAAGTATAACCGAATGATCCCATTTGACATCTGTCATATCATATAAGTGTTCTGGGGGTTTACAAATCTTGACCTTGGCCGTTGGATTTCGGTGCACAGCTACACAATGTGCACATTCCTATGACTCTGTCAGCGCCGCAGTTCACTCCGTCTCACACACAAAAAAACACACTGAGATATCAAGATTAACAAAAGCACAACACGAAATACAATGCCTAGAAGTCCCAAAAATGTATCTGCGTACTTGACAGTCAGAATGACAATTGACAGATATGAACGCAATAAAATATTTTTTTTTACGATGAACACAATGGATATATTCAACTCAGAATATTTTATATCGGATACCCCCAGAACACTTGGCATATACAACATGTGACTCATGAGTTAATTTGATACCTTTGCGTCTTTTTAAAAAAACACGATGCTGAGTTTGCTATTCACTGCCATTATATGGACGTGTGTGAGAACAACACTAGGGTGAGTAAATTATGACTTAATTTTCATTTTGGGGTGAAATATCCAATTTAAGGCTGCTTTGGACACAGATGGAAATCATTCAGTGGCAAATAATGAGCCAATTCATCCAAGAGGTCAAATGACACAAAATGTTAATGATGCTGACCGTAATTGCTGAGTAGATATATAAATACTGTAGATATGACACCATAGCAAGCAACTTCAACACCCTAGCAACACCTAAATGTATAAATAAATGCCTAGCAATCATACATATAACTTTCAATCTTTTTCTAGTTTGAAATCACATGGACATAGATGTAAATGTAAAATGGGGTTGTTCAAACCGCTAACCCCATTAACTAACTTAGTAGGAGTAATAGTACTTACCTTAACAAGCATGGCTAATTGGCTGCTTATAGATCTAAACAATGACAACGTACTGCATTAGACTATAGGAGTATTGAAATGTCTGGCTTTGAATACACTGTCTAGTCATTTAAAAAGGAATACAGAATATCCACAGAAGGCTGTCTGTGGATATCATTAGGCTTTAGTGGCTGAGACAGGATGATGTGGTGTATTGATTGATAAAAAAGGTGGCTAAGAATGAGTGTAATGAAGGCTTTGTGTTTGTTATGGCTTTTAGTCATTAGACAAGCACACTGCTGCCCCCCGGAGAGAGGACTTTAAGAGATGCTGCCGTTCAATATTGGTGTGTTGAGAATAAAGCTCTGTGATTGGTCCACTCTCAACTTGCAGCTTGCCGCATTAGAGGATTTTAATTAAGAGAGGATGCACACAGACAGTGTGATCTCGCTCTCTCTCTCTTCTTCACCTATCGATGGAGCTCACAGCATGTAAAAGGTCATCATATGAAAGAGTTTCAGTGTCCGTGTGAATGAAAGCGCCATGCTTGTTCAAGTCCGTTTTAATTTATCCTGTTTCTATGCACCTTTGAATGTCTGTTTTGTCATCTCTCTGTGTGTGATAATTTCATGGGTAGCCAAGAAAAGGTCTCCCTCCGGATCGGTTTCCCCTATGGCATTTACATGACATTCCGCAGTGCCCACTCAAACCTGGAACCAGCTTCTGCATCCGCAGACCTAATCTCGTTCTCAACAGAGAAGTCAGTCGAGTGGGAGAGTCAGACCGCAGAGAATAAACAAGGGTTAGCTGGAGCTCTCCTCATTTTCTGAGTCTCGTTTTATTTAAAAGTGTTGATAAATTATTCAGGAACAATCGCAGAATGTTACAACTTGGATTTGCAGAAATGGTTTACACCTCCAGCACAGCGTGTCAAAAAACTGTCCTATTTGCAGTTTTTTCTAGTCCATGTTACCTCCTGCACCTGCAACCGCAGATATCACTAAAATAAAACAACCACAGCTACTGACTTGTCACATATGTGAAGACACCTGCCAAATTGACTTCCAGAAAATGACACATCTGTAACACCTAGCGGGTGACGTTCAACAAGATGCAGCATTCGTCACAGGACAGCACACGGGCTTAGTAAACCACACTGGATTTTTAACCCTTGAGTTATCGTGTTCCATGTTGCACATTGTTCAAGCCCTGGGCTAGTAATTAAAGCTGAAAGTGTGTCATTTTTTATTAAGGCGAGACTTTTTATTAATGCAAAAACTCTTGTCTTTAATAACATGTCTTCTTTCAGACTTGTGGTGAAAAAAAGTCCGAAATACACATTTAGGTCTTTATTTTACTACACTTTGTCTGTTTGTGTCTGTAGATTTCTCATACATTTATCAAAAGTTGGTGTTTAAATCAACATGCTGTTCCTCGATCGCGATCTGCACCCCGTCATCACACACAGCGTTAGAAAGCTCTCTCTCTCCTGTACAAAACTGTCATATCCAAATATGGTCATTTCCTTTATATCTGCAACCAATCGTGAAAGTAAAAGGGGGGATTTAACTCTAAATGCGCAATCTCATTTGCTGATGCTAAATCTTTAAAGGTGCCATGTGTAATAATTGAGGTAAAAATATCCAAAAAATGAGCTACACGCATTAAAAGAATGAGAAGAAATAAGGGCGATGATGTCATTAAAAAAATGAAAAGTTATAGTGTTGCAGAGATATCAACCTAAATTAGCATTAGCATTACTAGCCCCGGCCCGACAGGTGTTGTAATACCAGTTTCGGCCATGGGAGGCGGTATGTGGGCAACATACATAACCACCAGCCAAACTGCAACACACGAATAACTCGCACTGCTTGTATCTCTTTAATCTCTGAAAATCTCCAAATGCTCCACGTGAAACTGCGGTATTACTATCGTGTCAATTGATTTGATTAATATGCGCGAGGGAGAGAGAGCAGGACCGCTCTCGTGTTGTTTGAAGACGTGAGAGTGCGCGCGCGGCCGGGGCTCGCTCTCTCTGTCTCTCTCTCTCTCTCTCTCTCTCTCTCTCTCTCTCTCTCTCTGCTCGTAACACGCCCTGTCAAGCGCAGCGGCAGCAGTCATTCTAGTCTACATCCCTCACCGATCAAAATAGGCTTTGGCGGGACAAAGCGGACTATTTGACGGTTTTAGAAGATTAACAACCTGAAACTAAAAAACAGACTAGAGTAGGCCAACTTTCTGGAGGTATACTGCCCCCATCTGGTATGGAATATGTGGAGTATGAATTGATTTTTTGACATAGGGCACCTTTAAAGCCCGTTTTCTCAAAATGACTTTTCTCTCAAACTCCAAGTCCGAAATATCCATTTCAGTAGCACCTATATACACCAAACTTTCCAGTCTTGTACCTAGTTATATTATGAAGACATTTACAGAGGGATTTGTAAATATATTATTCCTAGCCTGATTTATTTAACATTTTATTCCAAAAAACATGGCGAAAATAATTTTTTAAGGCTATTGACAGTATATTCTGATTTACAGGATAACAAAAGTAGAAATCCATAAATTCCTCTGTAATTTTTCCCCCATCTAATATGTGAACACAATAAAAAAATTATTTTGAACCTGGCTTTATTCAAAACTCTGATTTCGTTTTTAAAAAGATATGCGAATTATTAGTGCATATTTAATTAGATAATGCATAATTTGCATATTTAAACATTAAATTACAAAAAATATATATTTTTTTCTCATCTTAATGTTGGTAATCAACTGGAAAAGTTTCATGGTGATATCTGCTAGTTAAAAAAATTACCCTATTCACCTGTAGTGTCTCGCCTTAAATGTTAAAATGCTTCCTTCTCTTTTAGAGATTAATATATAGAGTGGTTTCTAGGGTGTGGCTTGGCGGTTGCTGGGGGTTCTGGGTGGTCTCGGATCTGATGACGATGACGCATTCACTGGCGCAATGGTGGGACAATAACCTCTTCCCTCCAACAACCTGTCAATCACATGAGATTGCAGCAAACGACAACAATCACGTCAATTCCCAACAGTCAAAATCAAGACTCGGCCTACATTTTTTTTCTCCTCATTCCAGAAACAGTTTCGCTCAGATTTATGTCACAATAGGCGAGAAAACCAATCTCAACTTCCGTTTCATACAGACTTTAATCCCTATTAAATCCCTAGTTAATGTTTTCAGGACTGTTTGATACTGAACACAGCCGGTCTGTTGCTAAACTAACACACATTCACATTCTAGCAGTTGTTTCGTACTTTACACCTTGGCATTGCAGTTCAGGGTTAATGCCACAAAAGTGCTTCATAACCCAGGGTAAAAGTGATGCTAACAACAAAATTAGTGTGAAACATTGTTTAACCCAGAGTTAAAAGTGTCCCTAAACTGGGGTTCAAACATTTCCCAGGATTAACAGTAGCATGGAAAGCCTGAAATCAGATCCACTCACCTCCACATGTCCGCATGAATGTCTCACAGTGATCCCAGATTGTGATCCCAGGGCTGTAAGTGGTAAAGCCGCTTTTATCAGCACTGTGATATATCAGCGTATCCATTGACCTCCATCATACCAGCTGATGATCAGCACTTCCTATGTTAAGTGGCTCACCTGTGGGTAGCGTTTGAGAGAAACGATCCACGTAGCATCCTAATCCAGCGGACCAGCTCAGCTGCCGTTTCTCCTTTCTTTCCCTCTCTGCGTATCCCACTCACACTCTTGATTAAGTTCTTGTGTATGCTTAATAATGAGACCATTGATTTGAATTCAAGTATTCTCTTGGCTCTGAAGGCTATGTTTAAAAAAATTAATGAGTTGTACCTTGCTGATCGCATGGCCGCAAGAGAAATGATTGCATTAAACCGTGGCGTAAGCAGGTTTACTATGCCATTTATGTGCATTTCCTTTTCCAATTATCCCTGCCACATGTGTGTAATAGAACCAATGAGAGGACTTTCTTTACAAGCTGATTCATAATGCTCAGTATGCTCCATGCATCCACCACAACTGTATGTGAGGGGAAGATGCTGATGCAATCACATTTGACTTGTTACATGGTTTATCAATGTCTTCCCTCCCTCGAATTCTTGCTTTCCCATCGGAGACCCTGAAAATACCTTGGCATCAATCCCCCTTATTCCTTTTCTGCCTATTCATTGAGCCCAGTGAAGGTGCAAAAGCACAAGGGTTCTCGAACAATGAGCGCTCCAATGACAAGTGCATCATAAGAGATGGACCATAAACATGAGGGATGGCAGAGCCAGGAATAGCAGAAAGGGTCCAACTCAACCCATAGAGCCATGGAGATTAAAGTGCGTTTTACCGAAGCATGGCAGATCACATTAACGCTACTGCATCCAGCCAAATGAGAAGCAGGGGGAGAGGAGATAAATGGGCAGGTTGGTTGAAAGTAAAGGATTAATGATGGCTGCAGAAGTGAAACTTTGGAGAGATGGTGAAGGCCACAATTACAAAAACACGTATGAGCCAATCAGAACCCATCCTGCTTTAAAGTGCTCAAGCATTTAAAGCGACAGGCGACAAAACTGCATCGTGTGCTTAGAATAAACCGAGCAATATCGTCCGCTGGTGTAGACGCAATATAGTTATCCGTTATAGTTATCTTTAAGTAGTTATCATTCTTGGTGTGAACAGGTATATGAATGAACTACTGTAAATGAATAACTATTTTACAACAAAAATGAACCATCACTGAACTTACTTAAGATAGACCATGATGCTATTTTCTTCTAGATCTGCTGTACAGCAAAAACAAACTTTGTTGCATTATTTTCCTGTTTTCACTGTAAAGCTGATTTGAAACAATCAGCATTGTAAAAAGCGCTATATACATAAAGGTGACTTGACTTGACTTAGATTAAGCCAGGATTAGGCCTTAGTTCAATTAGGACATTTAAGTAGCTTTTATAAACGTGCTTTAGTAAAAACATTACTGGTGTGCATCTTGAGACAAAACAATGACATTGCCATCCTGTATTTTAAAGGGCACCTATTATGCAAAATTCACTTTTACATGGCGTTTGAACATAAATGTGTGTTGGCAGTGTGTGTACACAACCACCCTATAATGATAAAAATCCACCCAGTGCTTTTTAAAAAAAATCCCCATAAATCATCTCAGAACAAGCCGTTCTCAGATTCGGGACAATGTGACGTACTTTTGCATAAGCCCCTCCTATGACTGTTGTGTTGACTGACACTGCAGTTTTAGAGTAGACCCGCCCTGAGTGAGCTGTACACAGTGCGCCATTATTTAGACGGCAGGAACAGCTGTAGACAAGAACGATTGAGGTGTTTTGTTGTTGGATGTAAGAATGAACAAGAGCAGTCTTCATTTACTCTTGTTGTTACTAGAGGATAGATCTGTACCAACTGTTTGTGATCCCTCTTACAGTCTCCGGAGCAATAGGCCTAACGTTACTGATCAGTGATCACGGCAGAAATGAAAGTGAGAGCGCGCACTTAATTACAGCTCATCGAGCCGTTTTACGGATATAAAGTTAACCAGTTTATTAAGCAGCAGTAAGCACCCACTGAAAAGGTGTGCATATATTTGTTTACTGTTAGTTGTAATGAGTGTTTTGTGTACTTCGCTGTGTATGTTGATGATAATGAAAGGGAGAGAGTGAGAGTTTATGGATAAGACTTTAATTCGCACTTCTTATACTGTGTTTATTCAGCTCTTACAGCAGACCTGCCAACCTGTACGGTGTACGCATTTTGACCTCAAAGTACGTCGCTGATACGAATTGTCACTCTAAACTACGCAAAAACCTGGTGACGCACCTCTCCGTTCACTCACAGTCCTCAAATAAGCTACAGCAAAAGATCGACCAATCATAGCGCTGACTGGGTTCATTCCCCAAATAGCAAGCGGGGATGATTGACAGATGCGTATGTATGGAGTCAATATGATGCCACTTAGTTTAGCAAAAGAATAAAGTATCGCAAAAAAATATATATATATTTGCATAACAAAAATAAAGTATTGAGCAAAGAAAAAATGTTTTACTCACAAAAATAAAGAATGGCAAAGGGGAAAAAAGAACTGAGAAAAAAATAGTTTTGCAAACAAAAATAAAGAATTGCAAAATAAATAGAAAAAGTACTGCAAAAAAGATAGATATAATTAATTGCAAAAATCATTTACAGCTGTAATACTATTTTATCTCTGCAACATATTTTCCATACTCTCAATGCTGCTTTTATTCTGCGTTTCAGTCAAGCGTGTGCTCGCAATACCGTTTTTCCTTTGCGCTTCACTTTTCTCTGCGTTTTTCTGCGCTGTTTTAACGTGGGGGTGGAGTCAAAAAAAACAGTGAAGTCGCATCATCAGCAGGAAACACAGATCGCAACAGTTAAAGTCACCATGGCAGAGCAGAGGGATGCTGGTGGATTCCAGGGGTGCTTCTCAATATCCCTCCTCGCTCCTCCATCCTCCATCCTATGGCCCGTAAACCGATCGAGCTCAGCCATCTTGAAGGACATCTCAATTCTCTAATTGCACCGCGAGGAGGCGAGGATCGAGGAGTGAGGAGGCTTCCTGAGGAGTTATGAGCCAGGATACACAGGTGTATCCTATGCGGACGTGTTTTATCGACTAAACATGGCGCATGTATCAATTCTCTTCCCTCTTTACATCGATCACAATCGTTTTTTTTACTTTTTTACAATTTATACTTTACCTTTCCAGTTTATATAAACCACACATCTCACATATTTCAACAGGGTATCTTGCTTTATTATTATTTATTATGAATTTATTAAATAAACAAACTTCAACAACGTAAGGGCAGATCCTAGTAGCGCTAATGATGACGCTGTGGAGTGACAATCGAGTGACCAATATTCCAATGTATATAAAAAAAGCTTTCATTCGATTCCTCCGTCCTCATTTTCTTTCCTTGCGTCCTTCCCTCGCATCCTACAGTGGGTGGAGCTGAGACGCGAGGAAAGGAAACGAGGATGCACAAATAAGAAATGAGAAGCAGTTGATTGTTTCCCTTTATTTCACCAACTTGATGACTTTAACTGTTGCGATCTGCGTCTCCTGCGAAAAACTGTGTGATGGCACAGTTCTATCTGCGAAACGCGGCTTCGCGGGGTTTCTTAACTCCACCCCCACGTTAAAACAGCGCCATGAAGAGAAACGCAAAGAAAAGTGAAGCGCAAAGGAAAAACGGTATTGCGAGCACACGCTTGACTGAAACGCAGAATAAAGGCGTTGTCATTGATTTTTGCAATTCACTTTTTTAAAATTTTGCAATTCTTTATTTTTGTTTGCAAAACAATTTTTTTCTCCTTTGCCATTCTTTATTTTTGTGAGTAAAAATGTTTATTCTTATATAAACAGATATTGTATAAACTTTACTTTCTTTTGCGATACTTTATTCTTTTGAAAAACTATGTGGCATTATATTGACTCCATACGTAAGGCCTATCATTAAAAAGAGAATGAAAATCGACATCAATAAAGAATCCCGCTCGATCCCTCTTTCAATTCCCATCCCATTTCTTACACTCCCACAGCCCGCTGTCTGACTGATTTCTTAAGCGAGGACAGTAACATTACAGTAGTCACAGCAGTGGCGTGCACAGACCTCCTCAGGGGGAGGGGCAGAAGGACCAAAAAGAAGAGTTCCTTGTTTTTTTTTCCTTTTTATCCTTTATTTCCTATATATCCTATACAATTAGAATGGATAACACATCAAACGATATGTCTGTAATTGGCTAACGTTTATTCAGCTAATGCTTGTCTTGTTTAAAATGTGCAATGTTCAAATGCAAAGACAGCACGTCACAAATAAAAGCCCTTTTTTTCTGTGAGATTTAGTATCATATTTGGATATTGGAATAATATATTATGTAGCCTACCTTAAATGTACACACAGTGTTACTATGTTGTTGGGTTTATTTTTTTACTGTTTCTTAATTTTAGACTAGTTGACCAGCACACATTATATGCGTAAAATGGTTTTGAGCAGTATTGAAACTTTGGACTTTCACTGTATATTGCAGTGTATTGCAAGTGAAATTTTGGATTTAGGTCGAATTCAAAAACCTTTAGAAGTCAAAACAATTATGAAGATAGGCATGTGTTTGTGTGTCTTGCATTCTCAAAAAATAATGACAAAAATATATGACAAACTCCACCCCAGCCCCCGTCCCGTCCCGTCCCGTCCCACTGATTGTACTCAAAAATAATTTCAAGGTTGGCAGGTCTGTTACAGTGATTTTCTGGAGTGAAACTGACAAATCATCTTTTGTGTGATGGACAAGAAACTTCATTGAACTCATCAGTATATTTTTGGCCATCATTCGGACGTGGTCCAATACAACAGGCTTGTAAAAGCTAGATGGAAAAATAAGTTATAACCGTAGTTAAAGGGCACCTATTATGGCATTTAAAATGTTCCTACTATTGTTCTGGGAGTCCCCAACAACAGTTTTACATGCATACAATGACAAAAAACACTTTTGTTGTCTTATAATATGCATTTATTTTTACCTGATTTGCTCACCGATTCCCTAATGATTCGTTTGACGACTCATTTTTCAAACCCCGCCTTTGCGTGACGCTAATCTGCGGTGATTGGTCAGACGACCTAGTCAGTTATTTTTCGCGTTAACCCAAAGCTTAAACATATTGATAAAGCACTGCAGTACTACAAACGCTCTATTCTTTATGACAACTCCAATAACAACGATAAACATTTTACATATTTAAAAAAAAAAATGACATTGAGACCTAAGCTGCGCTGAGCTTAACTGACACACACACACACACACACACACACACACACACACACACACACACACACACACACACACACACACACACACACACACACACACACACACACACACCCCACACACACACACACACACACACACACACACACACACACACACACACACACACACACACACTTATTGAGCATGCTACAAAACCCATAAAAGCAACAATTATTAACAGTACTTACAGGTTGTGATTCGGAGGAGGAAGCTGATCCAAATAAACTTGGTACTGAACCTTCCTTCAATATTAGCCGACTCGCGAATCCACACTTATGCATTTAAGCATTTATGTTTGTAAAGGAATCATCATTAAAATGACGCGAACACAGCTCACGGTTTGGCTATACTTGTGTGGTATAGTTGTAAATATAAACTCTTGCCACTGATTCTTCACATGCTCGTTCCTGGGCAGTGAAAAAAAAGTTTGCTTTTGATTCGCACTTCAGAACAGCGTCTAGTCGACATGATGTTTTCAAGTTTCACTGGAGTCTACGGCGCGCGCAATGAGTGGGCGTATCTTATTCAAATAACTTGTCAAGTTGATGTCATCTAGACAGAGAAAAAGCATCGTTCGTCTATCGATTCATATCAGCGACTCAGAGTCGACTCTTACTTTTGAGAGACAATAACTTTGTATACGGTGAACTTTCATATTTAAAACTTTGCAGGATGTTTTCGTTCACTTAGATCTATGTTACACACTACATGAAAGTTCATTTTCAAAATTCCATAATAGGTACCCTTTAAACTATACTATACCTGTTATATCTACATACAGCATTCTCTGGCTCTGTGGGCATTATTATACACCTCTACTGAGAGTTTCTGTTTCAATATTATCAGATGAGATTGTCTTGACAGAGCACAAGCTCGTGAAGCTCCGCCCTCTGTGCCGGCAGCAACAGCTGATTTGCATTTAAAGGGATAGACACTAAAACTGTGCGTTTTTATGAGCCCCAAAAAGTGACAATTTAAACATGCTGTAAAAAATTATCTTTTGGATGGTTTGAGCTAAAACTTCATATACACACTTGGGACATCAGAGACTTATTTTACATCTTGTGAAAAGGGGCATAGCAGGTGCCCTTTAAGATATGTCAATGCAAGTAGCTTTCAGTTAAGATAGCTCAAACATGCATTTTAATCTGGGACTAGCCTTAAGACTCATCTTTATTACATTCTACTGAACTTTTTACTGTTTAGATATGATATCTATCTGATCATACTGACCTATTTGTAAATTTGTTTGATTCTTCTTTAAATTCTGGCCTTTTGTCCCTAGCCTTATTCAGTGAGGTAATTTCAGCATTTAATGGCAATTAGTGATTTTATTGCAGTCCAAATGCCCTCTTTTTCTTTTTTTTTTTTTGACAAACAGGGTTTTATTGTAGCTTAATTCCAGTCCAAAACCACATCTTTGAATTTAAAAGCAGGAATGGATCCAAGTCATTTTGAAAAATTATTTTTGACCACTGCCAAGTTGTGCTGCTCTATAATGTGTATTTTTAATAATGCATATTTTTTGGTACAGTAATGGGGGCTTATATTACAGAATTATAAAAATGACTAAAGTGAGTAGGAGATCTTAAGTAGAAGCAATATAACCAACAGTTAAAACATGCAGTAACATGAATATACATTGCTATTGTGACATGACAGGCTTAAGTTACTGAATGTGTGGGAATTATTATATATGGAATGAGTAAATGCATTTAGCCGAGCAATAAGAGTGAGAATGACTGATATTTTTTTTAGTTGTATATTTTAGAAATATTGTAGTCCCTCACATATGCATGTCAGATTACATATTAACCTTCCTCGTAGCCATTCATTCTGTTTAATTTTTTATGCACTTAAGCCGAACTGTCCTGAAGAGGAAAAATACCTCATTGAACCACACAGAGCAGACCAATATCTATTTATATAATATAACAGAGTATAAATCAGTTTATATAACAGTATCGGTTTTATACATTTTGTTGGCTATTATTTATTTGTCAATTATGTCCAAAAGGAATGTAAACAGACATTGTGCATTAGGCCTTGCAGTGTAAATGCAGACAAATAAACTAAATCCAAAAACAGAAGGAGGAGGAGGAGTAGGAGACAGTTTGGAGATCAACCAAATTCTGTAAACCACAGTTTAACAGGCATTCGCATCAAGTAGTTTTATTGTCATTCATCTCATTATACAGCGAGTTGAAGAAAAAGAATGCAAACTAGCTCCATCACAGCGCAACAAAGGCGATGACAGCAATGGAGCGCTGGAATATTTTCTCAGCAAGACTTAACAGAGGTCGTTTGGAAACTGCCGTTACCTGCTGTCCGCTACATAGCGTATTCCCGTTGAAAATAATGGAATTGCATAATTACGCTCTGATATGGCAACCGTCGTCGCATGCAATTGAATTAATCGAACAGACTGAGCTCAACAGTAATTTATGAGAACTGCATGCTTTAGAGCACTCCGCTTCTTGGCACATTTTAGCCAGGAGCGTTAACCGTCAGTGGGCTAGCGGAGGATTTAGAGGGACAGACGTTCAAAACAGCAGGTGTGTTATTAAGCAGCGCCTGGTCATATTTCACACTCCAATTCAGCAGAGCAGCCGAGAGCTGTGGTTGCGGCTCGCTCACTGTGCCGCAATCCCGACATGGATAGATTCTTCCGTTGCTTTGTTATCAAAGCGACAAACACACAGACATGATTTAATACTTCTCAGTCATGGAAGAGAGTGGCGAGCTGTGCTTTTTCCTCCATGTTTGAACACGCCTCAGTCATCTCTGACGGCTGAGTGATCTGTCTCCTAATATTCTGCGATTCATTTAATTCTGAGAGGCCTTGGGGAATGTGCTACGATGCAATTCTGAACTCTAGCATTTAGCAGTAAATGAAATTTTGTGTCAAATCTAACAAATCTGTTTGGAGACCGCGCTTCTGCAGCGGGCAAATAAAAAGATTACTGGGGTGATGAGAGGGAAGTCTTTGGGTGGATGCTGAGATCACACGCCAGACCGTCTGTAGGGGATTGCCTGTTCAATTACTCAAAGTCATGCAATATTTACTTGTCTGGTTTTGATTCTCCTCCGCATATTGAGTCGCGGTCTTTCGTTATTGGATTATGCCTTGTGAAAAATAAGAGCAGATACCTTTTGTTCGTCCTTTGTGCACTTCTGAGAATGTGAGGCATATCAGTGGCGCCTTGTTCCCCACAAATGCCTGCATGCGTTTGGTGACCTGGCAACCTCAAGAACCAATCAAGCTGCCCAGCTGTGACCTGGCAACTAGAACAGCCAATCACAGTGTCCTGCTGTGACCTTGCAGCCGTGGTATGGCACAGCAACTTGTGCAACCATGATCATTAGCCAGCAACCACCTGTCATGTTGCTTATTTCTGCTTGTCTGTGGAGGTCAAAGAATCGATTGTAATTGCAGAGAATGTCTTTCTTCGTAAAATGATATTCTCTCTCTTATGAATATGATTTTGATAGGGTGTCATTTTCTTTGACACATTGTGTCTTGATGGTTGGATACAGCAGAGCTAATTTGTCTGCTTCTGTACCTAGAACCTCTCTGGGTGTTTTGAAATTTCCCCACAATTTAATGACCAAATAAAATCTGACAGTTGATTTTGGGTGTTTTGAGGGTAGGATATTAATAAACATTGTTCTACAGTATTCTATAATTCATGTGTACATTCCTGCCACACAATCCTGTAATTAACGCTAGGTTGTAATTCCAAGCCCATAGCATATTAGTTATGCAATATTACTTAAATGGCTGTAAAACTGCTGTCCTTAAGGAATAGTGTCAGATTTCTCTAGCAAAATTATCCAAAATTCACAGTGGCAGAATGAACACATATGGACGTTATTGTATCCAAAGGTTTTAAAGGGTAAGTTCTTCCAAAAATGTAAAAATAGTCATCAATCACCCACTTGTCGTTCCAAACCTGTAAGACATTTGTTCGTCTTCGAAACACAAGTGAAAATATTTTAGATGAAATCTGATAGATTTCTGATCCTCCGTTGAATGTTCATAAAGAGGTCGTAAATCTAATTGATCGGTTTAGTCATTTTTTTCGGAAGATGCAAAATCGCTTTATATAATAAACGGATTTCATTTAGGCTTTTATTCCCATATAAGCATTCATCAATGCACACATCATATATGGTAAACAGAAGATCAAGCATGCTTGCTTGACATGTGAGAACCAATGAGGTTTATTCTTGTGTTACGCAGCACTTTTGAGCTTTCACTAGAACCAGTGAGGTTTGTTCTCATGCGTCAATCAAGTACAGTTGAGCTTCTGTTTATGTTCGCTGATCAATGTTTATATGTGAATAAAAGCTTAAAGGGTTAGTTCACCCCAAAATGAAAATTAAGTCATTAATTACTCACCCCCATGCTGTACCAACCCGTAAGACCTTCATTCATCTTCGGAACACAAATTAAGATATTTTTGATTAAATCTGAGAGCTGGGTCACTCCTCCATAGGCTTCTGGGAATGAAACCTGACAGCCCCGAAAAGTCATTAAAGACATCGTTAAAATAGTCCAAGTGACTACAGTGACACGGTCTTAAGTTTATCAAGCGACGAGAATACTTTTTAAGCGCAAAAAACAAACAAAAATAACGACTTTCTTCAAGTATTCACTTCCTTCTCTGTTTGGCCTTTAGCTTTCAATTAGTGTAACAGCGCAGCGCTTCTGTGTTATACGTCACACGTAGGCTCACTATTAGCCGACGCTGGTCATGTGTGTGATGCGTGTGACGTTCAACCAGAAGCGCTACGCAATTACACTGAGTGAAATCCAAAGGCCAAACAGAGAAGGAAGTGAATACTTGAAGAAAGTGAGTAATTAATGACTTAATTTTCATTTTGGGGTGAACTAACCCTTTAAATTCAGACTGTTCATCATATAAACTGCTCAAATCATAAGGACTCGTTTTACAATCTCTTTATGAACTTTTTGAAGCAACAAAGTGGTAGTTGCGTCGGGTGTCAATGGAGAGAGAGAAATCTCTCAGATTTAATCTAAAATATCTTCATTTGTGTTGAAGATGAACGAAAGTCTTACGGGTGTGTGGCATGACATTAGGGTGAGTAATTGATGTCAAGATTTTAATTTTTCTGTAAACTAACCCTTTAAGTGCATTTGAATATCAAAAACTGTTGTTTTTTTAAATAGAAATACAGAATGAACAGTGTTTTCTGCCAGTTCTTTAGTGAATCAAAACCATACTGCACAACTAGCGTAGTCCAACTCTCAAATGAATGACTTTGTTTTAGTGAATCTACACTCTTAGAAAAAAAGATTAAGTTTTTTCTATATAGAACCCTAGGGTTATTTAATAACTATTTATTCCAAAACGTTTCTATATAAGGAGAAATGCCTTAAATGATTGTGTAATACTTTCATGTTTAACAGGTAAAAAAAAAAAATCTAGCGATAAAGTATGTCCACAAGCTAAAATTCTATTAAAATGAAAAATTAATAAGAAATGTATTAAAAATAAATTCTAATGGGAACCCCTAAAACGATCTATATATGAAGTGCTTAACAGAAACCTTTAAGGTTTTTTATAGCACCTTTTCTTCTAATAGTGTATAAAATACTGCTTAATTGTAGTCACAAATCTCTCTAATTTTAGTGAATCAAAACTATTCATCTAGACAGACTCTCAGTGCAACTTGTGTATTTCGATTATTAACCTTATGAGCCAGCTATTTTTTAGTAAATCAAAAACATATAGCACAATCAGTGTTTTCTGATTCCTGATTCCAATTTTTTTTTAAATTCAGCATCAATTGAAAATTTGCACCTCTTTTTTCCCAAATATTCCTTAAATGTATTAAAAGAACCATTAATGGAACCATTCAGGAATCAGAAACGCACCAGCATGGTTTAATTCTTTACAATTCCCATCTGTAGTTTTGAGGTTCAGAGAACAGGAACACAATGACAAAGATTTAGATCATTCCTCCAACTGTGCGTGTGAGCCCATCAAACACAGGAGATCTGGCTGCAGGTCCATTTAAACTTGAATTAGATGTCGAATTACGCGGTTATCTCAGCGTCAGTCCCATTTGACTCCCACCAACCTGCAGACAGTGTGAATATGGCTGTATCTTAAAATGATCTATGACTTTAGATCTGAAGAGAGTGGTTTAATTGATCCCATTAAGGCAGCAATGGAGTGCATCAGGTGTCTGAATTACTGGCAGAGACCGTGAAAGGTGGCCCACAGGGACGTCGGTAACCTGCTGCCAGCTTTTTCTGTATGCAGAGGGAGTGTGGGGTAGAGCTGCTGACCTCCACGTGCTTCAGCTTTGCGGGGCTGTGCATGACAGCGGCGAGATTTCTCTCGAGAGGCAGTTTTGCCTGATATTCCCCCAGTTGCCTTCAACCTTGACATTCTTTTCGAAAAGCATGTGCGGATATCCATACTAATTCCGGTGACATCCAGTCTGCTGTGTCGTGATCCTGTTCCAAGCAGCCTGGGAGGTGCAGCTCACTCCTCTTAATGCAAGCTTGGAGAAAAACAGGGAGATAAAGACACAGCAATGGAAGGGCAGTGGAAACGAAGAGTTCTCTCTCGATTTTGGCAAAGATGGAATACCAGCGTAGTGCTTACTGCACAGTAAATATAGTACTGTATACCGACTGCTGCATGATAATTACAAAATCACAATTGTGATTATTTCTTATTTTGTAGTGGAGTTGTACTACAAAATCGCTGACCCGTTCCGTTGTAATTACCCAAAAATTACAGATAATTGTCATAATTTACTCACCCTCGTCATGTGCTCCAAACCCATAAGACTTTTGTTCATCTTCGAAAGACAAATAACACCTGATAGATTTCTGTCCCTCAATTGAAAGTCTATTCCACCAAAACTTTTAAGATTCGAAAAGTTCAATCAACGTAAAAAGTTAAGCCATAACTGATTATTTATTTGATCCATCATCTTTGAAAGACAAATAAACCTGATAGATTTCTGTCCCTCAATTGAAAGTCTATTCCACCAACACTTTTAAAAAAGTGTTGTAAGATTCAAAAAGTTCATACAATGTAAAATATTGAAATATATTAGTATATTTGTCCTAATATTCATTATTTATTTTAATAACGGTTACCTTGCATTCATCACAGTGGAAATGCAAGGCCAATTTTGAATGCATTACATTGTAACATACAGTACCAACCAAGAGTTAAAGGGTTTTCTTAATAGCATGGACCACCCAGACAGCAGCATAGTGTCGGCCCAGATCCAGCCCACATCTAGTACGAATGGATTCCACATGTACCAGATGTGGGCCGCATCTGGGCTGACACTATGTTGCTGTGGGCTTGCGCATTCAAATATATTTGTGCATTCTGACAACGTTTTTTTTTTTTTTTCAATTAAGCAACATTTAAATAATAAATATTTTATTTCAAGTGCCTGTTTCTGTTTTGGAGGGCACTTAAACCATGAAAGTCCCATTGAGACAAACAAACGTAAAAAAAAAAGTGTAGTTTACATACTAGAGAAACAATAGTATGCTGCAGCAGAGCTGGCCTTTAAACATGTTAGCACAAGTAAGAAAACCTGGGTTAGGTGCACGCCAATATCTCCTTCTGAAACAGCTAATCAGGGTCTTCAGGATTACAACAAACCTCAAGGGACTCTGCGGGATGCATGGTGGCCCTCCAGGAATATTGAAAACCCCTGTCATATATCCAAGAGGAACTCGATAGAAAATGGCCCAGAATAGTTAATGACATATTTATTTAGCTAAGGTTTTTTTTTTCTAGATAATATCACTGGTCCGTCTGGTTGGTTGGCAACTAAAGCTCTGCCAGAGGCAGCAACATTAATATTAGCATACCAATTAGATCAGAATCCATTCCATAAGAACAAGTGTGAATAATAAATTAACAATCACAGTGTTGATGAGCTAAAGAAGAGACGAGTTAGCAGCATATGGACTGTGATTTCAGACTATCACCAACTCCCTCACTCCATAGGCTTAAGCAAAAGTAGCCTCACCCACTTTGAATGTTTTGTCGTGCCGTTGTGATGAATCGTAAGTTTAACTTTTTTAGATAATTATTTATTACAGAAAATCTTTCTGCACTGGTTTGGTTCTAATCGGGCAAAAAACATAGGAATACAGTAGTTCAAAAAAGTAGGTTTTGCAAAAATCCCAATTTTGCGGGAAATTAAATCAAATTAAAGTTACACATTAAGCCAAGGATGATAATTTTTCTCAACTGGTGGGTCACAAGACTGTTTTGAGTGGGTCACTGAGTGTGTCAAAGAAACAACAACAACCCTATAGCAAAAAAACAACAACCTTGAAATGTTTTTCTAACGCAATACTTTTATTTTTAAAGTCTTGCGTGGAAGCTGTTAACTCTTGCCCGAGAAAAACACATTGCCTGATTCAGTATCTTCTGTCTGACTTTATAGTGTGTTCGTAGCGCACACTCTTCAATTGCGTGCGCAAATGCAAAGTCGAACTATATATGAAATAGTGAGCATGCAACGTTAAAGTTACAGTACATTCTCAATTAGTAAGTCATGAAATTACCAAAAAGTACCAGTAAATTGTTGTATTTGTGGTAACTGTAGTTTCTGTAACCTTAACCCAAAATTCCAGTTTATTTTCACGTTGTGCTATTTTCTGTTGATAATGATTGTGGTTCATGCCAACTTACTAACGTTAATGTAATAACAGATACTAGTTTGAGACTGCTATTTAACAGCCTTATCTTATATTGTTTACCCATCAGTGTTAATGACACTCTTACCATTTATGTGTATGTTAAGTAAAAAGTGTATGTTTGTGTGTGTGTGTGTGTGTGTGTGTGTGTGTGTGTGTGTGTGTGTGTGTGTGTGTGTGTGTGTGTGTGTGTGTGTGTGTGTGTGTGTGTGTGTGTGTGTGTGTGTGTGTGTGTGTGTGTGTGTCTGTTAACCTTTTTTTTTTTAAAGTAAATTTGCATGGTTCAAATTTCTAAAAATGTAACAATGAAATACAGCATTTTCACCTTCATTACTGTGCCACCTCCATAAAAGTGTGCATGCTTTTTTAGAATCATATGTCGCATGTGGTTACCTAATTTCATGAAATTTTGACATTTTGTTTAGGAATTATTGGCTTTTGGGTAAACTGGCCGAGAATTTTGTGCTAGCGCCGCCCTGGAGGCTAATCACCTCTCTGCATGCACCACACATACATGGATGTATTTCATTTGTGGCACTACCCCAGGCCACTAATACAAGTTCTCTGATATATATAACCAGCGCCTCTGGGTTTTGATGTTGATGAGAATGTGGAAATCGAAACAGTTCAAGAGAGAGAAACAGAAAGGTGGCTTAAAATTTCTCAGTTCACTTGGCTTAAAGTGCTTCGCTTACAAAAGCAGCTCGTGTTGTTTAAAACATGTAGATTCCAGAATTGCTAATCAGCTTTGAGCCAGAATGTCAGCAAAAATATATCGCTGTAACGATCTGAATTACCCAAGGCACCAGGCCCGGATTGGCTAATCGGGAGCACCGGGAGAATTCCCGGTGGGCCGGTCTGTTTTATTGGCCAGGAGGGCCGGTGTTGTCATGGCACTGGGTTGAATGCTTTATAGGCTCCAGTCACAGCTTTCTGAGTGTATATTTTTCTGAGTATATAATGAACGTTGTGAAATAATTACCTGGTGCATATCGCGACGATAACCGACCTCATAATCTGAGCTGCTTCAGTAAACACCGCTCGTCGGCAATGGTAAAATGTTTGAAATGAGCGATCAAAGCGGGATTTATGTTCACAGAAGCGCGAGCCGCGGCCGCGCGCGAATCCCAACGCGACGCTTCACGAGATATGCAAGTGGCTAAACTAAACAACTGTTTTTATTACGAAAGAAGTTTTAAACGGACGACAGAAATAATCAGTTTGTGGTAGATCAGGTAGAAGAATGAGAGGACAGATGATCGAGAGATGAGAGCAGGTAGAGGAATAGCCTTGCAGCCCAGAATGAGAATAACTTTATTACAATGGATTCCTATTTAACACAGATATAGGCTACATATGTTCTTTGCCATTGATGACAGTGTAAAAATAAGCTCAATTTAACAACAGCACCTATATATATATATATATATATATATATATATATATATATATATATATATATATATATATATATATATATATATATATAGATCAGTAAGATTTTTTTATTTTAAATGAAGTCTCTTCTGCTCACCAAGGCTGCTTTATCTGATGAAAAAAAAATGACAAACAGTAATATTGTAAAATATTATGACAATTTAAAATGACTTTTTTTTTTAAAATATATTTTAAAATGTAATTTGAAAGCTGAATTTTCAACATCATTACTGTTGCTGATTACACATCAGTTTTCAGTGTCACATGATCCTTCAGAAATCATTCTAATATGCTGATTTTATGCTCAAAAAACATAAATTATGATTTTCAATTTTTTCCCCCAAAATTCTATGATGAATAGAAAGTTCAAAAGAATAGCATTTATTTAAAATATAATCTTGTCTAACATTATAAATGTCTTTACTGTAACTTTTGATCAATTTAACTCATCCTTGATGAATAAAAGTATTTTCTAATTTCTTTTCTTTTCCCCAAAAAAATAAAAAATAAATTATTACTGACCCTAAACTTTTGAATGGTAGTGATTAATGTTACAAAAGCTTTCCATTTCAGATCAATTCTGTTCTTTTGAACTTTCTATTCATCAAAGAATCCTGAAATAAAAATGTAAAAAACTGTTTTCAACATGGATAATAATCATAAATGTTTATTGAGCATCATATTATAATAATTTCTGTAGGATCATGTGACACTGAAGACTGGAGTAATGATGCTGTAAATTCAGCTTTGATCACAGGAATAAATTACACTTCACTATATATTCACATAGAAAACCGCTGATTTAAATTGTAATAATATTTCACAATATTACTGTTTTTTTTTTTGTTTGTTTTTTTATCAAATAATTGCAGCCTTGGTGAGCAGAAGAGACATCTTTTAAAAACATAAAAAATCTTACCGATCTAAAACTTTTGACCGGTTGTGTATATGGGTCTCGTATATTGCCATTATTATTGTATAAATATATATTTGTATACCTCGAATGTGTTTATATTTCCCCAGTACTGGGACTTTTCTGTTTGTATTACTTCACTTGTCTGGGTGGGCATATGCCCCCTAACCCCCCTAGCAAAAGATCACTTTTCGGACCTCTGTATTTATAATACCCTATGTACGGCTATTGCACTGAATAACAAGGCTGTACAGAACACTGCACTATTGCAGACTTATATACTGAGGTTTCAATTACATTATTTTAATATTAAGTCAGGAACTAACGTGGGCCGGTCTAAGGCATGAAACTCCAGGGCTGAAAATGAGTCCCACTCCGGCCCTGCAAGGCACCTAGCGAAAGCCATATCTCATGTTTCTGCCTGGAGTTTCATTATTCATTTCAAAGTCTGCTTGATCATGGCCCATGTCACGCCTAACTTTGAGTATCGATGTGATGTAACTGGGCTTGTGCTGTGTTTTTGCAAGCGAGAGAAGTTGCAAGATCAATCAAGAGTGTGCTGGGAATAAACAGAGCAAGAGAAACGAGATGGATAACTGTAGCGATTCTCATCAACTCTAAAGATTTGTGAGAGGGTGAACGTGTTACCGAAGCCACTGAACAAGTAGAAAGATGGCACTCCACTTGTAGGAAAAACATTGGGTTCCGGGGAAGGTGAGGAAGAGAATGATCGTGTCAGCCCATCAGTTTGGAGATACATTATTGAAGACTACAGTCAGGCGCGCACAGACATCCCTCTGTTGATCCTGTTTATCACGATGTATCTGCTGTAAGGTGCAGGATTAGTGTGAGCAGTGGCTGGGAGTTTGGAAATAGATGGTGCAGTGGAGATGAAGGTGTGTGGGAGAGAGGAACGGAGCATGTGATTCATAATGTAGTGTGCAGCAGCAGCTTCTGTCTGAAATGATTCAGGATACATTCAATCCTTATATTGATTGAAAAACAACACAAAAAGTGAGTGACATGAAAACAGAGACTGAATTGTAACACTGTCAGGATTCAATTGTGTGCCAGAAGGAAGACGTTATTGCATATGGAGTGTTATCATCATGATCCACCTTGATTCAATTAAAATGTTTTTGTAATTAACTTCTGAGGAAGAGACAGTGATAAAAAAGCAAAATGTGGATCGGAGGCGGATGGTTTGGGTGTAGTTGGCGGAGAAGTGGGAGGCGGGTGGGTAATACAACAGTGAAACCACAACCTTGTGTTAAAGGGATTGCATATTCAAAGTGCTCTGTGAAACGGAGAAGGAAAATGAGCCCCACACATATACGACTCTCTCTCTCTCTCACATACACTCCTTTCTAGCTCTTTTTCTCTCACAGTTTATCTCAATCTCTCTCTCACACGAACATACATACACATTCTCTCTCATGCGCGCGCGCGCGCGCGCTGTCTCTCTCTATAAACCCAGCACATTCTCCCTCTCTCTCAGTCTCCTGCTGCATCCAACGAACACATACACACTCACTGCCGTGACTTCGTTTCTTTTGATTCCGTACTGGATTTTATACCAATCAATCACAACGACAGTAGTTCTCCGTTTTTAAGCGCGAATCGATTTTCACTTCGAAATCAACGTATCGTTTTCTAAAGGCGCACACAGAGGATTACAGTCGACCGTTTGTAAACATTGCGCTTTCCATAAACAAACCTGAAACGTTATTATTATTCCGCTATATTCGTTCCGGGTTCAGGAAAAGCGTGAGTATAAGAATACAGCACTAAAAACTCTTGAGGCAACGACAGATTGTTATTGTTTTTTAGCGCTAGCATTCGTTAACGTTATTCCGCGTAAATGTATTCTGTTGTTAAATATTAAACCGCCTTTTTAGACTGTTGTTAGCTACGTAATTTATTCAATGTCATTGTATTACCAATTGACTTCGCGATTCTAATTTTGGATACTTTTGTGAATCTTTGAAACTTCGTATATTTTAAAACAGTTCATGTAAAACATTCGCTTGCCAACGCAACAATTCAGTACGCGGACTTTTCTGTCTTGATTACCTTTGTTAACGCGTCTAATTTTAACGCAATTTCCTCTGCGCACAGCTAATTAAATTTAGTTAAGAAACGAAACCACATTCCGTTGAATCGTCATCGATGTCGTGGTTGTGTTTTCGTCCTGAACGCAACCAAGTTGAAAATGTAAAAGTGTATTTTAGTGCATCTAAATGTATAGGCCTATTAGAGGTTTATAGAACTTTAGGGTAATTTACAGTGCGGTATTCACTTAAGATTTTGAATAATTTCAGCACTTAGTGGGAATGAAATTTATACTTCCCAAAATATTTCTATGAAAGTAAAATAATTGTCAAACACCTCCAGCTTTGCCTTTCATGTAAAATAATAACAAGAACAGAAACTGTGTTGGTACACACTCTTGCCCACTATGGCCAAACTATCCTGGCAGCATCACAGCAGAGGACGGCGCTTGGTTTCAACTTCCTACTTTATTTTGGCCACCCTTACTTTACTGTTCTCCTGGTCCTGCCCGGTTCTAGGCAAGAAGAAACTCTACATCGGAGCCCTGTTTCCTATGAGCGGCGGATGGCCAGGTGGCCAAGCATGTCTCCCTGCTGCCCAAATGGCCCTGGATTTGGTGAACAAGAGAACGGATATTCTTCCGGATTATGAGCTTGAATTAATCCACTATGACAGTATGGTAAGTGAGCACTGCATGTGAACCTCTTTAATTACTTTCCATTATTTGAACTGTTTGATAGCATGCACTTGAGTGTGCACTAATACTAGTCATTCCATAAGAGTGTTTGCTTGCAATTGATGTTATTTATTCAAACATTGTGGAGTGTCATTATCAGCTTGCTTTCTGAAGATTTGTGTTCACTGGAGATTTCTGAGCAAATTTACATTTTACTACAGCATATTGGGTCAGCTGTACTGCTGTAGTATGCTAATAGGGGTTTGGTGGATACTAATGAACATAATGTTCTTAAAATGGGAATTTGTACTTGATTCTGTATGACTTCATTAAAGCTGCACAGAGGAATGTTTGACAGCATCATATTATTCATCAGTTACGCTGTCACCTGAGATTTGCCTGCAAAAATCTATTCATAGCAGCTCTGTATACCCTCCGCTTTCCCTGTCCGTATCTTTCCATTTGCTTGACTCTCTCTCTCCCTCTACTTCTCTCCATCTTTCCCACCTGCGTCCCTCCTCCCCCGCACAGAAGATGCCAATGCATACTCCCTCTCGCACACACACACACACACTCACATATATGCAGAGTGCAAGCCAGAGTTTTTGACGGAGAAGACATATAGATATATGCAGAGTGCAAACAGTTAATTCCCTGTGACTACTCCGTGTTGCTAAGAGCTTTGCCGTGATTGGTCGGAATGGGTCTGCATTGGAACCCCGCTTCAAAGATACAGGAGAAGGAGGAAAGACTGGGGGCGGAGGTTGGCATGACAACTGTTACCAAGACCACTGCTGTTCAAACAAACACATAAGGCCACAGATTGCTCTGACAAAAGAAAAAAGCATGCCTCTTTACCATTATTGCATAAACAGAGGCAGAATGATAAATGGAAGAAATTAGCTGGCTGGTGTAAGACTATACGGTTAACCAGACAAATGAAGTGCAGTTCAAGGCAATCTGAACTCTACATATTGAAAGCATCGTTTCTGATGCCCCTGCGGTAGGTTGATGTACTCTGGACCCCTGCGGATCTAAATGAATACATGCACACAGAATCACACACATGCAGAGAGCCGCCACTGATTAGGATTCAGCACCATGGACAGCTACATTTAGAGAGCAGAAAAGCGCTGTGTCATCAGGAGGTATAAGGCAGGCAGGAGTTGGGTTTTAGATATTCAGACCCAAATGTTCCCTCCTGAGTAACAGAAAGAGCAGTCTCATTAAACCTGCGCCCAGCGTGATTCTGGGGCGTTCTGATTGGAGCTGAGGGCGGCGCTCTCCGTGGGACGACAGGGATGGTAAAAGGGCTTTTATTAGCATGGACTGGACCTGTGCCTGATTTCCCTAGAGACCCGATGTGAGATCCCTTGGCCTTAACACTTGTGCCGTGGGGTCTTTAATGTGTTTTTGGGGTTTGTTCTTCCACTAATTTGAATGATGAAGGAGAACGGGGATGCTGAAATCCCTTGTTCTAGTGCTAGAGAGTATTTAAAAACAACTGATATTAAAAAAAGAAGTGTCATAGGTCTAGGCAATACTGACATTAGGCTACTTGTTCATTTGGCAGACGATCAAAAGGACTTACGTTCAAGGTATATGTTTTATTAGTTCATGCATTGTCCCTGGGAATCGAACCCATGACCTTGTGCTACTGTTTGAGCTGCAGGAATGCTATTATACAAATAGTGTGAGTATCATGATTATTTTATGTGCTTTTAATTAATGAATGGAGGATGGAGCAGGCTTCACTCAATAATTACACTTAAATTTATTTTAAGAGTGCTGGCCTAATGAGTAGAATTCATATATAGAAAAAAGAGGCCGCACTTTGCATAGGCAGTTTATTTTACACAGACGCGTTTCGGCGTGTGCCTTCTTCAGTGTGCCACTGAAGAAGGCACACGCCGAAACGCGTCTGTGTAAAATAAACTGCCTATGCAAAGTGCGGCCTCTTTTTTCTATATATGTGCTTTTAATTAGGCAATTAAGTTTCCTAAAGAGTGCATCATTAGACTAGTTTTGCAATCCTTTCTTGTCCTCCAACAGATGTTTTAATAAACATGATAAGTTTGATTCATATTTAGTGAACCATCAAACCATAGTCCTAATATGCTCTCATACTAATATTTGCTGCACTCCTGTTCTACAGCAGTGTTTCCCAAACCTGTTCCTGGAGGCACACCAACAGTGCACATTTGGATCTGACCCATCCATTTCATTCCGTGTAACTCAATTAATGAGCTGATGAATTGAATAAGGTGTGTTTGATTAGGAAGAGTTTGAAAATGTGTTCTGTTGATGTGCCTCCAAGAACAGGGTGGGGAAACTATTCTACAGCACCACAACAAAGAAAAATGTTTTTGCTGACTGGGAAAATGTCTTTCTATTGTGTTGTCTTCACTGACTGCAGGCAAAAACAAACATACAGTCCAACGAGTGTAGTCATATTTAAGAACACTTCTTTTTATGAATCGGTCAGAAAGTTTGCATCTAATGAACTGAATCTGCTGAAACTATCCGACAGTAAACATCCGACTCACTCACTATTTGGATTTTTATATAATATTTATACAATACCGTTCAAAAGATTGGGTTCTGTAACATTTTTTTATGTTTTTTCTCTTATGCTCACCAAGGCTGCATTTATTTGTTCAAAAATACAGTAAAAAAAGAATATTGTGAAAAATAATTTTCAGTTTAAATAATAGTTTTCTATTTGAATATATTTTAAACTGTAATATAGATTCAAGATTCAAGATTCAAGACCTTTATTTGTCCCCGAGGGGCGATTAGTTTTGCTGCAGTAGCCAAACAAATTAAAATGCATTACACGACAACATCAACAACAATTAAAAATACCCGGTCAGACAAATGAAAAATAAAAATAACAACCACAACATTTAACATTTAAATACAAATATTGTCAATGTGCATACATTACCTATTCTTTAAAGAGTTAAGCAGAGAGATCGCAGAGGGAACAAAGGAGAATTTAAATCTATTTGTTTTGGCTGGTGGCTGACTAAAGCGAGAACCAGAAGGCAGCAACTTAAATTCTACAAACAAGGGATGAGAACTATCAGACATGATAGATTCAGCCTTTGTACGTACATGTCTACTGTATAGTTCGGATAGTTTTATCTGTTGAATCCCGATAATTTTACTGCTAACTTTATGTACCATTTCTAAAGTGTTTTTCCGCTTTAAACTAAGAGAAGCGTACCAGCAAATACAAGAAAAAGTAAAAATAGATTCGATAAAAGATTTATAAAACAGAGTCATCAGGGATCTGTCCACTTGAAACTTAGCCAGCTTTCTCAAACAAAAAAGACGTTGCTGACTTTTCTTTCTCAGCATTTCTGTGTTTTGTTCAAAGGTTAACTTGTTGTCAATGATAACTCCCAAATACTTGTACGAATCAACAATTTCAACCTCTTTACCATCAATAAAGGTATTTCCAGGAGTCGGCTGATGACGTCTAAAGTCAATGAACATTTCCTTCGTCTTAAAAACATTTAAGTCTAAAAAGGCTTCTTTGCACCAATTTAAAAAATAAGGTAATACAGTGCCGTGAGATGTTTCCTATATTCCTATGATGCAAACCTGAATTTTCAGCATCATTACGCCAATCTTCAGTGTCACATGATCCTTCAGAAATCATTCTAATATGGTATTTTGGTGCTCAAGAAACATTTCTTATTATTATCAATGTTTAAAACAGTTGTGCTGCCTAGTATTTTTTGTGGAAACCAAAATCTTTGGTTTTAAATCTTTTTACAGGATACTTTGATGAATGAAAAGTTCAAAAGAACAGCAGTTTTTTTTTATCTTAAATGTCGTTACTATTACTAATTATAATATTATAATAATTAATAATTCTAATATTATAATCCATTATTGCTGAATAAAATTATTAATTGATCTTTTTAAAATCTTACCGACCCAAAACTACTATTATAATTAGTTGATAAATACAATTATATGTATAATTTTAAGATACACATTCTCAAAAGTGTTTTGTAGTAACAACTGGTATTTTAATAAAAAAAAATTATACGATTTGTTTTCTTAGTTAGGACCTTATACATAATAAATAAGTCAAACCAAACTATCATCATCATATCTGTTCGATGGTTCAGTTCAGATGGATCAGTTCCTTAGGAAAGAATGCTCCTTCTTTTTTCAGGATAATCTACCTTCTGTGTTTTCAAAAATTCAGAATGCAGTTCTTACAGTTGTTTTGATTAGGTGGAGCCCAGGTGCATTTAAAAAGTTAGGCTCACGCATGGCTTCCCTCAGGTTTAGAAAGTCAGGGCAGGGGGAGATTTAGAGCCCAAACTAAGTCTCCATTCTGTGGGTACGATTTTGCTGATGACCCCCTGGGAGTCTGGAGAGAGTCTACGGTAGGCAGCATTCTCACCACAGACTCCTGAGGACGTACTGTGTGCCTGAACATATTATGTGCAATCTGGCTCATTTTATTTACTTTATTAAAAAGAATGTGTAGGCATGTGTCTGCAGTGGAGGCAGATCATGTAACTCTCTCACATAACTGTATGGAACGTCACATTAATTTCATGCTTTTCACAGGCAGTCATTGTAAGAAGCAGTTTCTCACTAAAACGCTTCTTTTGTTGTAATGGAAATAAATGGAGTTATTTAGCTGTATGTTTAGAAGAAATTAAAATCATCGGTAGAGACAGAAATAGAGATGTGTCTCAGGATGAGGATGCCAGATTAGACGCCAGTAAGTAAAGAGCAGTCAGTCGCCACATGGTCCTGCCAATTGAATTTGTGATTGCACCAATCAAGCCTTGAATCATTTTTATTCTTCATAGGTTTTGCTCCTGTTTAAGCTTCTCTCTGTTCCCAGAACAACAGAAACTAAACAAAAGCTCAGATTTAGAAATTCTGGCTGTGCTCAAGGCCACTGGCTGCAACCCGGTTTACTCTCAACACATGATCAATTGTGGCCTTAACCTACTATTATCATTTAAATGAGATATTGATCTTTCATTGACAGTCATTTTAAGACAAATGGGGGGGAAAAATATGCTGATTGTCAGTGTCGGGTTAAAGACAGATGAGGGTACATGTCCAGCTAACAAACATTGTTTCTTACATGTATATATGGGCAAATGCATGTGACCTTGAAAGACTGCAGTTTTCCCCTTTACAGTGTGCATTTTGTGCTTTATCTGTCTCTGCTCCTTTTTATTCTGCTTTCCAATGCATATTTATCTCTACTTATGTGATTCAGTATGAAATGAAGTCTCTCTCCCTATGGGGGTTCTTATACTGTTGCAGCAAATGTATATACAGTGTGAAATGTGTTGTTGTTGTTGTTGTTTTTTGTTGAGGTCTGCAGTTTTGTGCATGAAGTGACTGAGTGCCTCATGAATAGTGACAGCTGTGCTTCAAATCTGAATATAGATTATATATTTAAATGTGTTTCTCTCTCTTTCTGCTTTCAGTGTGATCCTGGAGAGGCCACAAAGCTGCTGTATGACCTGCTGTACACGGAGCCCATAAAAATCGTTTTGATGCCTGGCTGCAGCTCTGTGTCCACATTGGTGGCCGAAGCTGCTCGCATGTGGAACCTTATAGTGGTGGGTTCACTTTGAATGTTTAGAGATAAGCTGTCATTGAAAGAATGTTGAGGGAAAACAAGGTTTACACTGATGATGGCAAAATGTTCTTCTGCAGCAAACATTGGAATTTTTGACAGGATGGATGAGTAATATGGGCATTTCCGTAATATGGGCATTCGTTTACATGTCGGTTCTGTAGAAATTGGATGGTTCAGCCTAGTTGTTAAATATCAGGGACCCAAAAACGTATCGGTTTAAACCCCAAAGACAGGTAGAAAAGGCTGTGAATTCAGTTATTCCAATGTTTGTCGAAAAGATGTATTGTCAGGGGTGTGTCCCCTGTGGCGACTGGCAGGGTATATTAATATCCTTGGCCATTTTCCCTTTAAGTTATTCTTTGAATACCTGAGCTAAGCTTCCCGATGTAGCCAGAGTTTCTGGCCCTAGGGAATAGAGTCACGACGACTGCTGGTACGTACTGTTAGGAAGGGGAACTGTGACTCCGGATCAGTTCCTCTGAAGTCACTGACTTATGTCAGCCATACGACACTCATTCCTTCAGCATGGCTGAGTGAGCATTTGTTCCCTATTAGAGTCCTAGGATGCAGTGCGACTTCAAATTCGAAAGGAAACGTTTCGGGTTACGAATGTAACCATGGTTCCCTGAGAAGGGAAACGAGACACTGCGTCTCATTGCCATGCTTCAGGTGTGCCTGCCCAGGTCTGCTTCAGACAAGAATTGTATGACATGTACTACATGCGCCCTATTTATCCACCTTATTCTGCTCTAAACAATGCGCGCCGCCATGACGACGACTCCGGTTGCCTACTTCCGGTTTGCACTGTATTAGCAGTGAGAGAATGAGTTCAGGCTCTATCTATGTGCTGCTGTTGGTTGATTTTACAATTCAAAGAAGATTAAAAAAAAAACTTTAGAAACTGGGTGCTTTGAGCATAAGATTAAAAGGAGAGAATGCCTATGTCCGGTTCGGATCAGCTACATTCAGTGCCAGAGAGTAGACGTTTTTGGTTAGCTGCGCTAAAACTGAAGCATCCAACGAAAAAGGTGTAATATGTTACCAGTATGGATGGGCATTTCAAGCAAAAATAATATTCGAAGATCGCTGGGTAGGCCTATTATTCAATTATTATTCGAAAATAGCACCCCTCCATCACATCACGCACACATAGCCTACATATTTTTAAATAAATATAATAAATATATTTAAAAAAAAAAAACTAAACATACTTTTTATGTTTCACAATATAATGTTTTTTATTTATTTGTTTATTTATTTCATCTATGTTGATTATATGAAAAGGGAACCGCATGAGATGAGTCAGATATGATCATAATGCCCAATATATCGGAAAACATTTGGAATGGCTCAGACATGATTTTGACCACTTATTAAGTTTTGTTTTGTAGAAAGCCTTTCTGTAAAGTGAAATTCGTTTAGTAAAAATTGTATCTTCATTTGTATCAATGTTTTATCCACAAATTGCCTAGAATAATAAATATGACTGACAAATATAGCGTCTTATTAATAAACGAAACTCAGCGTATAAGTTAGGCTACTTGCCTCACATACATGAGAAGTATATAGAAAGCTTGAAATGTGTACTTTTAAACAAAATAATTAAAAACGAGCAGAAATGGGCTGCTCTCTGCTTATGTAGGTTAATTCGTATGAAGTGTGCATTTCTCTCTAGGCGCGTTCACTGCGAAGATGGCGAGTCAGCATCATCAAATTTATCATTGCAGTCGATACTTACAGAAAACATTAGTTATTAATAAACAATTCAAATGTTTAATGCATAATCATTACTTTTGCCGTTTTTTTTTTTATTGTGGCAAGCTTATGCGTGCGTTGTGATGCAGAATAGGCAATATTACGAAAACGCTCATTATGGTTTAGTATTCTCTCCCATATAGTAGCTATACATAACTTCCAACCCAACTTCAGTCGTGCACGGGCAGGGGCAGCCCTACTTATTTATTTCACATATTTTATTATCAGCACATCACTGCGGCGTTCTGAGCAAGCGGCGCAATCTTCATAAAGCTTAGAACCGGAAAAGGACAACCGGATTCCGGTTCAAACCCGCTATGAATCATGGGTAAATTCGCTAACCAGGAAAAAGGTGGATACTCTGGTCCCACCAGTAGTGACGTCATAGGCTGTCGCTGGCCAATGTTATAGATGTGATTTAACACATGCGGAGGCATTCCCCAGTCTCATTCCCCTTCTCAGGGAACCATGTTTACATTTGTAACCCAAGACGTTTTTTATGAAAGAAATAATAGGCTACTTTTATTCAGCAAAGATGCATTAATGCAATAAAAGGGGCAGTGAAGACATTTATAATGTTACAAAATAATTATATTTGAAATAAATGCTATTTTTGTAACTATATTCCTCTAAGCATCCTGAAAATAATTTATCTCAATTTACACCAAATTATTAAGCAGCACAACTGTTTTCAGCATTGATAATAATCAGAAATGTTTTTTGGGCAGTAAATTATTATTAGAATCATTGAACGCTGGAGTAATGATGCTGGAAATTCAGCATCCTCGGGGGTGGGGGGAGACGGACGACGACATACCTAGTCCCCTGCATTTGGTATTGATGGCCTCAGTATGACTCTGTGCATCACAAAGCGAACTCTCCAGCAGGTCTGATCACTGAAAGTGTAATACCACAGTTAAGATGAGCTACCTAAATGCGCTCCCATTTCAGAACATGCAGCACTTCGTCCAAATACCCGAAATCAGTGAAATGGCTTCCAGACAATTTGGATCAGATATTTATGTAATTTTATTTCGCTTTTGGCACGTCTTTGAAGTGCACTTCCAATCCCTCATCTTTTTCTTTTTGAAAATCAGTCTCTTTATTTTTCATGCTCTGCTCTATTTTTATATCTGTTGAGAGCTTTTTCTCTTCACATATGAGTTTTGACCTATATATCCCCCCGCTGGCCTTGAAACCCTCCCTTTTTCCACCCCCTCAGCAGACCTGTCACTCAACGACATCTCGCTGCATCTGGGAATGACATTGAGTTATTGGCAAAATATCTAAAAAAAACTCTGCTGTCATCGGTTTTTGACTGATGTCGATGCTGCACTTAAAACAGGAAATGTTTTATTTTACACCTCTGTTTTGCATTTAATTTTCTTTTATCACAGCTTTGCACGCCTGTCTCACACACTACAGTCCCCAATGTTAACTAAAGCTGTTCCGAGTGAACTGTGCCGGAGATAATTTAGCCCCTTGGGCACTGGTTTTCCTGCGGGTGATTTTATCGCACAGTTTTCTTGACTCGCTTGTTTCTAATCTTCCTTTAAAAGTCTTAGTGTCTGTACAGTGTGTGTGTGTGTCTTTCTCTTACGCATTTCTCATTTGCTTGCAGTTGTCCTATGGATCCAGTTCACCAGCTCTCTCTCCAACCGTCAGCGTTTCCCCACCTTCTTCCGCACACACCCCTCAGCCACATTGCACAACCCCACCCGCGTGCAGCTCTTCCAGAAGTGGAAGTGGACCAAGATCGCCACCATCCAGCAGACCACCGAGGTCTTCACCTCTGTGAGTAAATGTTTAAAGGCAATAATTATTCAATGATAAGCTTTTGCACAACAGAGGCCAAACAGAAAAGATTTTCCATACTTTGATCAGTATTTAGGAGGAGGTGTCCTAATCAGCTGCTACAAGTGATGATGTTGTCATAAGTAGCCCCACCCACTGTGAAATCCTATTGGTCCATAATCCTGTTATATATCAAAGTCTTATTAAAACATTAAATGATATTCACAACCAAGTTAACTTATATAATGTGACCATTTTTAATTGTAAAAGTGTATTTCCAAGTGAACCAGAATATTTCATGAGGACAAAAAGTGTAGGGCAGGACTTGATTTCATCTATTCGGAATTCATGTCAGGTGGGCATTTCATACCAGAGTTTGCAGTCAATAGTGTGGCACTCTTTGGTCAAAACATAAGCAGTCTTATTTACATCAGCAAAAAAGGAAAGTTGTTTTAGAGCTTGAATTATGAAAACATACTAAGGTCTAAGGGACCCTGTATGGTAATTGATAAAATTCTGAGATGGAAAGAAAAATTATATTTCAATTCATTCAAATTCCTTTACAAAATACTTGCACTGGCAAAACTATTTTGTTCCCCCAAGAAACTATGCATTCATTAATTGAGTTTATTCACACAAGTACAGAAATGTTATACATACGGGCTCCGTATGTAACGATTCACACTGTTTCTCATTAAAAAATCAATTTGCATCGATCATGAAATATGACTAAATATGCCATCTCATTTACACGACCTCTACTGAAATTAAATGCTTTCGTTGCATGAAAACTTGACTGCATTATTTTCTTTAAATTCTATTTTCTACATTTTACTTGTATTATTGTTTAGTTTTGACTTTTTGTGCAGAAAACATTTAAGTTTATAATAATTTAGTCATCTATATTGCTTCTCTTATTTATTATCATGTGTCCCTGAGCTTTTGGTGCACCAAACAGTCTGAAGTAGATTGCCTTCTTTTTCCTTACTAAGATCCTTTAAGAGAAGTTTTTAAAGAATCCTATTCATGCATATTAAAAAATACTAAATTAAATGTTTGTTAATGAAATCGAATCATTTTGTTCTTGATTTAAATTATATTTAATATAAATATGAGCAATCAAATTAGTTTTGAATCGAATCGAATAATTCTGAATAAACAAAAAATGCTTTTTGAATCAAATGAAACCCACTTCACATTGAAACTGCCTTATTTTGAAGATGTGATTGAATAAATTGCGCACAATGAGATACAAGGAACATTCTTTTAAAAGAAAGTAAAAAGAGTCTATTTTGATCTATGCTGTCATCTTGGCTAGATTGTATCAAATTATACACAGTGTTTTTCTTCTAGTGTGGACAGAAACCTTGTCCTTGTCCCTGGAACTTGTAAAACAATATTCAGTGAATGCCTGATGCCTGGTATCTGAGTTGTGCAACTCAGACAGGGAGTGTTTATGTAACTGAGAGTTTCAGAAGCACATCGTTTACTTCAGGGTATAGCATGTATTTTTGTATGCTATGTAGGTAAAGTGTACTTGTGTGCTGCTGTATAAGATAACATCTGGGATTGTGGGCTGTAGCTGATGTAGGCATGGCTCTATTCCTTTGTTTTCTCCTGCACTCTGCAGCCTGAGGTTATACAGACTGTATTAAAATTTACACGCTTGTTTTATTGGTACACACAGGACAGTAAACAAGTACCAACAAAAGAAATTAAATCTGCCAGTCTCTTTCTAATTTTCTTTTTTCCCTCGTTTTCTTTCTCCATTCCTATCTTATCTCTGCCCTTCTGCCACAATAATATTCTCTCCCGTCTCTTGCTTTTTCTACCCGACATCACCTCCCTCACTCATCTGCGTATGTTTTTCTTGTCTCCATGCTCTTTACTTTCCCTCCCTCTCTTTCTCAATTCTCCTTTAATTTCTCTCTCTCTCAGACTCTGGATGATCTAGAGCAGAGGGTGAAGGAGGCAGGCATTGAGATCAGTGTGAGGCAAAGTTTCCTCACGGATCCTGCTGTGGCCGTCAAGAACCTCAAGGTGCTTTCACTTTCACTCATTTCATTTATGACCTTGCTGCCATGTCAAAGTACAGGTGTTCCAGTCAGTGCCACTGTAGAGCAATCAGATCAGCATCCTCCTCAACAACATCCTATGATTCTCAGATGCAAAACAGATGCGAAACACACATAGACTTCAAATATTTAAGGGTAAACCTCACTAAAACACCAGGTCACATCTCAATCCAAAATCAGATGGAAAAAATACAAGAAATTATATTGACGAATTACCTATAATTAATTCCATGACAGTTAACTACATTTACACCCCCCCCCCCCAATCCTCATCTACCGTATTGCTTTTAATCTAGATGCTTCATTTTTGCACTTTTTGTTGTAATTTCCATACATTTTTTAGTATTACATTTTAGTAAGAAATACTAAATAATAAACATAATACAATGAATAAGAAACAAAAAGCTTTTCCAATATTGACAAAATGTATCCCCCCCCCAAAAAAAATTAAAAAATAAACCTTCTCAAAAAATGCTAAACTTATATTTTCTTTATATTTTAAGTTAAATTTAAGTAAATAAATAAGTAAACAAACAAAACATTAACAAAAACATATTCTCAATATTATTTGTTAAGAATAACCTAATATATTGTCATTTATACCATGGTCTGGGTGAATACTCGATTCTGATTGGCTGCAGGGTGTCCGTTAAAAAGTGATAGAGGACACCTAGTAAAGTAGTTCTGGTGAAACTGCCTGTTTACCATTCGAAATTAATAAATAAATGCACTGCCTACAACAGCTGTGAGTAACCATAGCAACAGGCAGTCCACACAGGGCGCGCGCTCGTTCAGGGTTCAGGGTCCTGGGTTGCGCGATGATGCAATCGGCTGTTCTGGGGCTAATACTAATACAACAATGAGCGACTTCGTTATTTCATCTTCAGTCTCTCACACTGCTCTCACGGACTGACGGAGCCCAGTAAGCCCGCAGACTGCTCTCGCATCGATGGCCTGTCACAGACATTATTGGCTCTCCAGTCCAGCATCGGAGAGTCGACCTAACGTTACAGCGGTGCTTCGGAGGTTGTGGTTAGTGTAGACATAGTGTTTTATGTGTAATAAAAAAAAATAACTATGCCTTTGTGTTTCATGAACTAAAAATGCATTTTTGAACCTGAAGGGTTCTACAAGCTGAGCGGACTATAAATATCTCCGGTTGCTAAATAAACCGTTAGGCAAGTTATTATTTGTAAAAACTAGAGATTTAGCCTAATTAAAATATAAACTAATGTTTTAAAAATGTTTTATTTGGCAAGTGACCATGGTATAAGCGGGTTAATGCCCTTCGAGGTGTCCGTTGTAAGGTTTTAATGGACTTCGGCGGAGGCAACCGTCCTCCGCTGCGCGTCGGCCGGTTTACACCTCGCCGTCGTCCATTAAAACCTTACAACGGACACCTCGTCGGGCATTAACCCTTACATAGTGATTGTTTTATTTTTTTTATTTAAATCTACACTGCAACTACTACTATAACAATTTTTTTTTACATTACCTTTTTTATTGTTTTGTACCATGGTAATGGGGATTTGGGGGTACATATGTCATGTTATATAAATAATATCACAATAACAAAATGTAATTGCCCATAAGCACATTTTTTTTCTCTTTTTTTTTTGGTTTACCCCATAAACACTTCCAGATATAAACACAGGAACATGCACCTTTATTGTGATTGGCTAGCTCTGGGACTGTCACGCCAAAGGACATCATTTAAGTCCGGGAGAAAAATACAACAGTGTGGGAATCTGATCTTATTCTTGAGGAGAATCATTTTAATTGGAACATGGGTCAGATGATCTGTTCCCCCCAGCCCTAACGCTTCCCCATCCTGCTCTCTCCAGTGACGCCTGGGCCCCTGGCTCCCTGTTTAGCAAAGGCCTGCCATGTGTGCCGCCCTAGTTTTGGTGCACAAGATTAATGGAGTACCACCAGAGGAACCATGGTAACCTGGAATAGCACACTGCTGAGAGGGGAAAGTAGCACGGATTGAACTGCTTGTCCAAACCGAAATTACTGTAGTGTTATGCATAGTAGCACTCTCAAATACTAAGGGGCCCTCCCTCTCATGCTAATTCACTGACTTTTGCAAATTTGTTGCTTTCATTTCTTTGTTCTAATAACCAATTCTTGTTCTGCTCCTACAGCGGCAAGATGCGCGCATCATTGTGGGACTGTTTTACGAAACGGAAGCCAGGAACGTTTTTTGTGAGGTCGGTAATCAGCCATCCAGCTGATCATGATTAATCTATGTCAATGTCAAAGGGGAAACATGGAGTTTCTGTTTATTTTTTATTCTTTTCACTCAAGTCGTTCCCTAACACGACCTGTTTCACACAACCCAACTGCAGGTCTATAAGGAGAAACTGTATGGGAAAAAGTATGTGTGGTTTCTGATTGGCTGGTATGCTGACAACTGGTTCAAGATCAAAGACCCATCCATCAACTGCACTGTGGAACAGATGACAGAAGCTGTGGAGGGGCATGTGACCACTGAGATAGTTATGCTCAATCCAGAGACGGTGCGAGGGGCCTCCAACCTGGTAAGTGGGCCTAAATAATGTTTTATTTCCTGACTCTCATTGATCTTGCTCTAAGAATTCTCTAAGAATTGCTTAGTTTGTGTTCCGGTGGCTAGGACCAGACCGTGGCACATTTGTGCGGTGGGCTTGAATGGTATCTCAAATCATGAAGCATTACTTTTTGAAGCAATCAGACTTAAAGGGCCATATTTTAACAATCTAAGCGCATGGTCTATAGCAGGGGGTTTCAAATTGGGTGAATGTGAGCCTCCGCTTACACTAGTTTAGGACAGCCGCTACAAGTTAATTAAAGCTACAAGTGTTCTTTAGTCAAGAGCAGTGAGTAACTTTTTTCAGACCAGCTGCACGCCCATGAGCGCACAGATACAATAGGTGCAAATGCATTTGCTATTTAAAGGGGTGGTTTACTGCTTTTTTTCTTTGCATGATTGTGTTTATGGTGTGCAATATAACATGTATTCGTGGTTTTTCTTTTTTAAAAAGTCTTATTTTTCATAAATTTCACCTTTACTGTAAGCCTCTTTCTCCTCTCTCATTTGAACGACCGGTTGACTTCCTGATTCTATGAAACCACTCCCTCAGAAACAGGCAAAGGGCTCAGATTGGTTAGTTTGGGCCGGTGTGTTGTAATTGGCTAAACTGCGTAGCGCACGTTGTCCGGAACCGTCACGCCCCTTGCCTTTACGAGCGTGAGTTTCATGTGCTCCGGTTAATGTAAATAATGGTGCTGATACTGCCGTATCAGTTTGAGCCCGAATCAGACCCAGAAGAGTCAAGCAGAACCTCCCCAAACACGGGTGTTACAAAACGTTTCTGAATGGTACTTTTTTGAATTATTATTATTCTATTATTACACAAGAAGTTTGATACCCTGTTATACTTGAAAATGCTACTGCTGCTTGTTAGCTTTTTGCGTTTTTATCTTGATTAAACATTTAATACAAATGATTACATGAGTAATACAGTTTTTTAAAGTTATTGTTTTATCGATATAATGAACAACCGTTTAGCTATTAACAAAACTTAGTTTACTCTGTGTCTCGTTTTCTTTAGGTGTACATGGCTAACGTTACTATAAACAAACACTGTTGACATTGATCACGTTCATGATCATATCGAAAAATTACGTCATAAAGTAGCTATACATGGCAAATACATTTACAAAATCTATATGAATACACATTCAGGTCCAAAATGTTTGTACGCGTTTGCCATAGAAACACGACTATAAAGCCAGCGCTGGCATTTGTTTACGTCCTTGATAATACGAAACCATTACGTCTAAAATTATACAAATACATTTAAAATTATTAAGTCTTACTTACAGGTTGTGGCCCAACAACTGCTGCATCTGGTTTTAACGTTGGAACTGCTTCATGTTTTAGTATCAGTTTCTTGTGGAATCCGGCATTGAATTGTTGGAGATTCAGGAAGCTGTCGTCAGTGAAATGTGCCGCACAAAGAGCTATTACGATTGTAATTGTCAGAAACATTATCAAACATAAATTGTAGCCATTGTTGACGAACTACAGCATCCGTAGGAAACCCGAACACATAAGACCTACAGCTGGATGAAAATAACACACTTTCGACGGCATGGCTAAGTCTCTCCCCTGTAACTCTTCCTCTTCAGCAAAGCCGCAGAAATATGGCCATGCCCTTTTTTGCGTATTCCGGAGGGAGGGTTGATGGAAATGTATGGGTTAGTGACGTCTAAAACCCAGCTGTAGTCCCAATCGAGTCGTTTTTGTAGGCATTTACACGTCCTGATTTTTAAAAGATGATATCTCTGCTTACATTGAACTTTCAGCGCTGCAACTTTGCAGATAATGTTCATGCACCAACAGCAACATTACACACTATTTAAAATGAAAAAAGTGAAGTCGCAATCAACCACCCCTTTAAACAACGTGGCGCAGGACTTGAAAATTATAACTGCGTCTGGCTGAAACTAGCAAAAAACACTTGCGTCACATCTGGTGCTGCATTGCGCCGAGTGTATGATAGGGCCCAAAATTTTCACTTGTTGGAAGATAAAATGGGATGGGATGGGGGAGGGGGATCCATAGGCTTACACTGAAGAAGAAACATAACATCTGCCCCCATAGAAACATTCTAATAACCACAAAACACTTCAGCAACTTGAATTTTCTTTGTAAAATCTTAATTAGTGTCAAATTCATTTTCTCTAGATCTTATTTGGCATCAATGAATTCTGTTCTGACTTTATCTGTTGGCCATCCGCCATCCTGCTCTTTAAATGTCCTCATCGACCATTGAAAAATCCATAAAAATCAACCAACAGTGTCCTGCGTGTTCCCATATGCTGCACTGTTTACAATGACATCATCCTCAGATTAATGTGGCGTAGACAAGCTTCATTCTGTTTAGATAACCAAGTTAGATAACGTTTTCCCACCGGGAATAGCCCATAACCTACCGTTATAACTTTAGCTATTCTCAGATCTGTAAATCCGAAGAGTCCCGTAGGGTCAGAGCATTCAGGTCCAACTGTTGTACCCCTGGGAGCGCTGGATGGACAGGTGTGAGCTCCAGGGGGGTGCTGTCTGGAGCCCACCCAACTCCGGTGCTCTGTGCTGGGAATTGGCTCGCATGCATATGTCCCTGCTGTTTTCCTGGATCCGGCGCAATCTGGGCATGTATCCAGACACCTATGCTTCAAATCTGACGTAAAAAGACAGTCATGTTGGACTGGACAATTTGTGATAAAATGCCCATGCTAGATTGCCTCAACATCTCCATAATTTGTTCCACTCATCCTTGCTTTACTGTCCCTCACTTTGAGGCTGTAATTTCAAGAAAGCTGAATCTTTACGCCGTAGTTTCTATCCACACACACACGCTGTTCTCCACTGTCCATTTGCATCAAGCAATCACCAGATGCCCATCTGCAGCTTGGCTCATTTCCTAAAATGCACCTGTTTGAAGCAAGGAAGGTGTCTCAGCTGTTTCTATAAGAAAGTTATATATGTTTCTATCAGCTGTGTGAAAAATGTCAAGGAAATCGTTTTTTGTATGCCGCCACGATAAGAGTGCGCCAACTCTATTTCTTTTCCCAGTACCCCCTTAATGACATGGAACATCTTCAGAGTGTGTGTGAAAGTGGGAGTTTATTTTTGGCGCCTCGGGTCGTGGTGTGTGTGAATGAAGATTTCACACCCAGGAGAAAAGTATCTCCGTCTATATGATGCACTCCCATGGTGATGAACTGTACTTTAACTTACCTTGACCTCTCTCTCTCGCTTTCTCGCTGCCGGAAGCCTGGTGCTTTTACAATTCAGTGCTTTTATAGTGACAATGATGTCAAATCCATCAAGCATAAGCCCTTGTTAGTGCACTACATTTTTGCCATGTTTGTACTCATCCATATGCATGCCAGATGATACCGTATGTTCGCTCTTTTGATCCAGACCTCACAGGAGTTCCTAGCGCAGCTGATGTCCAAGCTGGGTGGGAAGAATCCAGAGGAAACTGGAGGGTTTCAGGAAGCTCCTCTGGCGTATGATGCAGTATGGGCCCTGGCTCTGGCGCTCAATAAGACAGTGGGTCCCTTGAAGGCAAAAGGCCGCAGATTGGAAGACTTTAATTACAATAACAAGGACATCACGGCAGAGATCTACAGAGCCCTCAACACTAGCTCCTTCGAGGGGGTTTCGGTGAGTGACAGCACTGGCTAAATAATAATTGGATATGAAGCTATTAAAGTCGTCATGATACCAAAGGTTCAGTGGCAGTTAAATTTAATGATACGCAATTGTCATTTGCAATTGTGATACCACAGAAAAAACCAAAATACTAACCACTAATACTAACTAAATACACATTTTGACTAGTGTTGTTATTGTTAATAAAAAAATAAATAATAATAAATTAAAATAAAGCAGACATAAAATAAAATATAAATATTAGATGAAGACCTTAAAGGTGCTCTAAGCGATGTCACACATTTTTTAAGCCAAAACATTTTTTTTGTCACATACAGCAAACATCTCCTCACTGTCCGCTAGCTGCCTGTTCCATGAACACGTGTAAAAAAACGCGGTCTCTGCGGACACCCCAGGCTCCACAAACGGCAACAAAAACAAACTGGAAACATAACAAACTGTTCCAGCCAATAACCGACAAGAAGGATTTGGGGGTGGGGTTTGTGGGATTAGTGCGCGGATGAGGAGGAGGGAGAGTCTAGCTAGCCTCCGTTTTGTTTGACAATACTTTAAACGTCAACAAGAAGTGACGTCTCCCGACATCGCTTAGAGCACCTTTAAGCTTAAAAAAGTACTAAAACTTAACACTATAAATACTGTATCACATTTGATATGCCCATTTATGTGGCCTCTAAATTATCAACATGATTAAAACTGTTGAACACAATCTACATGAATTGTGATCTTTTGACATTTTTAGCAAGTAAAAGGCCTTTTAGTATTATTCTATTATGTCTTTTTGCTGTGAAATCTTTACTGATTTTTATAAAATAACCGTAGGAATATTATATCAAATATTTTACTACATGCTTTTGAGGAAAGTTTAATGTTTTTACAATTCTCAATCATCATTGTATTGCATTACATAATATGCCCCCCCCCCCCCCCCCATAATGTACATATACATTATGGGATACATATTACATAATACATATTACAATATATTACATATATCACATTGGGAGATATAGAGTGACAACTGATGTTTATATGATTTTATGTAAGTAGTATTCTATATCGACAGTACCAAAATTGCACCAAATTGCTTTTGGCGTTTGGGCCTTTGTTTTTTTCCTCCTCAAATATAAGATCCATATTCTCCTATATCATACTGTATGAGCCATAAAAGCCTGGTATATTAAATATGATACTGAACACACTCGAAAAACACATGCAAAAGTTTTTTTCTTTCTTATATTTTCTTTATATTTTGTCTAAAGGTTCAGTAAACGTTTAAAAAAGATTAAAGACTATTATTTTATGACTATTATGTCATGTCAGGTTAAAGTAAAAATGAAATGAAAACTGAACTAATTTAATATTAAAAAATACCATAATAGCATATAAATAATACTAAAATAGCACCGATGCTAACAAACTCAATTTAAGAGAGTAGTATACACAGAGCTATACAATTTTTTTTCGTTCTCTCTCAGGGTCATGTGGTGTTTGATGCCCAGGGATCCAGAATGGCATGGACACTCATTGAGCAACTTCAAGGTGAGCAAAATAAAAAAAGTATGATTTACTTTGCCTTGAAAACTGTAAGGTACAGATTATAAAGGGTAACTTAGAGTGAGTGTGGACAGCAGATGTAGTCCGTATGCATGGTTGCTTCTGCTCAATTCTGAAATGATGAACGACTCTGATCAGTGTTCTCGCTCCATTTGGAGAGTAGCACAGGTGCCAGGTAAAACACTATTTTTTCCTGGGTTCAAACACTCCAGAGCTGTAATTATTTTGCCAAAGCCAGAGAACCGAAGCTTGTTTTTTTTTTTTTTAGCTCACTATTTTTTTTTTTCTCAGCTCTCATGCACACTCAAAAAATTATTAAAGAGACAAAAATGACATGTGCATGAAAACTTAATCAAATTCACTGAATATTTCAGTAGACATGGTGGTTCAGAAGAAGCCATTCTCGTATCCAAGATAAAACTTTTTTTTTTAAACCCATTACTTTTCGTCAGTTTTTACATTTAAGATCGATCAATTTGAAGTAAAGTGACGTGAATGCCAAGTATGGCAACCCATACTCGAAATTTGTCCTCTGTATTTGACCCATCCAAGTTAGTAGTGAACACACACTGAAAACTGTGACACACACGGAGCAGTGGGCATCCATTTTGTTGTGGTGCCCGGGGAGCAATTGATCGGTAAGCCCCTCCCCTCCAGCGCAGATGAGCCGATAGCAGTTGAGTATTAGTTGCACGAGGACCGGAACTCAGATATCTTTAGGTTCCAGTGCCATAGAGAAACATTGGAAGATCCGATGCTTTTATCATTTTGATGGTGTTTTTGCTACAAAAATGGTAAAACGATGTGCCTGGGGTACTTGTAACACTGATTCCCGGACCGGTATTCCAAGAGGATGGGCATGAATATTCATGTTTTGAATCACCATAATGTGCGCATCTTCACCAGCGCGTTTCAAAAGATAATATTTGCGTGAACGGACCAATTATCTGCGACTGAAGCCCGGTTAATTTATCACTGATGCAGTACCCTGATTCCCTAAGGATTCAACTCCAATCCCAATAAAGACGAAAACTTTCATTTTCTGGTTGTCATACTCTCATTAAAGGTAGTCAATTGTCGAGTTTGCGTGCGCGATCATTGGTAACTAGATAACTAAGGATCGCGCACGCAAACTCGACAATTGACTAATGTGGACTTCGACCGAAAACAGGAAGAAAATACAGGTATGTGAGCTGGCTGAATAAACATCAATTTTATTAATATCTTTCACATCTACTGCAGTCAGGTTCACTCTGAATAAAACCACTCACATGGCTGTTCACTTAAAATGACACATCAAGGATGTTAAGAGGTTAAAAGCAGGTTTAAAACTTGCCCCGTTTAAGTCAACAGGGTGCAAATTTTAAAAAGAGGATAACACGGTGTAGGCAACACCGATTTTTGTCGTTGTTCTATGTACTGACAGCACTCCAAATTTACAAAAAAATTAGCTCTATGTTAAAATTGACCGGAGTTCTCCTTTAAGTTACAATTAAAGTCAATGCTAACGTACAAACATAAATGGCTAACTTTAACTGTACAGTGTAGGTCAAAAACAAATAAATGAAGGTCTACAATTCAGTGCCTCTCAATATTAAACTAGTTAAATGTAAATTAATTTAATCTCTGTACATGAACAGTGTTGATCCTGGATGTTGTTCATCTGCGATCGTGATGACCGTAACATGAGGCTTCTCCCGCTTGCATTGTGATCTGTAAACCCTTGCTTCCAAATTAATCTTGTTACCCACCATATTTATGTATTTTTTTTATGTCTTTTATATATCCCTCCATGGCATATAAGTCCCACGTGAATGTTCCTTGATGAGAGGTGGTCTTTCTGTGTCCAAAATTGATCAAAAACATTTTGGAACAAGGTTTTCACACTGACAGCTGTCATTGTAAGACAGTTAGTAACCAGTTTGTTTGTCCGAGTTCGCAACAGTAACTAAGGGGTGCGGGGCTTAGCGATAGGTCAATTGGGGGTTAGGTGCCTTGCTCAAGGGCACCTCAGTCATTTCCTGCTAGTATTGAGACTAGGACGTACGGTGCGACTCTCTAACCATTAGGCCACGACTGCCCTTTTTGGGACTAAGGTTTGATTTATTTATTTTTACATATTTGGATATGTATTCTTAATGGTGTTAATGGTGTCACTTGCTGATACAACATTGGTCTTTGGCTTTATACAGACACCAGATGCAGTGTCATGCAAAAGTGAAACGTTTCAGTTTCCGATGTCATTATGGGTGTAATTGTCACCCATGATTTTGTCTTTGAAAGTGTTCAATCATGCTGTGAATTTTAATATAGTAAGTACAATTGTGGTTGTAAAATATATATACAATTATATATACAATTGTGTTTGGCATAAGAAAATTGCAAAAAGTATTTAATAAAAGGGTGCCAATAATTGTGACCAACGTGTTTTGGAGAAAAACATATATTTCATATTGTGATCCCCCCCCCCCCCCCCACCCCCACACATTTAATTCTTTTACTTCAAAGAAAGGTTAGATTTTTGCAAATTTTTGGAATGAAAGATCAAAAGGATAAACAATGCGGATTCATTTTTTACAGCCATTTTTGATCATGGGTGCCATTAATTCTGACCACAACTGTAGTTATCTGCTGTTAATTTGATATTAACATGGAACCACCCTTTAAAACTATTCTAGGTCACTTTTATGATTGGATAATTCTTTATCTCATATGAGTCCATCATTTTTAACACATTTTTCAAAAAAAGCCATGGATTTCTGTAGGTGTAAAACTTTTCAGAGGATAAATGCACACTTAGTTCACCCTGAACAAAAGTTAGGATTCAAAAAGAAGCAAGAGTTACTTATGGCAGAAGTCACTTGTTGTAGGTGTTTAAGGTGTATACGTGTCTTGTTGTAAAACAATGGTTGCTTTATATTCTATGCAGAGCCTTTGACTGTGTGTTTTTTGCTTGTACATTCTGTTTCAAGTCCCTCACCACTTAATATGAGGTCTTGGATTTCGCTTTTGCAATCGATAGCCCAAAACATTTTTAGACTATTTTTGTGGTTTTGCTTGAGGGGGTTTGAGTCATTTTATTGCAAGATCTGCTTTGTACATGTCTATATTTCAGCATTTGCGTTTTGACAGATGGTCCCACATGGTCTAGTCCTCAGGTACAATGTGGGATTCATGGTTTACTCTGTGATGCCAAGCTGACAGGCCCTGAGACAGAAAGTAACCCAAAACCAAAAAAGCTTCCACCAGCACACTTTACAGTTGCTATGAGGGTCTTTTTATCAAAGGAGTCAAAGCTATTTTAACATGATGTCATGTCTAAGGATCTAGAACTGGTTTTCAACCCTTTTGACTTGAAGGCCCCCCATTTTTTAGTGTTGGATCCCCCCATGGATTTAGTGTTAGCCCCCCACTAACACTAAATCCACACCATCTCTAATACAGTGGGCCCCGGTTGAGAACTTCGGATCTAGTGAGTTTTAAACATAACCAAGAAAATATTTAATCTCAAAAATGCTTATTTGTAAGTAGAAATTGAGTCATATGGTAATAAAATGAGCATTTATAAATAATTTATTTTAGTTAATACTAATCTCCTTAAGATGCCATTTTTATTCTTTTCAACAACTGCTAAACCTCATGCACAGAATAGTAGGATATTAAAGAAGGAATACATCTATTCTACCTTCAAATGCCAACCAGATGAAAGCATGTTAGTAGACAGGACACATAAATTGGATTCGGAAATGCATGGCTGGCATCTTACCTCTGTGTAGGCAGCATTTTTCACCATGCAATTTACCACAATTTTGTGTGTGCGGGTCTGATGGTACTGTTAAAAGAAGTAAATTAATTGAGTAAATTAGAAATAAATAAGTAAATTAATTTCATAAATGGCAACGTATGATTTTCTACTGAGACATAAGCACTAGTTATTAAATGGCTGTTTAATGACCATTATGGTGACTGTTTGAAACCAGTTTCCTTAGGTGGTGCCCTCATACATTAAACACGACCTGTGATTGACTGGTCACAAACATATGGACATTGACTATATAAAGTCCTAGAGTTCACTGCATGACAGAGCACAGTCTGCACTGGGTTCAAACATCTCTCCATAGACCTCTGATATAGTGTTGTGTAGATGTATAAATGTAGATGCCAGTGTAAAAACGGATGGTATTAAAGGTTCACAGGAGCTCAGTGAACTCCATTATTGCTAAATAAAAAGAAGTTTGAAGCCACTACAACTCTTCATGAATATGGCAGTTTGGCCAGATTGGTCATTTGGCCTAGTCTGGCAAAGGTCAGGCAGGTTAACAAGAATCCAAGGCCTTACTCACAGATATTTAGAGCTTCTTTGACGAGATCAGTGTTGTGGGATTGGAAGTCTAGCAAGGCAAGCATTATAAGAATGATTGGTCATTTCCAATACTGTCTTTTGGAAAGAAACGTTTCTATAACCAGCATCTGGGTTAAATCAAAGCCACATGTTCCATACAGCCGTATTTCGAGACTTAACTATTCCATTTGAACTTCACACACACAGGGGCATCTCTCCTTTTCATTTGCTTGTTAACCTCTTCGAGTGACAAGTGCATTGTGACTGCAACCTCTGCTATCTCACGTAGATTGGATCCTTTTCTCTCTCCTGTCGTTTGTTTTCGATCTTTTTATTGGCGTCATTTCAGAAGCTGTCTTTTTGATCAGTGCGCCTGTGTTCCCCTGTTCAATCTGTCACATCGCTTTGTGCCTCTCCCCAGATCCTACGTCAATCCCTGTTTGTTTGACACAGTAAAAAATAGAACTAGACTTTTCAGTGTTTTCAGAGCGGTTGCCCCTCCAGAACTCCAGAACCCTGCCACTCTACTACAGTGTTCTAGGTTGCTTCTGTTGAAGTGCAACTGCTAAGGTGTTGCTGTGCGGTTGCTAGGGTGTTTAGTGTGGTTTCTAGGTTGTTACTTCCTGGGCCAAATCAAAAAATCTCACCAAAATGTGATTGAAGCTTGCCCATGAAAAAGGGGGTTGCAAGGGTGTTGTTTTGCTATGTTGTTGTTTACTGGTCCAAGTCAAAAGAGTCCACCAAAAAAGTGAGTGATGCTTACCCATCAAAAGCCACCTCCAAAATGTTAGGTTGATGTGGGTGGTTGTCAGGGCATTGTTATGCTGTTGCTAAGGTGTTGCAGGGTGGTTGCTAGGTGATTTACTGTCACAAATAAATAAATCCCACCAAAATATGAATGATGTTTGCCCATGCATAAATTGGTGTTGGCAGTTGCCAAGACATTGCCAGGCCGCGGATTTTTTTTTTGCAGGGTGGTAGGGGAAGACTCATTATATTCATTCCCTGATTGGTCTTAACCCCAGTGACGGGTAGGTTTAGGGCGGGGTTAGGGGTAGGTCATCAGACCAATCAGGGAAGAGTTCCCCAATGAATATTAATGAGTCTTCCCTTACCACCCTGCAAAAAAAAATTCGCTGCCAGGCCAATGTGAAAGCTACCTTCACAATGCTATGCTAATTTTGGTGTTTGCCAGGTTGTTGTTCTGTTGTTGCTATAGTTTCCTAGATGTTCAAATTATGCCATGTTAATGGTGAAGTTTGCCCAAGCACCCCTAAATGTGGTTTTGTTGGACCCACCATTAAAAAGGAGCTTGTTGCCTCAGGCTTATGGTGCAGTTGTGGCCTAATGAATAGAGAGTCTGACTTGTAACCCGAAGCTCACGGCCCTGTGTGTGTGCTCGCTACTCATTACTCTTAATGTCTGTGCACTAACTTGGATGGTTTAAATGCAGAGGACAAATTCTGAGTATGGGTTGCCATACTTAGCCTTCACGTCACTTCCCTTTACTTTTATTAGTGTTGAGAACGTTGAGTCCTTTAAAATTGGTTTCAAAATGAAACAGCTGGAAGATCTACAGGCAGAGACAAAAGGAAGCTAAGAGGATACTATAAACTGTGGAAATTAGTCTTTTAGGCGTTCATTCTCACGGATGTATCATAAAGCCCTTCCAGAGCCTTTCTTTCTTCCTCTGTCTTCTTTCCCTCTTTTTCAAGTCTCCCAGGGGGAAGCCCAAGCTGCCTGGAGTAATTACGCTTAATGATCACCTGATAATTATAATAGTTCTCACTTAAGCTAATTTCTCGTTGTGTTCGGGGGATGAAGGCCTAAAGCTGCATAGCCCTGCACAGATCTCCGTTGCCTGCCAGTGTGCCTTTGAGAAGGAGAGGAAGGGCGTGCATGAAAGAAAATGGAGAAATGTAGCAAGAGGGAGAGAGAAGATAAATTCCTCTGTCTTACGGTTCTCACTCAAGCACTGCTGATACAGTGGTATGCAATTACAGCGCTCTCTATAAAGCTGATTTTAGGGGAGAGCAACCCTTTTGTGCATTCTCATTTAAAGCTCAGCTGATACGACTGCTGGAAAATAAGGATTGATGATAGATTTGGTTTCAGTCTGTTTGTCTAATCCAAGTGTTGTTTGGAGGCCTGCCCAAAATCTGGCCTGCCCAAAAAGGCCTGCCCAAAATCTGATTCAGCCTCACAGTATTGATTTACAGCAATGTGTAGTGACATTTCTCTTTCCTTTGTTCCTCCCTCTCAGACTTTCATTTGATCTGTTTTCTCCTCTTTTCCTTCTTCTCTTAAAGCCAATGTGAAATCAAATTTTTCCGTGTTTACTTTTGTATTACATATTCCTGGTCTTTTTGCGAATGTTTCAAAATATATTGCATTTTACACATCTGAATGGCTTCCTTTTTTGTTTTAATTCACCAGTGTAGACTAGTTAATGTTAATCAGCAGCTAAAGAATTATTTTAGGCTATTGTTGTAGTCAACCTAGCTTTTATAAAATCTTCCCAATATAGTTAACGCAGTAATTTAATGCTTGGTCATTTTAATGTATTAAAGGTCACTGCAAACTACAGTCCAAACTAACTTGAATGTGACAGCTACAGCGTTGTGGCCAAGGAAATAATATTTTAGCTCAGCTGTGGATTTACACTTTGAACTTATAGTAATTAAAGAGAAGCAATAAATAAAGATAAAAATAGACAGCTTTCTTTTGAGTTGTACTTTTGGGTCTTCATTCAACAACAACAATTCAGCATGACCAATGTAGTCTGATTGGCAAACAAATAATTCATGACTTTAAAGAGTTCTTTGTCAACAGTGAAAAATATTCACAAAACAGACTTTAACTAATTAGTTATTATTTTGAATCGGACTCCACTGGTCAAAGTAGTTCTGACTCAAACACCGATCCAGAAGATTGACTCAAAATGAACTGTGAAGCAATATTTACACTGACAGCATGGTCATGATGAATGTTTAATTTTCATATTACTCACCCTCATGTCGTTCCAAACTCATAAGACTTTTGTTCATCTTCAGAACACAAATGAATGTATTTTTAATATTCTCTCATCATTTTTGTTCATCCATTGAAAATCCACAAGCTTTTCAAGCTTACATTTTTTTTTATAAATAAATGTATAAAGCATGTAAAAGCAGCCATGTCACCCTGTAGCCCAATACTGGTTGCCCACTGAAGCTAAGCAGGGCTGAGTCTGGTTAGTACCTGGATGGGAAAACCAGGTTGCTACTGGAAGAGGTGTTAGTGAGGCCAGTAGGGGGCGCTCACCCTGTGGTCTGTGTGGGTCCTAACGCCCCAGTATAGTGACGGGGACACTATACTGTAAAACAGCACCGTCCTTCGGATGAGACGTTAAACCTGTTTCTGTGTTGACAATATTAATATTGCTGGAGTTTTGGTTCAAACTTCCACCACTGTCAAAAACCTTGGTATAATCTTTGATTCCTCTCTTTCCTTCCTTCCACACATTTCCTCTCTCACTAATTCTGCCTTCTTTCACCTCTGTAATATCGCGCGCTTATGTCCATTTCTGAATATCAGCAATGCTGAAACCTTGGTTCACGCTTTCATCACATCACGGCTTGACTACTGCAATTATCTTTTCTATGGCTTACCCAACTCATCTATAAATAAAATCCAATATATTCAGAATTCCGCAGCTAGTATTCTGAAAGGCGCTATATACAATAAACGTATTATTATTATTAAACCGAGGTCCTGGCTCTCTGTGGTAATTAAAAATCCCAGGTTGTCTTTCGAAAGATTAGGGGTGTAACACCCTGACATCCTGGCCAAATTTGCCCAGTGACCTCTGTCCATCATGGCCTACTAATCATCCCCACATACCAATACGCTGGTGTGTGGTGGGTGTTCTGGCGCAATATGGCTGCCGTTGCATCATCCAGGAGGATGCTGTACATTGGTGGTGGTTGAGGCTTCTCAGCCTGTTCTATGTAAAGCGCTTAGAGTGCAGAGAAAAGCGCTATATAAATGTAATGAATTATTATTATTATTATTATTAAAAGTAATCCATATGAACCCAAGTCTTCTGCAGAGACATGATCGCTTTGTATGATGAACAGATTTGTAAAAAGAAGCTCAAACATGCTTGTATAACTCATGAACCAAACCTCATTGCACAAACTTCTTTTTACCATTTGCATGTGCTCTTTACACATGTGTTGATCAAGGTTTATATGTGAATAAAAGGCTAAAATAAATCTGTTCATGATTGTGTCTCTTCAGAAGACTGGGAATAAAGCGCTCAATTAATATGGATTACAATTATTGAATTCTTGTGGTTGGATGATCAGAGAATTCTTTCGGTTGGATAATCAGAGAATATTAAAAATATATTTTTTGAGGTATACTAAGCAACAAGTAAAATGTTGTTCAAATTTATGTGATGTTTTTCGAAAACTGAAATAAACCATTTTCTTAAGTGCATGTTAACGGGGTCAACCTGCACTCCCACTGGTAGTCACCACTTTGAATCTCTGCTTATTTGCATAAAAATTCACAATGCATAAAATCAAGTCAATAACATTTTCTCTCCTTAAATATCCTGTTTCAAAAACATCTCACATTATAGAGGAAAAATGCTTTACGAATGCCATCTGATGTTGACTTTAAACTGTTTCTCAGTTGCCCTCTCTCCCTTTCTTTTTGCAGGAGGAAGCTACAAAAAGATTGGATACTATGATATGACCAAAGGCAATCTCTCTTGGTATGGGAATGACAGGTGGATAGGTGAGTACACATTTGTCTCTCTCATCTCCCATATATGCTCTTGTTTATCATTGTCTGAAGCACTCTTCTCTGTTTTAAACCTCCTTTCACAAAATCACTCACATTATTACTCTCACCATTCCTCTGCATCTCTCCAAGTGTCACAGCCGCACATTCTAGGCCCCGCCCCCCAAAACGACGAGAACCGCGAACGACAGACTGCTACAGGGCATTAATCAATCAGTCAGTCAAATTCTGTTTAGCATTCTGTCCGTGAGGGCAGCTGCGCTGCGGAAGCTCCGCACGGCTCTACCAAAAAAAGACAAATGAATGCCATTAGAAAACCGCCAGGAGTTAATTCGAATCATAAATTGAGCAAGCGCACTGATAAAAATTGCGTGCAATTTAGAATGAGTGATGGTTTCATTTAATCTTTTTAATTGTATTTGATGACCAGTTCACGCTCAGTGTTGCTGACGCTGCACTGAGAAGATGCCAACTGACAGCTGAAAACAACACAAATCAGACGCAGCCCAGGCTGTTCCCCAGCTGCCTTCCAGCACATGCTAACCTTGACTGGACGAGTACAAATCGTCCAATCAGCACGGGCGACACCGTGTGCCTCAGCTGATTGTCTTTCCCTGTTATTTAAACCCTCGTGGGCTCCGAACAGAGATGTTGATTCTTGAGCTTTGTGATAGCAGCCTGGGTTTGTTGGTTTATAATATTGGGGGCATGATGCCACATCACCGTGCTCATTATGTGACCATTTCTATGCCTAGACATTTCCCTAGATGTGCTCTCTGTGGGCTTACTCGGTTTTGAACTTGCTTATTAGCTTATTAAAAACTCACTGAAGCAGCGAGCACCATGGCAACTGAAGCACGTAGGCATTGCGAAATGCGCTAATTGCCATTTTCACAAGGCGTATCGGGGGCCTTGTGATGGAACCTGTTTTTCATTTATTTACCCAGCTTGCAACTGGGAATAGTGCCCACAGCATTGTCGTACACCCCAGGTGGCTCGCACAGTCTGGCACCTTTAACTTCTGCATTAGTTGTCGATGATAGATCTCTTTAGAGGTCATCGCGTTAACAGCAACCCTTGACTGTGCCAGACTGGGAGATGCTGCGAGTCTGCCGGTGAGTTGAAAGGTCATCCTGCCCCTTTGATCGTGACGAGGCGAACAGGAATGCAAGCATCGAAGTTAGAAAGGTTTGTTAAATGGCGACAGATGACCCTTGAGCCGATGCTGTACCATCTGGAAATGTACGCACAATTGCCACCCAACTTTTAACCTTGCCGTCATGGTCACTGGCGCTCACGGACAGCGTATTCCAGGGAGACGGCAGCGGTGTAGACCTAAAAATAATCAGTGCTGCGATGTGCTGAAATAAAGGCCTCTTGAAGGAGAGGGTGACTTTGCTCCAGATTGGATGCCACGTGTTGACCGATCTCTTGTGATTTTCTCGCTCTCTGTCTACATCTCTCATCTGTACCCTCTGCAAAGTGAAGGTTGCATCCTTTCATCTCCCGGCTGAATGGGATCAGTTTGAATCTTTATGTTCAATTGTTTCTTGCGGTTACCCATCCACTTTACTGGTCTCTCTCGCTCTCCCCGGTCGCCCCTGACAACCACTGCATCTGCGCCTTGTTCTCTCATCGCTGTAGCAACCATTATGGATATTGGTTGCCATGGCAACATACTGTCCCGATTCCACCATCAAGGACAGGGAGAGGTATTAAACAGCATGAGCTCTCTAGCCCTCTGAATACATACGTACTCACACATTTACAACCATTTACATTCGTCACGCACGCACACACATATTCATTGTTGACCTAAATTGCTTTAGAGACATCTTCAAAAATCTAAATTTTACTAACTCAATTCCTGGTCATATTTTACAAGATTTATAAGTGCATTTAATTTTTTTTTTTTATAATCTAACTTGCACCGCTTCTAATATGACTTCCCTTTTCACTAAGCCCTTTTGTTTTTCAGCCTCAAACCATCTTTTGCAATCTAATCAATTACAGTTTCAGAGTTTTACCAGAAAAAATACTCTTCTTAATGGCTGTATATGGGTTCATGTACAATCGACACCCAACTGACTGGTAATATCTGTGTTACCCAATCAAAACAATGAGCTGTCAGTAAATGCATTCGCTCAGCTCCACAAGGCAGCTTCACACAGACCGCAAGTTAATTTTAACACCATAGCAACGCTGCAACGTTAACATTCTGACCTGAAACCCCATAGCAACCACTTTCCACAATTTCCACAAACCACTTAAACTCATGTGTCGTGCCATATCACATCTTGAGGTCTACAGTATCTCTTAAGATTGTTCCAGCATCAGTGGTGCTCCATGCTGTTTCCCAGCATCCCAGAATCCGTCAGTTGGCCATCTTCTGCCCCGAGCAGTCGTGTTCAGTAGGATCTCCCACTCTCCTTTAATCAATATCAGCGAGATCCACGAGGGAGATGGCCTTACGTGAACCTCTAATTAAGACAGACAGCCGCTGTGCTTATCAGATGCTCTGGCGAGGGGTTCCGGTGGGGCCTCATGGGCAATATGAGTCCTGTCGAGCTTGAGGACCTGGGCTTCCTAAAAAACCATCAGATCTAGAGATAGATGTAACAAGCTATATTGTCCCCAGCCAATTTGTCACTCGCAAAGAATGTGACGCTATACCTCTTGTGTGCAGCCCACCCATTAAAGGAAGCTGACCACAAATGCACCCTGTTGTCCTTTGTTGTTGCCAAATGGCCAGCCAATTACCCAGTGAAACCGTCTGTGATGGTATCGCTTCACAGAGACCAGAGGGGGAGAAGCTTTAGTCAAATGGCAGTGTGGTGAAATTCGATAGCTATCGCTCTCTCTGCAGACCTCAATTCAGTCAGTTTATCATGAGATAGATAGAGAGAGAGAGAGGAGAGAGAGAGAGAGAGAGAGAGAGAGAGAGAGAGAGAGAGAGAGAGAGAGAGAGAGAGAGAGACCAAGAGCGAGGTAAAGTGACTCATAACTGGCTCAGAGAACAGTTCAGAGCTGCTTTCCTTTTCTGTCTTTTGTTCAATTGTTTCATTATTAAATATAGATGATTATTACATTGATTTTTTAGTATTATTTATATACTTTTCATTTCATTATATACATTCATTTTCATTTAGAAATTGCTAGTCAGTTTAGAAAAATTTAATTTTGAAGTCAGAAGACTTAAATTTTCTAATAAAATCTACTCCAGTAATCTTTGTTTTATTTACAACTCGATAAATATTTAGATAAATACTCACTAAATTAATTTAAGTGCTGTGACTGTCAAATTGATTAATCGCAATTAATCGCATCTAACATAAAGGTTTGTGTAATATATAAAATGTGTACACACACACACACACACACACACACACGCGCACACAACACACACACACTATTTACATGCAGGTCATTGTGCTCATGTGGGAAATGGAGGTTTGAGTCTGACTTGCATCGTGCTTCAATCCCCTCTCACTCATTCCCCAACAGTGTTGGGAATGTTACTTTAAAAAAGTAATTAGTTATAGTTACTCACTACTTGTTCCAAAAAGTAACTGAGTTAGTAACTCAATTACTCTATAATAAAAGTAACTCGTTACCACGGAAAGTAACTATTTGCGTTACTGTTAAAAAAAAGTTGCTATTACTGTATGTCAAAGATTTTTTTTTTTTTTTTTTGCAGTTTTCACAAGTCAGTTCAAATGAGTAAAACATGACAGGTGTTTGTACATAACTTTCTATATTTATTGCACGTCGACAGACAACAAGAGGTTTATCCTGCACTTCACTTCACTGCACTTATTAACCCAGCTCCTCACTAGCTGTGTGAGCCAGGGGTGCGTTCGGATTACACAGTTTATTCAATCAATACATAGGCTAGTAACACATAGGCGTCATTTTGTACTCACCACTTTTTGAAACAAATAAATAAAACATCTCCAGTTAACTAGCAGAGCATTAATTTAGTTCGCTATTAAATAAGAGATCTAGCGTTAAATTGTTTTGGTTTTGAACTCAAGCTGAGCGCTCGTTGCCGCGGCTGCATAGTTGTTCTCTTGTGGCGCGCGCGCCGCACGCAGTCTTCACTCGGATGCGCGCTCTTCAATCTATCGCCGTTGTGGAGACTTTCTATTCATTCCGGTGAAATCACAAAATAAAAAGCACACAAACGTTTCCATGCTTGATATGGACTGTAAACACTGATGAACATATTCGGTTTTGATACGGGAGAAAAAAAAATATACTAGCGTGGATTAGAACCCATAACCTCTGACACGCTTGGCAAACAATCTACCACTAGACCATTACGGATCGATGGATTTATTTACGGGTTGAGCAGAGAGGCTGCACAGTTTGACAAGTTTGTACCTAGCACTTTTGAAAATGCACTTCCGAATGCGTCCCCAGCACATTGCAAACCAAACTGACACCCGTGGTAACGGATCGCATTTAACGTCCAGTAACGTTAACGGCGTTGTAACGACGGGAAAAGTAATTAATTAGATTACCCCGTTACTGAAAAAATAACGTCGTTACCTAACGCCGTTATTTTAAACGCCGTTATTCCAAACACTGTTCCCCAATAACTTCTTGTTCTTTCTCTACTGGATCTGTTTAATAAGGCCAAAAAAACTCTTATTTAGAAAGACTAAATAGCAACAACCCCCAAAGTTTTTTTTTTATTTTATTCATGAAATTTGTTTTAGTATAATATAAAATAATATTCTACTAAAAAGCCAAATTTTTCTCTCCAGGTTCTGGCCCACCTGCTGATCAGACTGTGGTGATTCAGAAGTTCAGATATTTGTCACAAAAACTCTTCGTCTCAGTTTCTGTTTTCGCTGGCTTGGGCATTTTAATGGGGATCGTTTGTCTCACCTTTAACATTTACAACAGCAATGTCAGGTATGTTTAGCTGTATGCTCCTGCTTGCAGGCGTGTGTGCATTTGTATTGCATAACCATGTTTGAGTTCAGTGCAGAGGACAGCATGCTACATGCATACAAGTATCATGGGTCACATTCACACATTTATGCATTCTGTGTGTGTAGAGACACGCCGGGTTCAAACATTCGGATGCATTACGAATAGCAATAGCATTGCACAGATTTGGACTAATGTGTGTGTGTTCCAGGCTTGTTTTTATCTTATTGACATTGAAACTTTCAACTAGATTTTCTCGGCAGACTAAGCTAATACCTTGAACACTTACAAATCTTGTCGCTTAGGTGGGTAAATGTGTGAGTGCATCTATGAATCTGCATGTTTCTTTGTGTGATGATAAGACACAGGAGTGTAAGTCATACAGTATTCCACTGTGAGAGACTAACTAAATTTGCTGAGTTCACTACACTAGCAAGAATTTCCAAAAAGTACCATATTTGAACTATCTTGAAATCATATTACCATATTATATTATATTAAAATATTTATTTAGAATATTAATATTAAATAAAAAAATATTAATTTTAGACGATATATCAGTATTTCTATGTATGGTTGGTATCCGTACCACACATAGAACAAAAGTTTCTAAATAGAACTTTTTAGGGTTTCCCATCATGAGATAATTTTATGGATTTAGTTTTAATGAATTAATTGTGTTTTAATTCATTATTTGTTTTGATTACATTTTACGAATTAAACAGCTCGTAAACATAGCCTACTTAATCATTAATCACCTGTTAAACATGAAAGCATTATGCAATCATTTAAGGCATTTATGCAATCATTTAAGGCACCTATTGTTTGAACATCCATGTCTTTGCAAACTTCTGCATTTTGCAGATTCAGTAATATGTATGTTCATATTGTTCCATGTATGAACCTATTGTTTGAACATCCATGTCTTTGCAAACTTCTGCATTTTGCAGATTCAGCAATATGTATGTCCATATGTTGAAGGTACATTCAAAACTCCCAGCCTTACCTGAATAACATGACGGCAGTCGGCTGTATGATGGCTCTGGCTGCTGTTTTTCCTCTGGGAATTGATGGACTGCATGTACGGAACTCCCAGTTTCCTGTGGTCTGTCAGGTAAGCGCTCAGGCAATCTGGGTAATGCTGTTTTGTTATTGATGTTCCCCCCCCCCCCCCCCCCCCCCCCCTTGAGGCCCACTGATAATGTTAGTCAGGGTTTCTTGTATTAAAAAATATATGAATTATTTATTTTTTTCTCAACCATTTTTCACCCACTCTCAGACCCTTAAGTATTAAACACACTTGTTTTGCCTCCTTACTTTCAGACATCTATATATATGCCCTCTTTGCTTACATTTACTTATAGGTCCCAGGCTTGCCGTCAGGTCCAATTTAGTTTGCACTACCCCTCCAGTAACAGCATCTTAGCAAAGCCTAAGATCAGAACGATTTGTTTGTGCAGCTTAATTTTAATAAATGCATTTTTTGACAGGGGAGGAAGTTTGAGATCTAAAAAGTTACAGTGTGTTTACATTTAGGGATACACGTTATATATTCAAACAAAAACGGTTATCAGCTATTATAGTTATTAGTTGTTTTTATTGGATATTTATTGTGCTTGCTCATTTCTGCTATTTTTACATTTAATTTACATTTACCATTTTATAACACTCATTTAAATGTAATCATTAGGAACATTACTCTATAATGTACATTATAATGTTGTGATCCTTAAATTCATTAATTCATTTAAATTGCCTTTCTTTTAATTTATTTTGATAAAATAGTATATCATTTTATTATCAGTCATTTATCAATTATTTATCTACCATAACATTAGAATAATGATAAGCTTATCGATACTGGCCAGGGTTTTTTATATTGTTGCATCCTTATATCCATAATATACAATGTCTTTTAAAATTAAAAGCTGAAATATTGACTAAATTGCTTTTTTTAATTATTATTATTATTGTTGTTGTTTTTCTAGTTCCGTTTGTGGCTGCTTGGACTTGGCTTCAGTTTGGCCTATGGAAGTATGTTCACGAAGATCTGGTGGGTTCACACTGTGTTCACAAAGAAGGATGAGAAGAAAGACAAGAGAAAGGTGAGTACAGAACCAAGATTCCCTAACAGTCAGTCACGTTCAACGTTAAGGTCAGTGACTGACGAATTGGGATCTTGGCTGAGAGCCCAATAACCTTTGAGTGATAACAGAACAAGCCAATGCACATTGGTGAGTGAAATTTGCATCGCAAGCCGCTCCCCTGCTTCCGGGTTATCAGGCAGCGTGCGAATACTCATATTACGTTTTTTTGCTTCGGAGCCGAGTGGACCTGGTTTTCACTCTCCAATCATTGCTCGAGAGAGTATCAGAACGAGAGTCTGTTCCTGTTCTGGTGTTGGTGTGACGTTCCAGTGGGGGTTGCAATTGCTGAGAGTGCACAGTCTGGTGCAGTGTCTGTTCCCCTGGGTGCTTTAACATTTAAAGAGCAGTTTCCCTAAAAAGTCAACACAGGTGTGACTATGTGGCGAGCAGAACGAGGCCGAGGTACGTGAGAGAACGGCACGAGGCCGGTGGCGTGAGTGGTAACGAGCGTCACCTGTGAGACGCACTGGTCTCGCATCTCTCACGGAGGAGCGGAAGCATAAAAGGAGGAGCGACGATTGTGAAGATCGAGAGACAAGTGCGTCTCACAGGTGGCGCTCATTACCACTCACGCCACCGGCCTCGCGCCGTTCTCTCACGTCCCTCTGCCTCGTCCTACTCGCCACAGACGTAATGTCTTTTTAAAATCATTCCACCTGTGTGTCAGCCACGATCTCTGTCTCATGTGTCTGGACTGTAAGCACGCTGGCAGATCAAGACTAAGATACCTGGAAACAGGTGGGGCCCCCTCTACTATTCCCCAATCTGGCTTTGATGCGCACAAGGCCACTTTGGTTAATACACAGGGTGATCTGAGGATTACAGTGGGGGTTTGTTTGCCGGGCGAGTCACCGCGGCCCCCCCACTCCTCTTATCCATCGGAGGCTGTGGAGCTTCCTGCTGGGGTTGCTGGGCCTTGTCACGGAGGGCTGGGCCTTTCTTCGCTTTGCGTTCAAGGGACGGGCATACCAGTACAAGGTGCTTCCCTTCGGCCTTTCCTTGTCACCCTCCGTCTATACAAAGATAAAGGAGGCCGCCCTCACTCCCTTGAAAGAGGCGGGCATTTGCATCCTCAACTATCTCGACGACTGGCTCATTCTGGCCAAGTCGCAAGGTCAGGGACTTGGTGCTCACGCATCTCAGCCGTTTGGGGCTTCGGGTCATCTGGGAAAAGAGCAAACTCTGGTCTACGTCTCTGTCGTATGTCTCAACTCGCCGGCCATGTCCTCCTGTGGAGTCACAAGAGACTCAAGTCGCTTCGTGCCATCTACATCCCTAGCGAGCTCAATTGTGCGGCCGATGAGCGCTCACAATAGCATACGTCCAGGGAGGAGTGGCGACTCCACCCCCAGGCAGTCCAGCTGAATTGGGAATGCTTCGGGGTCACTCAGGTAGACTTGTAAATGACCTCAGAGACAGTCCACTGCCAGTGTTTCTATTCCCTGACCCTCAGCACAGAAGCACTGGCACGCAGCTGGTCCCGGGGCATACGCAAGTATGCGTTTCCCCTAGTGAGCCTGCTTGTACAGACACTGTGCAAGGTCAGGGAGGACAAGGAGCGCAGGTCTTGATGTTTGAGCCGTACTGGCCCAACCAGACCTGGTTCCCGGAACTCATGCTCCTCTTGACAGCCCCTCCCTGGTGAATTCCCCTAAGGAAGGACCTGCTTTCTCAGGGACGGGGAACCACGTGGCACCCGACTTAAGTGGACTTAAGTGGCCTATCTCCAGTGATAGTGTCTTACCATGTATTTTATACAAACAGGTGATATGCAGGAGGGATGGCTCGGTGTCTCGCTTGCTGCACCATTCCCCTCTGAGGATGGGATACGAGTGCTTATTTTGCTGGTGAACCCTGGTGGAGTTCCTCCAGCATCCTCAGCAGTCAGATGCTGTGGAGGCATCTAACGCCAGGTCTAGTACTGGTGTGTATGCCCGGTTGGTCAGCCCCTGTACAAGACTAGATGCCCCTATGTTGTGATTTCTCTCTTTAGGTTATCACATATGTGTATTCTTCCACGGTTTGGCTCCCCGGTGGCAAGGTTGTGTCTTTCCCTTGGCAGAGTCCACTCTGCCATCTCTGTAACGGTATTGACTCCACCCCTGAACAAGGTGTGATCTACCACAGAGATCTTCCATATGTAGCACTGCCCTGTCGGTCAGTCAATATGTGTAACTCCACATGTTAACTCCCTATGGGCAGGATGTGATCTCCGTAGCATTCCAAGCGTTGCCTTGTTTACCCGAAAGCGGGGGAGCGGCTTGCTATGCAAATTTCACTCGCCAGTGTGCACTGGCTTGTTCTGTTACCACTCAAAGGTGATTGGGCTCTCAGGCTAGATCCCAATTCATCAGTCACTAACATAAACATCTCTGTTCCCTCCTTCACATTAGTAATCTAGACGTTTTTATTGTCATGTTTAGTTTTGAACTATGATTAAAGTTTTCATGTCTTGTATTCTGTTATTGTTATAACCAGGAACATGACAAATCAAGGAACTATGTCAATGTGATTTTCCTGTTTCCTTTCTTGTCATGTGGTTCCTTTGTCTCGTGTGTCATGTTTTGATTGGTTTATTGTGTTCATTGCTTTCAGGTGTGTCTTATGTAGTTAGTCCATGTGCATTTAAGCCTCATGTTTCCATTGTCTCGAGTCTAGATTTGTTTAACATAACCTGTTGTTGGTGAGATTCTGTTTATAGCTCATGTCCAAGTCTGTTCTAGTCAAGCCATTTTAAGGCCGGGACACTCCAAATCGGCCATCGGGCAATGTCGGGCCGTTTTTGAGTGTTTGTTGGCTTAGTTTTTACGGTGTGTTCACCATTGGCTCTAGTCGCATGCCGTCTGGGTTTTTTTGGGCCGATTCAGCATGTTGAATCACTGTCTGACCATTGGTGAGAGAGAGAACTCTGATTGGCTGTTCAGCTTATCAAACGAGTCAGTGCACGAGAATAAAAGCAAAAGGGATGAAAGCGATCAAAGCAGTCAAGACAGTACAGATAGAAGGCTTTTATAATTGGACGTCATCTTACCTGACCATTCAAATGTACAAAATATTTTCATAATAACACAAGCCGAGTGGAATGAAGAAAGTGAGCGACAAGATTGATATTCAAAATGGTGCTTTGTTTTACGTTTGTATATCTGCAGTCCTAATTTCGGTTTAACTTTTTGAATGGTGTGACGGGTGCGTAGCCGACCTCACATATTTTGGCCTCTACCATGGAGTAAATTGGTTATTGCGGAGAACGCATGCACTAGTTGACGGTCGCCAGTAGTCCTTTTGGTTTGTTCTTTTTGGCCGAAACGCAGCCGATGTGAGGCGACAACACAGTGAGCTTTCGTCTCTGCTAGTTCTTTGATGTTGACTTGGTGTGTTCTGGGCTTTAAGTTCAAGTCAAATCAAGTCATCATTTTATTCTGTTTACTCTGTCACCATTGTTGAATATAACTACACTTGAGTTCACTTCAACTCGACTTGCCTTCAGTGGACTATATGTTACAATTATAGTTATTAAAACCAAAACCTTAAATTATTTTTGTAACTAGAAATAAACTGTTACTGAAATAATATATAAAAAACTTTCAGTTGACTAATTGCCAAGGCAACATTTTAAGTTAACTTATATTAAAATAACTCAAACTAAACCTGAAATAAAATGAATTAAACCCGTATTTAAAAGAAAGAGACAAAAACACAAAATAAATTACTAAAACTTAAAATTAAACAAACAAAATATAAAACGAAAGCAGAAAAATTATTCTAAAATAACTAGTGTGAGGTTAATATGAAGTGTTTCAAGACAAACTATCTGGTGGTTTACAGCCTCATAAGAATTTACTCTTGTCGTTTCAAGGTCTTCCAGTACACTGCTGGAATTACCAATATATCATAGTGGAATTATTATCTTTTATAAATAATATATCTTGTTCCTCTTTCTGTTATTATCTTTGGATCTCCATCTCACTTCCACTGCCTCTCTGGCTTGGCCACTGTTTCTCTGTGTCTGATCTTATAGAGATGGGTCCCCTGTTGTCCTTGAGTATCCTTAAACAGCACATTTATCATAGAGCCCATTTTGATGAGCTCTCCGTACAGCCCCATGAACGAGCAGTCACTCCATCACCACAGATTCTCTCATGCTACGCAAGATCACTTTAAATCAGTATGTTGGATTTTTTGGTAACACAATAAGGTCTCATTTTAGTTACTGTATTATCTAACTTGAACTAACAATAAGCATTATATTTTTGCAGCATTTATTCGTCTTAGTTAATGCATATAAAAATGTTTTTGTTTATGTAAGTTCAGAGTCCATCAATTTAATGTTAACAGATACAACTTTTCATTTTACGTATATTACGTACGATTCATTTACAGTAACTAAGATTAATTATACTGTGGAAGCATTTATCATGGTTAGTCCATGTTACCTGATAAAGACATTAATAATGTTAATAGTATTTCACAATAGTATCGTTTTTACTGTATTTTTGATCAAATATGGGGCTTTCACGCCGGGTAGTTATAGGAACTTAGTTCTAGGAACTAGCCAACCAATGGTTCCCCTAGGAACGTTTTTCTGGTTGCAAGCATTCGCACCGCCAGCAAAGAGTATAGAAGCACAAGAGGCGAAACTCTGATGCTTTTCTGGTAACAGCCACTAGATGGCGCTTCGGGAGCGCGGCCGCCATTTTGGGATGAAGATTCCAACGGGAGTTACTGGACAACAGCACATATAACAGTTTTTTGAGGTAGTTTTTTCTTGCATTATAGAATATTTCCATTTTATGCAACTTTACACATTTACTACTATTATTAGTTACCAACTCCACTTGGCCTGAAATATATTTTGTACGTTTTAATCCCCTGGATCATGCTACAAACATGATGATCTTATAGAACATTATGCATTGCTGTGTCCGATATCCTATAATTGCCACAATTCTGTACAGTGGCTGTGTTTTTGTTTACATAGTCTTGCTTTAACGGTCATTAATATACGATATAAGAAGTTTACTGTAAAGCTGTTTCTATTGCTGTTGTAACTTGTATAGGCCTATAGTTGTACAAATAGAGAGTTTGTAGGCCTACTACTGTATAGGCCTACGTGTTGTTGTAGCCATTAAATAAGCGCATTTAGTTTCATATTTGTTCAAATATTATAATGTTTTTTTCCCCATATTGATTATGAAAAGTGAACAGCATGAGTATGATATCGGGAGACATTAAGTGGCTCATACATGATTTTGACTCATTAGCCTACGCTGTGTTTTGTAGAAAGCCTTTCTTTAAAATTAATTTCGTTTTGTATAAATTGTATCTTATTGGATTATGGATTTAATAAATGGCAAATATAGCAGACATAATCATGACATCCGGCACCGGCGCTCGTCGTGAACTTGAGCGAATCTCATCATAAATTAACCGAAATATGCCTCAGACATGAGAAATATAGAAAGCTTGCAACTAAATATTTAAATGAAACTATTCCAAACGAAAAGAAATAGGCTACTCTCTGATTATGTTGCACACTCACATATGTTGAAATAACGAGATATTATGTTGAAATAACATTATAAATAATACATCTTTAAATATAGGCCTATTTGATTGAATGCTGAATGTTGTGCTTATTCAATTTAGTAAAATTAAAACTTTAGTTGTGATAATTAAAATTATTGAATATTAAATATCGAAGTTTTGCTCATTTAATATAAGTGGCTATAAGTGCCTATAATAAATGGCACTTATAAATGGCTATAAGTGCGCAGCTCCCCCTGTCAATGATCTAGCACCCCCTCGGCACCTGCGTTAAAAAATCTGGCGCTGCCTCCTCTTTTTACATAATTATTCCAACCTAAAAATGACCTCTGCACTGGGCTAAATATATGTATAATATATGACTGCCGAGTGGCTTTCACCCCAAAATGGCGGAAGCACAGCGCTGCTGCTGGGCGCTGGTGTTGCAATGGAACGTTCTATTGGCTTTCACTTCTTGTAAATATACGTTCTTTGCCGCCAGTAGGAACTCTGAAGTGACGTAAACCTCGCTTGTTGTTGTGACTTTTATTTTGACGGCGCGGCTGGCCTTTATTTTGACGGCGCTGAGAACGCCTGAGCTCACAGCTCTAACATTATCCGTTAGTCATGTTAGTTTACGATATGTCTTAACAGTCCTGTCTAATACGTTATTAGATAAAACTGTTATACATAGAATGTAGACAACAATGAAAAGTTCTTAGCATATGCCATGTGGATGATGTTCAGTGTTGCTAGCTGAGCAAAAATACACAATCATGTTTCACTTGGTCCCTTCAAAGTTACGTTGGATTTTCTCCTTAGCGTAAATGTTAAGAGGCCCATCTATTGTTTTCCATGTTCGTAGAGTAAGTTTCTGGATTAAATATATAGGCTATAACCTGTGTGTTTACACAGCCTTTTTAAAAATTGTGGGTACTGGTGTTTCGTGTGCCTTCGGCCAATCAGCGTACACTAATGTTGCGGATAGTTTTTTTTTTTATTTTTTTTTTTTTATTTTTTTTATTGAATATGTATCAAATAACAAGCAGGTATAAAACACAGAACACAAAGAACTTCTACATGAATCAAATTATATCAAGTATATATAAAGCTTCACATATATAAAATTAAATAAAAAAAAAATAAAAAATAATAATACAAAATAAAAAAATAATAATAAAATAAATAAATAAAAAAAGACATACACAGAGGAAACATTATGCATCAGTGGTATTATTAAAAATATCATCATAATATTTCAAGAATCTGTCACTTTTCTTGTTTTTAATCAATCTTAGAGACTTCAAAAATGTATCAATTTCGATTAAGAAATGTGGAAAAGTAGGCTGCGATTTAGAGAATTTTTGCTTGTGAATAAAAAATTTTCCAAACAAAATAAAAAAATTAACAATGTAACTAATTGAAATACTAGCTTTATCTTCTTTATAGTAACAAATTATATCCTTTAATTGATAGGATTTGGAAGAATCAAAGTGCTTGCCAATATGAAGATATAACCTATTCCAGAAGTTTTGGGTTTTTTCACATTGGAAAAATAAATGGATCAGCGTTTCATCCTCATTCCCACAAAATGAGCAAGAACTGTCAACATCCATATATTTTGCAACAGTATCATTCACTGGGTATATTTTATGTAAAATCTTGAAATGAACTTCCTTAATCTTATTAGAAATACAATACTTATGAGGTAACAACCAGGCTTCCTTCCAGTCTATACGTTCAATAAAAGAGGCCCAATAAAATTTGCCTCTAGCAACAGTATATTTTTTACTCTGAAAAATATGTCGAATATGCTTATTATTACATTTCTTACTAAGTATATTTATACCATCTAAGATCAAATCAGGTTCTTTTGTGACACTCTTACTAAAGGTTAGATGACATTTAACAAGATGACTTAGACCAGAAGGAATTGCTTTAAGCACTGCATTATATTCTTTAAATGGTAAAGGGAAATTATGAACAGACATAAATTCTTCATAAGATAAGAAATTACCAGATTTATCAAAAATTGAGAGAATACCAATTATATTCCTGTTAAACCATGTAGAGAGAAAAACAGATTTATTCCTAATCCTTATATTAGAGTTGTTCCATAGAAAGGTTTTATGAGGTGAAAAATTGTGGGTGTAGCATAACTTCCAAGCAAGAAGGGCCTGCTGATGAAATTTAGAAAGTGCAACTGGCAATCTATTCGGCAAGTAGTTACATTTCAATATAAAGGGGAGGCCACCAATTTTGGTAAAGATATGATTCGGGATAAAAAACCATATAGAATTAGGATTTGTTAAGCATTTTTTGATCCAATTTATCCTAAAGGTGTTCACTGTATCACTAAAATCTAACACTTCAAGTCCACCTTTTTTTCGACAATTTGAAAGGACTGTTTTTTTGAGCTTGTGAGGTTTGTTTTTCCATATGAAGTCAAGAAAAATTTTGTTAATTCCTTTAGCGGTAGAGTCATTGACAAAGAGAGAAAGAGAAGGATATACAAAACGAGATAATCCTTCTGCTTTGGACAAAAGAACCCTCCCATAAAGGGAAAGGTCTCTTTGGAGCCAAAGATTAAAGATGGTTTGGGTTTTCTTGACCCGTCCAGAAAAATTTAGCTGTTGTCGAGCTGTTAAATTTTTTGTTAAATAAATACCAAGATACCTTACAGTCTCTTTAACAGAGATACCATTGATTGAAGAATCATCACTTTTATAGAGCGTCATTATCTCACACTTGGACATATTCAGTTTCAATCCAGAAGCACATGAAAATTGCTCAATTACATTTATAGCCTTGGTTAATTGACTCTTATCTTTTAAAAAGAGAGTAGTGTCATCAGCCAATTGGGAGATTTTAATTTCTCTATCAAAGATGGATATACCTTCCAAGCTTTGTTCATGGATAATACTCAATGATAAAAGTTCTGTAACTAAAATAAACAAAAAAGGGGAAATAGGACAGCCCTGTCTGACACCACGGGTAATGAAAAATCTCTTAGAAGTATTAAAGCTAATTAAGACAGAGCTGCTAATGTCTTTATAAAACATTTCAATAATATTAACAAAAAAGTCACCAAAACCAAATAACTTGAGAGTCTGCAAAAGAAATTCATGCTCCAGGGTGTCAAAAGCTTTATAAAAGTCTAGGAAAAGAATCATGGCTTTAGAATGTATAAAATCTGTATAGTCCAAAAGATCTAAAATAAGTCTTATGTTGTTACTGATATGCCTATCTTTTATAAAACCTGATTGTGTCTCTGCAACAAACTGATTAAGTTTGACCTTTAATCTGTTAGCAAAAACCAAGGCTAAAATTTTATAATCGATAGTTAGGAGCGTAATTGGACGCCAGTTATCTATTAAAAGAGTGTCCTTGTCTGGTTTGGGGACAAGGGAGATAATGCCTTGTTTCATTGAAGCTGTCATTTCTTTTGAATCAATACATTCTCTATACATACAAAGCAATGGTTGTTTGATTAACTCCCAAAAATGAATATAAAACTCAACAGTTAATCCATCATTGCCTGGAGATTTTCCTTTCTTCATTGAGTGAAGCGCTATTCGAATCTCCTCAATAGTCAAATCAGAATCACAAACGGCTTTAAAGTCAATATCAATAACTGGAACATGAGCTTGAACTTTCTTAATAAAATTGTTGCAATTGTGACTATCAAACACAGATGTGTAAATGTTTTTGTAGAAGTCTGTGACAAAATTAGATATCAAATTAGGATCTGTGCAGTTGACACCATTAATATTAAGAACAGTCAAAGAATTTCGTTTGCAGTTCCTCTTCTCTAAAGCGAAAAAATAACTAGAATTTACTTCTCCTTCTTCCAGCCATTTAGCTCTGGACCTAACAAAGGCACCTTTGGCAATATCTAGATATGCTTGATTAATTTGTAGATGTAATTGTTTTAATTCTAACTCCTCTTCCTGAGATAGATTACCTATCAATAAAGAATTTACTCTTTCCATTTGTTCAGTTATTTTTTTATTTTTTAATGTTTTTAAATCTTTACTTCTTTTTATAGCTATTTGTCTAGCTCTGTATTTAAAAAAATCCCAATTGGCTCTGTACTCATTATGAATTTTATCAGAAAACATATGGTTAATTAATTTTTTTATATTGTCATTGAAGATATTATCATTTAAAAGACAGTTATTAAATTTCCAATAACCACGTAACTTCCGACTGTCATCATTACAGCCTAATTTTAAGATGATTTGTTTGTGATCAGAAAGGGGAGCATACGAATGAGATATACTTTTAACAAATTGCAGGGCTGAAGATGAAACTAAAAAGAAATCAATTCTAGATTTTAAAGACATTTTACCATTTGACCAAGTAAAGTCCTGTGTGTCAGGATGAAAAAAACGCCAAGGATCTGTGAGGGAGAGAGAAGAACATATTGATAAAATATTATTAGAATTATGATTAATATTGAGACCTTCATTGCTTCTAGGAGGAAATCTGTCCAGTGTGTTATCTAAACATTCATTAAAATCACCGCCTAAAATTAGAAAGGAGCCCGGGTATTTATTCAGCAATTCTGTCAATTTACAAATAATTTGAGAAAATAATATTTTGTTAGCAGAGATGGAGTTACAGCCATATAAATTGCAAATAATAAAAGTTGAATTATCTTGCTTTAACGTCATAATAATCCATCTACCTTCACTTGAAGTCATTACCTCCAGAATTTGTCCCTTAAATTTGTGCAGAAGAATTGAAACCCCAGATGAGTGATTAGAACCATGACTATAATAAATTAAATTTCCCCATTGATTCTTCCAGAATTTAACATCCAACTCACAAGAGTGTGTTTCCTGAAGAAAAATTAAATCAGTTTCGCAGCTTTTACAAAATAAAAAAATAGCTTTCCTCTTTACCACATCACGCATACCTCTTACATTTAAGGACATAATAGAAAATGAACTGAACTTGAAATCCATAACAAGTAGGGAAAAAAAAAGAAAAAAGAAAGAAAAAGTATGAACTACCAACGACTGAAGAAACTGTACGGAAACCTTACCTTAAAGGAAGGAATGATATACAACCTACTGAGGTCATAGAACAAACAAAATGACTTATCTTTAACTTAGATAATCACTTCTTAAATATGACTCCCCCACCCCGGGGAAAAATAAAAATAAAAAATGGCAAATGAACTGGCAAACTGTGCAAACATATTAATTAGTGCTAACGAAAATCAAAACAAGACAAGAGTCAAGTTTAGAAATGAGTATTGGAACATTAATAAATCAGTCTTTGACCAAACATATGAGGCATTCATTTACCAGGGTATTCAGCTAAAATGCAATAGCTTAACACCACCTCAACCCAGAAGGAACGGAAGAATGCAATGCATTGAATGCAAACTACTTCACATTGGCGAAATCAAATCTCTTCCCGTCAATTAGAGCAAACGATCCACGGAAAGAGGCCTTTTTCCCTTCGTCTCGGGCTTTCTTTACCAAGGGCCAAAGTTTTTCTCTTGCCACCCTGTCCTCTGGGGATAAGGCCTCTGTGAGTCGCAGCTTGTTGTCGCGGAGGAACTTGCAACCTCTGGCACCTTGCCAGACAGCATCCCGGTAACGACGAAGAGCAAATAGGATAATTATAGATCTGTGTGCACCATCATTTCTTCGCGGGCCGAGACGATGGGCGATATCTACTGCATCCTCCATCCTCTCACTGATTCCAGGTACCACTTTGCCAAGGATATTGATTGCAACACGCCGGCTATCCTCTCCATCTTTTTCCTGCACCCCGTGCAGCTTCAGCGTCCACCTCCAACTGTACCGCTTGCAGTCTCCAACCTCTTCTTTCAAAGTTGTGTTCACCTGTTTAAGATTCTGGATCTCAGCAGACACGACTTTCAACGCCTCCTTGTGACTAGTCACCTCAGTAACAAGCTGATGTACGGTCGAAGACAAACTTTCAATCTGCGTTGCAGTAACGGCGGTTGTCTTGTCGATTGTTGAAATTTTTTGGAACATCTCATCGCGAAACTCGCGAATAGCCGCCAAAATTTCAGCAGACGTGTCATAGCTCTCACTGTGCTCGCGCTTAGACTTTTTCAAATTTGGCTTAATGGGGGTGTCAGGAAGAGGAGTAGCAAGGAGATCGCAAAGTTTGGGTTGAGAGTCAAACCATTCGTTCGTTGTCTCTTCCATCTTCGATTCGTTTTTGTTCTCTGATGCAAAGGTAGCTTCCAGGGTGACGTTACATGCACTTTGAACATGATCCATCTTTGACTCACGTGCAGGCACTGACACGGTAGCAACTGGAGCTTGTTTATGTTTTCTTCTGCCCATAAATTCGCTTCAAAGTGAGAGATTAATCACCAATCTCATGTATTTGTTCGTTCATATAAATTATGTACACTATGTTGGTTGTAATATCATCCGACCTAAAATTTTCCGGACGACACTTCAGAAAGACCTCCTACCTCGCCGCCATCTTGGCCAACCCATATCTCAATGTTGCGGATAGTTCCGTATAACGGTTGTTAAGTCTGACGTCACGCGTGACGTTTAGCCTCTTCCGGGCCCAAGCGCTCCGCTCGTCTTTCAGAGCCTAGACTACATAAAACCTTTTTTTAAAGGGCTTTTTTCGCTTCAGTGCCAGTGGGTGTTACTAGGGATTAAGGGATAGCACCCACTGGCGCCAAAGTTTCTTCATTCGTTTAAGATTTGTAACTTACCTAATCAACTGCCGCCATTTTCTCTTATCTTTCTCGTCACAGGGAAAGCGGTAGATGACAGTTAAATGTCACTTGTTTTTTTTAACTCCGATCTATTAAAACTACACGGGAACACGTTAAAACTCCGGCCAAAGCGGTAGGTAGGTAGAGAGGACCCGGCCTTTGGACCCGGAAACAGTATTATCGGAGAGCGCTTACGTCAAGACTTAACAACCGGATAGGCCTTTATCACAGTCTGCGTGTCGTCACATCCTGCTCCGATTAGTAGCGTAAAGGTGTTTCCGCCTTTTTTCAAAAATAACTGGTTTGATCATCGTAACGTATCATCCGTGTTTGAGTGCAGTGATACTGTGGAGAATCATAGGTGATAATATAATGCAAAAATAAAGAAAATAACATAAAATATAAACATGAATCCGTTTGATTATTCCTCTGGCAGTAACTTGAGCTGCGCGCTGCTTGTTAACCTTAATCATCGGCAGCGCTGACAATCGCGTCTATCTGATAATGTTACTCATTAGAATGAAAGATGACATACATAGTAGGGTATTATGTAAGTCTAAATAAACTGTTTTAAATACTGACGTTTATGGTAAAGTGAAACTAAATTAGTTTAATTTTCTTCTCAAAACTGCCGTCCGTCCATTGACGATAATGCAGGCGGAAACTCCTTTACGCTACTAATCGGAGCAGGATGTGACGACACGCAGACTGTGATAAAGGCCTATAGTGCTGTTTTAGACCCTATTCTGAAGTAGGAACTAAATAAGTTCCTCTGAGTTCCTAGAACTAAAATTGTTCCTAATTCCTGCGGTGCGAACACGCCAAAATCCGGGTACTTCGGCCAATAGTTCTAGGAACTATGATAAAGGTTCCTCCGGTGCAAAAGCTCCTATAAATGCAGCCTTGGGGAGAGACTTTCAAAAATATAAAAAATCTTACCAACCCCAAAACTTTAAATGGTAGTGCATCTGCACGTCTGATCTGTGTTTGTATTTTGCTTCAGTTGAACTTTGAGTTAGTTTTGCACTGTTCTCAGTTCAGTTTCCAGTGTTTTAATTGTTCTTTTTTTTTCTGTTTCCACGGTTTATGATTTGCCCTCATGTGTTCCACCTGTGTCCTGTTAATTATCTTGTTTAGTCCCATGCTGTGTCCGAATTCGCCTAATTATACTACGCCCTAAAAGTATGTACTGTATTTGTGAAGAAGAATAATGTAACACAGATTTTTTACATAGTTAGTCAGGGTCAAGCAGAATGTGTTTCCGCTCTTTTTCTCTCGCTGCCAGAAGACGCTCTCCCGTGAATTTGTGGAAAGTTTTGATAAGATTTTGTGAAGATATACTGGACAAAGAGTGTTTTGACACCATGCAAGTTAATTTTTTCATCATACTTTTTTTTCGGTTTCTGGGTTGGGTGTGTACGTCACCAAATCTAACTTTATATTACCTTAATCACTCTCTTGTTGGCTATAACATAGCACCATTTTGAAACATATCAGCAACTCCTAGCAACTGTTAGCTAGACTTGCATGCAGTTCCCACACACAAATATAATTCAATTGCAATTACAATATTTGATGATTTTATTTATTTATTGCAAAACTGTGCAGCCCTTTCCTTTATCTCTATCCATGATATTGATCCATAATAGAAGGATGATTGGATGAGGGATGGATGTATTGATATCTATCTATACAGATGCACAAACAATATCAAATTATACAGATAAAATAGTACTGAATTATGTGTGCTGCACACAAGTGTTACAACTAACCCCTCTGTCTGTTACAATTAACCCCACATATGGGGCAAGCTGTAACATTTGCACTTCTGTCACTTTCAGTGCAACTGTATGAAAATGGTAGGTCCTAGAAAAAACTTTAAGTGTTAATTTGTAGCAGTGATGTGTATGTTGCTTGTGTTAAAAAAAGATGAATCTAACTTAATTATTTTTTTAATAATTGAGCCAAAACCAAAATGTGTTAGGTTGTGCCCCGCTCTCCCCTACTATCACATCATACAATTCCATCTTTAACGTTTGCTCTCTGTCGCATCCTGACACTGAATTGGCCGGTCAATCATCTTGTCACAGTTTAAATCCTCCACATTTTATTTCCTACCATATCGGTGAGAAATGCAGTAGCACGTTGATCAGCAGTCGCAGATCTTTCATGCGGAGCACTCTCCTCATATTAATGCATAATGATGCATTTAAAAGTAAATAGGCAAACGGATCTTTACAAAAGTCCACATTGTTATTGCAGATGAAATATATCATGGATAACATTAAATACATATTTTTATCAGGTTAAACTTTGACTAGTCACTCAAACCTTTATCTAAGCCTCTCACTTTTCTGGTCGCACATATCCGCCATGTTTTGCAGTTTTTTAACACTTTTAACTCGTGTCTGTAGTTCTGAACTGAATCCTCCTCTATTGCGCAATGGGTTGTGGGCAATGTTAGGCATTATAGTGAGCACGGATTCACACTTCGAAAATCTATCAGAAATAGTAGACCATCCTGGGACTTTTGATTTCAACATACTATGCTTTAGGATACACTTATTTTAATCTCACATACTCTTTAGTATGGACATTGGGACTAGGGTTGCCAACCGTTCCGTATAATACGGAATCGTTCTGTATTTGACACATAAAAGGCTTGTTCCGTATTGAACTGATACGGAACGCACTTTGTTCCGTATTTTTGAAAATCAATTCAGTGTAAATCCATGACAGACGCATACCTTTAATATATCTTCACAGACAGACTATGAACGAAGACCCGCTGCTATAATGGCAAATTCGGGGACTTGGCGAAATATTTTTGATGTGTTGTGGCCGTTCATTTACACGACAACAGCGTTTTGGGGGCCTCGAAACGCAAACTTTTAAAAAACGGGATTCAAAGTGCAAGTATTTTAAAATTAAATCATTATTGTGTCCGTGTAAACTACAAAAACGCGAATTTGTGAAAATGGTGACCTCATGCGAATGCTTATTAGGTGTTCAGTCTATAGGCGTTTAGTGTTTCTTTACAATGTTATATCGCCAACTACTGGCCTAGCAGCATAATACAAAGTTTTTAGTTGTTTTAGCGGATTCTTGTGAACGGGGATCGCTTTGACAGCGTTGTTGTCACTTTTCTGTTTTTAGTGCATCGTTGTTAAGTAAACGTACCCTACAAAAATTATATTTTTCACAGCCAAAAGTAGTAACCATTATAACTAAGAGTCAAAGAAAGAGATAAAGAGGGGGAAGGAGGGGTGGTTTCAGGATAAGTACATAATGCCTATTATTGAGTATTCATGAGCATTCATCTAGTGGTGGAGATGAGTTTGTCATGTTCCCTGTGGAGAGCTCTCTCTCTCTCTCTCTCTCTCTCTCTCTCTCTCTCTCTCTCTCTCTCTCTCTCTCTCTCTCTCTCTCTCTCTCTCTCTCTCTCTCTCTCTCTCTCTCTCTCTCTCTCTCTCTCTCTCTTTCTGCTTCTACACAAAGAAAGGATTCAAAAATTGAGAAACAATCTATGATGTGCAGTGGGGCATTGAATTGACGGCTTTGTCATTTTCAAATGTGCTTCCTTGAGTGGTTCGTCACTACTGAGATTTTTTTTTTTTAAGTTAAAAACAAACACAAACCGAGCATCTGTAAGTTTGTTTGAAGTGGATTCTTCAAAGTCATTGTCAGGGATACAAAAGGGAAATGCATTTATTAAAAACCATAACATGGCAAGAAAGATTTGGGACAAAGATTCTATTTTTAGCAAAGAGCAATTCGTGAACTTGTATGATGATATGTTTTATTGTATGAATTGTCATGAAAAAGTCACCAGCACAAAACAATACATAATTTGAGTTTTAAGTTCATGCAAAAATATTAAAGGAATGTTATAGATTCGGCCTCAGATAATTTCTTTAAACAAAAAAAAACGTTTGAATGGTATAAATTAAATTGATCAAAAGTAACAGTAAAGGTATTTATAATGTTACAAAACATTTATATTTCAAATAAATGCTGTTCTTTTAAACTTTTTATTCATCAAAGAATCCTGAAAAGTAAAAAAAACAGTTTCCACAGAAATATTAAGCAGCAACTGTTTTCAATGCTGATAATAATCAAGAAATGTTTCTTGAGCAGCAAGATTAACATATTAGAATGACACTGAAGACTAGAGTAATCCAGTAATGTCATCACAGGAATAAATTACATTTTAAAATATATTAAAAATACAAGTTATTTATTTAAAATTATATTCAGTATTTAAATTTCTGTTATGACCATGTTGCTCATAATAAAAAACGTCCAAGCAGTAAACCCTGTAACTTTCAAATTATATGTGTAAGGACACCAGAAAGGATCTGTTCACAAAGAGAAAAATACACCCACAAATTACATCGATACAAAACCAGAAGTTCATCCACGTAGAAAAGAAATTCCACCACTTACAGCTTAATATAAGCACTGGAATGTCCCATAAAAAGTACATTCCTGTTCATTTTTACAAACAGAGACATGAGTCAAAGTTCTCTTGCGATCAGTAGCAGGCCATATATAGAGCTTAACTTGTTTTGAACCCAGAACATTCCTTGAATCAATTGTCTGGCTATGTGTGAGTTCTTTCATCCTCGCCGTTGTGAAGGTGTGTTTGAGGTTTATGAGCTCTCAAAAGTGAGGATAAACAATACGAGTCACAGAGAACATATGCTTTTTATGTTGCTCTTTAAATAAATGCTTTTTATGTTTAATTGCTCACAAACACCATCCTCGCTACAAAAAAAAAAAAAAAACGAGTATTGATTTTGTTATAATCCATTAAAGACACTTTCTTTACTTAAACCATAAAGAGCAACCACCGTGTGGCGGATTGAATTGGCATCCTGATAATGGGCCATTGTTTTCCCTTCAAGCTCTCTGCACTTACGCTCCTTATGATGTCATGAATCACCACAGAAGTTGTTTCTTTCACTGGCCTGGATGGAAAGTTGATTGGTGGTGTTTTTATATCCCAGCAGCACCTGGAGCCCTGGAAGCTCTATGCCACCGTGGGGGTCCTGCTGGTTATCGACATCCTGTCCCTTATGATTTGGCAGATTGTGGACCCCTTGCACATCACAGTGGAGGTAAGGCAGCCCTCCGTCCTATCAGGGACTGTGTTTTTACGAACACGACACAGTTGGATTTATTGTGTTTTGCCACAAGGTGCATACTGTATGAACAAAATCTTGAATGAACCGTTTCTCTTTCTCTCTGAGCAGAAGTTCACTAAAGAAGCACCTAAAGGGGACGTGGATCAGTTGATTGAGCCTCTTCTGCAGCACTGCAGTTCAGAGAAGATGAACACATGGCTTGGTAAGAATCGTTCTGGGTTTGACTCTGATTTTTTTGTCAAATGCAAACGTTACATTTTATCAGTTAATATATTCCCTGACTTTACAGTACAGTTTAAATGCAAAAAAACTGCATTTTATTCACCGACCAGCTGTAATCCAGTTTAAACCAGCACTCTCTGTGCTGACTTAAGACTGCAGCAGGCATATTTAAATGAAGTCATTGTTGTGGAAAGAGGGCAGCAAACATAATTTTCTTCAAAAGAGATGGGTGTGTATATTTTCTAGTGATAATACTGGCAGATATTCATCAAATGTTGATTAAATTATGTTATAACTAGCATACAGTATCTCCAGATGTGCAGTGTAGTCAAGCACACTTTATGTGCCAATTGAAGTGTCTTGATCACACTGGAGGACTGATGCAGTGTATTTTCAGTAAAGTATGAAGATTCCCTTAGTGTTTAATTGTACTGAATGTGCACTTGTAGTGTACTTTAAATATTTCAAGGTATATTTTTAGGTAAATATGTATATTTTGTCCAAAGTTTTTTTATTGAATGACAACTTTGCAAAACCAATTACTGTACAATGAAATACACATTTTCCATTTTTTAAACCAAACATACCCCACCCATAACCCACCCTTCCATCCAATTACAAACAAGTCTGCATTTAAGAGATCCTACTAGAGAGGATTTAAAAAAGTCCAAATTATAGTACATAACGATGAAAAGGGTAAGATTAAAAGAACACACACAAAAAAAAAAAGAAAAAGAAAAAAAAGAAAAAGAAAAAAAAAAAAAAAAAAAAAAAAAGAGAGGGTAGCTACTCTAATATTGTTGTAGTTGGTTTCTCAAAAAATGTCAAGAAGGGGCGCCATATTTTGAAAAATTTATTCTCAGATCCCTGGGTGGTGTACCGTATTTTCTCTAGATTCATACAGAACATAATGTCCCTAATCCAATGTGAGTGGGAAGGAGGAGCAGGATCTTTCCACTTGAGTAAGATAGCCCTACGAGCTAATAAGGAGGTAAAGGCCAAAACTTTCAGCTTCCTTTTAGGCAAGGCCAAATTTGGAGCAATGCCAAAGATCCCAGTAAAAGGGTTTGGCTCAATCTGATGCTGAAGTACTTCAGACAACGTTTGAAACACTGATGTCCAGAACTCATTCAGGGAGGGACACGTCCAGTACATGTGAAACAGTGACGCAGGTGCGCTCTTACAGCTATCACAGGTCGGGTCCACATCAGGGAACATACGAGCTAGTTTGGTTTTAGATATGTGAATACGGTGTACTACTTTAAATTGCACAAGAGCATGTCGGGCACACATGGAGGTAGAGTGTATCCGATCCAGGACTGAATCCCACATGTGATCTGTGAAGGCAGAGCCTAGGTCCTGCTCCCACATGGTTCTTATAGCTGCTAATGAGGGGCTATGCAACTTTGAAATAAGGTTGTAAAAAACAGAGATTGTGCCATTTAATGTGGGGTTAACAGAAAGAAACTTATCGACAGGGTTGGCTGGGGGTTTATTGGGGAATTGGGGAATCAACTTCTGTATATAATGCCTGATTTGTAAAAATCGGAAAAAATTTGTCTTTACCAAACCAAAGTTTTTTGTCAATTGAGAAAAACTAGCAAATAGGTCATTAATAAATAAATCGCCAATGCATTTTAAGCCTTTTTTGTGCCAGATCTTAAATGCACTATCCACCATCGAGGGAGCAAACAAATGATTAGCTGCAATTGGGCTGAGAAGTGAAAAAATTTGAAGTCCAAAATTCTTCCTAAATTGGGTCCAGATTCGAAGAGCGTGTTTAATCACAGGAAAATCATTAGGAATAGCAGAGGAGAGTGGGAGTGCGGCGCTTAAGAGGGCAGATAGAGACAATGGGCTAATGGCGCTGGACTCCATTGTTACCCAGACTGGGGCTGAGTCGTCGAGGTGAAAATGCACCCAATACACTAAAGAACGGATATTAGCAGCCCAGTAGTAGTATTGGAAATTAGGGAGGGCCATTCCACCTGTTTGTTTGGGTCTTTGAAGAAAAGCTTTCCGTAACCGAGGGTGTTTACCATTCCAAATATAATTTATCATTAAAGAGTCGAGGGCCTGAAAAAAGGATTTAGGGAGAAAAATGGGGAGACATTGGAAAAGATATAGGAACTTTGGGAGAAGTGTCATTTTAATTGAATTTATTCTACCTATAAGAGAAAAAGACAGAGGAGACCACTTCGTTAATATTTGCTTCGCCTGATCCAATAATTTGAGGAAGTTCGATTTAAATAGGTTTTTAAAATTCCTGGTAAAACATACCCCAAGGTAACTCAGATGATCTGTCACCACCTTAAGTGGGAGAGAAGTATAGTTGAGTTTAAGTGCTTCTGTATTAATCGGAAAGAGTTCGCTCTTACTTAAGTTAAGTTTATAGCCTGAAAATTGACTAAAGACCTCTAACACAGAAAGTGCCTCCGGTAGGGAGGTGGCTGGCTTTGAGACAAACAAAAGTAAGTCATCAGCGTATAAAGATACTTTATGCTCGATTCCTCCTCTCCATATCCCCTGTATCCGCTCGTTTCCACGAATGGCAATCGCAAGAGGTTCGATTGCAATAGCAAAAAGGAGTGGGCTCAAAGGACAACCCTGCCGGGTCCCACGATGTAAATCAAAACTACTCGAGTAACGGCTGTTTGTTAATACTGAGGCTGAAGGGCATGCATATAAAAGTTTAACCCAAGAAATGAAAACAGGACCCAAACCAAATTTTTCAAGGGTAAAAAATAAGTAATTCCATTCTACTCTATCGAATGCTTTTTCAGCATCCATAGAAGCAAGGCATTCTGATACAGTATTCTTGGGGGAATATAAAATGTTCATTAAGCGACGGATATTATAAAATGAGTGGCGTCCCTTTATAAAGCCAGTTTGGTCGGGGGAAATGATAAATGGAAGAATATCCTCCAATCTGTGGGCGAGGATTTTGGCAAGTAACTTTACGTCCGTATTTAATAGCGAAATTGGTCTGTATGATGCACAATCTAGAGGGTCTTTATCCTTTTTTAACAACAGGGAGATACAGGCCTGATAGAACGAAGGGGGAAGTTTACCTGAGTCAAATGAGTCTGAGAATACTGAACATAAAAAGGGCGATAATTCCACTGAAAATTTCTTAAAAAAGTCAGAAGAAAGTCCGTCTGGGCCAGGAGATTTACCTGATTGCATAGATGTTATTGCTGCAATAATTTCCTTCTGAGTAATAGGTGCCTCAAGGCTATGCCTCAGGTCTTGAGAGAGGGAAGGCATGTTTAGGTTACCAAAAAAGGTTTCCATGGCAGTTACGTCTGCTGTACAATCCGAACTATACAAATTAGAATAAAATATTTGGAACTTTTCGTTAATAAGTTTCTGATCCGATGTTGTACACCCACTGTCTGTCCGTATTCCAGGGATAAGTTGTTTCGCTCTAAATCCGCGCAGTTGATTGGCCAGGAGTTTACCAATCTTGTCACCATGCTCGTAAAAAGTACTTCTGCTTCTCAGCAACTGGCCGGCAACTTGACGAGAGGAAAGAAGGTTGAATTCTGTCTGGAGTTTTAAACGTTCTTTGTAAAGTTCAGGTGAGGGCGAATTAGCATATTGTCTGTCAATGTTCAGAATATGATCAGCAATTTCAGTTTGTTTCTGTTTTAAACACTTATTTTTGTGTGCTGCAAATGATATAATTTCACCCCTCAAATAGGCTTTCAGGGCTTCCCAAATCGTTGCATTGGACACATCCGGTGTTTTATTTATATTCAAAAAAAAATGTATATGTGTGGAGATGTGTGTAAGAAAAGTCTCATCTGAGAGCAACAATGGATCCAATCTCCACTGTCTTCTTGTACACTCAGCATCAGAGAAAGCCAATTGAAGGAGCAGAGGAGCGTGGTCTGAGATCACAATACTTTCATAACTACATGACTTAAGGTCTGACATTAATGAATTATCAACAAAAAAATAATCTATTCGGGTATAGGTGTGGTGAACATGAGAAAAGAATGAGTATTCTCTTCCTGTGGGGAATAAAAACCTGTACGGATCAGAGAGGCTATAATCAGCAAGAAATGATTTGATATGGTCAGCAGAACGGCTAAGAGTGGCAGGGTTAGGGGAAGAACGGTCTAATACTGGGTCTAAATAACAATTAAAATCCCCACCAAGAATAAGAGTGTGAGAATTGAGATCAGGTAGTTGAGAAAAAAATCTCTTAAAGAATTGTACATCATCAATGTTAGGCGCGTAGACGTTGGCCAAGATGACTGACTTATTGTAAAGTTTGCCTGAAACTATAATAAAACGACCATTATTGTCCGATATAATGTTTGAGGGCTCAAAAGGAATGTTACTATCAATAAGGATAGCTGTGCCCCTAGCCTTACCCCTGAAATTAGAATGGAAAAGTTGTCCACGCCAGCATTTACCTAAACGCCATTGGTCAGAGTCATGCAGGTGGGTTTCTTGAAGAAACACTATCCCAGCCCTGAGCCGCTTTAGGTGGGTGAAGACTTTACCTCTTTTAATGGGGTGATTTAGCCCCTTGACATTCCAACTAATTAAATTCAGATTGCCCTTCATCTAAATCCGTTATAGTAAGCTGAGAATCAAGAGTTGCTACAGTGAGAGAAAGAAAGGCACATGAACAGAGTAGCAAAACAACGAGGAAAAGAAAAACCGAAAAAAATAAAAAAATAACTGAAAATACAGCAGGTGGTAGCTTATCAGCCACGAACCCAGTTAACTCCAACCCAACCCACCCTAACCCCACCCCATATATTGCTCTAAACAGCAAACCCCATGGGACCCTTACTAGTCTCACAACAAACATTCCAGGCTTTACTTCGCGATCTGTGCTAGCTCCCACATAGATCTTGTAGGCTACAATTCACCCTATAGCAGCCTAGTAACAATGAACAATCATATATACCCAGCAAACAATCAAAATGACAACAAATCAAACAGAAATAGTCATCTAGAATATTCAGATACCAACAAAAAAAGGCCGTGAATTAGTCAAGCTGTCAAAATGATAAACAAAACAAACAAAAATTGTCACGCTCATCCAGCCAGTTTCAAATACTATAACCAATAAAAGCATGAGTTAGACAGACAATCAAAATGACAATAATGCTAATAATTAAACTGTCACACTCATCGAGCTAATTTGAAATAAAGATATAAATAAATAAAAGGGCGTGGATCAGGCAATGCAATACAAGCTACAAAAATAAAAAATAAAATGTCTCACGCTCCCCCAGCTGATTCTCTCATTTTAAAGGGCGAGGAGAGAGAGAAAAAATCGTGAGGTAACATCAGTCTGTGAAATTGGCTGGGGCTAAGAATAGAACATTTGTCCCCAGTTGTATACTCACAAACGCATTTACTATGTACTCCCATCCAAAGTAGAGATGAAATTGGATGCTTCAGAAACGGACCGCAACCACATCCTCTCCCCGTTCTGGAGAGTGATGCGCAGCTTCGCAGGGAAGAGGAGGGAGGGTCGGAGACCGCGCTGATAGAGCTCAGCCATAACCCCCTTGTATTCAGCCCGCTGCTTCAAAACTTCCGCGCTGTAATCCTCATAAAACCGGAGCTTGTGGCCATGGTATTCCAGCTCACCTTGTTTACGTGCCTCTCTCATTATCAAGTCTTTAATCTGGTAACGGTGAAAGCGAATGATGACGGGACGCGGTCTCTCGCGCGGGCCAGGTTTAGGTGCCAAAGTGCGATGAGCTCTGTCCAGCTCCGGGGGAGAAGAGAGAACATGATCACCAAAAACCTCGACGAGAAGCTGAGAGAAAAAGGCGGTAGCGCGCGCTCCCTCAACTGACTCTGGTAGGCCCACAATGCGAACGTTCTGTCTCCGACTTCTCCCTTCCAAATCCGATAGTTTAGATTTCAGCGACTTGTTATCTTCCTGCAGTAAGGAGCACGTAGCCTCAAGTTTCTCCAGGCGTCCGCAGACAACTTCCGCGTTAGACTCAAGATCGGTTATACGTTGTCCATGTCCTGAGACCACAGCCTGAATCTTGTCTAGCTTAGTGTCCATGCTTGCGAACGATGACTTGAACTCGGCGGCTATGGCTGCTCTGTGCTGCTCAAGCAAAGTCGAAATGGATGTAGCCGATAGGCTAACGTTAGCGTCACTGCTAACGCTGTCCGAGGACGTCTCTGACTCTGCCAAGTCACTTTTTGCAGTTTTCATGGGTCTGGGCATTATTCCGAACGTAGTATTGGTATTATCGGCAATATATATACAGCTAATTGATGAAAGTAGGGTTTAAACAGGAAAGACAGAAAAAGTTAGTGGGAGCTAGAAAACGAACGCACCTACTCCATGCTGCGTAACCCGGAAGTTCAATATGTATATTTTAAAAACAAACACTTTACTTTCAGATAGTAAAATATGAATGCATGGGTGTTTTTTTTTAACACTTAAAGGGGCTATGTGTAGTTTTTAGCGGCCTCTAGCGGTGATGTTTCAGCACTCATGGTACCGGCCACACTGATACTTTCAACACACCGGAGAAAGTATCTCACAATAGGGATGAAAGCCAACTCCGGGTCAGTTTTTATACCTAAATATATATACCTATACCTAAAACAAAGCGGAGGTCTCTCTCTCCATAATTCAAACGCTCTGCCGATGTTAATCGGTGTTTTCTTCAGAAGTTGGTCCGATTCACGTTTGACCTGACGAGCTTCAGCAGATAAAATTTTTTTAGTTTTTTATATTTATGTGGAGTTTGTGTTGGAGTCTGTATTGTGTTGGAACCAGGTCATTTTTTGGTGTTATCAGACTCCATGTAGTTCGCTGCAGTGCGGTCGCATAGACTGTATATACAGTCGTGCCCAGAATTAATCATACCCCTGGTAAATATGATCAAAAATGGCTGCAAAAAATAAATCTGCATTGTCTATCCTTTTGATCTTTTATTCAAAAAATTGGTAAAATTCTAACCTTTCATTGAAGTAAAATAATTGAAAGTTGGGGGGAAATCACATTATAAAATAAATATTTTTCTCCAAAACACGTTGGCCACAATTATTCATACCCCTAGAATTTTTTAGGAATAAAATATCTATGAAGTATATTCCCATTAATATTTACCTTTTTTAGCACACCAGGGTGACTAGGAACATGAAATTGTCCAGCTATGACTTCTTGTTTCACAGGAGTTTAAATATGAGGAAGCACAAAGGCCAAATTCCCTTAATAATCCACAATGAATAAAACCACAGAACATGGTTCTGATGTGCATCTAACGATTGTTGAGCATCACAAAATAGAAAGTGAATGTAAGAAAATAGCTAAAGAATTGAAAAATCCCATTTTGACCATCAGGGCAATAATTAAGAAGTTATAATCAACTAAAGATGTTATGATTCAGCCAGGAAGAGGACGTGTGTCTATATTTTCTTAATGGACGGTGAGGATGAAAGTCTGAGTGGCCAAAGACTCTTCAAGGATCACAGATAGAGAATTGCAAGATTAGTTGAGTCTTGGGGTCAGAAAGCCTATTAAAAAAAATCAAACAACCCCTACATCACCACTTGTTGTTTGGGCGGGTTTTAAGAAAAATGCTCCTCGCTCATCCAAATACAAACTCCAGCATATTCAGGTGTCAGACACGACTGGATCTTCAAACGGCGCAGGCTTCTGTGGTCAGATTAAACTAAAAAAAGAGCTTTTTGGCAGCAAACACACTAGATGGGTTTGGTGCACACAAGAATAAAAAGTACCTCATGTGTACAATTTAATATACCATTGGATCTTTAATGTTGTGGGCCTATTTTTCTGCTGGAGGTCCTGGACTTCTTATTCAGACACATGGCATTGTGGATTCTATCAAATATCAACAGATAAAAAATCAAAACCTGACGCCTTCTGCTAGAAATCTTATAATGGGCCGTGGTTGAATCTTCCATCAGGACATCAATCCAAAACAAACATCAAAATCAACACAAAAATGTGTTAGGGAGCACAAAATGAAGCTTCTGCCATGACTGTCCCAGTTCCCTGAGCTGAACCATATAGAAAATGAGTGGCTGAACTGAAGAGAAGAAGCACCAACATGGATCTGGGAATCTGAAGGATCTGGAGAGACTCTGTATGCAGGAATGGTCTCTGATCTCAGGTCAGGTGTTCTCCAAACTCATCAGGCATTATAGGAGAAAACTCAAGAGCTGTTATCTTGGCAAAAGGAGATTGCAAAAAGATATTTAATAAAAGGTTATGAATAATTGTGGCCAACGTGTTTTGGAGATTTTATAACATTTATTTTATAATGTGATTTCCCCCCCACTTTCAAATCTTTTACTTCAATGAAAGGTAAGGATTTTGCCAATTTTTTGAATGAAAGATCAAAAGGATAAACGATGCAGATTTATTTTTTATAGCCATTTTTATCATTTTTACCAGGGGTATGATTTATTCTGGGCACGACTGTAAAAAGGAGAGAGGCTCGGGAGCACGCATGCACGTCACATCCGATGGATTTCACGGTAAATCCGAACCGGAGCCTTCACATAGAAATAGGAATACTGGCCTTCAGAGGTAATAGCAAAACCCGACAAGTGGATCATTGTAATGTGTGATTACAACCCCTTCACACACAGGCAATAAAAAAAGGATTCATTTTAGAAGAAAAACTGCATATAGCACCTTTAAGTATACTTTGTAATAATGTCAATTTAAAAGTTTTATTTTAAACTACATATAAAATCAATCTTTTCAAAATCCTTTGTCATGCTTTAAAGTACACTTATTGTTGACTAAAGCAGGTACTTGATTACAATTTTAACTGTTGTGTGTTATTCAATATTATACACAAGTTAGTACAATGTACTAAACTGTAACATCATCATTAACAATGTGTAATTAAAAATGTAATTCATGATATACAAGTTTTAATAGAAATGACAAAGTATATATCAGATTTCCATAATAAGTAAAAAAAAATTAAAATTATGCTGGTGTACTTATTTTTGTCACGGTTCCTCCGCTCAGAACCTACCCTTAAGATTGGAAATTACAACATGCAAATTGTGGTCGCGTTATTTTTAGGCCATGTTTGCGTCATTACCTGATTTGCATAATTCCTATAATGAATCGGATATTAAAAAGCAGACAGTGCATGCAAATAAAGGACGTTAACAGTGGCCACAATGTCTCTCTTCTCTTGTTCATCGTGACATCTCATCATGGTGTTGGGCTCAAAAAAATTGTTGCTGTCTGAAATAAAGCCCATGAGCCTGTGTCTGTGTGAAAGTGATTTAATGAAGGAACCCCGATGGTTTTGACCTTCAGCCTCTCTCCTCAGGTGTTTCCTTCTTGTAAGTGTTTAAGTAATTAAACAAATTAATTGCTACCTTTATGAGACAAATTGGAGCGGCCTTGCTCTTCCAGTTACGGTCATTAAAATGAGCCTTCAGTGTGTTCTTCAGACAGAGTCTTTTAGAAATGAGCACAGCTGCCCGGAAACAGGCCTGTCATACAAACACTTGTATGATACTAATCTGCCATTACAGTTTCTCCAAGTAAACCATTAGTAGGTTGACTTCATGGGCATTTGGTTCAAATATGCATTGAAGGCAGCTTCCTTTAACAACATCTGGATGAGAAAAATAACTGATTTGCACAAAACCAAACAAAAACAAATATAGCAAAGTTCTCATTGAGATTTTTTTTTTCATTTGAAATTTACTAGCAATTTTGGGAGTGAAAATTGCTTAGTAAATCCTACACCAATTTATTTTCTCATTGTATAGTGTGTTGTGAACGTGAGTGATGAATATCTAGATCCAGGCAAAAGTCATGAGAGCAGGCAGCACCTGTGACTGACTGATTACCCTGTCAGTGTGATAATGTCCACCTATCATGTTTGCATCGGCCTGAATGCATCAAACTGGTGGAAAACGATGGACTAATTACTTAGTAAATAGCTCACACACTCTAGATAGCACCATTTTTGCTCACATCCAAATCCAAATGGACTTGAAATGATAATCTGAGAGTGAGCCGTTTTTTTTAGCAAGCACTCAATTAAATTGAATCCGTCTGCGACCTTCATTACAACGCCAGTGTTTACCGAGGATTTAATGGTCAGATAAGGAGGTGACTATAAATAATACACAAGCAACAGCCAGTAGTAACAAATAAAAGATAACTGATACGATGTCTGCTTGCCATTGTTGTAGATAATGTTTTTAAAGCACTTTATAAATGTTTAAAAATCCTTCAACTTGATGAGACTTTTGGCTTGATTTAATAAATATGATCATTTACAATACATTTCAAAAGTTTGGTGTCAGTAAGACTGTTAAAGATGTTCACTAAGGCTGCATTTAGTTGATTTTATATTTATTAAAAAAAATTTAAATAACTGTTTTCTATTTGAATATATTTTAAAATGCAATTTATTCCTGTGATAGCAAAGCTGAATTTTCAGCATTACCCCAGTCTTCAGTGTCACATTATACTTCAGAAATCATTCTAATATGCTGATTTGCTGCTCAAGAACCATTTATTATCAATGTTACTGTCACTTTTGACCAGTGATGTGTCCTTGCTGAATAAAAGTGTTAATTATTTCTTCTTTTTTTCTTACTGACTCTTTTTTGTTTGTTTACTGCATACAGTATGTAATGTCATTTTTTATCTTGACATAGACCTCAGTTTATTAGACCTATATTTATAACGCAATGCTAATCGACATAGCCTATCACAGAATACTATAAAATAATATTTTCTGTCATTCTATGAAAAGAAGCCACATCAGGTCACAGAAAGAAGTTGTTTCAAACACTCGACAGATCAAAAACAAGGTATTGATCTCATAAATTGATGTTTTTACGCTATGCTAAGCTGACATGCTATAGCGAGTTCTTAATGTGCTACTGTATACTAACAAATGCAACTGTCAGACCCATCTGATTGACATAAACTGTACGCTCTTATTGCTCCGTCTATGCAAAATGCACATCTTTGAATGAGCGGGGCTATTCTAGCTGCACAGGAATTGTCACACATTACAAGGGCCAAAATTACAATCAGAAGCATAGATCACTTACATTAAATGAACATTTAGAAATGTTAGCCATACTGATTCAACACACACTTAAACGGCAGTGAGTGACAAAGTACGTTTTAACCCTTTATCGCATGTGCTTGGGCTTTTGAAAAGTGCCGGGTCAAAAGCCAGCTCGCCCTGTTGCTCCGGCGGCCATGGATTTGGGATTAAACAATATAGATGTTTGGGAAATCTGTTCGTTATATTTGTCTCTGTTTTGACTTTTAGGTGTCGTGTATGGCTATAAGGGTTTGCTGCTGCTTCTGGGTATTTTTCTGGCTTATGAAACCAAATCTGTGTCCACTGAAAAAATAAACGATCATCGAGCTGTTGGGATGGCCATCTACAATGTCTCGGTGAGTCGGTTCATCTTTTTAAACTTATCACTGTAGACATTTTAAGGAGCGCCTTGTGTGACATTTGAAATGTCAGTTGTCACCCAAATATTGTCCAATTAAAAGGTAGAACTGTTCGACTGACGTGACTGAAATAGCACCACAGAGGGTTTTTTTTTCCCCCTTTCGTTGCTCAAGTTTAGTTGGGAGTTGGCGTGTGAATTGGACGCAGAATCCTTCTGGAGCTGTTGTGTGTCACAACACAATCATAAGCAGGAAGAACATGCCTGGAGCATTTCAATGTGGCTCTGCTAGATTTGATGGAAGTGAAGTGTCTGAGCCTGCCATCTCGAATGCTGTCCAGGGACGCAGAGCTTTCCAGAGGACAGGGAAAGGGAGGGAAAAGAGCTTCCCCTCATCATCGGGAATAAGCTTGCATGTCAGTTTGACGGGACTGGTGCTCTAAAGTAGTTAGAAAACTCAAGTGAAGTGGTCCCACAGTAATGTTGAAAGATGTTTATTTTTGCCCATCTGTTCCACTTTAGCATTTTGGTGGGGCCCCACGGCTCACGAGTCACGAAGAAGCACGTACCATGCTGATAACACCCTCAATATTGAGGGTAAATACATGGGAATCTCTTTTCATTCACCATAAAGACTTCTGATCTGTTTTCTATGGCGAATGCTGATTGGAAATGAAGCACAAAGCTTTTGTCAATCAGCTATTTCATTGTAGGCTTTTAATTTGAAGCAGTGTGTTTCCCTCCATCTCGGCCTCCAAGGATTACCCATTATACACTGAACCCAATTTATGCTCAAATTGAGGGAGAGACTGTAGATCAGCAAGGGGCCAAATTTTGCATTTTAATCTTTTCTCCCTCTCTTTTTTCCAAGTCGCAGGCTGACTCCTGGCCCTTAGCGAATGCCCATTCTGCTAAAGAAATGATTTCAGATGCCATCTGTCATGTCATTACAAACTCCATCACTTTTTAAATTTCAGCTGCTTGGAGGACAATAATAAAGACAATAAGAGTTCACCTCTTTCACAGGAAACTGATAAGGTTTATTAAACTCACATTTTGACTTGTTTGACTCCCAAATCAATCAATCGAATGTACAATAGTTATAGAGTTATATATATAGTTATATATATATATATATATATATATATATATATATATATATATTATTATATATAATAATATAAATATAGTTCAGGATAGCTGTTATGGTGCTTTTATGGTATTTATATTCCTTCTTTTTGACATTATATGGAAAAGATCTGCAGAGATCCTTTTCCACAAAATAAATTATCGTCAAATGGGTTTGAAACAACATGAGGATGAATAAATAATGACATATGTAAATTGTGTCATCATTTACTCACCACCCTTATGTTGTTCCAAAGCCATATCACCGTGTCCTAACCATACGCGATGCAGTAATTCCAGCGACAAGCAATTTGTCTGTCCACACCAGATCGACAAAACTACATGACACAACAAATCAATCCAAAATCACAGCCAATTGGAATAGTGTGTGGGTGGAGTCTCTCTGCAAGCACACTGCACTCGCAATGAAATGGATAAATACATGTTAAAATAGTGTAATATTTATGAATTTGATTATCATTAAAAATACATACTCAGTGACTGAATTAAACTTTGTCATAGAATACACTTGTTTGTTCAAATTGAGTTGACTTGTTTCCATTCATTTATTTTCAAGATCTGAGGTTATTTATCCATTGTCACTTTCAGTTTGGCTATTAATGTCATGCAAAAGGATTTTCAAACTCAAATAGATGCTTTTAACACTAAATAATGCACATAATCAATACCTGAGATTATCATTGTTGTTGTTCCAGCCGCAATGTTGTAGAAATAGAAACCGTTTCAAAAATAGAATCCCCTGTGGCGTATCACCATCGGCTGGTTTGGTCAAAAACTCTGAATATGGAAAAGATACCTTTTATCGCGCGTCGCTGTGTCGTGTCATGTCTTGTTAGGACATGGTGCATTGCTTTTAACCTCCAGTGGAACACGAAACAAGATATTTTGAAGAATACCCTGGTTTCTCTTTTCCATTTAATGACAGTGAATGAGGATTCACTTACTGCTTGCATTATTTAGCATGGCTGTGCATTTTAAACTAAAACCATACTAATTTTGTTGCATCATTAATGCTCTGCCCGTGGTGTGATTCAAGTGTGAAGGCTGCTGGCTACTGCTGTTACTACAGCTATAAACTGCTTCGATTTATAGAGACTGCTTTGCACTTTTTGCCCTGTCCAAATAACTAATGACCCTGCAAAAAAAGATCACCTCTGTTGATGCCAGGCAACATTTTCTTTTTGCTAGCCTGGATGAGATTTTACTTGTTGTGTGAGAAACGACTGACTGGGGATCAATATTTATTGACTTACTTCTTTCTCTCTTGGTTTCTGTTCTCCTCAAAGTTTTTTTTCATTTTGTTATATGAAGTGACATTAAAAAGGTTTTTGTAAACATATTATAATTCCTTCATCATTAATTGTTGCTACTTTTCAGAAGTCTTTTATGAAAATATTGATAAATGTTGGCCCACACCCACACTTCCATCATAAATAATGAAAATCAATTATTAAAAAAACTATTCTTACATGTTACGATAATCGAAACAAAGAGTCATACACCATTTCAATATTTATTGTGTGAAAATGTAAATAAAGAACATTTCCAATCATAATATTTTGTCAAATTATGCAAAAATATTACTTGTGTATATTTAGAATATATCAAATGCTAGCTATGAAATTAGCCTGTGCCTGTGCCATTTTATTATAAACATATTTATACCTATCATCCTGTCATTATTTAAGAATTTGGGACATTTGTTGTTCAGAAACATAATTCAGAAAAAAATTATAGAACCATCGTGTGATGCATGTATACATCCACTGATAGACCAGTGTTATTATTACTATATTACAGTGTTTATTCATATTTTAAGTTAGCTTTTTTATATTTTCACTTTAATTTTAGTATACATTTTTGTCATTTTGTTATGTGCTTTCTTTGTTATTTGTTATCATTGTTATTAGCTTTTTTAATATTTCTATTTTGCTTTAATTTTTTTTTTTATTTAAGTTTTAGTTGTAGTGATTTTAGTACCTCAATTTAAACGTATCTTATTTTCTTCAAGTTAGTTGTCAAAAGAGCACTGGTAATTTTTTATATTTAACATCTAATTTTTTTTTTTCAGCTTTATTGTCATTAACGAAATCTATTTTTAAGAATTGTGGTTTTAGTTAACGATAACAACATTGTCTTGGACTTTGACAGTAGACTATGGAAGCTTGTTTCCGCCACAGAATAAAAAATAAAAAAACGACTTTTTATCTCACAATTCTGACTTTTTTTCTCACAATTGCGAGTCAGAATTGCGTGACATAAAATCGCAATTATCTTTTAAAATATTTTATTCTGTGGCGGAAACAAGCTTCCATAGTAGACCAATTAATGTAGTGAGAGGGCAAAAAAAAAATTTGTAAGCACCCATAGTTAAAGAAACACCATAAGTAACTGTTTCTCTCTCTTTCAGGTGTTGTGTATGATTACCGCTCCTGTCACCATGATTCTATCGTCTAAGCAGGACGCCTCGTTCGCCTTCGCCTCGCTGGCCATCATCTTCTCCGTCTACATCACTCTAGTTGTCCTCTTCGTCCCCAAGGTACACCAGAAGATCATTTTCTCAAAACAAGAAGGAGCGCTAATGTAAATATTGTATTACAGTGATGAATATTAATGGTGGATAACTAGAGCAAAGGAAGGAGTGATCAAAGAGTGGTTACTATTTGACATATGCATCTCTCAGCGGCCTTCTCATGAAATCTTAAAGCGCGCTGAATGATGATGCTATGGAGATGTGGTGTAATCAGTGTCATCGGAGGACAGGTGTTATTCTCAAAAGAACAGGAAAGAGGAAAGTGAAGACACTGCAATTATACAACAGCCAATAAAAGCAGTTATATACACAAAGAAAAGTCTTTATTCATGTTATATAGACCTTATGCACCAGAGAAACAAGCGTGCAGCCATCTGTAGAATTTTGTACATTTTTTGGTATTGCTCTGTATATTTCTATGGCATCGCCGTCGAAGAGTAATTAACTGGTGAAGTGGTTTTACTTTTTGCACAGTAGCGAAAGTTATAATGAGCATTGTGATATTTGAAGCAGATGTCATAACAAATGTCAGTAGACCGGGAAGATTTTTAAATGAGCGGTTCATTCATAAATCCGTAAGATCATGCTGTGGAAATACAAACTTGGAAGAAAAAACACAACGAGTGCTGAAAGTGGTGCATAAGGTCTAAATAAGAAAAGTCTCTTACAGAATGACATACCTCCAAACCAGTGCTATTATTTTTTGTTTTTATATTTTCTAATGATCTACGCATAATCAAGACCCTATGACTCGATGAGTAGTTACATTTTAATCAAACTCATTTGTTCACTCTTTTTTACATCAATTATTTTTTATTATTATTTTTATTGTTGCCTGCTGCTCATTGGTTTGCACTCTGTTTTTAATAAATAGTAGACCGTAATTGTTGTCCAGCTTGCAGTACATTAATATTCTGTCGACATGAATCTGGTCTGTTGTTATACCTAGTGTGGTGTGTGTTTGTGGGTGTAGATGCGGAGGCTTATCACTCGTGGTGAGTGGCAGTCGGACCAGCAGGAGACCATGAAGACCGGCTCATCCACAAACAACAACGATGAGGAGAAATCCCGCCAGCTGGAGAGAGAGAACAAAGAGCTGCAGAAGATCATCCAGGAGGTTCTGTGTCACATTATATTTTTCATACACACTGTTTGGAATGTCTGATACCAGGATTGAACATATTTCAAAACTGAATTGAGAATGCCTTTTTAAAATTTGTTTAGAATTTTAATTGAATGAGCAAACAGGATGTAGATTTAAAGAAATTCCTGCTGTAAGTGTAGTTTTTAATAATAGATTACATGTCATTGTTATATTACCGTATCTCTATCTATCTATCTATATAGTATATTTATTTATTTTTTAGACCGGGATAGTTGAAATTTTATGGACCATGGTGTAAGACCACTTCATTTCCCATGTACATAGCTGTTGCTTTGTAATGATCAGTATAATGTAGTCCACTAAGAACCAGGAAATTTGATTCCCGGCTGCCTTAATCTAAAAAAGCACAAACATCAAACAAAATTTCCAAAGATTGTCTCAGCCTCACGATTTGAACACTGAGATCTGAAAAAGGGTAATACATATAATGATGAGATAAATTTGATTTGGCGGGTGGAGAATTCAATGAGATCATCAAAATGTTAACATAAGTACACAGCTTTGAGCAGTAAAAGCTCAATAAGTGATATAATAAAAAGATTCCAAATTTGTCTCCAGTATTTATTTTATTAAGTGATCTTAAAACAATGTGGAGGATATTTTTGCTAACTATCTGTGTCGATGCTATTGTTTTTGCAGTAATTAACATAGTGTAATTAGTAACGTACTCGGTTACTAACGTAACCTCGGTTCTCTCTAGAGAGGGAACGAGTACTGCGTAATATCTTACGCTATGGGGAAACACTCTTTCCTCGAGATATTGAAGCCAAAAATTATCCTTAATTTTTTTAATCATGCAAAACGCTTTTGCAGCAGCAAGCAGACAAGGGCGAAACAGCTCGCACGCCCATTGGCTGCCTCGCTGGAAAAGCTGCAGCCTATCGAGTGAAGGCACTGCGTGACGTAATGACGAATGAAGACGCTTCGCGCTCATTTCGTCATGTCCCGCCAGTATAGGCGTGGTCTCGCCCTGTAAATACCCCTCGATAGCTGTATTTCTCTGATTTTGTACACCGAAGCGAACCAGAGCATAGTTCAAGCACGGCAAGATACGCAGTACTCGTTCCCTCTCTAGAGAGAACCGAGGTTACGTTAGTAACCGAGTACGTTCTCTTACGAGAGTATCTCTCGTACTGCGTAATATCTTACGCTATGGGGACCCCATACAAAACGCCGTGCGGACAGGGATCCAGCACCAGAGTCCCGGGGCCAAGCCCGGGGCACATCTAGTGCATAATCACCATAACTCACATAGAGTAGAGGAGGAGAGGCTAGAAGCGTCACTCCTTCATAAAAGTCCCGTAGGGGTACCGACCCGTAAGGGCAACATAGCCGCATTGGCGGCCGATAAGCCCGAAGTTCAGACCGCCAAAAGCTTAGCTTGTAAGGCGGGCACCTCCAGGTTATAGTACTTGATAAATGTCGACGGCGAGGCCCAGCCCGCAGCCGTACAGATATCCTGCAGGGAGACCCCGCTATACCATGCCCACGACGAGGCCACGCCTCTTGTGGGGTGCGCTTTGACACCCAATGGGCACCGCAGGCCCTTGGAAGTGTAAGCCAGCGCTATGGCATCCACTATCCATCTGGATAGGCTCTGTTTTGAGGCGGCGAGTCCCTTAGAACGGCCGCCAAACAAAACGAAAAGCTGCTCGGTCTGCCTGAACTCAGGCGAGCGGGACACATAAGCCCTTAACGCCCTGACAGGGCAAAGGAGACTCACGTCCCTCTCCTCATCGAGAACCGGAAGGGCTGACAGGGAAATTACCTGGGCCCTAAACGGTGTATTGAGGGATTTCGGCACGTAGCCGTGCCTCGGTTTGAGTACGACCTTTGAGTCGTTAGGCCCAAACTCCAGACAAGACGCGCTTACAGAAAGCGCCTGTAAGTCCCCTACACGCTTCACTGAAGCGAGAGCCAATAGAAACACCGTCTTAAGGGACAGGTGCTTCATGTCCGACAGCTGGATCGGCTCAAACGGGGCGCCTTTCATGGCCTCCAAGACCGTGGAAAGGTCCCAAGCCGGGACTGAAGGGGGCCTGGGAGGGTTTAACCTCTGAGCTCCTCGTAGGAAACGCACGACTAAGTCTTTTTCCCCAGCGACTGGCCAGACACCGGTTTAGCAAACGGTGCTATGGCCGCCACGTAAACTTTGAGCGTGGATGGGGTCCTTCCCTTATCCATCAGCTCCTGAAGGAAGGCAAGCACTTCCTTAACCCCGCAGTCCACAGGTGAAAAGCCACGGGCTCGACACCAAGTAGAGAACACCGACCATTTCGAGGCATAGAGCCGTCTGGTAGACGGAGCTCTAGCCTGCGCGATCGTGTTTAGCACTCCTTCCGGGAGGCTAGCGGGTACCCGTTGATGGCCCATGCGTGCAGGGACCACAGTTCCGGGCGAGGATGCCAAATCGAGCCCTCCGCCTGAGAGAGGAGATCTCTCCTCAACGGTACAGGCCACGGGGCAGTGCTGGCCATCCGCATCAGGACCGGAAACCAAGCCTGGTTCGTCCAGAGCGGAGCTACAAGCAGCACTGGGCATCCATTTTCCCTGATCCGTTCCAACACCTGAGGCAGGAGCGAGACAGGGGGAAAAGCATACAGGGGACCGCTGGGTCAAGCATGGGCCAGCGCGTCCCTGCTTTTCGAGAAGAATACTGGGCAGTGAGCGTTCTCGCGGGACGCGAACAGGTCCACCTGCGCTCTGCCAAACGTTTCCCACAGCAGCTGGACCGTCTGCGGATGCAGCGACCATTCTCCTGTCGGGACGTTGTCTCTGGACAGCTTGTCTGGACCCGTATTCAGGTGCCCAGGCACGTGCGCCGCTTTCAGAGAAAGGAGGTTGCGCTGGGCCCAGACCAAGAGGGGTTCCGCCAGCCTGCAAAGGCGTGTGGACCCGATGCCGCCCTGGCGATTCATGTACGCCACCACTGACATGTTGTCCGACCGGACCAATACGTGGTGGCCTATTATCTGGGGACAGAAGCGCCTTAGCGCTTTGTCGACTGCCATTAATTCCAAGCAGTTTATGTGAAGGAGCTTCTCCCGTACTGACCATAGGCCAGCTAGTGGTCTGCCCTCGAGCAGCGCTCCCCGCCCCGATGTGGAGGCGTCCGTAGACACCACCTTCACACCCGAGGCGATCCCCAGACTCACACCTGACTGATACCAGTCGGTCACTTTTCCACGGTTTCAGAGCTGAGACGCACTGAAGGTCGACCCTGAGGCGAAATAGACCCGCGGTCCACGCCCTGGGGGAACTCGTGCTTTTAGCCATAGCTGCAGTGGGCACATGCAGAGCAGGCCCAACTGGAGTACGGAGGCTGCTGAGGCCATCAGACCCAGCATTTTCTGAAACCTTCTGAGCGGGACTATAGAGCCGTGGCGGAAGGATCTCGCGACGTGCTGAATATTCAATCCGCGCTCCGGTGACAGGCGTGCTGTCATGGATAGCGAGTCCAACACTGTTCCCAGAAGGAAATTCTCCGACCGGGGAGCAGTGAGCTTTTCGCCCAATTGACTGTAAGGCCCAGCTCCTCGAGGTGCTCGAGTAATGCGGCCCTGTGTTCTATGAGCTCCGTTCGTGAACGAGCTAGAATCAGCCAATCGTCCAAGTAGTTCAAAACTCGCATGCCCCGAAGTCTCAGGGGGGCGAGGGCCGCGTCCATGCACTACGTGAACGTACGGGGTGCTATGGACAGGCCGAACGGCAGGACTGTGTATTGATATGCCTGGCCCTCGAAGGCGAATCTCAAGAATCGCCTGTGATGGGACGCTATTTGTATTTGAAAATAGGCGTCCTTCAGATCTGTTGACATGAACCAGTCTCCTTGGCGCACTTGCGCGAGGATTTTCCTGGTCGTAAGCATTCTGAACTGGCGCTTCCCGAGCGTTCTGTTCAGCAGTCGCAGATCTAGAATGGGCCTGAGCCCACCATCTTTTTTCAGTACCAGAAAATATCTGCTGTATAAGCCCCCTTCGCCCTGAGATAGAGGTTCTATAGCCCCTTTTCTCAGTAGTTTCGCTATTTCGGCTCGAAGTAGTTAAAACACTTCGCTATACACCGTAGTTTCGACTCGCGCCGTATAACGGCGGGGCGTCGAGCGAACTGTAGCGAACAGCCTCTCGTTATAGTGTTCAACACCCATTCTGATACCCCGGGAAGCCTTGACCACGCATCTGCGTGAATAGCTAGGGGTAGAATGAAATCTGGGCTCTGGCCGCGGCAGGACGGCAGCTCGAGAGCCCCTGTGTACTGGGAACACAGCACCGTGTTTACAGCGTTCGAGGCGGGGGGCGCGCTGATCACAGCGGGCAGTCTGGCCGCGCTCAGCTTCTCTATGGCGGGACGCGCAGAGAGCGAGCGGGGCGAATCCTGTGGGATTCGGCGCGTGTGAGGGAATGTGGGCACATTTACTAATGCGGCACATTTACTACACTGAGAATACTGTCAGCTCGCGCGACTAAATCACTGCTGTGTATACGGCGTGCGAGGCGCGCGCTGATCAAAGCCGGCAGCCTGGCCGCGCTCAGCTTCTCTGTGACGGGTTGTGCAGAGAAGACGAGCGGGGGTGAATCCCGTGAGATTCGGAGTGTCTGTGAGAAATGCGGGCGCGAGACAGCGGGCACATTTTCTGCACGGAGAATACTCGGCTCGCGCCGACTGAATCAACGCTGTGTTCACAGCGTGCGAGGTGCGCGCTAATCACAGCGGGCAGGCGCGCGCTGATCAAAGCCGGCAGCCTGGCCGCGCTCAGCTTCTCTGTGACAGGTTGTGCAGAGAAAGCGAGCGGGGGTGAATCCCGTGGGATTCGGCGTGTCAGTGAGGAAATGCGGAACAGCGGGCACATTTACTGCACTGAGAACACTGTCGGCTCGCGCCGACTAAATGTGTGTTAGTTTCGTTTTACAGAAACCAAGGGACACGCATCGTGTAGTGTAAGCGGGCATTGTATGGGCGCGTTCACCACATTTTCTGCACAACCAACATGAGTTGGTTTTATTTGTGCTAGCCCTGCACCGTGGCGGGCTGTGTCTGGGTGTGGGAATGGGCACTGGGACGTGGGCATTCTTACAACACTCGTAACACCATCGGCCGTGGCCGGAACACCAAAAAATGCACTCTTTATTGGATTTATCTGGGTAGCCATAGAAACGGCTTTTGTGCGCAGGCAAGCGGGCTGAGACACCGGCTGCTTCACTGCGAAATACACTGGGACAGTCACAACGCATGGAACTGAACGAGCGAGAAGTTTTGGTGGAAATCCGGCCGCAGCGGGATCTGAACACCGTCACTTTCCTAGAGAAACTAGGAAGGCCTTGAGACCTCGGGCTTTACCTCAATCCTCGGCCGGGGCCCGCGCTGAGGGGGGCGGCGTCCAGCAGAGCGAGAGCGCGGTGTTTGATCTCGGGCCTGGCGGCGCTGCTAGTTAGCCGAAACGGCGGCCATTGTGCGCAGGCAAGCGGGCTGTGGAACCAGCTTGCTCACTGCGAAATACACTGGAACAGTCACATTGCTTGGAACTGAACGAGCGAGAAGTTTTGGTGAAAATCCGGCCGCAGCGGGAACTGAACACCGTCGCTTTCCTAGAGAGACTAGGAAGGCCTTGAGACCTCGGGCTCTATCTCAATCCTCGGCCGGGGCCCGCGCTGAGGGGGGCGGCGTCCAGCAGAGCGAGAACGTCGAGGAACACGGAGCGCTCAGCTTCCGTCATCTCGGATAGCGTTAGCCACAAATGCATCTCACCATTCAGGCCGATGTAATCCACGGCTTGAGAGAGCGGACGCATTGGCTCAGTCTCAATGCCGTCTCCGGTAGTTTGTCGAGCTCAAGTGCGGACGCGGCGGCAGACGGCGGCCGCTGTCCGTCTGGGAGCGACTCGAGCGAAGCCGGCGAAGCTGGCGGGCGAACCGGCGAGCTTTGGCGGGCTGGAAATAGCTCGGGAGCGCGCAGGGCGCGGCGCTTCTTGCGGCGCGGCATCACGGCGGGCTGGGATGCGGGCTCGGAGAACGACGCCAGGCGAGTCCGCAGAGTCACCATAGGCAAGCGTTTACAATGAGCATCCGCCGTCAGCGAGCGCGGTGGCCGCGTGATCCTCACCCAGGCAGGACACGCAGATGACGTGGCGGTCCTCGTCGCTGAGTGGGGCTCGGCAAGAACCACAGGAAAGCATCTTTAAAAAGACGCAGCTCTTTTAGAACAGTAGAAATGGGTGTTGCGTCACGTAAGCAAACACACACACACACACTTAGCAGAGTAAAAGGATATAGTACGCCGGAAAGCGCAGCAGGTACGGCAGTTGAAGGCGGCTGGGCCAGCGACTTCAGAAGATGGCACGTCCCGCTGAGAAGGCTACAAGTCAACGGCGCGGCTTCTCACTCTGGATCCCGCGATGCGTGAGCTTCGCGTGAAGAATGAAAAATCAGAGAAATACAGCTATCGAGGGGTATTTACAGGGCGAGACCACGCCTATACTGGCGGGACATGACGAAATGAGCGCGAAGCGTCTTCATTCGTCATTACGTCACGCAGTGCCTTCACTCGATAGGCTGCAGCTTTTCCAGCGAGGCAGCCAATGGGCGTGCGAGCTGTTTCGCCCTTGTCTGCTTGCTGCTGCAAAAGCGTTTTGCATGATTAAAAAAATTAAGGATAATTTTTGGCTTCAATATCTCGAGGAAAGAGTGTTTCCCCATAGCGTAAGATATTACGCAGTACGAGAGATACTCTCGTAAGAGAACCATTAGTTGCCATATCTAATATTTTTAGTTTTCATGTAATATTATTATTTTATTCAAATTCAGCTTTATTTCAATTTACAGCGTATTTAATTTTAGTTTTAGTTAACAATAACAACGCTACAATGAAATTCCCCATTTGTGTGATTGTGTTGAATTTAGTAAAATCGTCCTCTTGTCATTTCAACTCAACATCCTGTGGGTCACGTGGCCAATCCAATTCAAATTCCGACTTCAAAGGGACACTCATTCTTAAATTCTGATTTTGGCCCTATCCTGTCTGATACAATAGATGTCATGAGAGCTGTGACAGATTGTCATGTTTACTTGCAGCTTCCTTTTCTCAGTGGTTTTCAAAACTGCACAGATATGTTTTATATTTTTAGGCCCAGTTTCTAATTTAGTTTCGTGTTTTTATTCCAACAGAAAGAGGAACGTGTATCAGAGCTGAGAAATCAGCTATCAGAGCGACAGGCCCTGCGTTCCAGAAAACGCCCCACCTCCTCCAATCAGAACCACAGCTCACCTTCCATTCCCACTCCTCTGAACGATCCCAAATCTCTCCTCCCGCCACCAGGATACCCCCTCCCTGCTTCTGACAACCACTCCCTCCCTCCCACCTTTTCCAACTCCTCCACCCTGTACCAGCCCGACGGCAAGATCAACCGCAACAACTGTCACCCTGGACGACTGCAGCTCCTCTACAAGTGAGTCCCGGGACGCTGGAGGAACTGGTACGAAATGCAAGTGGGGGACATAGTGAAGTGAAAAGCAGGAAGAGAAAATAAGCTACCTTGATTCGCGAGCCACAGTTTTCTCCATCTCGCCCAGCAGGCGGCCTTTGTTTGTTTCTTTTGTTTGGGACACTTGCTGTGAGTCATGGGATGTTATACACAGGAGGTTTGAGAATCTGGTTTTGATTGCATCATTTGATGCGTCACCGTATTCAAAAACCACACATGCTGTGAACCATTACACAGTTCAAATGAGTAACCCTCAGCTGATTTTAACTCGGAAAATTGTGTACGAAGAATGACATGCTAAAAATGCCCTAACAGAAAATCATGGATTATAGTAAATATTCCAATTATTCTCATCAAATGTGTTTTAGGACTCTACAAAACAATCACATATCGTAATACCGCAATTTTTCAATACTTTCTTACCTTGCATACCTTTTGTGCATTCATATTTCCTACAGTTCAAACAGGTCATATAAATAAGTCTCTGAACCCTCATTAGAGAGAATGACCGATTCACACACATTCAGTGCAGTGTCAATCGCAATTCAATTTTGATATCATGGACTATTGTGATATATTTAATTGCAACATGTATCACGATATGTATTGTATAGCGAGGACGCTGCCAATACTCAGCCTTAGTATTAACCCTCAGTTCTCAGTAGTGGTCGAAATGCAATAGCTAGTCAGTGTGGTAACAATAAGGTTCATTTATTCATTTAGCAAACGCTTTTATCCAGTGCGTTTTACAGTACATTTAAAGTTTACATGTTCCCTGGGAGTCAAACCCTTGACCTTGGTGTTGCTGACACCATACTTGAACTGCATTTCTCATCTGAAAACTTCATATCCTATTGTTTATCTACAAATTTTCCAATTTTACCATGACCTCATAAACATTCCTTCCCTGACGTGCAGCTGACAGTATTACAAAATGTCTTGTGACCAACGTCAACAGATTCATTCCTTCCTGTTTTATTAGCCCACTCTCTAATTTGAACGGGATTTTTATCCTGAATCACAGAAATGATGCCTCAAATTGTGTAGCTTGTTGAAGAGAGGGCAAACGTTAAGTAAAAATCCTATAAATTTACTGTACATTGAAGGAGGGACTTTATTGTAAGCAACCAACCAGAACACCTTAGCAACTGCTACGCCCTGCCAATGGACAAAAATCACTCATAATTCCTTCATTTAAAAAAAGGCTAGCTTCACAACAAGCTGCAATGATATAGCTAATGAAATGATGTTGGTTTGCTTATAGCCAGGTTTTTCCCAGAGCATGCTGGGATAATGTATTAGAACTCACAAGCTGTTGAAGGCTTTGTACAGAATAGACGTAATTTCATCACAGATTTGGGGGGGTTGTTTTTATTAGATCCCCTGTGTAGATGAGAGCTGCAGATTGAATCTCCCAGCATTGTAATGCAGTTTGCTTCTAAATGGCACCTGCCATATTGGAGCCGTCACAGGATGCTGCTACTTTGAAATGCAAATAACATTAAAAATGCATAGCACAGCCATCTTTGCCATGTGCGTTTAATACCAAGCAACGATAAAGGGAAATTAGTCATTAAACAGAACTCAGATGAGCGTGCAATACGGTACTTTACTACACATTCACACACTCATCAGCTGCTTTGTGTAGTCATCACTCAAACCACGGTACATTCCTGATTGAAACAAAAACGGAGACCCTGCTGTACAGTACACATGCTTTCTAAGCCGAGGACAGAGGAACTGTTCCTTGTTCAAATGAATTCTTGGTTCATGCATAATGCCAGTTTCCTGTCTGCGGAGCCTCTTGAAATGACAGTCTTCAATGGCAGCTTTTCCCAACAGCTGTGTGTCTGTTTGCCGCAGTGAAGCTCGTAAACTCTCTTGCTTTTTCTCAGTGTGCGTGGCTTGGATTCATCAGCGGGCCTGCACGGCAAAATTTCCCCGGTTTCAGCCGGACTGTTAATGGTTCGTTTTACCTGCCTCGTTTAGTTTTTTTTTTGCAGTGGCAAAGACTCTCTCTCTCATTTGGAGGGACGGGATGTACAGAAAAAAATCCCTACAGGGACTATGAGAGTCATTTGTCTATTCATAAGTGCTTGTGACAATAGCACATTGCTCATTATTTTAGAGACCGGTTATTACCTCATACTTGAAATGTTGCTGCTGGTTTCATAGACGAACAGAGGTTGTCTTCGGGATAGCATACTAGCATACTACCCTATTGCAGTATTTGGAATGTATAATGTGGACAGTATATAGGGTACCATACCACAATACAATGCTCTTGACTTGAACTGCAATTTAGAGTGCAACAGTCGGGTTCCGGAAGTGAAAATCCTATTCATTTTCTTTATGGGAAAATTGATTTTTAACAATGACTTCCAAACCTTCAAAGAAAGTTATTTTTTGTGAGGTACGAGGTTGTTAATCTTTTGCCATCATGCAGCAACTATATTACCCATGATTCTGCTGACCAAACAGAGAATTACGACAAGTTAATCGCCAAAAAAACACGTTAGCGCTTGCCTACTCCCATGATGCACTGTGAATGATGTAGAATAATTTTCCAACACAAGACTGTAATTAGTGGCTTTAATGAGGGAAAGAACTACAATCCCATGCAGCATTCCAAATGACATAGAGTCTCCCTGCACTCTCAAACTGCTTAAATATTTGTATATATACGCATATTTTGCAATAAGTGTAAAATATATTGTATATACATGTATAAATGTATTTATATATACATAATCGACATATTTAAATCAATAGATTGATATTGCTCCATCGTTTTTAGTTCATTTATGTAATTCACAGTGCTTCTTGGGATTGTAGTTCTTTGCCTCATTGAAACCAATAAGTACACAGGCTTTTTGTCTCTTTTGTCAAACACAATTTCGCTTCAAATAAAAAATATATAATGTTGTGAGTGATTAACCTTGTAGCTGGTTGGTTTGGTTCATGGCTAATATCCCTATGGAAAATGAATGGGAAAAATACTTCCAGAACCAAGGCCGCTCAAAAGTTGGCAAGTTGTGCACTCTATGAACTAGAAGATAATATTAAGCTCCTAAAAGTTAATTGATTTTATACACACTATTAAACTGCATATAACCTTATTTATGTAATGCACTCTCAGAAAAAAAAGGTACCGCCACAGTGACAGCTTTTGTACCTTTTTTCTGAGACTGTGGTAACTACAGAAGAACCATACTACTGTTTGAAAGGTTTGGCGAGCAGAATGCATGGATTTCGGGATACTGTTTTTTAATAAATAAATATATACTGACAGTTTGCAGTGCGCTAGTATTCAATTCCAAACAGAGACTGAACTGCATCATGATGTCTTAGATTTGGTGTGTCATAAGCACTTGTGATTGGCTAAATGGTGCTCTGGTGATTTACATAAACGCTGACACACGGATGACTTCAGGAATCCTGGGGGAATATTGTGAACAAACCCCACCATGGTGTTTATTATCAGTCAACTGTAATATTTTATTCATCATTTCTCATCAAATGGTGGTTCAGTAATAATCATGATAGTGATGTTCATGCAGACAATGATATGCACAAATGTCAATTGTGTAAATGCTAAATGTACATGATAAATGTATTCTCTTGCACAAACTATGAAGTATATACAGTCAAAGGTATTCGTATGTGGTATTGAAAATATATTTGTATTTGTACTATGATAGATTCTGTACAACGCAATTGGACTGGTGTCTGGTGAAATAAAGACGTTGTTTTTGCTACATTTTTTAAAACTGTTCTTCTGTTTTCTGTTTGCACTCAGATAGGCTATTTTACTTTATAATTGGAACTGCTTTATTATCCTCAGGTACAGACTAAGGCTTGTCAGTTCATTATTTTGGAGCACTTTAACCACCCTCCCCCCTGACTGTATGAATATTAGAATATTGACATAAATAGTGTATGGTATCGAATGGCATTTCAGTGGAAGTAAAGGGGACTTTTAGAGTTGATGCAATTTTCATTTACACATCTGAGATATATTTGTAATGATTAGTCCACTGAAGGCAAGTTTTAAGAACCCAAGTGCAGTGTATTTACAAATAATCAAAATGTGATCAAACATAAAACAGTGGCGTGGCATGAACTCAAAACATGGACAAGACAAGAACACATGGCAAACACGAGGGCTTAAATACACACAAGAGTAATGACTAGACAAGGGACACCTGTGAATAATCAAGACAATTAACCAATGACAACATGACACATTTTTCATGGGGAACGGCAGACATTGGCAGGATCACATGAGAAGAACGGGATCACATGACAGACATGAAACAAAACCAAAAAGTGACAATATTAAGAGCATTATTTAAGGATTTTCCTGTGCCATAACCACCAAATGAGTCTACTGCATATTAAAATAGGCTACAGGTGGCACTTCCATTTTTGGTAAAAAAAAAACAAATCATTCCAAATAATAAGTCTGTGTTAAATATTATTCGTATGAGACTAAATGAGCTGTATATTTTCCAATTTGTCAGGAAAATGATGTGACACTTGGAGTTTAAATGTGACATTGGTATCACAAGAATATCAGTGTCAAGAACCTTTTCCGTCGTAACAATTAAGACAACAGACACTGCTTTTATGGTCTGCTCTCCTTCTTTGATTTACTATATTTCATTAGTTCACTGGAATGCACTGATAATCTCTCTTTTTTCAAATTATTACTCATTCTTACTCTCCCCTTTCTTACTTCTATTCCTTATTTAGTATATTGGCAGTGTGTACTGGAATGTTTCTAAAGCATGGAAATACATTATTTGTTGTCTTTTAAAATTACGGAAAGCACTTTGAAATATACATCAATGTTCCAGGTAATTCCGTAACATTTTTTGTCAAAGCAAACTTAATGTTATAGATTTATATTTCACAGTAATTTTGGCCCTCTAGCGGTTAAAAAACAAAACTACATGCATTTTGCGGAATAACATTGTTTTGATTGTGCTTTGTCTCTGTGACCTACATATATGGCACTTTAACTGTTCAATTACTCACCTGTTGAGTAATAAAAACGCCATCTCTGCATACTTTTACAACATTTCAAATCCCTCAGTTCACGCCATCTCCCAATGTTGATTCTTGTTTTATTACAAGCTCTGTCTTTTTGCCAGCAGACTCTCCTCTGTTCAACGTGTTTTTTTTTAAAGCAGGTGATTCCCGGAGATTTGGGATTTAGCTGCTCCAAGTCAACCTTTCTCATTGATTGTGACAAGACAACTAACCTAAGCCAATCACACACTAGACACATGCACCAAATTAGCTAGAGCAACAGTCTATTTTCGACATGACAAGACACGCACAGGCGAGTAACCTGTGTATGCAATTTTCTGAGAAAACACTACCATCAGATCTAAAATATAAACACTTATCATAATGAATCATGATAAGACAAAAGCACGTTTTGCAAAAAGGATTGATTATGTATTGACTCATAATGGACATTTTTTATATTTTGAACAAAAGTTACATAGTGTACCTTTAACATGTTTATAATATTTCCATGAAAGACTTTTAGGGTTGTTTACTAAAATTATTTATTAATACTTTTACAATTCTACGTTTCCTTTTGATGTTTGATGGTTGAGGGATGAGGAGAATAATGTATCCTCATTTAGCCTGTTAATAATGAAGCCTGTTTTTGAAAAGGCTTATAGCAATCTTATTAGCCAACCTTTAAACCAATTGTCAGTCGGTGATTGTTTACAGTTTTACTTTTTATTGAGAATTATTTGAGAATACAATTTTTTTTAAATATGATCTCTATAAACTCACAAGTTAAAGGTATCTTCCACAATCCGTTTTCAAAGCCTATTTAATGAATTTTCATCAAAACACAAAATGAAACACAAAATGACCCATAGAACAAAATACACTGCACAAAATATAAAATCATTGACAAATAGTGTGATTAAAGAACTGGATTAACATAAAACACATGACAACTTGCCCTGACCTGAGATTTATGGAAAATACTCTTGTTCTGCGAAGACAGTTCAAAGTTTTAGCTAAAAAGCAGCATAACACTCTTCCAAGGACACTGATTGATTTTTAAAGTACACAAAACATACCATTAATGTTACTTAGAAGAACATGAATTGATATTTCATGGCAGATTATAGCTGTAGGCAAATTAGAGAATTACCTCTATCATAAATAATACATTATCCCTCAATGCCTCAAGCAAGAGTTTTTCCACAGTATTGTCTCAAAAAAACATCTACTTTATAGTCACACACTGGTGGCCTTGAAGCCCAAGGTCTTTCTGTGTAAGTTACATTAACAGCAGCATCTCACCACATGAACATCAGTGCTTTCTATTATTCAGACATCAGATAATGACGAATGAACGCCACTATGAAGTATAACCCACTGTTTTTACTGCTCCTTGCCCATTGTTGGTTAGATTCACAGACAGGCTTTGAGTAATCACAAATATGCCCACTCTACATGAGCCTGACATAATGGTGCATGCAAGGGAGTTTCCCCTCACTGAAACCACAGTCTCTGATAAGGAAACAATGTCAGCGGAAACATGGTTGCAGAGGGGTTTGCAAATGCACGTGTGAAATGCAATTTTCCTAGGACCCGGGTTTCTAAATTTTAATACAAATATATTGCGAACTGGGACAATAAAAAGATTGTTTGGCCTTTTTTGGCAAAACTAATGTTTCACAACTAATGTTTTCTCTACACAACGTTTCATCCTTTTGCTCTCAGTATCCTATAATATCACAGCCAAAAACAGTTGATTGTCTTCTATTTTAAAGGAAAACTGCTAATTACACATCAGAATTTCATTAGAATTGATTTTATATGGGTTACATGGATTGCTGAGAGTTCATTTGGTTTTAGATTTATTAAATGTTTGAATTTCATTACAGTATAGTGCAGTAGTTTTTAATTCTTTTAATAAATAGGTAAATAAATAGTTGAATAAATAAATATAGAATATTTTAACATTTTACCACAGACAATATATAAATTTCTTAGACAGCTTTCATGGACATGATAAAATGCCCATGTTTTTCCCCACTTAACATCATATTTGGATGAGTCTGAGATCCATTCGTTTCATGGAGTTATAGTTTTGACCTGTTTTAATATAAAACATAGACTAGGAGGAGTCATTTCAGTCTCAGCAATGGTGTCATTACAGTGGAAGCTCAGCACAATTTCCTCTCCACGGGTTTCCATTCTTTCCTTAGGCCTACTTTTGAAGTTTAGCTTGACGTCCATGTTCACAGTGCAAACACCCCAAAGAAGGTCTTTCCGTGATCATTGTCGACGCGGGGCAGGAGTTTTGAGGTGGTTTCGGTGCTCAGTCTGTCTCCGGCTCGTAACTGGAAGGCCGCGCCGAGGTAAATTGTGTTGTACGACAGCTCTTCAGTGACAGGCGGTGACCGCAGGCGGAGCGGATAGCGCTGAAAAGAGGTTTGTAACTTCCATAGGAATCGGAAAAGCGCTTCACCATGTGGCTCATATACACAGCGTCGTTGTCCGCAGTCCTGTCAAGCGAGCAGCTGATGTGGAAAGAGACCTGGGTGTAGACGAAGTAAATGCCGTCATCAGGAATGATGATCTCCCTATTTACTAATTGTAAGCCGCCTGCAGAGAAAGCTTGGTCCTGGTTCACTCTCCAATCTAGGGTTGTGTCTTCAGGCTCATATCCACCTATAGAAGAGAATACAAAAAACATGGAATAAGTCAGATACAGATTTTATATTAGACATCCCAACAAAGACTGCCATAATTATTTTATGTCTCGTTTAATGCAATTTAGCCAAAAATAGGCCTATAGGCTACTATTTTTTTTTACGTTTCAAGCTGCATAACTTAAAATTGTACATTAAATTGATAATGCATTAATTATTATTAACACATTGAACAATTTATTTCTTAAAATTAAACAAATTAAATTAGTTTTTGGATTTTTAAATATCTCTTAATTTCAATATTATTTTTGCCAGCCAACACACTAAATGCACAAACTATATTAATCTTTGCTGTAAGTGAAACTGTACAAACTGTTGTCAGGGACCTATTTTCTTTACTGTGTATAGTTTGTATGGTTTTCAAGGATGAGCATGCATCATGCAACACAATGGTGTTGATATGTGTTCATTACCACAACATTCATATTGGCATATGTAATTGGCATTGGCATCTGTAATTGTTTTAATTTCTAAATGACAGATGCATTTGTGTCATATTACAGCAGAGTTTGACTTTGCCCTTTGACTTGAACATCATAAAGATATGAAAAGCATAATAACTCTGCATCCCTGACCCTATCATAACAAACCTGCAACCAATTTTTGAGTTTCAGGCCATGTTCTAAGAAACAAATTATATAGGAGTGAAATACAAACAGACACATCCTACAATTTCGGATACACAACCAAATGATTTAAGATTAGTCCCACCTTTTAGACTTCATATGACCCCAAATAGTATTTGGACTTAGAATGTATAATATAATGCAAAATAGTTGAAATTTTAATACATTCTGACATAATATACTAGCACATCTGATGTGCAATACTTTTTACTATTTATTCACAGCCCATTTACCACTTTTAACACTTTGGAATCAAGCTTACCTGTTAAATGGATGGCAGCCTTGGAAGTGAAATTTGGTTGTGAAAAATGATCTCTCATTGTAAGCTTGAGCCCTGATGGGGAGAGACACAAAATTACTCATATAAGATTATTTAGTTTCACAGAAATTAAAATAAGCTGGTATGAATGGAACAAAGGGGATCTGAAAGTTAGTGTCTGAACTCACCAGTTCCACTTTCCTGATTACTCTGAGACTATAGAGAGAACAAGAGACACATGATTACACATCTAATAATGCAATTATGATAATGTTATGTATACGGATCAAGATTCTGACCTTGTTGAGCGTGAAGCAGACAGCAGCGGCAGCACACAGGGTCACAGCCAGAAAAACCCCACACACTCGCCATACGCCTGACTTTGAAGAGCCAGCCTTCCTCCTCGACAACATCACCCTTGGTAAAGGCAGTGTTCCTTCTTCAAGACCCAACAATATTTGACTGTCATCCTCCATCATTACTGTGTGTTACTTCTCCGAAAGACGTACAAATGCAGATGCTGCCAAAATGCTTTTTAAAAGATTCTGTAAAGTCTTCTCAGCGCAGTTTATCACTTCAATGCTCTGCTTGGTTGCTCTGTCACTGTTGTGTTCAGAATATGGTTCTTCATTCTTTTTAAAGCTCGGAGAAGACCAGGGGAAACTCCAGTGATGTCAGAGTAGTGTGGAGAAAAGTAAGTGGTAGAATTAGATGGTGGGGACAAACCATGAGTTACACTCACACCCACTTAAACATAAGAAGGGAATTACAATATCTAAAAATAAAGGGGCATGTTTATGGTTTTGAGTGTGACCTCATATACTATAACATAAAATAACACATCTAACATAAAGGTTTTTGTTTATAGATGTGTATATTATTATATTTATATATAGTGTGTGTGTGTGTGTGTGTGTGTGTGTGTGTGTGTGTGTGTGTGTGTGTGTGTGTGTGTGTGTGTGTGTGTGTGTGTGTGTGTGTGTGTGTGTGTGTGTGTGTGTGTGTGTGTGTGTGTGTGTGTGTGTGTGTGTGTGCACTGTACAAAAATTATTTTCATGATTTGTTATCACAACTTTTTATATTTTGTCAAATCAACTTAGATAATTAATGTAGTTCAGATAACATAATATTTTGAATTTCTATTTATTAAACCAATCTCCTTTGTTGTATTAACTCAAAGTTTTCATTTCAATTAACTAAAAATTTTAAGGGAACCAGGTAACTTACTTTTTTAAGTTAATCCAACTTTTTTTTTACTGTGGTGTGTGTGTGTGTGTGTGTGTGTGTGTGTGTGTGTGTGTGTGTGTGTGTGTGTGTGTGTGTGTGTGTGTGTGTGTGTGTGTGTGTGTGTGTGTGTGTGTGTGTGTGTGTGTGTGTGTGTGTGTGTGTGTGTATACACATGCACACAAATATGTATAAATAAATGTGTTTATACACACCCACCCACAGACATATATAATATAAACAAATAAAATAATATATATACACACACACATATACGGTATTATGTCAAATGTATATTACCGGTAATCGATTTGACAGCTCTAATTTATATGCTTTATAGTCCTTGTCCTTGTATGTTACTAGAGTAATAACTATAAATTATGCATATGATACTTTACTAACCCTAAACCTAACCCTATAGTAACATGTAGTTAATTTATATTTCTAATGTATACCAAATGTATAATTACTATCTTAAATAAATATATTCTTAATTTATTTCACATATTCTACACAAATCTGATGACAATCTATAGAGAAGTTCTTAGTAAGAATAAATCAAAAAGTTTAGAATGGATTTTTCTGTTTGTTGCAAAATTCCGCTTTCTGTTCACTGTTTTTTTCCAAACTCGGTCCTGAAAAATGCCTCCTCCAGTGCAAATGAGAGGTGAACAATTTTCTCTTTTTGTATTCCTCATGACATGATTGAAAGTGCACAAAAGAAAAAAAAGTGTCAAAGTGCATTTGACATTTGTATGGGCCTCACAGCGTGTACCTGGGATAGAGGAGGAATTATTCTGTCCATTTATCTCAGACGATGACTTTTCATGCTGGCCATACAACTTCAATGCTTTGATGACTTTTGAGAAGTGAGTGTAGCTTTGCTCACTGCTCTTGTAATCTAACACAGAATAACAACAGAAACTATGTCATGTCACACATACAGGAAAAAATTCTTCCAATTTGAAAATATTAGGTGAAAAGTTTATTTTTGCCTGTTTTAGGCAAGTTTTAATTTCCCAAAAGGATAAGTGAAAGATGTCAGATTTATTGGATAAGAGATATATAAATGCTCCAATTTCTAATATATTTTTGATTATTATAAATGTACACATTTTGTACTAAAATGAAAACTCATCAACTGGAGTTAAAAATAATCCAGTGGAGGATTTTGTTATTGTCACATTCACCTCCTTCATCTGTGTCTTCACTACACTTCCCAGCATTCCCGGTCATCATCACCTGCACCTGCACCTCATCATGATCACCGTCACCTGTGTCCCATCACCAGCATGGACTATAAAACACTCACTCTCCCTGCAGTCACTGTCTGATCTCGTCATTCCATGACTCACAGACTCACCTTCTACCCACCTGCTACCTACCTGTTCCATATCTTTCTGGATCCGTCGAATCCTCAGAGTGACTGCACACCTTCTACCTGCAAGAAAGAAAAGGACATTACTCATTCAGCTAAGCTTGTTACATGTTTCCATATCATCTAATTCTTACCTGTTATCTCGGGCTGTGATTCCATCCTGCAATAAACTTTATATTAACTTACCATCTCGTCTGTACCTTCTGTGAGCCCTGACAGTTATCTAATAATTACTGAATATTATTTGTAATCTTAAACTCTTACAGAAAAAAAACAGAACTAACAAGTAATGTGCAAAACATTAAAGCTACACCGTGTAACCTTTTTAGTTTATTCTTAGCTAAAAACACTTAGTTCTTTCAAAAATATATGTGCTCATTAATTTATATTTACTTCGTTCAAGTAATAAAGTATTCTCGTGAGTGTCATTGAAAATACATACGGGTAAGGGGTTCTAATGTCGGTCGCCATGTTGCCCCTCCATCTTGAAAGCACATTAGCCAAAGAGGGACATACCCCGTTAATTCAAGCTTCGCCTTTCGCGTTTTAACATGCGGGTTAGCACTCGAACTGCCTAACACTCGAACTGGAAGCCATGTTAATCTTGGACTACATTGGCCACCGTAGGAGTTAAAACGAAATTGGAATTGAGAGGAACAGAAATTAATATTCACTGGATGGTCATATACCTTTTCACCGCTAGATGGGGGTAAAAATCACATAGTGTAGCTTTAACAAAACAAGACCATATAAAGGGACATGGTAATAGAATTAAATATGGAAAATATATATTTCAGTGTTTCAAATTTATTGGGTGAACGTAAACATTTTGCAAGCAAATGCAAAGTTTTTTAGGGAACTCCAAACATTTGAAAGAGAACGCAAAAGCATTGTTATTTTTTTCCCCCTTCACCATGTCCCTTAAGGGGCTCTGTTTCAAACAAAACAAAAGACAGACGCTGCGTCCGAAGTTTTATACTTTCCTATACTATAAAGTATGCAAAAAACTGTACACCAAAAGAGTATATCCCTGGATGACCTACTACTTCCGCCGAGATTCTGAAGTGCGCACTTGATGGAATGAACCATGGCTACTAGGCTACTAGAATCAATGGTGTTTATTTAACTTGAATGAATAGTTTTAGTTTAACTTAAATCCTTTTTTTTTATTTAAATTGAATTATTTAAATAATCCTCCAATTAATGCGTCTTGTTTAGTCATACAAACTACTAACCTTTCTATACACATATGTAAAGTGTTGGAAGTCTAGAAGTTATGCTGATTTCATTCGGAACGCTACCATAGTAGTTATTTTATGATTAAAGCAATCTGAATTCCTGTTAGCAGGTCCTCAACCCAAGCACACTTCACTACAGTGCTAACCCCCAAAACAATTAACTTAATAGACACTTTTAAATACCCTAATAGAACATTAAACATTGAAGGGATATAGTTCACCCTGAAGCCATGACATTCTTCTTTCAGACGAATACAATCAGAGTTATATTAAAAATGCCCTGGCTCTTCCAAACCTTATAATGGGAGTGAATTTGGCGTAAGTCGACGTGTACGGCTGTCTACTGGAAGCTAGTTATTTTCGTCAATAAAGTTTTAAATATGGATTTTTTTCTTACACAAACGCATCGCTTCACTTCAGAAGGCTTTTATCACAGATGGATATAGGCTCTGATGGACTTCCAAAATCATATTTTCTCCCATTGTAAGGTTTGGAAGAGCCAGGACATTTTTGGGTGAACTATCCCTTTAACAAGTCTCTCCATTTTCTCATCTTGCTAAATGCATAATAACACTTTATTTCAACATTTTCTTTCCCAATTCAGCTCCGTGCAAAGCATGATGGGACGTGAAAGTCCTTTTTGATTGGGTTACTTGATTGAAACGTTATTTCAAAATGAAAACATCAAGTTAAGTCGAAGAGTAACCGTTTGAAGTCAATTGAACATGAAGCAGTCACAGTTGAATCAGAAACCTGAAAATAAATTGTTTAAATAAAGTGAACAGCATAAAAAATAAAATCTTTTTATTTATTTAACTTTTTTTAAAAAATGCTACTATTTTGCATTTAGAGCACTAAAACAAGTTTTGGCCCTTGTCATCTTTACTTAAACATGAAACGAGTGTGTGGGTTTATTAACGGTAAACTGGTATGCCATAATTCCAACCACTTTGTGTCAAGAAAGAAATTCTTAATTTCCAGTGCATTAATTCTGATGGACCAAATGATGCAAGTTTTATACCGCGTGAGAGGGTGTAAAGATATGAAAGATAAATAGGCTTCTACTGAATATGGACAACTTAAAATGACGTTTTAAAAAAGTGTACTGAATCTCTGTGGTCACATTTCAGTGTAAGTACTGAACGGAAAAAAAAAACAGTTCTTCTTTCGGCCTGGGACTGGATCACATCATTTTAATTTGATTTATGACTTATTTAAAAGTGCATCTCAGGCAACAGGATATTTACAATAAACTTGTGATTCAGTCACAGTACATTTAAAAGATTCCCCTGAAATTACATTCTCCCCAATTATGACATTAAAAGATATTGTTAAAGGAAGTGAAACTGGGAAATTAAAATACAGATTAAAAAGTTTGATCATGGGATGCCATGCTCATCCCTGGAATAACGACATTACGGCAGCTTTCGTGAAATAAGCCATGTTTGTTGTAACAACACAATGTGACCCCCAGCTTCCTCCATTTGTAGCATCATGGGATAAACTGACATCTCTTCATGCAACTCCCACATATTTGTTGACACAGTCTGACAGTGATGGTCTGGGGTGTTGAAAGAGGAGGGGAATTCAGACATCTGACTAATCTAACACTCATCTGACTAATCTCACAAAATAAATTCCTTAGATTTCATGCTGATCTGACAGGTATTTGTGGAAATCTCTTTATCATTGATCATATCATTGCATTAAACAAATTATTGAACCTAAATCAAGTGCCAATTATTGAAAAGAAACTTTGCACTGTATACTGTGTAGATTGTGAATGTTATTGTTTTTTTACAATATGTCCCAACTTTTCTGGAACTTTTCTGGGGTTTTATACAAAGCAAACAAAGGAACTTAACAGGTAAATTAAATTAAATAAGTAAATTAACAGGGCACAGGTGAATGTCAGAAATAATTAGACAGAACTAGGTCATAGGACTAAACCAAAAACACAATGAAACATAGGAGACAGACCATACATGCAACAGTACACTCCCTACTAAAAAATTATGTACTCGTAAATAGTCCAACTGAGGAGGAAGGGGGCTCTGGAGGAGGGCATGGAGTTGGGCAAAAACAAAAACAGTTTATGGAGGAGTGGATGGTGGGAGGAGCCAAGAGGAAGCCAGGAGCCAGATGTTAAGCCAGGGACCAGCCAGGACGAGGCCCCAGGGTGATAGTAGCCATGGTGCCGACTTGATGAAAGGCACATTTGGGACAACCGACGGAGATGGAGACCCAGGTGGAGCTGACCGGCCAATAAGCCCACGCAAGACCCACTGGAGATGGCACTGGAGACCTAGGTGGAGCCGTGGTGACGAGCATCTGAGGTGGAGCCTGATAAGCAGAGGACAAAGGCAGAGCCATGGGGAGGAGGGCGGAGCCAGACGAAGCCAAAGGTGTAAGCAGGACAATGTCTGATCAAGGTGATGCAGGAGGCACAAGGGAGCCCGGCAGAGCCGTATGGCCGATGGTTTCCGGTGGAGCCGAGGGAGGGAGGAGCCAGGGTGGAGCGATGGGCACAGAGGCTAGAGGCACGACGTGTAATTCTTTTCCCCAAACCAGTTCTACCAGAAAGACTCAGGAGAATAAATACTGTAACAATAAATACATTTATTGATAGCCCAGCAAGCAATTAAGTTCTTTGGCGTAGGCCCCGTCCATAGCTCGCAATCCGTGGGTCCGGACTCTTTATTTCCTGCCTGAAGACGAAGGCAAGGGCGCAGCCGACATCTTGGAGTTAGTGGGGAGGATTGAGGTGAATGGAAGCGTCGGCATCTGCGAACTCAGACATGTGTAAGTACCGGTCTTTTATACCGCAAGTATTAGATATGATTGGATAGATTAGAAGGTAATAAGTGACATAGCAATTGAGTCTTCCTGGCATAACTTAACGCTAAAGCTTCCATTTCAGCGGGAATCCCACCCTGCAGCCGATTCTAAAAACTTAATTGGTCATGTCAATCACTGTACTGATTGCCTACACCAAACATGATCCCTAAACCTACTGTCACTGTAACTTTAACCAATAAAATTAGCTATAGGGCAGGATTTCCGTTGGCTTTGTACGCTAATTCAAGCTGGCTTAAAAGAAAGCGCACACACTGTAAAAAAAGTTAACTCATTATTTTGAGTTATCTTTTTGCATGGGTTTTTTTTAGTTTAACTAACTTATTTCGATAAGTTGAGGACAAGAAAACTTAAAATGTCTTGTTGTCTGGACAATCTAGTTAAAAAAATAAGTTGAAATAACTAAATTGCTAAAATATTTTTTACAGTGCAGCGAGCAATCAGGGAAGTCTGTTAGGCTTTCCAGATAGAGAAATCAGTTGGTGCGGGCCTGGAGATTTTGCTGCTTCTGCTCAAGGCATAACATCAGTACAGCAGACCATGCTGTTTTCGGTTGGGTCCGTTCTTCTTGTGGCAAATGGAAGATGAGGTCAGGTTGGCGGCATCATTAATATCGTCTATATATTGTGACGTAATTTGGAGAGCGTCGAGCCAATTGATCGAGTTAGCAATGTAAGTTTGAATATTTTATGCTGAAAGTGTTTGCTTGATCATAAGATTACGTGTGGTGTTTTAAAGTCTCTGTTTTGATTAATCATTTGCAGAAGCACCATTGTTTGCAGTCGTCTGTACTCAAGTTTGTACTTGATGCTGATTGTTTATTGCAACAGCTTTGTTTGACACGATCAGAAATTGAGACTGGGAGTTGTTGGCCATTGCGTGGAAATTTGATTCTTAATGAATCAATGCAGGTATAGTATTGCATGATGTGAGACTTTTTTATGTTTTGAACAAATCTCTGCTGACCAAGGCTGCATTTATTTGATTAAATTGAACAATTTTGTGATATAGGCTATTGTTACAATCTAAATCTGATTTCTATTTGAATATATTTAAAGTAACACTATGTAGTTTTTCAACATTCATAATATATTTCCAAGACCCTTGTGATGGTACATCGACTTAAAATAAGTTAAATGACACGTCTGCCATAGCCTGACGGGGTCTGTATCGCGTTTACTGGCACTATGTAACTTCAGGTTTCGGGTAGGAACCCGTGCACAAAAAGAACTACAAAATTCGACTGCTTTACGTCAAGCGCTACAATAGTCATTATTTCGCTTTTCTACGTTTCTGATGTCGCAATACATCATCCTTTCATGAAATCATGTAACATACTCTACCTTGTCTGTGGACATCGTTCATTCTAAAGCCGGTGCTGGATAAACAGCGAGCGTGCGTGCGACGGTAGGCTAAATTATTTACGACAGCGGCAATGGACAATTTCGTTTCCAACCAGTAGGGCGACCGAAGAGGAAAAGTTACTTGGTGTTACTTTAAAAATGTAAACGATTCCTGTGATGTGATGTCAAAGCTGAATTTTCAACACTCAAAGTCTTTAGTGACACATGATCCTTCAGAAATCATTCTAATATACTGATTTGCTGCTCAAGAAACTTTCTTATTATTATCAATGTTGAAAACATTTGTGCTTAGTATTTTGTGTAAACTGTGATACATTTATCTAAGGATTCTTGATGTAAAAAGTTCAAAAGAAAAGCATTTTTTTCATCATCTTTACATCATCTTTTGTAACATTATAAATGCATTTACTGTCACTTTTAAAGAATATAATGCAGCCTTGCTGAATAAAAATATATACATTTTTGGGAAAAAAATCGTACTGACCCCAAACTTTTAAACGGTACTGTACATGCTATATATCTTTGTGTATAATCAGCGGATGCAACGATGTTCACAGTTGTGCAGTTGAGGGGAAACATCCTGTTGTGGGTTCCTTTGCAGGTAAAACTAGGTTTCCTCTTTACCTTTCTGAGTTGGGGTTTACCCTTGCCTCCTGACTCATTTTTGGGTTGGGTTTGTGGGTGGGGAACTATGTCATATGCATAACCACACTCCTGAAATAATTCAAGGACAGGGATTTTTTTTAATTGCAAGTTAGATGTGCTCATTTTTGACTAATGCACTGAAGCACAGTGATCTGTTTCAGTGCTGCATTTGTGTAAAGCTGTTGTTAAACTGTTAATGCTTTTCAGTCAAAATATTTTGCCTGCTATAAACTTTTTTTTTGTACAGTATGACATCTATTTCTTTGAAATAATACATTATACCTGAAAAAGCCATTGAGAACCATTAGATATGTATATAAATATCAAGTAATTTGACTTAAAACAAAGACAAATAATACATTCAAATTTAAAATAAATAAATAAAATAATTAATTAATTAAACTGTAAAATGTTTCAGAAATGTGTTGTGCTTATTGAGACCACATAACAAAACAAATCGTGTTTTGGTATATAATTTATAATAAAAAGTCATAATTATGAGATAAAATGTAAAAATTATGACATACTAGTCAAAATTATGAGATAATTGACTTTGTCACAATTATGATTTAATCTAACACTTTTGAATTTTTATGTCAAATTTGAATTTCTCCTATTATAATTTAGTAGGTTATAATTTTGACTTATTTCATATTATTATGTTATATATTAAACTATATTATGTCAACTTTTAATTTCATAAATAATAATTTTTACTTTTATTTAATAATTTATGTCATGACACCATAGTATCTCATACTGTCAACTTTTTATGTCATAGGGCTATCTCATTAAATTATTGACGGATTTATTTATTTTTGTGTGGCAGAAATGGGACATTTTGACTAAAACTACTTTAGTATGATTCTTGAATATTATTATTACCTTTATTTAACCAGGAAAGATTATAGTTATAAACAACATTACATGAATAGTAAACATGCAACTGGTTAAAAACATTTACACACCATTAATTTACTCTGAAGATTGCTTAATAACATTTTTAATTGACTACAAGACACAACATTTTTTAACTTCATATCAGTCTGGAAAAGATTCCAATCCGAGGCTGCGACATATTTAAAAGAGGTTTTACCCAGCTCGGTTCTGGCAAAAGACACACACAGATTGTGAAGAATATGAAGAATTCACTGCAAAATAAAAAGCTTAACAACAAACTCAATCACTTTTTTTAAATATTTATTTCAAATACAAATGCTTTTGTTTTAACAGAGATTGTATTTTTTACATTTTCAATTCCTCCACGACCACCCCAAAACAACATGCTTTAGTTTTATTATAACCTGTTAAATAAAATAATAGTACAAAAGATGATGAAAAATAATAATAACACTAATAATAAAACAATATTAAAATAATATAAATATGCAACTGTTAAACAATGACAATGTTTACATATAGCCAAATAGGGCCTAATTAAAAAAATAAATAAAATAAAAGAGAAAAACAGTTGGACACCACAATCAAAGGTACAACAATGATACATCAATAAACACAAATCCTAAATATTTACACATGTAAATACCTGGAAAAACACCTGCTGAAACACATGTCAAACTCAATCACTTTTTTATTGCTTGAGAAGTAAAGAAATTATATATATATATAATATATATATATATATATATATATATATATATATATATATATATATATATATATATATATATATTTTATATTTATTTATTTATTTATTTATTTTATTTATTATTTTTTTTCACAGACAGACCTAACAGTATATAAAATGAGACAAATACGAACTCTATGATCTTTACTTAGGGTGCAAATGAGGTAACCTGCATCGTCACGGTGAACCGGAAGCCGCACCTTCCGATCATGGTCACTCCCACATCTACGTCATACGTCACGTCGGATTCATGACGTCGGATTGACCAAACCCGGAAGTGAAGATGGCGACCGCCTACGAGAGGTTCAACCTGTAAGTTGAAACTTTTATTCGAGCACAGCGACATATATAAATCCATACAGTGCTCAGTTTCACTTTAATGAATGTCAGCTTGTTTAATGGCAGCGTCTGTGTGCGCTGTCAGGTTGTGTGGTTGTTTGTACAGGGCAGTGAGTTGTATGTTGTTGTGGAAGCTGTACAGGCTTAAGCCGTTCAGAGACAGTTCAGATTGGCTGTGTATCAAAACCTAATGAGCTGCCTGTCTAGACAAAACGCTCGAGCCGAACCTTTTCACTGCATTCATTTAGGCAATACAGCACACCTGTGATGCGCCAAATGCTGTCTAGGGAGCTCACTGGGTTATTATGAGACAGTGTTGTGAGGCTGGACAACACCTGTTCTCATACATGAGTGAGATTGCAAGTTAGATGTGCTCATTTTTGACTAAGCTTTAAATGCACTGAAGCACAGTGATCTGTTTCAGTGCTGCATTTGTGTAAAGCTGTTGTTAAACTTTTAATGCTTTTCAGTCAAAATATTTTGCCTGCTATAAACTTTTTTTGTACAGTATGACATCTATTGTTTCTTTGAAATATTGCATTATACCTGAAAAAGCCATTGAGAACCATTAGATATGTATATAAATATCAAGTAATTTGACTTATTGGTATGCATCTATACTGTTAAAATTATGCTTAATGTAAGGGGTGGAAATGCAGGCGCACCATTGAAAGGGAAGTAAACCTGAATGGAATGTCACCAGCCCACGCCTTACATCAACATGACCGTTGGTTGGTTACAGTGGTCTGTCTATGTTCTGAATTACTGACATCTGAACATGTACAGTTCTGGGAACCAGGACTTGAGAACCTTGTTTTTTTTTTTGTTTTTTTTTGCACAAGGATATTATTTTCATGACAACTGAAAAGAAAATCATCTTATATAGGCACAGATTTTTTTTTCATACAATAAAACCAATATATCAGAAACATCATTAGGCCCATAAGAGTCTCTATGCACTTTAAAGTCACCATGAAATCAAACTTGACAATTCTTGTTTTTATGGAAGATTGCAGTATTCATCAAATGATTTAGCTATGCACATTATTATTATTATTATTATTTAATTAATGTGCCCTTGTAATCTTTAATCACAATAACTTCCCCTTCCAGTCCCACAATGACTTCTCTTCAGTTCTCTGATGATGTGTTTACTGGTGCGAGGGTGGGACGTGACCTGTCAATCATATGAGACAGCAATAGCAAACCAATTCCCGATGGGCAAAGTTAAGTCCCGGACAAAAGAAATTTCTTGTTCGAGAAGCTGTTTCACGTCACAATAGGAAAGAAAAGACTATCGCAACTTCTGTTTCATGCCGATTTAAATACCTTTTCAAAATTGCTTTTAGAATTAATTTTTTTTTTTTGCATCACTGTCATGATCAAATGTGCTTACTTGTCATAATAATGTTACAATGCAACATTTTTTAAATGTATTGTTCAAAAAACATTAGTAGTTATTTATTTGATTTAATTATTAATTGTTTATTTAATGGATTTATTTTATTTGCTGTGGTGATGGCCCAGAAATGTTCTTTACAGTCTTTTAGGTTCACAGTTATGCATCCTAAACACCAAAATATAAATGATCGTTTGCATCAGCTTTAATTATGAAATTTGCCCTTATTATTGTACAGCCTACTTTTTTTAGAGGTACGGTAAGCCTTTGAGTCTTATAAATGACCTCTTGCATTCCCAATGGTATTTACAGAAAAACTATAATGACATCAACCCTTGCACCATAAGCACTGTGTGTGCTTAGACTCATTACCCATTTTGATTCACATTCAAATCAAATCACCTTTATTCTCTCACCACCAAAACAAAGCGGTGGGTGAAAGTCTTTGATACGTACTTAAGACAGTGCTCTTTAAAAGGCATGACATGTACATGAAATATACACGACACAATACAAAATATACACAATGCAGTATTTATTGTGTATATTTCGTATTTAATGTTTTCTATGATTCATAATGGTTGTGTTTTTGTCATATACAGACATGAGACACGGTTACACTTTATTTGAAATGTAGTAGTATACTACCTCTCAAATACGTAGTATAAAGTACTTAGTAATATAAATTAACAACATGTACTTACTATAGAGTTGCGGTTAGTGTTATGGTTTGGTTTAGTTACTTGTAATTATGCATAATTTACTGTAATCACTATAGTAAGTACATGTAGCTACTAGTAATGTGTAACTATTTTAACGAATTTTAAAAATACCAAGTTGTTGTATTGCCATGTGTCATCTAAACAAACTGTGAGCCATCAAGTCAATTTTGAAATTGAGAAAAATTTCTCAGTCCTATTATGGACTAATGGTTAATGGGGCAGAGGTTAACCGTGCAAGCGCAGGACGCCTCCCTGGTTGCAGACACGTAAAGTGGTGCACAGAAAGTGGTTGCTCAGCATTTTGGCAAGGAAGGAAAGAAGACTCCAGTCATAAAATTAGGCCACGCACATAGGATGTGTTACTGAAACAGATTCTCGAAACTTGCATAAAGAGATAATCCAATCCTATCTGTAATTTCGCCTAAACTTTATAAAAATATGCACAGCCGAGATTAAAAAGTATTTAATTTCTGATTTATGATGCTCCTGATAATCTGGTCTCTCCAGATGGTCTGAGATGAGATTAACTTTAAAGCTATGATGTTTCTGACGATGTTTCGTTTTGTTGATATGTTATCACCACTCAAAAGCTTCTCAGTGTTTTTTGTCTTCACTCAGTACGGTTTAGCACATTTCCAATAATCTTGCGATTTCCTACCAGAATGCAGCTACTAGCTAACTTCCACATGCTAACCAGCCAAACCCTGACCCCTGACTCAGAATAGACGTGCTCCTCTCGGTTTAATCAGAAATAATGAAAACATCATGATTGCTGATTAGTCTTGTTTTCTCTGCTTTACATAGGCATGCAACACCTGAGAAGTTCTACATTGAGGCTTGTGATGATGGAGCTAATGACGTGTTGGTTATTGATCGGGTATCCACAGAGATGACCCTTGCAGGTACGGTTTGATGACTAATAGGATTGGAAACCATTCTAAATACTTTGTATTCCATTTAATTTTTTATACAAATGACCCATTCTGTTATAATACACTTTGGTGTCCTATATATATTTTTGAAAGCACAAAGCATGATTTATAGAACAACTACTGGAAATGTTTGATAAACTCTGTCTAATATAAAATTAGCCCAGCATGAGAAATGATCATATTACATATCAAATCTAAAAATTGTCTAAAAGTCTCAAAATGTATGTACGTCTCAGCTATTTTATATTGTAATAATATTTAGCAATATTAAAGTTTTTACTGTATTTTTGTTCAAATAAATGCCACCTTGCTAAGCATGAGAGAATTCTTTCAAAAACATCTTACCAACCCCAAACTATTATCTATTGCTAAACAATTGGCAAACTACCAAACTAGGGTGTTTAAACTATATTTCAAAATGTCCCAAATTTCAATTACAGGAATAAAAGTGAATAGCAAATAAAACGGCTCATATAAAATGTAGTTTGTCCTCCTGAGGCTGGCGATGAACATTTTCTGAAGGTTAAAGCACCTAATTTCTCTGACTATGTAAAAAAAAGTACAGTGAAATGTGATCTGACATTTATGAAGAGCCTCAACTTGCAAGAGAATCAGACCTTTCATAGTGTACTGGCATCGATTAAAAGTTATGGCAGCTATTTGGATTTTGTCGGAGTTCTCTGTTTTAATCTTGACCTCCCTGGAAAGTAACATTTTATCATCACTGTCACTGTGACATTTTACATTTGAGGTAGTTGCTGTTAAAGGTGTATCCCAGAAATAGCAGAGCACAGTGCTGTTACTTCCTCATGCTGGAGCAGAGAAGTATATTAAAAGGGGACCTATTATGTCCTTTTTCAACGTCTTTATTTTGAGGTCTATTAGATTAGGTTTTCATGTTTAAATGTTAAAAAAAAACATTTTTTCACATATTTTACATTGTTGCAGCACCTCTGTAATGTTTAGTTCCTGTCTCTATAAAGCCCCTCTTTTAAAAAGCGTATCTGGATCTGTGTGTTGTGATTGGTCAACCGCTTCGAATTTTGGAAATGTCACGCACCTTACCATAACCACGAGTTTCAACTCATTACTAATGCAACTTAATCAGGCCTGAATTGTTGTGTATGAATAGTTTGGAAATTATTTAAAGTCCCCGTGAACCGGAAGTTGCAAACGACTTTTCTCCAGTGCTGTGACGTATTTCCGAGAGAAACGGAATACTAAATGAGGCAAAATAGTGAGCGTGGCTTTTTTTTCCAACTAGCACCTGATTGGATCTAGAAAAATGCACCTCCTCGCCATCTCTCCTTTCACACGCTGTGTGCCTGTCTAATGTCAGTTGGAGGGGCGTGATTACGGATGTTAAGCAGACACCTAAACCGTCAAGTGTACGTCATCGGGCAAGGTCCTCCAGTGCAGAGGGGAGGGGCATTTTCAGAATTTGATTAAAGATTACGAAGCCAAAAAATTTTTTTGTGTGGATTGACTTGCATGGATGAATTGTTCACCACAAAACGATCAATTTAGGCAAACAAAGTAAGTATGGTCAATTTTGATTTCATGGGGACTTTAAATCAGGGATATTGTGACATGTATATTCCCAGAAAAAAACTCAAGACTACAGTCGAGGTGTTTCAGGGAGTTCAGAAACGGTGATTACTGATATATTGAATAACTCCCTTTGGAGTGACTTCTTGTTTTGTAACTTTTCAGACTTTTTTCATGCTCAAACAGCAACATTACACAATAAAGAAAGTTGAAAATGTAAAAAAGTGTAATAGGACCTCTTTAAAACTTCCCAATCTGCAAAATGGGTTACTGTCATTTGTATGGTGCATTAATGTTTTTTGTTCTTGAAGGTATTAAGGACATCCCCCCATCAGGCGTAACCAGACCCATTTGTGGAATCATGGGAACTGTTCGCCTTGTGGCTGGTAGGTACCATATTATAACGTTCCACATAGAATTCGGAACATTAATTGTATCACGTACATGTTTGCTTACCATGACGCATGACTTTTTTTGGCTTCTTCAGGGATGTACCTCATAGTCATCACCCGGAAGAGGAAAGTGGGTGACCTGTTTGGCCACACTGTGTGGAAAGCGGTGGAGTTTGATGTGATTTCTTATAAGAAGACCATTTTGCACCTCACAGATATTCAGGTCATCAAAGTCCCTAACCTCAACTTTCAGTCTAATGCTGATGTTTGTGACACCTTGAATAGAAAGTGGGCTCTAAATGTCAATTGTTGTTTGATGAGTTTCCCAGTACGTCTCGAAATCATAACGAAAGGTTTCCTGCTATGATTTTTTTTGCCTTTTTTCTATTTATAGTTTACTCAGAAGTGCTGTTATAACAACGCAGCAGATGCAGCCCTAGTTTGTGAAAGCGGGATGTACTCGTACAGTAAATTTTTCATTTGAGCCCACGCTCAGAGCTCAGTGATATCTCATTACAGTGTTGTATACTTGCTGCATTATTTAGCAAGGCTAAGACTTCGGCTGAAATGCTGGCCTTGGATACTGCCGGTGAGTAGACCAGTAATGGGCACAGGAAATGTTTCCTGCTAGAGTTGAAAAAGTGCCTGGAAGGCTTGACTGCAAGTGGACTAACTAGACTGATAAAGTAGTCCAAAACACCTCTGAACCTTCAGATAAGAGTAAAGTAATGGCAATGTAAGGGTTCAAGTCTGCAGTGAATGCTTCTAGCGAAGGTTTAATTGCATTGTTTTGTCTCAAAATGTGCCAGACCACAATTTAATAAGAAAATGCAAGTACGCTTTGCATTCTCATCGTTGTTTGTCCAAAGTAGGATTCTGGCCTCACTAATAATAATACTCAATGCAGGTCATTCCTATTCCACCCCATTCCCAGAATCAGAGCTTTGGCTTGTGATCACTGACCGCAGAAAGGAAATGCACAGACTTAATGTCTTGCCATTGGCCTAGAGCATAGTTTTGGCACCTGCATATTTAGCAAAGCTTGTTTTCAGTAAGAATGAACGAGTTGTGCCAAAGTAATATTGCCGTGAGTGCTGTGTGATGCATTGGAGCAGATCCACTTGTGAACATGCATGATTTGAATACATGATTTGCATAAGCCTCAACTAGAAAACTTTCAACAGACTTTTTTGAACATGACAAACTCCCTTTCTTTGTCAAAGTCATGGCTTAGCAGTTAGATCTGCTCCAGACACATATATCTGCTTTTTTAACTGAAAGCAACTTGCACTAATATATATTAAAATAGGTCAGTGCCATTGTTTTGTCTCAAGATGCACACCAGTAATGTTTTTTTCTAAGACATGTTTATTAAAGCTACTTAAATATCCTTATTGAACTAAGGCCAAATCCTGGCCTTATCTAAGTCCTGTCTGTGTAACCGGGCCATTAAAAAGTTGGTGAGAGAGATGCGAGGTCAGATTTGTCCCTGTCCCACATTATATTGTGACCAAATTTACCAATTGTCTATTATAAATTTAGCACAGGTCTATTTTTTTTTCATGAAATTGGGCAAAAAACAAAAATGTGACGTTTTGATTTTTTTAGCTAAAAGGAGAGAAACAGACAAAATAGTATCATCATTAAATTATATTAATGATACATTAATAATAGAAACAATTATTTTAGTATTATTGATAATTATTAGTTGTATCATTAATTATTTTTTAAATTAATAATTTAAGGCGAGACACTACCGGCAAAAACGCCGTTTTTTCATGCTTCTGTCAATTTTTTCATAAAGTGTTTTTTAAAAAAAGGAAAAAATCCCCAAATCCAGTCTTTTAAGTGTATCTTTTATAGCACTTTACCTGTTTGTGTCTGTTTTAGTTACAGTACATATCTTTAAAGGCTGTTTTCTCAAAATGAGTGTTTTCTCCTGTACTGAGGCAGAAATTTCCAATTCAGCAGCACTTGCACAACACCAAACTTTACAGGTTTATTCCTGTCTATATTCTGAAGGTTGTTGAAAATTCTGGTTGTTGACAGTATTTTCTGAGTTATAGAGTGATAAAGAGACATCCAAAATCCCCCCTTTAAAAGCCTTTGACTCTAATATGTCAAATGTAATATGTCCAATGTTCATATTTTTGTTGTAGAAATGTATGCAA